>CM057050.1:36589182-37789182 GCA_029948455.1 Solanum rostratum | reverse complement strand
CATCGAAATATTATAGGACTCTATCAGATGAGTCTATTTTATTCAGGGTTTCTTGGAGGCTACTCTACCCTAATCTCTAATAATGCATGCCTATATAAAGGGTATTATATTCCCTTCTCAAATATCCCATAAATTCTGGGATATTTATCAAGAAATCAAAATATGGCTTATGGAGATCAAAATCATCCTATTTACCTTGGGACCAAATTTTTCCTTC
Organism: Solanum rostratum; assembly: GCA_029948455.1. NCBI lineage: Eukaryota > Viridiplantae > Streptophyta > Magnoliopsida > Solanales > Solanaceae > Solanum > Solanum rostratum. The sequence continues at coordinate 37,788,965 of CM057050.1, read as the reverse complement.
ATCTCTTCTCTCATAATCAAATTTGTAAATATGAAGCCAGCAATAGTTAAAAAATTAAGTACTTTAATCTCTGTATTTGAGTTTCATCAAGTCTACACTCTGACAAGCCTTGAAGTAAGGGCATTTGAAGACATTGAAATTTTGTAGGACTCTACAATATGAGTCCTATTTCAGTTAAGGTTTCTTCGAGGCTACTCTAACATAAATTAGTTCATGCCTATATAAAGAGTATAATATTTCTTTGAAAAGACATCTTAAATATCTCACAAATTCATAGGATATTCATCAAGAGATCAAGATCTCGAATATCCCTCAAATTCTTGGATATTGCTAAAGAGAGCAAAATCTCAGAAATCCCACAAACTCTTGGAATATTCATAAAGAGATCAAAATATATTAGATTCTTCTTGATAATCAAATACTTCAAGAAGATCCATACAAATTCTTACATAGAGATTTAGTCCAATTCATTCTAATTCGAGAAATACACTACTAATGGTCCTCGAATAACAGAGAAATCTATCCAAATCATCCTAGTTCGAGAAATACACTCGTGACGGTCCTCGAATCACGGACAAACCTTATGCGAGAAGAATCAAGGGAGAAATAAATTTGTACCCACATTGATTATGATTAAAATTATGTTTCTTTATATTTTGTTTGTGATTGTAATTTATTTTCTTTCACATTAAATTATGTTGCAAACAAACTGACACGCCAAGTGAGACCAAATCTGCCCTTCATTTCTTCTCCGATAAATCAAATCTGCAAATCTAAAGCTAGTAGTGGAAAAATGAGTACTTCAAGCACTATCTTTGAGTTTCATCAAATATACATTTATGAAGAGATCAAAATATGGCTCATGGAGATCAAAATCATCCTAGTTCGAGAAATACACACAAACAGTCCTCGAATCATGGAGAAATCTTATTAGAGAAGAAAGAATAGAGGAACAAATTTGTACCCACATTGTTTATCAATAAAATTATGTTTCTTCATATTTTATTTATGATTGCATTTTATTTTTCATCACATTAAAATTTATTGAAAACAAACTAGCATGCCCAGTGGGACCAAATCTGTCCAGCATCTCTTCTCTCATAAATCAAATCTGCAAATCTGCAAATCTGAAGCTACAAAACCGCGAGTACTTCAAGACTCGTCTTCGAGTTTCATTAAATCTACACTTCGACAAGCCTTGAAGCAAGGGACATCTGTAGACAATGAAATTTTTTAGGACTGTATAAAATTAATCCTAATTTAGGCAGGGTTTCTTGGAAACTATTCTATCCTAAACCCTAGTCCATTGAAAATCATCTCAAATATTTTCCTTAAATCTGGTGATATTCATAAAGAGATCAAAATAGGGCTTAAGGAAGATAAAATCATCCTACGTTAGAGAAATACGCCACTAACGGCCCTCGAATCATGGAGAAATCTTATGAGAGAAGAATGAGGAGAGGAACAATTTGTACCTACATTGTTTATCAATAAAATTATATTTCTTCATATTTTATTTATAATTGCAATTTATTTTTTATCACTTTAAAATTTGTTGTAAACAAAGGGCTACTAGCTTCATCCTTGAATAAATTACTACAAGAAAATCTAATTTGAATAGGTGAACGAAGATCGAGATGATCTTACTTGAAAACCAGTTAAGTGGAAGTTGGTTAGAGAGAAGAGATCACTAGAATTAAAGAAGTCTTCCAAATGCTGGGGTGCACCCATCTTCAAGTGTCACCCCTTCAACCATCAAATTTTTGCAAGCACATGTACGCACTATTGTCAGTAAGAATCAACCTTACATATATGATCAATGAGTGTAGATTGACTTAATAATTTTTAGTTGTTTTTGTCTTTTTAAGTTTGTTTTTTTGTTTAAATTTTTGGAGATATTTGACAAATAAATAAGATGATTTTGAGCACTTTACTTTAATCTTAAAAAGTATTTTTAAAAAAATGCCAAAAGTCAAAAATAGATAGCCACCTACTTTTGATTGTTGGCTCTTGACATTTAAGGGGAAGAAAATACCACTATATTGGCATTTCAATATAGATCTGCTTGAAATCGAGATGAAAATGAATTTTATAGTCACATATGTGGACGGTCATATTAAGAAAGATAAGAATGAATTTTTTAGTTTCTTATAAGTAACTTTTCACTTTTTTTAAAATTAAATTTGGACCATAGATCCGATTTTAAAATAATCAATAAAGTGGATTCAAAGTGAATTCGTAAAAATAGATCCACGAGACTAAAACCCAGCCCAAAAGAACACAGGTGCAGATAATGAAAACAACAATAACAACAACATATCCAATAGAGTTCCACAAGAGGGGTTTAATGTCGCCCAAACTATACCTTAGCTTCCTTTGAAAGTATAAGCAGCCATTGTCAAAATACATAAACTAACATGGGTTAGGATCGAATCCATAGGGAATATGGTCTAGACCTAGAGTTATTACGAGCAATTCTGATGAATTAACCTACTTATCTCCCGAAGGGGGAGGTTGTAATTGCAGTAAGTAAACCTAAACTAGAAGCAAGTGTTGTGAAATCAGTGAGAGAAGTAATCATGGTATTGTGTTCCCCATTAATTCCTAACTTAGTATAGCCGGATAATCGTAATCTTTTGTAGTGTGTAGCATGCAGGACGGTAAGTTAAGTTTACCAAACCCTTTGATTCACACGAGAGGTAAATTTCACTACGTGATTTGATTCATCCCCGTAGTGTGACATTGCTAACCCTTATCTTTTGTTCCAGAACATCACCCCTTGATCTGATTAGGTTTATTAGATGAGAGGGATCACATCGAATCCTGTTAATTATTCTCTTATCCCATTCATTACCACTTTGATCCATAAAGTAAGAAGCAGACGAGTTCTAACATTGCCCACTATTAAAAGGCATTATAAATGAAGGGATTAATTAATACATGCATGCACACTTTTCAAGAATTATGGATTATCCGGTTTTACTTTGTTAATTCTTCATGGTTCCCACAACCCTAGTTGTGGATTTAGCTATGCATGATCATTGTAGATGAAAGAATCATGTTATAAAATAACATAATCAAACACTTACGATGATAAATTTAAGAACAAGAAATTCAAAATTCTCCATAAGAAATCACGATGTGGTAATCTCAATATAAAAATCACAAAGTATGAGTTCTCTGAGTGCTTTTATCCTCTCTTGTGCATCACTCTTTAAGACAATCCTATTTATAATAAGCAAAATATAAATCTAATACAAAATAGAAAAACCGGATTCGGAAGCTTTACGGACGAGTTTACAATCCGTATGTGAAACCATGGCTCGTACCTACACTTTCTAAAATCAGACTTCAACTTCACGAGACCTTCTTACGGGCCGTCTTCTGACTTACAACTCATAGGGGTTTTCATCTGCTAACTTCTCTGAAACTCTTCAAAATCTTGATCCTCTAGATACGACTTTAACTATGACCTGTGAAGAAATCTACGGCTCGTCTGAAGATATCTTCAAGGGACAAAAGACTACGTGCTTATGTATAAATGATCAAATGACTTAAAAGTCATTGGCTACTTTGATTTAGACTTTGCTAGTTGTGTTGATTCAAGAAAATTAACTTTAGGATACATTTTTATGTTTGCTGGTGGAGCTATATCTTGGATAAGTGCCAAACAGACTCTGATCACTACTTCCACTATGGAGGCTGAGTTTGTTTCTTGTTTTGAGGCTACCTCACATGGTGTATGGTTAAAGAGTTTCATTTCTAGGCTTAGAATTGTCGACTCTATAGATAATCCATTCAAATTATATTGTGACAATTCAACTGTTGTCTTTATGGCTAAGAATAACAAAAGTGGTAGTCGATAAGCAAGCATATCGACATCAAATATCTACCCATAAGAGAACGTGTTAAAGATAAGAAAGTGGTCATTGAACACATCAATACCGAAACAATGTTATCTGATCCTTTGACTAAAGACATGCCACCGCATAAATATAAGGATTATGTAGTCACAATAGGACTTAGTCCCAGTGTCCCACTAGGTAACATTTCTTTGTAACTATAAATGTTCATAAAACTGTATTTTATATGATAATTCTTGTTAACTGTGTGGACATTTAGTTTTACTCTCAGAATTATCGCTAAAATATGGATCTAGAATAAATATTGAGTTTATTCATTAATTTATGTGGGCTAACATTTAGAGCATAGTATATTGTGATACATGGAAGATACTACTCGCCTTCAGAGGAACTGTCACTATGATTCATGTATTATGTTTCACAGTGACGGACCTGGTGGGAGAATGCTGGAATGTTGGCCACATTCCATGGATGGTGATCTATAACTTCCATAACCTCCGTAGATGTGGTTCGTAACTTCCATGGAAGTTACAACTGCCACTATATCCATTACCCATGGAAGTTACACAACTACATCCACTACTCCTTTAACCTCCCCACTACTTTACTGTTCCACTACTCTTCAACTTCCCACTCATAGTAACCACTAATTCCCCACTACTATTCTTGATGGTAGAATAACTATAAATAGGAATATATTTACAGGTCCCTAAACACAAATCTCTTTCTATACTCTGCACCATCTTGAGTGAGGTTTGAGTGCTTAGAAGACTTACCGGAAGGTGGAAAGCAAACAACGACGATTCCGACTACATCGCGAACAATGGCTGGAGGTATATCGATATACTATTCTACTGAGCTATTGCTCTATGTTTCGTTACAATATGTTCTCCAGCCCTCAAATCAGATACAAGGCCGAGATTCCTAACAGTCAGTACATAACTCTAGACTTAGTGACCTAGAAGAAGATTATGAGAGGGGCAAACCCTACAAAACTTGTTCCTTATATTTTCTTTAATATACTGCTAAACTATTTTACCGTTCATACATTCAATTATACTGTGTTAAGGATAAAGAGTACACAAAGCTTAGTTAGAAAAAGAATGCCATTTTCACACAAAAAGAGAAGAGTACATCTGAATTTAGTTCAGTGCGTGATTGTTATCGAACAGTAAGTTGCTTGTGACATGCTTGTCGCTGATTACCACTTGACTTCTACGGAATTGCGAGGAGTCTTTATTGGCATTATATCTTCGGGCATGGAGCACATAGTGAGTCTATGGATAATATAATTTTCGTGAGTAAACATTTATTTGAAGTTGGGATATATATCAATAATTCGATCAATTTACTATGATTAAGGAAGTGAATGAGTATTAATTTGTTATGGTTAATTAATGTGAGGGTTTTATGTGCAAATAAAGATCACACATTTCTTAATTTGATGTAGATATAGGTAGTTTAAATGAGAGATTGTTAGACGTTTGAAATAATATCTCACATTAAAAGTTAATAAGAATAGAAATCAGATAAAAGATGTACGCATGCTCTATAAAAAAAGAAGAATTTACGATTTAAAATTTATAAGTTAATTTTTATTTTTGGGTTATTGAGTTTTAAAGTATAATTTATACTTATTTAATTTTAAATAAATATAATATTTAGACTAAAAATTGTTTGATCGGATCAAAATTCTGTAACCGATCGAAACAATACATCTCCTTTAATTCTATTTTATGTGAATCCTCCTAGGAAAATTGTAAAAGCATGGCCCAAAAGATCAGTATAATACCATACTAACTATGAGGAGTTAAATGCCTAATCGTCATTCAATTTCTTGTAATTGACCAATCACAATTATTAAATATGTTTTGTTTTCTAAAATTCATCCAGTTTTTCTAAGTCAGTCTTTATGATCATCTCACTTTGTCTAGGCTTTTATGATAATTCCTTTTAGTGATAAATACAATTTTTATTACCTATTTAATGACATGAAAGTTGTAAATCTTTAGAAAAAAATATTTAAAAAAGTCAAAACTAATAATTAAATTTATTTAGGATTTCAACCACTTAAGTTAACACAATTCTTAATTTGACCCACTTAAAATTGATTTTCTGTATATATAAGAGATGCCATTCATAACATTTCACTAAAAGAATATGATAGTTATTCAATGTCTAACATTTTAAATATTTAATCATTGTTTTTCTAGTTGAATTTATTAAGGACATCTTTTATACCGTCAATCCATTGTAAGCAGGCTAGATTATGAATTGGAGCGGTTTCACGATAAGTTAGCCCTAAATAAATCGAAATAATGACTTTAGTATTTTTAATATATTTTCTTTAAAGTGTAGAATTGCCACATCATTAAATTGATATAAAAGAAATTTATATTTCTAGCTAAAATGGCCAAAAAAGCTAACTCGACACAAAGTTCAATGATCACGAAAGTAACTAACTAAATTTGAATGACGGAACAAAGTTGAGTAACTTTATTGGCCAAAGCAAAAAAAAAAAAGGTTTAGGACATAAATTGAACACCACTTTTCACTTTTGCCTTTTAGTTATTTTTAAACTATTCTTCAAAGGAGAAATAATTCAAAATGAAATCATAAATATGAATATTTAACTCTTTAAAAAACCTTGAAAATTTAAATGAAGGGCGAAAAAGGGAAAAACTTTCAATAATTCTCAACATTCAACAATTACCTATTTTGAACATTAAAAGAAAATTTAATTATTATGGATTAGAGGTAGTATAACTAAGTGACCATTGAGTCATTAATTGTGCACTATAAATATCACGGGAATTATAGAGTGGATTAGTATTTTCAGTTGAAAGAGGTAGCCTGCTTGCATAAAACTCTTCTTGGCCACTAGTATTTGTTCATTGAACTTTGTTAGATGGTGAAACTTATTCCAATAATCTAGCTGTCAACTCATTAAATAAGGGGAACTAATTTTCTAGCAAGTTGAGCTAATATAATTCAAACAGTGCAACTGAAAGAAAGCAAAAAGACACTTCACAATAACTCTACATGACACTTAAGCAACCACTCAAATTCAAGGACAGGACTCGTTCTTTCATCTCGTGTGACTTAGCCGTCAAAGTGTTTATATATTTAAAGAATCAGTTAAGATTTTCTAATATGTAATAAAAGTTTCTTACATGTAATGTATAGAAGGTCCTATAGACCATAGGTTGGACTCGTAGGTCCCCTTCACACTTGGTGAAAGTTTGAGTTCCTAGAACTCTTTCTATGGCTCGAGAAGTTTTAATGAGTTGTAGTTAATGTTCGTAGATAAAGTTTAGAGACTCGAGAAAACTGAGTGTGTAGGATGAGATGGGTCGTAGACGACCCAAGTTGCATGATGAAATTCATCTATTGGTCGGTCCAAGGATTCAGGTGGACATAATTTACCAGTTCTACATATTACACACTAGTTATATTATCTCACTAGTTTTTTAATACGTGCATAGATTTTGGCATTAGTATTGGTTTTAGTTATTGTTTTATTTACTTATAAATTCCTCCCTTTGAAATAAGATGATTAATAACTCAAAATTTTATTGACTACTCTATGTCTAGACCATATTCCTCGTGGGATCGACCATAACCATAGTTAGGTTCTATATTTGATAGTGATCGTTCACGCTTCAATTGGGAGGTGTAATTTGCACGTGATCAAATTTTGACGTCATTGCCAGGGAATACAACTTTTAGATTAGTTTAGTTGAAGTATTTTGAGATTAATCCTTCTTTTTATATTTATGCATTTTTAGTTGTTTTTATTCTTTTAAAGCATACAGGTCTAGTGTATGCCATACACGTAGTTGAGGCAATTCCTTGACATCACATGATCCTGAGCTACAAAGAACTCTAAGAAGAATGGCTCAAGATAACACTGCTAATACTATAGAAGATACAATAGACCTGCTCCATAGGCAAGAGCAAAGCTTACGTCAGAATTCACTCTTGAATGAACTAAACCATCTCTACTTTAAGGGGTGAACTGTCCACCAATGTAAAGATATCAAGTTGGTGCACTGAATAAATATATCCAACTGCAGATGATGTCATAGGAGCCATTGTCTTGCCTCTACTGCCTCTGGATACCAAGTTCATCATATCGAGCAGGTTGTTGCAAATACAACAACATAAAGGGTTGTTTTTGGGGTTACCATTTGAGGATCCACATAATTATCTGCATAATGTGTTGTTCATATGTAAGAACATGATGGGAAACTAGAACTTATCCACGGATGCTATGGGCTCTGTGTCTTTCCATTGTCTCTCTACTAATGAGGCAACAATATGGTTATTAGAACTCCCGTTCAGCTCAATATCTACAAGGGTGAAAATGTAGAAAACTTTTTTGGAGAGGTACTTTCCTACACCAAAGAAGTTGAAGTTCAAGGACTACATCCACAATTTCTAATAGACACATGGAGAGTCCATCAGTGTAGCATGGGAGCGATTTACTAAGTCCCTGAGGAGTGCTCCAGACCACAAAATCACAAATGATTCTTTATTCTTCTTCAGAGCATTGGACGACAACAACAAAGTAGTAGCTGATACTATAACTGGAGGATCTTTCATGGATTGTACTTTTGTAGAGGCTACCCAGAGACTTGAAAAAGTAGTCAAGACTAATCGAGAATGGGGCACTAGAGACACGGAAACAACAATTAGCTCTTTCCTAGTTAACACAAATCAGTAGATGGCAAAGATCAACCATAAAATGCTCCAAGAGCTAGCCTGGATTAGTACTAATGTTGGGTTTTTGATGAAGCAAAACCAAAAGCGTGTTAATACAGTAAGTCCGTAGGCAAGGGCACTAGTTTATGATGACTTTGGTTATGAGGAGGATTCATGCTTTGTTAATGATCTAACGGAGGTTTGCAGACCAATGCCCAAGGATCAAATAAGGATTATTGATGCCAAGGTCAAGTAAATCAAGGTCAAAACATCATCAGAGACAGAAACTATCGTGACAAGAACAACAATAAAGAGAGATGGCTATTAGGTATGTAGAGATAGGTATCACAATGATAGGAATGGAGCTTATGTTCCACCTACAAATTGTGATGGTGGAGTTGGTATTTCGAGGATAGAGGAGATGTTTGACAAACTACAAAAAGAAGGATGATGCATAGGATAAGACTTTGAAGGAGATGAAAGAAAACATATCAGGTATCAACTAAAAGATTGTAAGGACCCGAATTTTCGAGTGGCTTTGCCGGACCTCTTAGTAACGTCCCAAGCAAAAATTTGCCAAGTGTCGCTCCATGGAAGGTCCACACGGGCCGTGTGAAGCCACACAGATTATGTGGCCTCCCGTGGAGGGGTACTTTGGCAAGTTTTTGATGGTGTGGACTCGACGGGAGATTTCAGGCCAAACGTGGGCACATGGACACCCACACAGGCCGTGTGGTATATCACAGGCCGTGTGGCCCATCGTGGGGCTCGCGACTTGAAAAGTTTTCTAAGTGTAAAATCACCTTCTCGTAACCTTTTTGTGCAAAATTTTTTGAAGTAATGTTTCATGGCTCTTGGCACGACCCGTGTGGTGTCACACGGGCTGTGTGGTTGCCCGTATAGGACCCCTTAGCCTTAGATTAATTCTAAGTGTTGGCCCGCGTGATTTATCTAAGTGCCGGTTCATGGGCTCTGTTCACAATCCGTGTAACTACTTACGGACCATGTAGGAGGCCGTATGGACTTGACGGTTCAAATCTTACCCGTTTCATTAATGGCGTTTATGTAGATATGGTTTATTTTAATTATGAATGATGTCCTTTAAACTATCCAAATCCCCTCAGCTGAGATCCCTCCCCTTTTAGTTCATTTTCTTTGAACCCTCTTCCACTCAAAAGATCACTCCTAAATACTCTCTACTCTCCCCTCTCAAGACTCAAAGCTAGGGTTTAATTGGCATTCAACTACAAGTTATGTTCTTCCATAAATTCCAGCTCCTCAATCAAGGTATGTGGGATTGATTCTTGGTCTCTTTCAACCAAGAAGACCCAAAATTCCTTTCAATTGATTTCATGAATTTTAGTTTACTTTAAATGTGGGTTTTCATTATTTGATTTTATTAAATCCAATTGATGTATGGGCGGTACTTTACCTATGATTTTAATTTACTTTGATCACTATTATGATGATTTACATTGAGATATGAAGTTATGAACATGCATATCCCCTTTAAAGTTGATTTAGGCATGATTGATTAATATCATGATTTAGATGTTGGTTTGATTATGGATTTACTCAATTTCATATTATGATGTTGGTTTTAACTCGAATCTATGTTACCCATGTTATTCTCACATCATGCATTGCATTGACATTCATGAACATTGGTATCTATGGAAATTATGAAGTGAGTTAAGCCCAATTATGGTTTATGAAATGATTTGGATATGATTTTGATAAGATATTGGTTATGACAAGAATGTGATCACAGACATGTCCTATGATTATGGCTCTTTGAGCATCTCGGGTGCTTGCACCATCTTGTATATATGAATGAGCTATTCCTTGCATGAGTGTCATGATTATGACTTATGATTTAGCATTTGAGCATAAATGTGCATTGAACAACTATGAAATGAATCACAGTTTAAAATGAATATTTTATCTCTTGAAAGCACATATATGTATAAGTATTCTCGTGGGATGCCGACTTAGCACCAATGGATTGGAGGAATCAGGGCTATCCCCAAGGACCCTCTCCCTTTCCTTGAACTATGTGTCTAGCATGGGTAATGAGAATCCTATCCAAAATGGGACGAGCTCTTGTAAGAAAGGCAACTTCATATGAAATAGGATGGGTTCCCGTAAGTTGAAGTGTTATATGATATGATATTCCATATTAAAAATCCTTATCGAAATAGGACAGGTCCCTGTAAGGGGGTTGCTTCATACGAAATGGGACGGATTCTCGTAAGGTGAAGTATGGTTTACCTTTGGCAAGTAGACCACCTCTGTAGCGGTGAGGGGTTTTTATCAGGATTCCAAGTAATAGCTCTCTTGGTCTTATGCATGTCGGTTGAGGTCACATCCCCATTATATATGAGCATCATTTCATGCATGCATCATGAATTTCATGGCATCTTGTATAGATTTCTCCCTTGATTATGTGATTCTTTATATGCTATGTGCCCTTGTAATCTAACATTTAAGTGCGGGTTTAACAAGTCATATGTATTGCATGCCCGCATACTTAGTACATTCAAATGTACTAACGCATACTTTATGCCTACATGATTTTACCATGTAGGGGACGAGCACTACGATTATCAGCCGTTTGATGAATAGTCTGATCCAGAAGAGTACTTGTGGTGAGTCTCTCTTCCAAGGACAACCCATCTTCCCTCTACTTATGTTATTCCAGATTTACTTCTTGTTTGAGGGTGAGCCCAGAACATGTCCTGGCCCCCGTTTCATCTTGATTAGAGGCATTGTTGGACAATATGTAGACTCTCTAAAATCTTTATGCTATGCGTGGCTTTTGGTTTATGTATTCATATGGATCAATTTATGGAAATCTCATATCTTGTTATATGCATATTTGGTGTGAAAATACGGAAAGTTCCAAGCCCTGTATTGCCCTCATAGCGTGAGTCCTATTCTTCTGTCCCTTAGAACTATGTGTCACTATTTGCAAGTTCTTCCGAATTGATGATGTGGATTTGGGTACTTGAGACTTGTTTGGCTCGGGTTCCCATTCGTCGGTCACATCTTGGCCCTAGTCCCCGGTTGCGACAAAAGATGGTATCAGAGCCCTATGCTTATAAATAGTCCTCGGAGTCCAACATGCCACGTCAAGTAAAGTCCTATTCATGGGTGTGAAGTGTACCATACCTATGAGTGGGAGGCTATGAAGATGTTCTAGGAATTTCCCCACTTCTTCATGCCCCATGTCATTCTAAGACTTGTGTAATTGGCTTTCTTATCCTAACGACGTCGTTGCTCTATTTCAGAAGATGCCTTGAGGAAGACCTCACCCAAGGCTGGCTCCGGCTGATGAGGTTCAGGCACCCCAAGTGCCTATGGATGAATTTATCTCTAATGGTGAATTCCGTACAACTTTTGGCATGCTTTCTCAGGTGGTGACTTCACAAACTAAGCAAGCTAACCTCCCATGGGATCCTACACCAGCTTCTAGGTGAGGGATTTCACTCGGATGAATCCTTCGGAGTTCTATGGGTCAAAGGATGATAAGGATGCTTAGGAGTTCATTGATGAGCTCACTAAGGTATTGAGCGTCATGAGTATCACTTCTACGCAAAAGGCAGAGTTGGCTACCTATCAATTGAAAGATGTGGCTTAGGTATGGTACATCCAATGGGCTATGGAGAGGGTCTACAGTGGTGATGTCAATTAGGAAGAGTTCAGACTTGCTTTCCTGGGTCGTTTCTTTCTACTTGAGCTCTGGGAGGCCAGGATGACTGAATTTATCAACCTTAAGCAGGGGAGTATGAGTGTGAGGGACTATGCCCTCAAATTCACAAAGCTCTCCAAGTATGGTCCATTACTTATGGCTGACCCCTGTGCAAGGATGCACAAGTTCATTTCTGGTATCTCTTACTTGCTTGTGAAAGAATGTCGTACTGCTATGCTCATACGGGATATGGATATCTCTAGACTCATGGTGTATGCTAAACATATCGAAGGGGAGAAACTCAGGGAGAGGAGGATGCACGATCCTAAGAAAACCCTTTTTGAGGGTGGATTTTCTGATTCTCGGGGTGGTGGTTTTGGTCATTTCTAATAGGGCCAAGTAACTGGGACTCGGGTGGCTAATGTTCAGGTACCTCCTCCTGGGGAACCGGTTGATGGTGAGCAAGGGCATCCTCTATGTGGCAACTGTAGAAAACCCCACACGGGTGCTTGTTGGAAGGACTTAGGTGCTTGCTTTGGGTGTGGTGAAAAGAACCACAATGTTGCTGATTGTCCTAGATATGCACATAGAGGTCAAGGTCAGGCGGCTTAAGGTGGCCAAGGTCAACAAAGAGCTCCCTAAGGTGTTGCCTCAAGGAACAATCAGTTCAGCACTCCACACTCGTAAAGAGGTTCAGGAAGATCCAGATGTCGTGACTGATATGTTAAAAGTCTTTGATTTTGATGCTTATGTTTTTCTTGACCCGGGTGCAAATTTGTCTTTTGTGACTCCTATGTTGGCTTTTAAATTTGGTTTGAGTCTCAAGATTTTGAAGGATCCATGTTCAGCCTATACTCCCATGGGTGAATCTATTATTGCACATAGGGTCTATCATGGTTGCCCAATGTTGCACAAGGTTTTCCCGCATGACCTCGTGGAACTTGAGATGCTCGATGTTGACGTGATTTTGCGAATGGATTGGTTGCATGCATCATATGCCTCTATAGATTGTAGAATCCGGAAGGTTAAGTTCCAACCTCCCGGCAAACCCATTCTTGAATGGAAAGGTAGTGACTCCTCTATTAAAGGTTGGTTTATTTCCTACCTCAAGGCCCAGAAAATAATTTCCAAGGGGTGTATTTATCATATTGTGAGGGTCAAGGATATAGAGTCTGAGACGCCTACTATTGAGTTGGTTCCGGTGGTGAACGAGTTTTCGGATATGTTCCCCGAAGACTTTCTGGTATTTCTCTCGAGAGGGAAGTAGATTTTGGCATAGATGTTCTTCTAGATACTCAACCTATCTCTATTACCCCTTATCATATGGCACCGGTGGAGTTAAAGAGTTAAAGGATCAATTAAAGGATTTGTTGGAAAAATGCTTCATTAGGCCTAGTATGTCGTCGTGGGGTGCTCTAGTGTTGTCTGTAAGAAAGAAGGATAGATCTCTTCAGATGTGTATTGATTATAGGAAACTGAATTATGTGACCGTTTAGAATAAGTATCTGTTTCCAAGGATTGATGACTTGTTCGACCAGCTTCATGGGGCTACTCATTTCTCAAAGATTGATCTTTGTTCTGGGTATCATCAGTTGAAGGTTAGGGAGTGTGACATTCCCAAAACAGCCTTTCGGACTAGGTATGGACACTTTGAGTTTGTGGTGATGTCATTTGGCTTAACTAATGCTCCGGTCGTGTTCATAGATCCGATGAATCGGGTGTTTAAGCCATTCCTTGATAATTTTGTGGTGGTCTTTTTTGATGACATTCTCATTTACTCCCGAAGTGAGCAGGAGCACGAGGATCATTTGAGAATGATTCTCCAAACCTTGAGAGAGAAGAAGTTGTATGCCAAGTTTAGTAAATGTGAATTTTGGTTGGGTAAAGTAGCTTTCCTTGGTAATGTGGTGTCCGATGATGGTATCAAGATGGATCCAAAGAAGACCGAGGCCATGAAGAATTGGACCCAGACCGTTGACTCCTTCAGATATTGGAAGCACTCTGGGGTTGGCTAGATATTATAGGAGGTTCGTTGAAGGGTTCTCATCTATTGCATCCCCATTGACTAAATTCACCCAAAAGATGGTTAAGTTTGTATGGTCCGATGAGTGCAAGAAGAATTTCCAAACTTTAAAGGATCGACTTACATCATCCCCTGTTTTGACCTTACCAAATGGCTTAGAGGGATTCGTGGTGTATTGTGATGCCTCATACATCGGTTTGGGATGTGAGCTTATGCAACACGGTAAGGTAATGCATCAACGCAGTTGAAGGTGCATGAGCATAATTACCCAATGCATGATCTTGAGTTGGCAGCGGTAGTTTTTTCCTTGAAATTTTGGAGGCACTATTTTTGTGGGGTTCATGTTGATGTGTTCACCGATCATAAGAGTTTGCAATACGTGTTCACTCAAAGGGATCTCAACTTGAGACAAGGAGATGGTTGGAACTCCTGAAGGACTATGACATGAGTGTTCAATATCATCCCGGCAAGGCCAACGTTGTAGCTGATGCTCTTAGTAGGTTGTCTATGGGTAGTGTGACTCATGTTGAAGAAAAAAAGAAAGAGTTGGTGAAGGATGTTCATCAGTTGGCTAGGTTAGGTGTTAGGTTGTCCGACTCAGATAATGGTGGTATCTATGTCCAAAGCAGGGCAGAATCTTCCGTGGTGATTGATATGAAATCTAAACAAGATTTGGAACCCTATTTAGTTGAATTGAAGAGGTTGGTTGCCAAAAAGAAGATAGAGGTGTTACCCCAAGGGGGAGATGGTGTGCTCCGGTACCAAGACCGACTTTGTGTCTCGGATGTGGATGATCTTAGAAGGGTGATCATGAGAGAAGCTCACAATTCTCATTATTATATTCACCCGGGATCCACTAAGATGTATAAGAATTTGAAGGAGATGTATTGGTGGCATGGTATGAAGAAGGACACAGCTAAATTCGTGTCCGAATGTCCAAGTTTTCAACAAGTGAAGGTAGAGCACCAAAGGCCCAGTGGCTTGGCTCAAGAAATTGAGATTCCGACATGTTAATGGGAAGATGTAAACATGGACTTTGTGGTTGGTTGGCCTCGGACCCAAAGGTAATTCGACTCCATTTGGTTTGTCATTGATCAGATGATGAAGTCGGCTCACTTTCTACCAGTCAAGACTACTTTCAACGTTTAGGATTACGCAAGGTTGTACATCCAAGAATGTGAGGTTTCATGGTGTTCCTAGGCCCATCATATTGGATCGTGGTACCAAATTAACCTTCCACTTTTGGAAATTATTTTAGGGGGACTCGAAACTAAGATTAAGTTGAGCACCGCTTTTCATCCTCAAACCGATGGGCAAGCTGAGAGGACTATGCAAACCTTGGAGGATATATTGAGGGCTTGTGTGTTGGAGTTTAAGGGTAACTGGGAAGATCACCTTCCACTTATTGAGTTTACTTATAATAATAGTTTCCATGCTAGCATTTGTATGACACCATTTGAGGCCTTGTATGGGAGAAGGTGTAGGTCACTGGTAGAGTGGTTTGAATTTGGAGAAATGGCATTGATTGGCCTGAATTTGGTGTTGGAGGCCATGGAAAAGGTGAAGGTGATTAGAGAAAGGTTAAAAACAGCCCAAAGTCGCCAAAAGTACTATTCAGATACTAGGAGGAGGGATCTTGAATTTCATGTTGGTGATTGAGTGTATGTGAAGGTTTCACCCATGAAGGGTGCAATGCGATTTGGCAAGAGAGGTAAGCTAAGCCCATGGTATGTTGGCCCTTATGAGATCGTCGAGTGGATTGGGAGCATAGCTTATAGGTTGTAGTTGCCTCTGGACTTGAGTTCCATTCGCCCGGTCTTTCATGTGTCTATGTTGAGGAAGCTAGTTGGTGATTCTTGCACCATTGTGCCTTTGGAAGGAATTTAGGTTGAAGAAAACTTACCTTATGAGGAAATCCCGGTGGAGATCTTGGATAGGAAAGTGAAGCGGCTTCGTAACAAGGATGTGGCTTCGGTGAAGGTAATTTGGAGGAATCAACATGTAGAGAGTGCTACATGGGAGGTGGAGCTAGACATGATGAAGTGATACTCTCATCTTTTCCCATCTACTCAATCCTAAGGTACTAGGTTATTCCTTTTTGAAATGGTTGCAATTCTTTCCCTCTTGAGTCTTATGACATGACATGACATGCATACATGTGCATGAAGATGATTTTTTTTATGATGAAATGATCTGAATACTTTTTAAAATGGATTTTGAAGATT
Source organism: Solanum rostratum (assembly GCA_029948455.1). Lineage (NCBI taxonomy): Eukaryota > Viridiplantae > Streptophyta > Magnoliopsida > Solanales > Solanaceae > Solanum > Solanum rostratum. Next base: position 37,772,459 of record CM057050.1, on the reverse strand, counting down.
TTATGATTTTTGAATGGTGAACTATGCATTGTACCTTGTGTTCGGATGTTTCATGTCCCAAGTCAAGCTTTCGATCCTATTGTTGCACATTCGGGGACGAATGTTCTCAAGGGGGAGATGATGTAAGAACCCGAATTTTCGAGCGACTTTGCCAGACCTCTTAGTATCGTCCCGAGCAAAAATTTTCCAAATGTCGCTCCATTGAAGGCCCACACGGGTCGTGTGAAGCCACACAGACCATGTGGCCTCCCGTGGAGGGGCACTTGGCCAAGTTTTTGATGGCGTGGAATCGATGGGAGATTTCAGGCCAAGTGCGGGCACATGGCCACCCATACGGGCCGTGTGGTGTATCACGAGCCATGTGACCCACCGTGGGGCTCGCGACTTGAAAATATTTCTAAGTATGAAATCATTGTCTCGTTACTTTTTCGTGCAAAAATTTTCTAAGTGATATTTCACGGCTCTTGGCACGACCCGTGTGGTGTCAAACGGGCCGTGTGGTTGCCCTATAGGACCCCTTAGCCTCGAATTAATTCTAAGTGTTGGCCCTCGTAATTTATCTAAGTGCCGGTTTACGGGCACTATTCACTGCCTGTGGAACGGCTCACGGATCGTGTAGGAGGCCGTACGGACCTGACGATTCAAATCTTACCCGTTTCACTAATGATATTTATGTAATTACGATTTATTTTAATTATAAATTATGACCTTTTAACTATCCAAAACCCCTAAACTCAGCTGATATCCCTCCTTTTTTAGTTTACTCTGTTTGAACCCTCTTACCCTCAAAAGATCACTCCCAAATACTCTCTACTCTCCCCTTTAAAGAGTCAAAGCTAGGGTTTAATTGGTGTTCAACTTTAAGCTAGGTTCTTCCCAGAATTCCAGCTCCTCAATCAAGGTAGGTGGGATTCATTCTTGGCCCCTTTCAACCAAGAAGACCCAAAATTCCTTTCAATTGATTTCATAAATTTTAGTTTACTTTAAATGTGAGTTTTCATTATTTGATTCTATTAAATCCAATTGATGTATGGGCGGTACTTTACCTGTGATTTTAAATTACTTTGATCACTATTATGATGATTTACATTGATATATGAAGTTATGAACATGCATGTCCCCTTTAAAGTTGATTTATGCATGGGTGATTTATATCAAGATTTAGATGTTGATTTAATTATGGATTTACTCATTTTCATATTATGATGTTGGTTTTAACTCGAATCTATGTTACCCATGCTATTCTCACAACATGCATTGCATTGACATTCATGATCATTGGCCTCTATGGAAATTATGAAGTGGGTTAAGCCCAATTATGGTTTATGAAATGATTCCGATATGATTTCAATAAGATATTTGTTATGACAAGAATGGGATCTCATACATGTGTTATGATTATGGATCTTTGAGCATTTCAGGTGCTTGCACCATCTTATATATATGAAAGAGCTATTCTTTGCATGAATGTCATGATTATGACTTATGATATGACATTTGAGCCTAAATGTGCATTGAACGTCGATGAAATGAATCAGAGTTTGAAATGAATATTATATCTCTTGAAAGCACATATATGTATAAGTATTCTCGTAGGATGCTGACTTAGCACTGATGGATTGGGGGCGTCAGGGCTATCCCCAAGGGCTCTCTCCCTTTCCTCGAACTATTTGCCTAGCATGGGTTATGAGAATCCTATCCAAAATGGGATGGGTTCCTGTAAGGAAGGTGGCTTCATACAAAATGGGACAGGTTCCCGTAAGTTAAAGTGTTATGTGATATGATAAGGTATATGGAAAATCCTTATCGAAATGGGACGAGTTCCTGTAAAGGGGTTGCTTTATCAGAAATGGGATGGGTTCTCTTAAGGTGAAGTATGGTTTACCTTTTGGCAAGTAGACCACCTCTGTACCAGTGAGGGGTTTTTGTCGAGATTTCAAGTAATAGCTCGCTTGCTCTTACGCATGTCGGTTGAGGTCACATCCCCGTTATATATGAGCATCATTTCATGTATGCATCATGAATTTCATGGCATCATGTATGTATTTCTCCGTTGATTATATGATTCTTTCTATGCTATGTGCCCTTGACATCTAACATTTAAGTGCAAGTTTAACAAGTCAAATGCATTGCATGCGCGCATACTTGGTACATTCAAACGTACTAACACATACTCTATGCTTATATGATTTTACCATGTAGGGACTCACACTACGATTATCAGCCATTTGACAAATAGTCCAATCCAGAGGAGTACTTGTGGTGAGTCCCATCCTCCAAGGACAAGCCATTTTTCCTCTACTTATGTTATTCCAGATTTCCTTCTTGTTTGAGGGTGAGCTCAGAACATGTCCTGGCCCCCGTTCCATCTTGATTAGAGGCATTGTTGGACAATATGTACACTCTCTAAATCTTCATGCTTTGCGTGGCTTTTGGTTTATGTATTCATATGGATCGATTTTAGGAAATCTCATATCTGGTTATATGCATATTTGGTGTGAAAACGTGGAAAGTCCGAAGCCCTGTATTGTCCCCAAAGCGTGAGTCCTATGCTCCCAATCCCTTCGAACTATGTGTTACTATTTGCATGTTCTTCCGAATCGATGATGTGGATTTGAGTACTTGAGGCTTGTTTGGGGACCCTCGAGTTCCCATTCGTCATGTCACATCTAGGCCCTAGTCATGGATCACGACAAAAAGTTGAGTCATTCGTTATTGTTATCAAGTAGTTGGTGCAAAAATTCAGCCAAATGTCTTCACAGTTGAACCAACGCCAGAAGGATACTCTGCCAAGCAACACGGTGCAAAATCTAAAGAATGATGGGCATTGCTTGGCAGTGATGACTCGAAGTGGGAAACAGACTATTGACCCACCAATTTCAATCGTGGTCAATGATGATAGTAGAGAGGATGAGGAGACAATAAGGAGTACTAAACGACCCAAAAATAGAGAAGGACAACCCAAGGGTGATGTTGGAGGAGAGAAACACCAAGCCCCCACTACGTTTTCCTCGAAGACGAAAGAAGAAGAGTAAGGAGGGAAAGTTTAAGAACATTATCTCCATGCTAAAGTGGTTGTCGATAAATCTTTCTCCTATTGACACATTGGAGAAATTTTTGGATATACTAAATTCATGAAGGATTTAGTTATGAAGAAGAGGATGCTGATTCAAGAGCTTGCACATGACATTCACCATTGCGGAGCAATTGACAGTAGATCACTTGTGCATAAAAAGGAAGATCCTGGAGCATTCACCATTCCCTGTACTATCATAGTATTCAACTTTGAAAAGGCATTATGAGATCTTGGATCTAGCATCAATTTAATGCCTTTTCTAGTGTACAAGCAGTTGGGCTTAGGATCCCTACCCCAACTACAATGCAATTGTTAACGGAAGACTGAAAAGCCAAGAAACATGTAGGATACTTTATAATGTCCTCGTTGGTATTGAAAATTTCATATTCTTTGTAAACTTTGTTATTATTAACTCTGAGGTAGACTTTGATGTTCCAATCATCTTGAGTAGACCATTTCTAGCCATTGGATGAGCTTTAGTGGATATGGAGTTAGGTCAACTTATCTTTAGATTGAATGATGAAGAGGTTGTCTTCAATGTATGTCAGTCTATAAAGCAACGTGATGATTGAAGAGTTTTCTCTGTTATTGAAACTATTAATGAAGTGCAACCAACAGTTCTTATTGAAGAAAGGTTAGGTGTTGAAGTACGTGCAGCAGTGTCAATGAATGTCAAAAGTGATGGCATTTCAAACTATGATGAGATGGTGAATGCACTTCAGAATCAAGGTTACTATAGACATCCACTAAAGCTTGAGTTGGTTTTGAAAAATCAAGAGACTCTACCAAATAGACCATTCAATGAAGAGCCACTGGTCTTAGACTTGAAGGCTCTACTAGACTATTTTTGGTATGTATTTCTTGCGCAAAACAACTGTAAGGACCCAAACTTTGTTAGGCCTTAATGGTGCATGGAGTTTGGTTCTGGAAAGTTTTTGACCAAGGTGATGCCTTATGGACACCTCCACAGGCCGTGTGACGCACCACGGGTCGTGTGGAGGAGCCTTGAGATGGCCCTTGGCCTTGTGTGTAGAGTGTTGGCCTTAAGTTTGAATTCAAGAACATGGCTTGCACCAAATGAACACCACACGGCTCGTGTGAGGCTTCGGTAGCCGTGTGGTGGCTTGCGTGAGTAGCCTTGTCCTTGAAAACCACATTTTGGCCAAGGCACTTCAAACATGAACCTCATACGATTCGTACGATCATTCACGGGTTGCATGGCCCTCCTTATGGGTGTTGGAGTGAAAAATTTCTAATTATAAAATAACCATCTCAGAACTTCGTTAGTAGGAATTCGTCTAAGTATGGCTTCAAGGAAGGCCATACGATCCGTGTGACCCCTACATGGTCCTTGTGACCCTTGTATAAGACCCCTGGCAACATTTATACTTCCGTTGCATTAATGGACTTCTTGTAATTTTGGATATTCCTAAGGGTTGTTTATGACTTTCTAACCTGTCCTTAGTCTCTCAAAAGACATATACTCTTCTTCTCTCATTCATATTCAATCCAACACTTAGAATTATTCTAATTCTCTTATAAGAATTCCTCCTCAAGTGAACTACTGAAGGCTTAGCTTGGAGATTAAGGAAGGGATCTTTTCTTCATCAAAATTCTTCTTGTTTCTTCTTGGTTAACTAAGGTATGTGGGATTGATTCATGGTCCCTTTCAACCATGAAGACCCCAAACTCTGTAAACTTGATTTTCATGAAATTAAGCTTACTTTAAATATGGATCTTTAAGATTATGATTTATTTGATTCAATTGAGATATGAGCTATGTTTTATTGTTGATTTTAAAATAATTTAAGCACTAATATGTTGAATTTCATAAATATTATGAAGATTTGAATATGTGTTGTCCCCTTAAAGTTGATTTAAGTACAGGTAATCTAAATTGTGATTTAATGTGGATTTTACTTATGTATTTACTTTAATTCATATTGTATTGTTGATTTAAATTTAAATCTCTATTGCCTACGTTATTCTCACATCATTCATGGCATATGCATTCATGAGAATTGGATTTTGATGAAATTAGGGTTTAGCTCACATATGGTTTTGATAAAAATTAATCGGTGGGTTAAGCTCAGATATGTTTATTATTCGGTGAGTTAAGCTCACACATGGTTATGACACATCATGACTCGGACCTAGGGTCTAGGTATGACATGACGAATGAAACCCGAGAGTCTCCAAACAAGCCTCAAAGTATCAAATCCATATCATCAGTTTAGAAGTGCTCAACAAAATAATAGACACATAATTATAAGGGACGGGAAAGTACGACTTATACTATGGTAATATTGTAGGGATAATGATTTACATAGATACACATAGCACATAACACATAGAGACTAAGGGGCTGGTAAGCATGACTCACTCTATAGGGAATAGGATGGGACTTGGGACCTTCCACATTTCCATATCATAACATAAATACATATCATATCATGACAAATAACATAATTACCATATCTAATAGATAACCATAACCATAATATCCAATAGCAACATATAACACATAACTGTACAAGAGTTCACATGTTGTCCAACAATGTCTCTAAGTCATAGAATAGGACGGGAGCCAAGACATGTCCCGAGCTCACCTTCAAAGTAAATATAACATAAGTAGAAGCAACATAAGCTAGATGGATGATGGCCTGTCCTTGGAAGGTAGGACTTACCAAAATAACTTCACATATCTGAATTAGCCGTCAAAAGGTGGATGGATATAGTCTCCAGTCCTTACATTGTTAGATCATGTAGGCAAAAAGTATGAGTCAGTACATTTGAATATACTAAGTGTACAGGCATGCAATGCATATGAGCTTATTAAACATGCATTCTATGTTAAATGACAAGGGCACATATATAGAAAGAAGTATATAAACAAAGGAGAGTAATGTAACAATATGCCATGAAATCCATGATGCATGAAATGCCATAATGCGTACATATAGATGGGATGTCACCATAATAGACATCTCAAACCTATGCGATCTAGTACATGAATTTGCCCGATGAAAGCCTCCCATCGGGTGAGAGAAGATTACTTTCCAAAGGTAATTTACACCACACCTTATGACCCGGTCATTTTAGTGTGATGGCAACCTTCCTTATGACCTGATCATTTAGGAAGTATTTTCATATCATATCATATAATAATTGTAACCATACCTTATGACCCGATCATTTCGGAAATAGTTACCATATACCTATGCTACACATAGCTCAAGAGAAAGGAAGAGGACCCTTGGTGATAGCCCTGACACCTGCAATCCCATTCGGTGTTAAGTCATCATCTCACAAGAATACATATATCTATACATGCTTCCAAAGGAGGCATAGGTCATTTCAAATCATTTCAATGCATACTTAGGCTTAAAAGCCAAACATTCTTCGTAATCATGCACACTTGGGCTCATATACATATCAAGATATGTAAACATCAAAAATGCTCAAAGAGACATATCATAGACATTTATGTGATCATATTCTTGTCATAACCATATGTGAGCTTAGCTTACCGAGTAATTTTCATCAAAACCATAGGTGAGCTTAACACACCAAATCATTTTCATAAAAACCAATGCTCATGTATGCATATGCCATAAACGATATTAAAATAGTATGGGCAATAGAAATTCAATCCTAAATCAACAATACAATATGAAATTCAAGTAAATCCTTGTTTAAATCACAATTTAGATTATCCTTGCTTAAATCAAACTTTAAAGGGACAATACATATTCAAATCTTCACAATATTCATGCAATTAAACATATTAGGGCTTAAATCACTTTAAGATCAACAATAAATTTAAAACATAGACCATATCTCAGTTATATCAAATAAACAATACTATTAAAAAAGCATAATAAAAGTATGCTCAATTTCATGAAATCAAGTGTAAAAGAGCTTGGGGTCTTCATGGTTGAAAGGGACTACGAATCAATCCCATATATATTAGCTAACCAAGAAGAAACAAGAAGAATTTGATGAATAAAAGAGACTTTCTTTAATCCCCAACCTAAGCCTTCACTAGTTCACTTGAGAGGAGTTCTTCTGAGAGTTTGAATAGTTCTAAGTGTTGAATTTAATTTTAACAAGAACAGAAGAGTATAGGTCTTTTGTGAGGTTTAGGATAGGTTAGAAAGTCATAAGTAACCTTTAGGAATAGCCAAAATTACAAGAACACCGTTAATGAAATGGAAGTTCAAAAGGTGCCAAGGATCCTGTATAAGGGTCACACGAACCGTGTGGCCTTCTGTGGTGCATCACTTAGCCAAAATTCTCATTGACAAAGTTCCGAGATAGTGATTCCATACTTAGAATATATTCACACCAACACCCATATGGAAGGTCTAGCTGTCGTATGTGTGTTGAATTTATCGTATTTACATATTGACATGTGCTTTTTGTAAAGAGTCGCTATTTTATTTCGATTTCTAGTTCTATTTTCTCTTTGTTACCTTTCCTTCCCTTTGCTATATCTAGTTTATTCTTCTAATGGGTTGTTGAGTCGAGGGTCCCCCAGGAAACAACCTCTCTACTTCTTATGAGGTAGTGGGAAGGTCTGCGTACATTTCTAACCTCCCCAGGCCCCACTTGTGGAATTTAACTGGGTATGTTATTGTTGTTGTTGTTGTAACACCCATATGGAAGGTCATACGACCTGTGAAGAGTCATACAGTCCGTATGAGGTTCATGTATGAAGTTCCTTGGCCAAAATATGGTTTTCAAGGCCCAGGCTACTCACATAAGCCACCACACAGCTAGTGAAGTGCCACATGGACTGTGTAGGGTTCGTGTGATGCAAGCCTTAGTCTTGAACTCCAACGTTAAGGCCAACGTTCTACACATAAGGCCAAGGGCTATCTCTAGGCTCCTCCACATGGCCTATGGCGAGTCACATGGCATGTGAAGATGTTACCCTGGTCATGAACTTCCCAGAACAAAATTCCATGCACCATTAAAGCCATACAAAATTTGGGTCCTTACATCATCTCCCCCTTGGGAACATTCGTCCTTAAATGTGCTAGAATAAGGCTTGACTTGAACATGAAACATCCAAACACAAGGACACAATGCATATTTCATCACTTGAAAATCATAAATCGTTAAAACTTATATCAAAACATCTTTAAATCATTCTAAACATCTTTGAATCTTTTTCGTACACATGTATGCATGTCATGCCATGAACTCAAGAGTGAAAGAAATAGGTGTCACACTCCAGGAGGGTACCCTTGGCGTGGCCGGAACCTAAAGACTATTGCTAGTCCCCAAGCGAATCACTTAGCCTCATCACATTCTTTCAATCAAATAACTCTACTAAACAGTGGAAATAAAAGTAAGTAAATGGGCACATCTCATCTAAAGTCTCAAGATAAATAGATAACAAAATAGGCTAGTAGAAAGAACTAGCTCACAATCTCAATTTCAACATTCAACCATCGTCTATAAAGCCTCTATCACTAATCATATGGTGCCAATGACAGACCCATGGCTACCCAAATCAAAATAAAAGAAATAGTCCAATCTAACTCTAAGGCATGATGAAATAAAAGTAATGGATCCTCCGGAGTAAGGGAGGCTCACCAATTAGCTGCAAATCTCGGATTTTTAATGAAGCGCCTGTTGATGATCTTTAGTACATGCCTCTGCATCATAAGATGATGCACTCAAAAAGGGACATCAGTACTTAGAATGTACGAGTATGTAAAATAGCTGAGTGAAACAGAAATAGGTAGAATAATATGGAAACAACATCAACTCAGAGTAGAAATCAAATCTCATCAAATCATCAAATGTCTATCTATGCAAGAATCAAGAGTAGACAAGTGATCCATCCACTAATCAACCTCATCAATCAAATTAGGCTCATCTCAATGGAACTCAACTCATCTCATATCGACTCGTTGTACTCAAGGTGGGAACTTTTGGGATTTTCTCTTATCTCACAACAATCACTTATGAGCCAGTGATTGTACAACATCCTGCTGGTTGCCACAACCGTTCTATACTTGCCAGGTAGAGAATGAATCGAAACCATAATGGATAATCAAATGGAGACATAAAACTCAACAAGTCCTCTATTGTTTCAGGGACATAACTCAAGAGGAATTCTTCTTCTATGCTTGGCGATGTAGTTTCTGGTGTGCTCCTCAATCTCCCAACTCGGTGCTTGATACTCCACACATGACTCAATGCTCATAAAACTCCTCATCTCAACCAATCCAATAGAGATCCTAGCCCCATCAATGATCGGTATCTTATAGGGACTCTAACCCTATCATCAACAAACTCATAGGGACTTTAACCCTACCATCAATCAAACTCATAGGGGCTTTAACCATATCATCAATCAAACTCATTGGGACTTTAACGCTCTCATGAAAGAACATCTCAACCGACGACTCAACATTTTGAACAATTTTTAGGGAACAATCTAAAAGACAATCAAGAGAGTTCATTTAAGGAGACTCATCAGACTATCAGGCTCTATCAACTCATCATCATTCTCTCATCACAATCACAATCACAATCACAATCTACATCCTCCCATCAAGGCTCTAGACTCAATTCTTAAGTTTATTCATGTATGCTTTCAAAATAGTCATGTAGGGTTATGCAATTTCTCATGAAAACATTCAATTCAAGAAAAATAGTTTGTGATGATCATCAACATAAGAAAACATATGTAAGCAATAAAATTCTCAAGAAAAACCATCATGAATCATGCATGTAAGCACTTTAAACTATTAACTCATCTATGACCATATATGGGGCATATGAGATAATAATCTTATGCTTTTAGTTTAGCCTTACATACCTGGGATGAAGCTGTCAACTAGTCACGTCAAGGATTTACTCTCGAATCGCTCAACCTCAAGATCTTCTCCTCTTTTCTCAAGCCCTAGCATTGTGAGATTATGGAATAGGACTTAGAATGGGAATTTTAGACCCTATTTATACCAAAACGACCTTATTAGATCATGTAAAGAGTTTAGGAGTGGTTGGGAATTGACCAGAATGCCCTTGTAAAAATTAGAAATTTTCAGCTCGGAAAAGACCCAGTCTGCGACGCGGACGAGTCACGTACTGTGTATTTTCAGAAAACGTTTCTGAACGACTTTTCTTAATCCTAAATTTCCAAAAAAGTTAAGTGCTGGTTCGTGATGGAGGCGTTTATGCGCTCCTGTCACACACTAATGTTGTTCCACGCTTCGAATAAAAAAAATAACTTTTGATCGGGTTGGTCTAAAAATTGAACGAGACCATTTTTCCACTCAATTTTCCATGCTTATCAAAAATTTGGCCTCAGATTTTCCATACGAGCATAGGAAGATGCTTACGCGCATACCCTCCCGCTAGGGATATTTTGGTAATTTTACCGGGCGTTACATCATCTCCCCCTTGGGATCATTCATCCTCGAATGATGAGTAAAGGTGGATATCAAGGCACGAATAGACTCAAAACTCATCTCAATACTTAACTCAATCAATCCAACTCTCGACTCTTTCTCGGACTCAATCAATACCACTCAGACCCAAGAATAGAAAGTCACATCAAGAATAAATAAATCAATTTAGTGAAGGGTAAGAAATGTACCTTCAACACTCTCATCATTTGGCACGAATATGTGCGGATATTTGGCCTTCATCTCTTTCTCAGCTTCCCATGTGGCTTCCTCAATAAATTGATTTCTGCACAGGACCTTGACTGAGGCTATCTCTTTGTTCCTCAACTTACGAGTATGACAATCAAGGATTTGAACTGGAACCTCTTCGTAAGATACACTATCTTTCACTCCAATGCTATCAACAGGGATCACCAAGGCAGGATAACCTAAGCATTTCTTCAACATCGACTCATGGAATACCGGATGGACTCCATCTAACTTGGAAGGCAACTCTAACTCATAAATGACCTTCCCAATCCTCTTTATAATCTGATATGGTCCAACATAACGTGGACCAACTTTCCTTTCTTCCCAAATCTTAGGATACCCTTCATAGGCGACACTTTCAAATACACTCAATCATCTACGTCAAACTCTAAGTCTCTTCTTCTCACGTCGGTATAAGATTTCTGGTGACTCTGGGCGGTATTTAATTTCTCTCTAAGGACCTTGACTTTCTCCATTGATTGGTGGACAAGATCAGACCCAATCAATTTTGCTTCTCCTACCTCAAACCACCGAATTGGTGATTTACATCTTCTCCCATACAAGGCTTCGTAGGGAGCCATTTAAATGCTTGCATGGTAACTATTGTTATATGCACATTCAATCACTGGCAAGTGATCATCTTAATTCCTTTTGAAATCAAGAACACAAACTCTTAACATATCCTCTAATGTTTTAATTGTACGCTCCGCCTGACCATCTGTCTGCAGATGAAAGACTATGCTAAGGTTTACCTTAGTACCCAATCCCTTCTGGAATGATCTCCGAAATTTGGAGGTAAATTGAGTTCCTCTGTCCGAGATGATGGACAAGGGAACCCCATACAACCTCACAATCTCCTGGATGTATAACTTGGCGTACTCTTCCACAGTGTTAGTTGTCTTAATTGCGAAGAAGTGAGCCGATTTAGTCATCCTATCTACAATCACCCATATCGAATCATGTTACTCTTGAGACCTCGGTAGACCAATAATGAAGTCCATATTGATCATCTCCCACTTCTATTCTAGAATTTTAATGTTATGAGCCAATCCACATGGCCTTTGATGCTCAGCTTTCACTTGCTGGCAATTCGGGCACTTCAAAACAACCTCAACAATATCCCTCTTCATTCCACTCTACCAATAGACTTCTCGCAAGTTGTGGTACATCTTGGTAGAGCCAGGATGAATAGAATATCTAGTATTATAGGCTTCAACCATAATTCTATCTCGAATACCATCAATATTTGGAACACACAATCTACTCTGGTATCTCAACACTCCATCTCCTCCTTTGGAGAAAACCATCACTCTCTAACTGTGGACAACCTCCTTCAATTGGAGTATGACAGGATCTTGATCTTGCTTTTCTTTCACCTCCACTAATAAGGATGAAGCAAACCTGTTTTGAACATTAACTCCTCCTTCATAATTCTCCTCAAGTTGAACCCCAAAGCGAGCCAATTGATGCACTTCCTTGGCTAACTCTTTCTTTCCATCCCCCATATGGGATATACTACGCATCGACAACCTGCTAAGAGAGTCAGCAACAATGTTAGCTTTACCTCGGTGGTAGTGAATGCTCATGTCATAATCTTTGAGAAACTCCAACCATCTTCTCTGTAGCAAGTTGAGCTCACTGAAAACATACTGCAAGCTCTTGTGATCGGTGAACACATCCACATGCACTCCATACATGTAGTGGCACCAGATTTTAAGTGCAAACACCATTGTTGCCAACTCGAGATCATGGTTTGGATAGTTCCTCTCATAAGCCTTACGTTGCCAGGAAGCATAGGTTATCACCTTCCCTCTTTACATTAGTACACATCCCAATCCAATCCTCGAAGCATCACAATAAATTACAAAGTCCTCTATCGCATGAGGCAAGGTTAGGATCGGTGCAGTAGTTAACCTCATCTTTAACTCTTGGAAACTCTTCTCATATTCATCGGACCAATGAATCTTGACTTTTTTCTGAGTCAATTTAATCAATGGTACGGATAGGGAAGAAGATGAATTGACAAACTTGCGGTAGTAGCCTGCCAACCCAAAGAAACCTTTTATGTTAGTCAGAGAAGTCAGTCTGGGCCAGTTCTTAATTGCTTCAATCTTTTGAGCATATACTCGAATACCATCATAAGAAACCGCATGTCCTAGAAAAGCCAATGATTTGAGCTACAATTCACATTTCAAGAATTTTGCATACAACTCATGGTCCTTAAGGGCTTGGAGGACAATTTTGAGATGATTAGCATGCTCCTCCTCACTTCTCAAATACCCAAAATGTCGTCGATGAACACAATCACAAATATATCAAGTTATTTTCTGAATACTCTATTCCTCAAGTTCATAAGGCTGTAGATGTGTTCATCAACCCAAAGGACATGTCCAAGAACTCAAAATGGCCATATCTAGTCATAAAGGCTGTCTTTGGAATATCACATTCTCTCACTTTCAACTGATGGAAGCCAGATCTAAGGTCTATCCTTGAGAAATAAGAGGAGCCCTAAAGTTGGTCAAACAAATAATCTATCCTTTCGAGAGGATATTTATTGTTTACAGTGACCTTGTTCAATTACTTACAATCAATACACATTTTGAGGGACCCATCTTTCTTTCGCATGAATAGGACAGGGGCACCCTAAGGAGAAACACTCGTCCTTATTAAGCCCTTTTCTAAAATATCTTTCAATTGTTCTTTCAACTCTTTCAACTCCCAAGGGCCATCTCATAAGGTGGAATCGAAATAGGCTGGGTATCGGGAAGAACATCAATCCCAAAGTCAATCTCCCTATCAGGAGGGACTCCAAGAAAATCCTTGGGAAGCACTTCCAGAAAGTCATTAACAATCAGGGCTGAATCAAGAGTAGGAGACTCAACATCATCAAATTTAACTCGCACGAGGTGATAGATACAACATTTGGAAATCATCTTTTTGGCCCTATGGTAGGAGATGAACTTTCCCCTGGGTGCAATTGAATCACCCTTCCACTCAAGAACTGGTTCATTTGGGAATTGGAACTTAACAGTTCGGTCTCTACAATCAACAGAGGCATAACAGGCGTGAATCCAATCAATGCCAAGAATCAAATCAAAATCAAGCATCACCACTCAACCAAATCAACAAGAGTATCCCTATGATGGATGGATACTACATAAGGTCTATAGATCCTCACAGCTCGAATAGACTCACCCACTGGAGTAGAAACATCAAAGGGTTCAAGAAGACTCTGAGGGGTTCTATAAAATTTACTGGCCACATAAGGAGTTACAAACAACAATGTGGCACCAGGATCCATCAAAACATACAATCAAAAGTAAAGACTAGAATCATACCTGTCACGACATCTGGGGAGTTCTCCTGATCTTGGCAACTACCTATGGCATACAAACAGATTGTAGCTTTGTTTGCACCTGATGTAGTGGCCCACTGGTTTCCTCTAGCTGGAGGGGCTGGTGTAAGGGTGGCAGTGGAACCGGTAAGTACCGGTTTCGGTGCCGGTCGGTGCCGGTCAGTGCCGGTTCGGTTCCGGTACTATACCGGTAGGAATCGGTAGAGGGGCATCTGGTAGGGGGACCGGGAAGGGAGGGGGATTTTTTACCGGTAATTACTGGTTCCAATTTACCAGTTCCAGTTCGGTACCGGTCCGGTAATTCTGGTCCAAATTTTTTTTTTCAATTTTGTTACCGTTGGTGTGGGCCCCACCAACGGTAACATTATCTTTTAGCCGTTTTTTGGTCCGTTTTTTACCGTTTTAACTTAATTTTTTTTCCAAAATTCAATATTTTCTCAACTATAAATACCCCTAAATCTTTCATAATATTTCACTTCAATTCTCTCAATCTAATTCTCTCAATTCAATCCAATTCTCTCAATCCAATTCTCTCCACTTACTATTACAAATTTATAATTATATACATATTACATACTACTCTCAAATATTATATATTATATATTATATATTAATTATCTACTCTCTCAATCATTATTCAAAAATATTATTTAGTTTGGTTAATTGCATTTTGGAGCAAATTTTGGTGGATCAATTTGGAGCATATTCAAGCTTCAACTTTCATCAATTTCGGCTTCTACGTCTGTTTTTACACAGACGTTTGGTACCTTCGTTCCTAAATCCTACTTATTTGTTCTTCTAATTTTACTTATTTGATTACTTTTACTTGTTGTCTCCTTGAATTAATTTTTTTACATTCATAAACTTGAATTTTTGCATATAATCATAATTTGTTTAATTAAATTTAACAGGGATTCCGGTGGAAAAGGAAAGGGAAAAAGTACATTTTTTAGTGAAATTAAAAAAGCTTTAACCAGTAAAAAATCAAGTGGTAGTTTGTCTACAAGACAACCACCACTTAGATTAAATACCGAAGATTCTACTTACGTAGACAACACGGGTTTTATTAATATTGACTCTAACACAGAATTAGGCAATGAATTTCTTGAACAACATTTTGGCTTTAACGAAGATTTACCGGAAGATGATTTTGAAATTAATGAAAACGAAGATACTTTTGATGACGATGAAACTCAACCCCCATATAGTGCTACTACTCCCCCCCCCTCCCGCTCCCGCTCCCCCCGTACAACCTACGTCATCTAATAGGCCTAAGACGGAACGCGCAAAAAAATCTGTTGTTTGGCAATTTTTAACGCAAAATGAAGATAAAACAAAAGCAATTTGTAACAAATGTAAACACGTTTTGAACCATAAAACTTCGGGAATGGGGGGCGGGACGGGTCATTTGAAAAATCACTTTATGCATTGTTGTAAATTGGAATTTTTGCATGCCCAAGCAGTTGCGGACGCCAAAAAATTTGGAACTCCCATTCCCGATGAATCGGCGGGAGGTTCAAATATGGTGCAATCGCAACTAAATTATCACGACCCAAAAATGGACGTGATGACACTCGTCTTATCCCAACAAGACAAAGCCTAAAACTCAGTTATAGCCATACAATATAAGGGGGAATACAAAGTGAAAATTTTAACTACTGATAAGAAGTCAACTTAATTAAAATCCCCCAAGACCTGGTTGTCACGTGCACAAGCCTCTAAGGTATTACAACAGATTTGAAAGAAAAGTATAAGTCTTAGATGACATTGTTTCTAAAGTAGAACAAAATCATAAATAGGAGTGAGAAGTCAGCTGGGATGACAAACAACTACCTCACACAATCTCCACAGGAAGCCTTGGCCAAAGAAAATATAGAGGGCATCACGAAAACCTGGGCTCATAACCTACAAATATATAGTAGCAAGGGGTGAGTACCAAACACACGGCACCCAACAAGTGAACTACTAAACACAAAATTAAGTAATATAGAATGCAAGTACTCCTAACACTCCAACAGAACCTCCACAACTACCACCTGCATAAAGTCAGCTCAATCTAACAGTTCACAATGTACATAGCCTATAGCTCAATACCCACACCAATATTTATAGTTCAACAACATAATGATCAAGAGCATCCATCACAAGTTGCGTAAAAGATACTCGCAAGTTCATAGATAATGATAATATGCGATGCAATGCAATGTCAAATATCATGATGCATGTCTGACCTAGTGATACACATCCGCTGCCTGCAGTCCGGGACCCATGGGGGACTTCTAGTCTGTGCATCCGTCGCGGCGTGCGACACGACCCTCGAATCATATATAGTATCCGTCGCGGCGTGCGACACGACCCTCGAATCATATATAGTATCCGTCGCGGCGTGCGACACGTCCCTCGAATTATAATATCCGTCGCGGCGTGTGACATGTCCCTCGAAATATAGTATCCTCTTTACTTCTTATTCTTTTCCAGTCCTCGTAACACTTGTCACACTGATAAATGCAAATAGGCATGCTTACGTGATAATGGGATAATGATTAATTTTAACACAATGCACAATTCACAACAACATGGTCTTAATACAACATCAACACTAACTCAATATGTCAAAATCATTCACAACCTTCACACAAGGAAGCACGAGATTCTATATACTTAACAAAAGTTAAGAAATCAACTTGCCTTAATTAATAGAATGACACTCCAAACCTTGAGTCTTTCGTAACGCTTTCAGATGATCAAAATCTGTTCAAATACATAATCTACATAAGAATACGAATCTAATGACACCCATATTGCTATACTTATTTTTTCCAAAAATCGAGTCAAAAGGTCACCCCAAGCCCTTAAATTCAAATCTGGAATTTTCGTTCAAATTATGTTTACCCATTATAAAATAAACTCATATGTTAAATTTCAGCTAAAACGGATCGTTATTCGACCCCTAAATAAAAATTTTATTCTAAGAACCCTAGGGCTATATTTCCTTAATTTGACATAAATTATACCCGTTTCTACCCTAAAAATTTATTCATAATCTCATGAAAACTTAATAGAAAGGATGATAATAATTACCTTGATGATTTGGGATGAAAATCCTAATTTTTCTTCTCCTCTTTTTCTTTCTTTTTGCTTCCCGTAATTTTTTCTTCTCCGTATGTATATGGCGTCGAAATTGTTTTCTTTTCTTTCTGCTTGGCGTATGTTTCCATAGGGCTGCTGCTGCGCATCCCTTTTTATCTTCATCTTTTTCTTTTTTTTAATTTTTTTTAATTATTTACTTATATATTTATTTATTTTAATATACTAAAAGTGATAAATTCTATTAGTTTATTTTTGATAAATATGAGATAAATAGTATATGATCTTAATTAAAATATTATTTTAATCCACCAACTAAATTAATTTTCTAAAATTATCCCTCAACTAAATGATCGTAATTATCGAATAGTCCAAAATTTTCAATTTAAATTTACGAAAAAAGTCTTTTATGAAAAAGTGAGGATTCGTTCTCAAAATGATCTAACGGGTCATTACATTATCCACCACTAAAAATCATGTTCGTCCTCGAACATAAAGTAGGAGAAGGAAGAATAATCGACATTACCAAGATCCAAACTTATGATCTTCCAAAATTAGTATTTATCTCTCCAAGTAAGCTTCTCCTTAAGACCATTCCACCAAAATTCCCAATTAAGAATTGAACTTTCGAATCAAACCTTGAAAGATTTTCAAATCGATAGTGATTTTCAAGCCACAGGCTAATCCATGAACTCGATTTAAATAACAACCACCTAGTCCATAACTCAATAATTAGGACGAATCTTTTCTCATACAACCACAATAAAATTTTAAATCAATATTGACCATAATCAAAAGCGAACCTAAATCAACCATCTCACACTTCTAATGTGCAAACCCTCATAGATCTTATTAAGATTTCATTCTCACAATTAAATCTTCCCACGATCTTAAGTTATAAAAATGCGATTATTAGACATTGAACACTTATCATAGAGAACCAAATTCTTTTCTAACCCAACAAAGGAAAGGATCAAGTAACAACTTAGCGAATGATTCATTCAAACATACAGAATCTCTAACAACACTATCAGGAATACTATATCAATAACAGTGATTATAAACAACCTTTAAGAGCGATAGAGCTAGATCCAACAGGCGTCATATCCAATCATACATAGCCAGAACATAACCCCAACGACAAGATGAGCCTTAAAATTACTGGACAACTATAAATACTTATGGTAGCTCTTTTATAAATTCACATAAACAAAATTGTGTGTGTAGAACTACTTGTATACCTCAACTGTCCCAAATAATACTAAACCTTCCATAATTGAAATAATCAAGTATGCACAACCATCCCATCTTACTAAGAGAAAATTGTAGGATCGGTTCACCCGATCCACCACTAAGGATCCGTCTACCAAGGTGAAGACACGAATGGGAATAAGCAAGGAGTAATACTCTAAAACATGCTCTTAATGAGGTAGGTAGTCACATAAGAATGCACAGAATTGAGGTCGAATGATACAAGATACTCCTTTCATAGCGTCCCTATCAAACATTTTCATTCATCTGACCCTATTTTTTCCCCTTTTTAGTTGCACATAATCAACCTGTCTCGTCCCAATACAATGGTACACGTACTTAATTTATCAAACTTCATATACTCTTTACAGTACTGCATCAAAGACAACGCTCTTAATACTAACAGAATATCTAGCCATACTTGTCATTTACCATTCTCTCAAATTGTTACTAGAAAAAAGTCTTCTTAGCTACACATTATCACCTTCAAATATCTCAAACTATGGTTTCCTCCCTTTTTATTTAAGTATATTTTTTTTAGATATAAATCACACAAAGCTGATAGCGTTAATCTTAAATTTGATAGTATTTTTCTCATCGAGGTAAGGTTATTTAATCATACCTAAAGTCAATTTCACACAATCTTTCACAGACCGAATTTCAAATACCATTCAAATCATCATATAACTCATGCCAAAACTTAGAGAGATTCAATCACCTTAATAATTCTGCATACCATAAGCACATAACCTCTAATCATCATCAAGTATCTATGTAACGCATCACAATAATCTATGTAGTCCCATTAATAAAGTAATTTCAACCCCCTCAATATCCTCAATGAGCGTGTAGGGCTATAGGTCTATATCGCAGCACCCTCATAAGTCGTCTATCATAATTGGACAATCTAGACCAATATAAAAAATGTAGCATATTTCAAACATTTATTTGTCATTCAAATCGAAACTCAGTCGTCATAAAAGTCACGAGTAAACTTAGAAAATCTGTGTTAAACAAGTACGCATTGCATTATCATGTTTGAGCTCAAACACAAATAAGTAAATCCTTTAATTTCGAACCAAGGGTCTATACATGGGGTCTTATTCCTTCACTTTCTTAAATTCTTCCTTTGACACAAATTTCAGATACCCTGAACTCTTCAATATATTAGATTCTCGTTTCTTCGCTAACTCACTTGTCAACTTTATTCTCTGACCAACAACACATGACATTTTACCTCATGTTCTAAGCTAAAACTTTAAGTGGAGTGCTTCTTTAGGTCCTTCAACAATAATTTTAAAAAAAACTAAATTTATGACCCAAATCACATGCAGATTCTTCTAAATGTTGAATATTTCTTATCTTATTAATAATTATCTTGGCAAGATATATATACTACCAAAAATATAGACTAACAGTGAAAAACTCGAATCTTTATTTTAACTTGTGATTGATCCCCTCTTTATCGACCCTACAATATCCTTTATGAAAATTGTAATGTACTAATTACCATACTCAAAATCACAAAGAGAGATTATCACCATATTCAAGCCCAACATTGTAGATTTTTTTTCTCAAATATTATCCAACAGTTTTCTAGTCAGGACCAATGATACTTAATACTATCACCATAACCAAAGTAAAATAAATAAAACTGGGTGGCTTTAAATTCAATTCTCTACTCTCTCGAAAGATATATTTTTGACCTTTTCCATCAAAGTGAATATCCCTACATCTCACTAATTTATTCATTTATGACTCTAGCTCATTCAATTCTATTGAAGCAGTATCTCAACAAATTTTATATCTTTCTTATGATCACGTTACTCATCAAATAGTAGCAATCGTAACTTTTGATACCTGCAGAGTGTGTTTACCATACTGAATTCACTCAACCAAAAATTCTCATCATATGATTGCATCTTGATCATAATCCATCACAAACTTTTATTACCATTATGCTCTATAGCCATTGCCATCATCTCAAGGTTACCCTCATCATTGATATGACACCAAAATTATATCGGTCAAATATAAAGAACTAACTCCATTGGATCTAGTCCTCATTTAGAATCCCCCAAATACACTTCAAATCTTATATACATTGATTCTACCAAAGATCCACCACTAAAATTTTCCTTATAAATAATACTTAACCCAAGCATCTAGAGTAGCAAACTAGTTGATTTCTCGAATATGAGTACAATATTAAGCATTATTAAATGAGCCCGTGATACACTAAAAATTTCTAAAAGAGTTTGTATTCACACTTGACAATGGACATATCCATTTTCATATGTCACTAGTAATATATCGTGAAAGTCCATTAGATCCACCACTAGAACACATCATACCTATCAGAAAAGTAGTACCAAACTCGCCCGCATACTTCTACCCATCAAGTAGCTGCAAAATATTATCCAATCCATCATGACTTTATCCTAAGTACTGCATATTTTTTTTCATAAATTCAATCGCTAGCAAAAGTAACACACTACATAACTCTAACCAAGTAAGCGTTGGTATCGTGGTGATAGTCGTATCCTAACCCTCCTTGATATCCACTCGATTTATGAAACCATAATAGAGAGTCTGACCTCAATTGGCACAAGATCATTCTTATCATTATCTGAGCAATCCATACATATTATGAAAACTTTAGTAGTATTAGTTTACAGAACAAAATTTATGATCCACCTATCCTTTTAACATTCCACCTTAAATTGTTGAACCATTTTTGATATCATATATACCACATTAATACTGTTTGTGTTGTTGGATAACTAACCCCAAAAAGGATAACACATTCATAAAATCTCTCAATTCACTATTTGACCTTATCACTCCAACATCCTTAAAGTGTATCATCAAGTCATCAATTTACTCAACCTATTTTAATCATTAAATCTTTTAAATATAACCACACATCCTTTTTACAAGTATGTCACTTATACTTTAGTACTAGATCTAACATTCAAGTCATATATAACCCACTAACTACTCATTTAAAGAACCAACCACGAATCATCTCAATAAATGGGAGAGAATGAATAAAATGATGAGAATCACGCTGAATCAGGGACGCACGATGGAAAAAGAATAAACAAAAGGAAGTTTCCTAACAGTCTTCATAGCCTCTCGAAGATAAGTATAGACGTCTCCATACCGATCCTCGAGACTCTACTAGACTCGGCTTGTACACACGCGAGACCTATGAACCTGGGGATCTGATACCATTTTGTCACGACCCAAAAATGGACGTGATGGCACTCGTCTTATCCCATCAAGACAAGTCAGCCTAAAACTCAGTTATAGCCATACAATATAAAGGGGAATACAAAGTGAAAATTTTAACTACCGATAAGAAGTCAACTTAATTAAATTCCCCCAAGACCTGGTTGTCACGTGCACAAGCCTCTAAGGTATTACAACAGATTTGAAAGAAAAGTATAAGTCTTAGATGACATTGTTTCTAAAGTAGAACAAAATCATAAATAGGAGTGAGAAGTCAGCTGGGATGACAAACAGCTACCTCACACAATCTCCACAGGAAGCCTCAGGCAAAGAAAATATAGAGGGTGTCACGAAAATCTGGGCTCATAACCTACAAATATATAGTAGCAAGGGGTGAGTACCGAACACACGGTACCCAACAAGTGAACTATTAAACACAAAATTAAGTAATATAGAATGCAAGTACTCCTAACACTCCAACAGAACCTCCACAACTACCACCTGCATAAAGTCAGCTCAATCTAACAGTTCACAATGTACATAGCCTATAGCTCAATACCCACACCAATATTTATAGTTCAACAACATAATGATCAAGAGCATCCATCACAAGTTGCATAAAAGATACTCGCAAGTTCATAGATAATGATAATATGCGATGCAATGCAATGTCAAATATCATGATGCATGTCTAACCTAGTGATACATATCCGCTGCCTGCAGTCCGGGACCCATGGGGGACTTCTAGTCCGTGCATCCGTCGCGGCGTGCGACACGACCCTCGAATCATATATAGTATCCGTCGCGGCGTGCGACACGACCCTCGAATCATATATAGTATCCGTCGCGGCGTGCGACACGACCCTCGAATCATATGTAGTATCCATCACGGCGTGCGACACGTCCCTCAAATTATAATATCCGTCGCGGCATGCGACACGTCCCTCGAAATATAGTATCCTCTTTAATTCTTATTTTTTTCCAGTCCTCGTAACACTTGTCACACTGATAAATGCAAATAGGCATGCTTACATGATAATGGGATAATGATTAATTTTAACACAATGCACAATTCACAACAACATGGTCTTAATACAACATCAACACTAACTCAATATGTCAAAATCATTCACAACCATCACACAAGGAAGCACGAGATTCTATATACTTAACAAAGGTTAAGAAATCCACTTGCCTTAATTAATAGAATGACACTCCAAACCTTGGGTCTTTCGTAACGCTTTCAGATGATCAAAATCTGTTCAAATACATAATCTACATAAGAATACGAATCTAATGACACCCATATTGCTATACTTATTTTTTTCCAAAAATCGAGTCAAAAGGTCACCCCGAGCCCTTAAATTCAAATCTGGAATTTTCGTTCAAATTATGTTTACCCATTATAAAATAAACTCATATGTTAAATTTCAGCTAAAACGGATCGTTATTCGACCCCTAAATCAAAATTTTATTCTAAGAACCCTAGGGCTATATTTCTTTAATTTAACATAAATTATACCCGTTTCTACCCTAAATATTTATTCATAATCTCATGAAAACTTAATAGAAAGGATGAAAATAATTACCTTGATGATTTAGGATGAAAATCCTAATTTTTCTTCTCCTCTTTTTCTTTCTTTTTCCTTCTCGTAATTTTTTTCTTCTCCATATGTATATGGCGTCGAAATTGTTTTCTTTGCTTTTGGCTTGGTGCATGTTTCCATAGGGCTGCTGCTGCGCAGCCCTTTTTATCTTCATCTTTTTCTTTTTTTTAATTTTTTTTGATTATTTATTTATTTATTTTAATATACTAAAAGTGATAAATTCTATTAGTTTATTTTTGATAAATATGAGATAAATAGTATATGATCTTAATTAAAATATTATTTTAATCCACCAACTAAATTAATTTTCTAAAATTATCCCTCAACTAAATGATCGTAATTATCGAATAGTCCAAAATTTTCAATTTAAATTTACGAAAAAAGACTTTTATGAAAAAGTGAGGATTCGTTCTCAAAATGATCTAACGGGTCATTACATAAATCCTACTAATATTTTCGGTCCTAGTACACATAGACCTTATAGTAGACAACGTGACCTGGATGAGCTTTCTAAAATGATTGTTGTTACTGGTTTGCCTTTTAGTTTTGCTAAAAATTCCAGTTTTGTCCATTATATTCAAATTGTTTATAACCCGTCTTTTAATGGTTTTTCTAGAAATACAATAAAGAAGTTGTTTTTGACTTTCAAGCACGTCATGTACAATACCTTAGATGTTTATTTGCTTATAATAATTGTAGGCTATCAATAACTTCTGATATGGGACGTAGTGTAACTGGTAACGATTACTTTACAATTATAGCCCACTGGATAGATGATAACTGGAATTTGCAAAAAAGAATTTTAGGATATAAAACTTGTGAATTTCGAAAAACAAGTTCTTATATTTTGCAAACTATTCTTAATGTTTACAATTTTTTGGTATAAGTAGAAAAATACTTAGTGTAACTTTAGATAACGCTAGTAATAATAAACGTGCTGTAGATTTTTTAAAACCTATTATTTGTCCAACTTATGAAGATGATTTTCATATTAAATGTGTTGCACATATTTATAATTTAATTGTTAAAGATGGTATTTCTTTATTTGAAAATGGATGTGATAAAGTAGAAGTCGTATGCCACTTTATTTTTAAATGTCAAGTAATAGCTAGGCGTAGGGAATTTGAGCAGCGTTGCATTGAATGTAATTTGCCTGTTAGAAAAATTCCTAAATCCATAGTAACTAGGTGGAATTCATTCTATGAAATGTTAAAAGTTGCTTACGACTATAGGAGACCGCTTACAATGATCTGGAATGCACATAATTCAGATCCCAACTTCCGTCTAGATGAGAATGATTGGGTTGATATTAAAGATTTAGTTGATTTTTTAAAAGTTTTTTATTTAGCAACTAAACAAATATCCGGTCTTTACTATCCTACTATTTCTTCTGTGTTGCCTAATATTTGTGCTATTTGTAATAAATTAGCTTCATTTAAAAATAATGCAAGATTTAGTGAACCTGTTAAAAAAATGATTGAAAAATTTAGGAAATACTTTTTCCCAATCCCTCAGATTTATTTAACTGCTTGTTTATTTAATCCTGCTTATAAAGAATTTGGTGTATTTAAAATGGTAACTAGTATATATACAGACTTAGAAATAGTATACGACAGAGGGAATCAATCACTTAATTTAGACGCAGTTCTAAGTAACGTTAGACTAGAAGCTAGGAAATTATATGATTTAGAACAATATAATTCAGTACAAAATGTACAATACCAACCACAACCTACTAGGCCTAGATACGATGATGATCTTGACTATATACTAGAATTACAACTTGGACTACAAGCTAACGAAAACAACGACTTTGATGAATATTTTAACCAGGCACCAGAAAGCATCAAGGACGCAGAGGGGAAGCCGCAACTTTTGGCGTGGTGGAATACTCGTGGAAAAAATTTTCCAAGACTTCAACGGGTGGTTCGTGATGTGCTGGCAATTCAAGCTTCTTCAGTGGCTTCGGAAGGCGCTTTTAGCGCTGCTAGGTTCCAATTAGGAGACTATAGGCATTCACTAGCAGGCGATAGCTTGGAAGTTTCAGTCTTATTTTGGTACTGGATAAATGCGGAGCGGAGGAATTTAGGGCGTCCGACATTGCCTTCTCAGTTTGAAGCCGATATCGATAATGTTATATCGGAATCAAGCGAAGACGCATGGAATTTCTGGAAGAACAAGCTCAAGAGCCGATTCCAGAAAATGTGACAGTTGAAATGTTAGAAACTCTTAGACAAGAGTTTCAAAGTAGTTTAAGATATTAGTGATTAAATTTTATTGTATTACAAATTTACAATAAATAATACCTAGTTGAAACAAAATCCTTCCTAGAAGGTGGCTGCGTAAATTAGGTTGATTTCTAATATCTTACCTTTCTACATTGTACAATTTAAATTTTAAAATTACCTAATAAAATTAGAGGCTATTCGCCTTATTTCTTTTTTTATTTTTATTATCTTCACTTAATCTTAATTTAACTTTTGACTTTTTACTTCTTTTTAATATATTTGCCCCTTTATTTCTCAAATCTTTATTAACTTTAAAGTTTAAAATATAAAAAGAAATATTCAAAATCTAATCGTTAAAAATTAAACTTTATAATTTTATATTTAAAAAATTAGAAATTTAAACTTTTATAGTACAAAGATTGAAAATTTTGATTTTACACTTTAAATGTTTTAGTTATATACTTATATACTTATATTATATAAAACTTTAAATTCAAACTTTCAAACTTATAACAACTTTAAATTCAAACTTTCAAACTTCATTTTAAATTTTAAAAATTTATATAATGATTAATGAAAAATAATACTACCATTTAAAATTTTAATTTAACCTTTAACATTTTAAACTTGAATTTAAATTTTTAAATATTAATAATTAATTTAACATATTAATTTAATATAATTTTTTCTTAAAATCCGGTTGGCCGGTCCGGTCCGGTCCGGTCCCGGTTGGTTCCGGAACCGGTAAGGTACGGGTACTTTTTCCCGGTACCACCGGTTCTGATTCCGGGAAGAATTACCCATCGCTTACCGGTTTCGGTCATGATACCGGTCAATGCCGGTCCGGTGGTACCGGTTCCGGTGCCGCTGCCACCCCTAGGCTGGTGCAGCAAATTGAGCCCGATCAGCACCTTCTTTGGACATTCTCTCTGATAGTGACTCATTTGGCCACATTTGTAGCATCCATTATCCCCTTCACAACATCTCCCAAGTGCAATTTGCCGTACTTACCACAAGGCGGTTTACCCTATGAACCTTGAGCCACACTAGCTTACGACTGAGATCCATGGGCTCTAACATTATGGGACCTCTGATTATTCCTAATTTTGGGCACAAGTGAATTAGCAGATGATGGTGCTGGCCCCGTTTGAAATTTGTTTCTATTCCCCCTTCTTTCCAACCTCATGGTTGGATGTCTTCGCCTTCTTATTTCTGAACTCTTCTCTATCATGTTCCCTCTCCTCATTACCCTGTTGCACAAAAGTCATCAACCTCCCAATATCCATATCACCAGAAGCATTGATCGTCTCCCATCTCTCTTGGGTCCTCTATTCAACCCATCAACATACATTCCCATCCTTCCCCTCATGTCAGCAACCATGTTTGGAGCATAGCAAGATAGTTGCGTGAACTTCAAACCATACTCTTGCACGGTCATAGAGCCCTATTTCAGATTTAGGAACACTCTCACCTTAGCTTCTCTTTTCTCTCTTGGGAAAAAACATCCCAAGAAGGCTTCCTCGAACATTGCCCAAGTCAAACATGGAGCATCATCCCTTATACTTTTCTTCCATTAGTCAAACCACAGTCTGGCCATACCTTTGAGTTGGTAAGCGGCCAGTTCAACCCTATCATCATCAGTCACGTGCATCACTTGGAACACCTTCTCAAGCTCTTGCACATAGTTCTCAGGATCGTACGTGGATGCAAACCCCGTGAACTCAGGCAGATTCATCCTCAGAAATTCTTGAACTCTAGAGGTGTCATGAGTGACTTATATGCCCGCACCTTGTCTGACAGCAGGTGCGGCGATAGCCTGGGCTAAAGCTTGAATAGCCCAGCGTAGCTCGTGCATTGGAGACCTCATCTTGAGGGGGCTGCTCAATAGGGACAGCTTGGTCAACATGCTCCTCGTGTACTTGAGGCTCAGGTGGGTTAGCATCTTTCCTGGCAGGACATCCCCTTCCTCTAACAGCTCTTCTAGGAGGCATAATATCAACTCTGCACGCGTAGAGCACGAATTGGAAGAGACCTTTCATTGAGCTTAACTCTACCACACGAATTGGAATGACAATAAAAGTGTAACAATTCCTAATTTCCTACAGCCTCCTGCTTATGAAATATGGTCGACAACACACCCATAAACAAGACTCTACTAGACACGACTTCATAGAATCCCTAAGACACATGAACTCTGTGCTTTGATACCAAGTTTGCCATGCCCCACGAGGGTACCCTTGGTGTGGCCGGCACCTGGAGACTATTGCTAGTCCCCAAGTGAACCACTTTGCCTCATCACATTCATTCAATCAAATAACTCAACTAAACAACGGATATTAAAGTAAGTAAATGGGCACATCTTATCTAAAGTCTCAAGATAAATAGATAACAATAAAGGCTAATAGAAAGAATAGTTCATAATGTCAACATCAACGTTCAACCATCGTCTATGAAGCCTCTATCACAAATCATGTGGTGCCAATGACAAACCCATGGCTACCCAAATCAAAATAAAAGAAATAGTCCAATCTAACTCTAAGGCATGATGAAATAAAAGTAGTGGATCCTTCGGAATAGGGGAGGCTCACCAATTAGCCGCGAATCTCGGATCTTTAACAAATTGCATATTGACGATCTCTAGTACTTGCCTCTGCATCATAAAATGATGCAGCCCAAAAGGGACATCAGTACATGGAATGTACTGGTATGTAAAATAGCCGAGTGAAACAGAAAGAGGTAGAATAATATGAAAGCAACATCAACTCAGAATGAACATCAAATCTTATCAAATCATCTAATATCTATCCGTGCAATAATCAAGATTAGACAAGTGACCTATCAACCTTATAAATCAAATTAGACTCATCTTAATGGAACTCATTTCATTGATCTCGACTCGGAGTACTCAAGGTGGGAACTTTTGAGAGTTTCTCTTATCTGACAACAACCACTTATGAGCCAGTGATTGTACAACATCTTGCCGGTGTTGCCACGACTGTTCTATACTTGAAAGGTAGAGAATCAATCGAATCCATAATGAATAGTCCAAAATGGAGAAAAAATACTTAAGAAATCCTCTATTGTTTTAGGGACATAACTCAAGAGGAAAACCTCTTCTATGCTTGGCGACGTAGTTTTTGGGGTGCTCTTTAATCACCCAACTCGGTGCTTGATACTCCTCCCATGACTCAATGCTCATAAGACTCCTCATCTCAACCTATGTAATAGGGATCTTAACCCCATCAACGATCGATATCTCATAGGTACTCTAACCCTATCATCAATTAAATCATAGGGAGTTTAACCCTATCATCAATCAAACTAATAGGGGCTTTAACCGTATCATCAGTCAAACTCATTGGGACTTTAACCTTCTCGTCAAGGAACATCTTAATCAACGACTTAAGGTTTAGAACAATGGTTAGGGAACAATCTAACAAACAATCAAGAGAGTTCATTTAAGAAGACTCACCATACTATCAGGCTCTATCAACTCATCATCATTCTCTCATCACAATCATAATCGACATCCTCCCATCAAGGCTCTAGACTTAATTTTTAAGTTCATTCATGTATGCTATCAAAATACTCATGCAGGGTTATATAATTTCTCATGAAAACATTCAATTCAAGAAAATAAGTTTATGATGATCATCAACATAAGAAAACACATGTAAGAAATAAAATTCTCAAGAAAAACCATCATGAATCATGTATGTAAACTCTTTAAACTATCAACTCATCTATGACCATCTATGGGGCAAATGAGAGAACAATCTCATGCTTTTAGTTTAGCCTTACATACCTAGGATGAAGCTATCAACCAGTCACGTCAAGGATTTCCTCTCAAATTGCTCAACCTCAAGCTCTTCTCCTCTTTCCGCAAGCCCTAGCCTTGTTAGATTATGGAATAGGACTTAGAATGGGGGATTTTAGATCTTTTTTATTTCAAAACGACCTTATTAGATCGTGTAAAGAGTTTAGGAGGGGTTGGAAATTTATCGGAATGCCCCTCGTAAAAATTTAAAAAAAAATTTACTTCAGAAAGCACCCAGTCCGCGACGTGGACGGTTCACGTACTGTGTATTTTTAGAAAACGTTTCTCAATGAGTTTTCTCAATCCCGTCGAAAATTTTCAAAAAAAAAATAAGTGTTGGTCTGCGATGGAGGCGCGATGCGCTCCTGTCGCGCACCAACACTATTTTGCGCTTTGGATAAAAAAATTATCTTTTGATCGAGTCGCTCTAAAAATCGATTGAGACTATTATCTCACTCAATTTTCTATACTGATCACAAATCCGGCCTCGGATTTGCCATACGAGCATTGGAAGATGCGTTATATGCATACCCTTCCTCTAGGGGTATTTTAATAATTTTACCGGGTGTTACATTAAGACCACTTGGAATAGGAAGAACCTGATACCTTAGGCTTGAGTAGATTGGAAGAGATGGAGATATCGTTTCATCATGTCCAACTCCACCTCCCACATAGCACTCTCCACATGTTGATTTATCCAAATCATCTTAACCAAAGACACATCCTTGCTGCAAAGCACTTGACTTGCCTATCAAAGATCTCAATCGGGACTTCCTCATAAGACAAGTTCTCCTCAACCTCACCACCTTCCAAAGGCACAATTTTATGAGGATCACCAATCAATTTCCTCAACATAAACACTTGGAAGACCGGGTGAATAGAACTCAAATCCGAAGGGAAATCCAATCTACAAGCCACATTCCCAATCCGCTTAATAATCTCATAAGGCCCTACATACTAGGGACTCAACTTGCCCTTCTTACCGAAATGCATCACACCCTTTATCGGAGAGACCTTCACATACACCCAATCACCAACATGAAACTCAAGATCCCTCTTCCTAACATCCGAATAAGACTTTTGGCGACTTTGAGTCATTTTAAACCTCTACCTAATAAAATTCATATTCTACATGGCCTCTAACACCAAATCTGAGCCAATTAAAGCCATCTCCCCCAAATCAAACTACTTCATCGGAGATCTACACCTTCTACCATACAAAGCCTCAAACGGTGCCATACCGATGCTAGCATGAAAGCTATTGTTATAAATAAACACAATAAGTGGTAGATGATCATCTCAATTACCCTTGAGATCCTACACATAAGCCCTCAACATTTCCTCTAAAGTTTGATGTCTTTTCTGCTCGTCCATCAATACTTAACTTCACCTTAGTGTCAAGTTCTCTCTGAAACGATCTCCAAATGTTAGAAGTAAATTTTGTGCCACGATCCAATAAGATACATCTTGGCACACCATGCAACCTTACAAAATCTTGGATATACAACCTTGCATACTATTTGGCATTGAAGATAGTCTTAACAAGTAGGAAATGAGTCGATTTAGTCATCCGATCAACAATGAACCAAATTGAATTAAAACACCTTTGGGTCCAAGACAACCTAACCACAAGATACATGTTCACATCTTCCCACTTCCAAGTTGGAATCTTAATATCTTTAGACCAAACCACCGGACCTTAGATGTTTTACTGTCACTTATTGATAATTAAGGGTACTCAAATACAAACTTAGCTATATCTTTCTTCATACCATGCCACCAATACACCTCTCTCAAATCCCGACACATTTTGGTAGATCCCGGATGATAGAATAATGAGAGTTATGGGATTCACTCATGATCATCTCCTTAAGACCATCAATATCCAGAACATAATATTGGTATTGATACCGAAGCATACTATCTCTCCTTTGGGAGAAAACCTCAATCTTCTTTCAGCAACAAACTTCTTCAACTTAACCAATGACAGATGTAAATCTTGCTTAGCCTTGACATCAACAACCACAGAAGATTCAGTACCATTCTGAACATGAATGCCACCATCATTAGAATCACCTAATCTAAGCCAAATGGTGAACATCTTTTACCAATTCCATCTTCCCTTCATCAACATGAGCTACACTTCCCATAGATAGTATATTAAGAGCATCAGTTATGGCTTGTCAAGATGATATTGCATACTCATGTCATAGTCTTCGAGGAGTTCCAACCATCTTCTTTGACTAAAGTTAATATCCCTTAGGGTGAACATATATTGCAAACTTTTGTGATCATTGTAAACATCAACATGCACCACATATAAATAATGTCTCCAAGTCTTTAAAGCAAACACCACAACCACTAGCTTCAGAAAGCTCAAATGTCCTAAGGAGTCAATAGTCTAGTCCAATTCTTCAGGCCTTGGTCTTCTTTGGGTAAACCTTAATACCATCACCGGATACCACATGAACAGGAAAAACTACTTCCCCCAACCAAAACTCACATTTACTGAATTTAGGATACAATTACTTCTCCCTCAAAGTCTAAAGAACCTATCCCAAATGATCCATATGTTCCCGCTCTCTTTCGGAATAAATAAGGATATTATCAATGAAGCCCACCACAAAAGTATCAAGAAATGGCTTGAAGACTCGATTCATGAGATCCGTAATCATAGCCAAAGCATTAGTCCAACCAAATGACATCACCACAAATTCAAAGTGCCCATATCTAGTTCGAAAAGCCATTTTGGCAATGTTACACTCCCTAACCTTCAATTGATGATAACTAGAATAGAGGTCAATCTTCAAGAAATAGGTGGCTCCTTGAAGTTGATCAAACAAGTCATCGATCCTTGGAAACGAGTATTTATTCTTAATGATTACCTTATTCAACTTCCTATAATCAATGGACATCTAAACAAACTTATATTTCATTCTTAAAGTAACACTAGAGCACC
Organism: Solanum rostratum; assembly: GCA_029948455.1. Classification (NCBI taxonomy): domain Eukaryota; kingdom Viridiplantae; phylum Streptophyta; class Magnoliopsida; order Solanales; family Solanaceae; genus Solanum; species Solanum rostratum. The sequence goes on along the minus strand of CM057050.1, from coordinate 37,740,169 downwards.
CCATGACGATATACTTGGCCTAATGAAGCCTTTTTCTAACAGGTCCTTCAATTGATCTTTTAACTCCTTCAACTCATCTGGTGCCATACGATAAGAAGGAACAGAGATAGGTTGAGTATCCAGGAGAAGATCTATGCATAGTCTACTTCCCCTTCGGGAGGGATACAAGGAAAATCTTCGAGAAACACATCCAAAAATTCATTAACCATCAGAATTGACTCAAGAGTTGGTGATTCAGTCTCCACATCTTTAACACTTACAATACGATTGACACACCCCTTAGGAATTATCTTCCGGGCCTTGAGGTAAGAAATAAATCGACCTTTAATAGCGGAGTCACTGCCCTTCCATTCATGAATGGGTTAACTCGGGAATTAGAACTTGACCTTCCCGGTTCTACAATCTATAGAGACATATGAAGCATGAATCCAATCCATCCCAAGAACAACATCAAAATCAAAATCTCAAGTTCCACAAGATCACACGGAAGGACTTTATACAAAACAGAGATAGGACAAACCCAATAGACTCTTCGGGCAACAATAGACTCACCCATGAGAGTATAAACAGAAAAGGGCTCCCTCAAGATTTTAGGGCTCAAATAAAAACTTAACAGCCAAAAGACGAGTCACAAAATATGAATTTGCACTCGGATCAAGAAAAACATGAGCATCAAAATCTAAGATTTTTAACATACCAGTCATAACATCTGAAGTCTCCGATACTTCCTAACGAGCATGCAAAGCATAGGACTTATTGTGTCTGGGGGTACCACCTTATGGAGCTCTCTGCTGGCCTTGATCAACTTGGGCCACTTGACCTTGACCCTTCGGGGTGGACTTAGGACAATCAACAACCTTTTGGCTCCTATCACCACACCCATAACATACACCCAACTCTTTCCAACAAGCACCCATGTGATTCTTTCTACACCTGTCACATCGGGAAAGTAATGGCCCACCTCTCGCATGTGATTAGAGGAGGTACTCTAGTACTAGAAAACCTTGTATTAGAAGCTTGGCCTTGTTTATAGCAACCATAACCACCACCCTTGGGGTTTGAGAACTGACCATCATAACGAGCCTTCTTAAAGTCATGCACCCTCTTCTCCTTGAGCTTTTCTCTTTCAATCTATTCAGCATATGATATGAGCCTGGACATGTACATATCCCGAATAAGCATAGCCGCATGGTATTCTTTCCCAACCAAGTCAGAGATCCCAGAAATAAACTTGTGCATTCTTGCACGGGGTCAGCCACTAGCATAGGAGTAAACTTTAAGAGCTTTGTAAACATGAGGGCATAGTCCCTCACACTCAATCCACCCTGTTTGAGGTAGATAAATTCTGTCGTCTTATCCTACTTAAGTTCAAGAGGGAAGAAATAATCCAAAAAGGAAAATTTAAACTCTTCCAAGTTAACTCAATCACCACAGACCCTCTCCATCAACCATTGAGTGTACCACACTTGAGCCACATCCATCAACTGATAAGCAGCTAACTCAGCCTTCTCCTCAGAAGTCACCCCCATAACAATCAACAATTTAGAGGGTTGATTAATGAATTCTTATGCATCCTCATCAGCCTTTGATCCATAGAACTCCCAAGGATTTATCTAGGTTAAATCTCTCACTCTAGCAGCCAGAGTGGGATCACAAGGAGGAAGATTGGCCTATCTAGCCTGGGTGGTCACCACATAGGCAAGCATAGAAATAGTAGTACAAAATTCACCATTAGTGACCAGCTCATCTATAGGCCCTTGAGGAACTTGACCCTCATTAACCGATGCCTGTCATAGTAGGGAAGCTCTTCGTGGATGCATCTTCTTTAATTTAGCAAGGATATCATTAGGAATAGGTGTAAGGAACCAGGCTTTTGAATGACTTTATCGGATCTTATAACGTTGGCCCAGGAGAAAAATTTGACTAAGTGTCGTTCCATGGGAGGCCCACACGACCAGTGTGAAGCCACACGGACCCTGTGGCCTTCAGTGGAGAGGTACTTTGCCGTAATTTCAATTACGGGAATTTGACAGAGAATTTCGGACTAAGTGAGGGCACACGGCCACTCACTCGGTCTGTGTGGTGTGTCACAAGCCGTGTGGCCCACCGCATGGCTTGGAACGTGAAATATTTCAAAGTATGAAATTACTGTCTCATAACTTTTTCCTGCAAGATATTTTTAATTGTCATCACACAACTCTTGACATGACCCCTGTAGCGTCACACGGGCTGTGTAGTCGTCTGTATGGCACCCCTTTCTTCGAAAAAACTCTACGTGTTGAGCATCAAGAAATTTGTTCAAGTGCCACCTCACAGGCACTATTCACAGGTTGTGAAGTAACTCACAGACCGTGTAGGTGCCAATGAAGCCGTGACGGTCCATTTTCCATCCATATCATTAATAAGTTTTACATAATTACAACTTATTTTAATTGTGTTTTATAATCGTTTTGCCTAACCTAGATCCCTAAAGCAGCTGATACCCTTCTATTCTAATTCATTCTCATTGGAAACACTCTCACACCAAAATTCAACTCCCAAAATACTCTCTAAGTCCTTCTCTTAAGACTCAAGCTAGGGTTCAATTGGGGGGATTCAACTTCAAGTTAAATTCTTCTCAAATTCATTTTCCTAATCAAGGTATGTGGGATTGATTCTTGGTCCCTTTCAACCACGAAGACCCAAAACGTTTTTTAACTGATTTACATGGAATTAAGCTTACTTTAAATGTGGGTTTTCATTATTTGATCTTATTAAATCCAATTGATGTATGGGTTGTACTTTCTCTATGATATTAAATTACTTTAAATCCCTATCATGATGATTTACATTGAAGTTATGAAATTATGAACATGCATGTCCCCTTTAAAACTTAATTTTATATTATGATTTAGATGTTGATTTAATTATGAATTTACTTAATTTCATATTATAATGTTGATTTTAGCTTGAATGTGTATTATCCATGCCATTCTGACATCATGCATTACATTTGCATTCATGAACATTGGTCTTTATGGAAATTATGAAGTGGGTTAAGCCCAATTATGTTTTATGAAATGATTTTGATAAGATATTGGTTATGACTAGAATGTGATCACATATATGTCAATGATGATGCTTTTAAGCATTTCAGGTGCTTGCGCCATTCCATATTTGTAATCGAGCTAGTCTTATGTATGAATATTATAACTATAGGCTATGAATTGGCATTTGAGCCTAAATGTGCATTGAACGGTTTTGAAATGAATATGGTATCTTTTGAAAGCATGTATATATATACTATATGTATTCTCGTGGGATATTCACTTAGCACCGATGGATTGGGGGCGTCAGGGCTATCCGTAAGGGTCCTCTCCCTTTCCTCGAACTATGTGCCTAGCATATGTTTTGAGAATCCTATTCGAAATGGGATATGTTCTCGTAAAGAAGGTTACTTCATTCGAAATGGGATATGTTCCCATAAGGTGAAGTATTATGATATGAAAAATCCTTACCAAAATGGGATATGTTCTCGTAAAGGGGGTTGCTTCATACGAAATGAGATATGTTCCCGTAAGGTGAAGTATGGTTTACCTTTGGCAAGTAGACTACCTCTGTACCGATGAGGGAATTTCATCGGGATTTCAAGTACTAGCTCCCTTGGTCTTACTCATGTAAGTTGAGGTCACATCCCCTCTAAGTATGCACATCATTGCATTCATGCATCATGAATTTCATGGCATATTGTATATTATTTCCTTGGATATATACTTCTTTCTATATTATGATGAAATGCAGGTTTGATAAGTCATATGCATTTCATGCCCACATACTTAGTACATTTAAACATACTAAAACATACTCTATGCCTACATGATTTTACCATGTAGGGGCTAAGCACTACGATTATCCATCATTTGACGAATAACTCTAATTCCGAAGGTTGAATTTGTTGTGAGTCCCATCTTCCAAGGAAAAGCCACCTTCCTCTATCTATGTTCTTCTATGTCTATTTTCTTATTTAAGGGTGAGCTCGGGACATGTCTTGGATCTCGTTCCATCTTATGACTAGAGGCATTATTGGACACCTCGTAGACTCTTGTAAATTTACATATATATATGGTATGTGATGTATTTGGAGCTTATCTTATTGGTTACCTTTTTGAAATGGCTATTATGGGCCGATTATGGGCATATGTCATGTTTGCATGTTTAAGTGGATATATGGAAGTTCCTAAGTCCCATTTGCCCCTATATGGTGAGTCCTACTTACCCGCCCCTTAGTTCTTGTATGCTATGTGTTATGTGAATCCAGGTAAATCCCTTTCCCCTTGATGTCCCTATATCGTGAGTCCTACTAATCCATCCCTTAGTATTATGTGTTAATTATTTGATTGCGCTTCCAATGATATGGATTTGGATACTTCGAGGCTTGTTTGGGACTCTTGGGTTCCCATTTGCCGTGTCACATCTAGACCCAAGTCTCGGGTCATGACAAAAGATAGTATTAGAGTTGTAGGTTGATAAATGGTCCTTGAAGTCCAACATGTCGTGTCAAGTAAAGTTCTATTCATGGGTGTGAAGTGCACCATGCCTACTAGTGGGAGGCTACAGAGACGTTCTAGGAATTACCTTACTTTTTCATGCCTTATGTCTTGCTATGACTTGTATATTTGGTTTACTTATTTTGAAGGTGTTGTTGCTCCATTTCAGAAGATGCCTCGAGGAAGACCCCTCCCATCAAGGTCGGCTCTTGCCAATAAGGATCAGGCACCTCAAGAGCCTATGGATGAACCCATCTCAAACTGTGAATCCCGTATAGCCTTTGCCATGCTTGCCCAGGTGGTGATATCTCAGACAAGGCAGGCTAACCTACCACGGGGATTAGACTTTGCATAGATCTTCTTTCGGATACTCAGCCTATATCTGTTCCTCCTTATCATATGGCATTGGCGGAGTTGAAGGAGTTAAACGAGCAATTGAAGGATTTGTTGGAGAAAGGCTTCATTAGGCCTAGTATCTCGTCGTGGGGTGCTCCAGTGTTGTTTCTCAAAAAGAAGGATAGATCTCTTCGGATGTGTATTGATTATAGGCAACTGAATAAGGTGACCGTTAAGAATAAGTATCTGTTGCCCAGGATTGACAACTTCTTCAAGAAGCTTCAAAGATCTATTCATTTCTAAAAGATTGATCTTCGTTTGGGTATCATAAGTTGAAGGTTAGGGAGTGTGACATTCCCAAGACAACCTTTCGGACAAGGTATGGGCACTTTGAGTTTGTTGTGATGTCGTTCGACTTAACCAATGCCCCGACCGTGTTCATGGATTTGATAAATTGGGTGTTTAAGCCATTCCTTGACAGTTTTGTGGTGGTCTTCATTGACGACATTCTCATTTACTCCCCGAAGTGAGCAGGAGCACGGGGACCATTTGAGAATGGTTCTACAAACCTTGAGAGAGAAGAAACTGTATGCCATGTTTAGCGAATTTGAAGTTTGGTTGGGTGAAGTGGCTTTCCTTGATCATGTGGTGTTCAGTGATGGTATCAAAGTGGATCTAAAGAAAACCGAGGCCGTGAAGAATTGGGCCAATGTTGACTCCTTCAGATATTCGAAGCTTTCTTGGGTTCGCTGGATATTATAGAAGGTTCGTTGAAGGGTTCTTATCTATTACATCTCCGTTGACTAAATTGACCAAAAATAAGGCTAAGTTTGTGTGGTTGGATGAATGCGAGCAGAGTTTCCGAACCCACAAAAATCGGCTTATGTCGGCTCCCGTCTTGACTTTATCAAACAGTTTGGAGGGATTAGTGGTGTGTGTGATGCCTCACGGATTGTGTTAGGTTGTGTGCTATGAAACATGGTAAGGTAATTGTGTATGCATCAAGGCAGTTGAAGGTGTATGAACTTAATTACCCAACACATGATCTTGAGTTGGCGGCGGTAGTCCTTGCCTTGAAGATTTGGAGACACTATTTGTATGGGGTTCATGTTGATGTGTTCACCGATCACAAGAGTTTGCAATATGTATTCACTCAAAGGGATCTCAACTTGAGGCAAAGGAGATGGTTAGAATTCCTAAAGGATTACAACACGAATGTTCAATATCATCCCATCAAGGCCAATGTTGTAGTCGATGCTCTCAGTAGGCTATCTATGGGAAGTGTGATGCATGTTGAAGAGGAAAGGAAGGAATTAGCAAGGGATGTTCACCGGTTGACTATGTTGGGTGTCAAGTTGGCCAACTCGAGCGATGGTGGTATACATGTTCAAAGCGGGGAAAAATCTTCCGTGGTGGTTGATGTAAAACCTAAGCAAGATTTAGACCCATCATTGCTTAAGTTGAAGAAGTTGGTTGTCGAAAAGGATATCGAGATGTTCTCCCAAGAGGGAGATGGCGTGCTCTGATACCAAGACCGGCTTTGTGTTCCGGATGTGGATGATCTTTGAAGAGTGATCATGAGTGAGGCTCACAACTCTCATTATTCTATTCACCCGGGTCTACTAAAATGCATCGGGATTTGAAAGAAGTGTATTGGTGGAATGGTATGTAGAAGGACATAGCTAAGTTCATATCTGAATGTCTAAGTTGTCAACAAGTGAAGGTATAGCACCAAAATGCCCGGTGGCAACATGGAAGTAGGAAGATGTGAACATGGACTTTGTGGTTGGTTTGCCTCGGATCTGAAGGCGATTCGACTCCATTTGGGTCATCATTGACCGAATGACCAAGTCAGCTCACTTACTACTGATCAAGACTACCTATAGCGTCGAGGGGTATGCGAGGTTGTACATCCAAGAATTAGTGAGATTGCATGGTGTGCCTGGATCTATCATATCAAACCGTGGCACCCAATTCACTTCCCACTTTTGGAAGTCATTTCAAAAGGGACTTAGAACTAAGATTAAGTTGAGTACCGCTTTTCATACTCAAACTGATGGGCAAGCTGAGAGGACTGTTCAAACCATCGAGGATAAGTTGAGGGATTGTGTGTTGGAGTTTAAGGGTAACTGGGATGACTGCCTTGCTCTCATTGAGTTTGCCTATAATAATAGCTTTCATGCTAGCATTGGTATGGCACCATTTGAGGCCTTGTATGGGAGGAGGTGTATGTCACCGGGTGGGGTGGTTTGAGTTGGGAGAGATGACACTGATTGTTCGGGATTTAGTGTTAGAGGGTATGGAAAAAGTAAAGGTAATTAGAGAAAGGTTGAAGATGGCACAAAGTCGTCAAAAGTCCTATTCGGATGTTAGGAGGAGGGATCTTGAGTTTCATATTGGTGATTGGGTGTATGTTAAGTTTTCTCCTAGGAAGGGTGTGATACATTTTGGTAAGAAGGGCAAGCTAAGCCCCCGGTATGTTGGCCTCCGAACTTGAGTTCCATTCACCCGGTCTACCATATGTATATGTTGAGGAAGTTAGTTGGCCATCCTAGCACCATTGTGCTTTTTGAAGGAATCAAGGTTGAGGAGAACCTATCTTATGAGGAAGTCTCGATAGAGATTTTGGATAGGCAAGTGAAGTGACTTCGTAACAAGGATGTGGCTTTGATGAAGGTACTTTGGAGAAATCATCACGTGGAGAGCGTTACCTAGGAGGCGGAATTGGACATGACGAAGCAATATCCCTATCTTTTCCAATCTACTTAAGCCTAAGGTATTTGGTCGATCCTTTTCTAAAAAGTCTTAATTCTTTCGCTCTTGACTCTCATGACATGAAATGCATACATGTGCATGAAAATGATTTTTTATGATGTTTGAATGATTTGAATACATTTGAAATGATTTTTAAAGACTTTATGATTTTTTCAAGTGATGAACTATGCATTATACCTTGTGTTCGGATGTTTCATATCTTAAGTCAAGCTCTCAAGCCACAGTTGCTCATTCGGGGACGAATGTTCCCAAGAGGGGGAGATGATGTAAGGACCCGGGTTTTTGAATGACTTTATCGGAGCTCATAACGTTGGCCTGGGAGAAATATTTGGCCAAGTGTCGATCCATGGGAGGCCCAGACAGGCCATAAAGCAACAGTCAACTTGTTCTACGGGCCACAAAGCAACAGCCAACTTAGCCATTTTTGGCTGAACAAAGCAACAGAAGAGTGTCAATGACTTGTTCTACGGGCCATAAAATACTTTATGACTCATACACTAACTCGTAAAGATTTTCATTGAACAAAATGCTATGCATTCCAATCCACGAGCCAACTTTATGATCCATACATCAAACGACGGGTCATGAATGGGGCTCGTAGACCCAAGGTAAGTTCCTTGAAAAATTTCTAAGTGTTGAGGGTTCTAAGACCAACTCTATGAGCTGTAAACCACTTTAAAACTCGTAGACTGGTCCGTGTAACCCATTCCTAAATCTAGGGTTCGGATGTTCTATGAAACCATGGTTTACGAGCCATAAATCACTCTACGGCCCGTAATCAGGGTTTTATAGAGTCCAGGCCCATTAACTTTTCAGTTGACCCACTTAGGGTATAAATAAAGGGGTCAAATTGTTTTGACCCCATTCTTAACCTAAATTACAAAATAACCTGACTAGAGCCTCCTCCCTCGTGAATTCGACCACCGACAATAATTGTACACCTATTTTCCTATGAGTTTTTGGTGACCTAGGGTTTAGTGCCTAGACACCTCCTTCATTTTCTTCTACTCAATCACACATCTTGGTAAGTTTTTAGTTGTTTCCAAACCTTTAATTTTCCTTGTTTGGTATGATTCAATTGGACAATGTGTTAGGAATGGTGGTTTAGCCACGAAATCTACATTTGAATGATATTAATTTAAATGAATTTGGGTTGCCCATGTATGCATGCTAGTCTAAATCTTGAGTGAGGTACTTATGCCTTGTTTGAATGTTTTGAATAGTTGTTTGTGCCTATTGATTCACTCACCACATGTGATTAAATGATTTTGTTTGTGAATGGGTGGGTGATGACATGGGTGCATAATCTTGTTGAACCCAATCATAAGTGGTCAGAATTGTAGGGTAAATATGCTTAAGCACTATAGATGGGATATATGTGTGTAGAAAATGTTGGGGGTAATGATTATGGTTTGGGAATCATGCGAGTGTGCATGTTTTTGCTTCGATGCCAATAGGATAATTCTTGAAAATTCGAACGGGATCCGTTGGGATGGGCTTAGAAACTCAGGTGATGAAGACTTCTTTCATACGAGTGGCTTTTATGGCCCGTGGATCATTCCACAAGTCGTAATTGCCCCTCATGCAAAATTCCAAAAATTTAATGTTTCTGAGTCTCCATTAGATAAGACCTTTTATGAGTCGTAATCAACTTTACAGCTTGTAGATAGGTCTCGCAGATTCTTTCCTGGAATAGATTTACTTACTGGAATTCTCTATGACTTAGTATACAACTTGTAAGACCTTTTACAAGTCATACCATAGACTTTTCCAGTAACAAAAATTATTTGAACCCCTATTTTATGAAAGTTCTTTATGGCTCATAATATCAACTACGACTCGTAAAGATACTTTCATAGAACTCTTCTACAACCTTATTCAAATTGTCTTTGCATTACAATTTGTGATTTGTGGGGATAATCATGGTGCGTATATGTTCATGTTTCAGGTACTCTGGTCTTAAAGTCGAATGAGATGTGATCAGTGCCCTAAAGAGGAGGCTCAGAGATGAGCCTTCAAATGATGAGTAGGTCCCTGAGTAGATCAGTAGAGGAGCTTGGGGTTACTCCTGACCCAGAGGCAGATCGACCAAAGACTAGAGCTGGTGCTAGGGCTGGGCACTCTCCAACTCTCATTATTCGCAATCCCTAGTTTGATGAGGAAGGTAACGGCGAGAGAAATACTATATAAATGACTCTATACAAAGAGGAGTCTAGCTCTACAACAGGCTTTAGGGATGGTTCCGAGATAGAATCTTCTGTATTACCTTGATCATTACCTCCAGATACCCTTCCTAGCCGGTGGTGTATCGAGGGCATGCAGAAGATATATGTGGAGGGCGTGCACCTACTCAGTTGGGCAAGCCAGTCCCTCTATTTATGAGGAGCATCGAGTCATCTCAGACAGACTCGATAGTGTCCTGGGTCTCTAGGACACGATGACTCTATACAGACTCCAATGGCTTACACATTCACTTGGAAGATACTCCCCGACCATGGTTAGGGAGTTTTATGCTTCTTATGTAGCCACTGTTTAGAGCACTCTTCCCAAGGGGAAGAAACCCGTCGCTCCACCTAGACTGATTGAGACGAGAGTGAGGGTCCAACAAGTGGATATATCGAAGGCCACCATCCGCTAGATATTTTTTGAACTAGAGTTCTCTACCCCTAGATCCACCGAGAGTTCGACTACAGGGTAGGGCAGATGAGGGACCCCCTAGTTATGAGAAATCTAGAGTAATGTCCCACTTTGATAAGATGGGTGGCCAGTTTTATTGTTGGGAAGAGTCCGAAACCTGCATGGTCGCCACTCACTCGGTATCATCAAGGCTTCGCTCAGTTTCCACCCTAAGTTATACTGGCGATTGTTTGTTCATGCATCCATCCTACACTTATTGATAATACATTGACGCTGGAGCGTGTAGTTTTGGTTGCCAGCATCTTAGCTGACTATGATATTTATTGGGCTCCCCTCATAGCTGAGCAGATTCATGAGGCCGCACTAAAGAGTTCTACCTCCATCCTATTCTCGTGCTTGATATACAGGCTCTATTAGAGTCAAGGGTGGAGATTTCGAACCAGTTTGTCCAGTTGATGGAGGCCCAACAGACATTGGATCCCAGCCTAATCTAGGCTAAAGAGAACCCAGTGGCACTCCGGTGAGCACAACCTCCACATATGCCTGAGATGTTTGCCCAGTGCCACCGCCTGAGGGTTCACAGACTGCTACCACCACTGCTACTGCTACTAAGGAGAGGCCCCTATAACCTGATGCAAATGAGGAGAGGGGGTCCACCACTTCCATTCCTACACCACAAGCCACATCATGTAAGTTTACTTCCACGGGCATAGCGTACGTGTGCGCCGTATCTATACAGGCCTTAGCGCAGAGGTTATCACATATTGAGTCGTAGTTGACTCAACTTGTTCATCATATCAGGCCATGGGTCCCCCAGGCCATTTCAGACTCGGAAGGTCGAATGCAGGCATTAATGGTCGCTATTATTCAGGACCATATCTCTACCGTGGATGCTTCCATTGACGCCTTTGAGGAGAGGGTACAATAGAGATTGAGCGAGGCCCAGCCATCAAACATGTCAGCTATTCAGACAGAGAGCCAGCATCTTTGAGCTGACATGACAGCAACACTCGCACCACAGCTTGCAGTACCAACGACTATACCTCTAGTGTTGATGGTCGATCTGTTTGCTCCTGATGAGCCTATTAAGTCTTCCCTCGAGAATAGACCCCATACAAATGATGATGATGATCCAGATGAGATATGCTTACATGTGAGGCTTATAAAGAATGAGGAGCTCGATCTTATCTTGAGGAGATCGAGACAAGAGGAGGAGAGACGACAGGCTCAAGAACATGAGAGCATGAGGAGTGTTGGCCCCTCCGGAATGGGTACTATTGCTGAGCACACTGCCCCACAGGAGGAGGGTGGCCAGACTCAGCCACACATAAGTGCTTAGGTGCTCAGGTATATTTTGTTTACCTCTATATGTTTTAGTTTGCTTTGATTTTGTGTATTGGGGATAATGCACATCTTTTTCGATGGGTTATAGGTAGTTATGGTCCTCAATGAAGTCTGAGCAGCTTGGGTCTATAACTACCCCAATTTTTATATCTTGGGGTTTTCTTGCCTGTGTTCTTTTTCCCCGTGGATATTTAATTTCTTTTGAACTAGCATGTTTAGGATGTTTAGATAGTATTTGTATCATATAGTACCAATACTTTAGGCATATAATATGTTTGTTGTGTTTTGTTTGAAAATTTATACCCACCAAAAATTTATTTTGATTAGTAACTAGATAGCAACCATGCATGTCTAGGTGTGTGACAATGTTTCTTATGATAAATGAGGATTAATTGGGATAAAAAGCATGATTTGAGAGTCTTTAGTTTATGGTGTATGTAGGGCAATGTGATTGTGAGATTAATTTGCTAGATTCATGTATTTTGTCCTAATTCAGAACTTGTCCTGTTACTCTAAGTTATACAGTAGATTAATTGGATTAGAAAAGGATCTTTGGCCATTGTTCACTTAGCATAAAATGACTAACCAAAGCTATGATATGTATCTTGTTCTTAATATTTGAGCCTAACATATACTATTCATTGGAAAACACCTGGTTAACCAAGCCTTATTAGTTGTAAAATCCTGAAATTAGCCCTTGTCCTTCCTTGAACATTGTGCACCTTAACTGAGGTAAAAAGCCTAAGTTGAGAGCAGCTACCAAAAGTGCCCTTGGTTTTGAGGACGGATATTGTGGACCTCAACGTAGGCCAAAACCCTAAGTTGAGGGTGGCTAGTGTAAGGGTTAAACATAAAAATAAGGGGGTGATTTAGTGATACAGAGAAATCATGTACTGGGTGCAAGAAAAAGAAGTGATGCTTGAGTTGTGAGCTAAAAAAATGAAGTTTAGAAGTAAGGCAAAAAGTTGAAAAATGAAATGAAAGCACCTAAAAAGCTTGGAAATAGGAAAAAGAAAGAATAAAGTGAAAATAATAAAGTTGGTAGGGAAAAAGTGTAGAAACACACAGTGTCAAAGAGGGCCTTTAGTCACTATGTTCCCATAATATTGTACCAAAGCCCCCTGAGCCTACATTACAAGCCTAGAAACCCTAAAGTCATCCTAGTCCAGTTAGTTGAAAGTCTTAATCATGGATATAGGGGCAAGCCTATGGTATTAGGCTTGATGTATGAATATCTTTTGTGAGAGTGAGTGATTTGACATAGTCCCAAGGTTATATATGAAAACATCATTGAGTGTCAGATATGAGACTTTTTTCTGTGAGGGCACTTGCATAGCATTGGTAGCACTAGACTTGTTCAGTGACTGTGGATTCTTTATACTACCTCATTTGTATTGATTTGCTAGATAACTATCTGATCCTGTTTTAAAATGTTAATGTGGGTAACTGAGCTTGAGGTTTATGTAATGTATGCCACGGGGTTGAGGTCTGTGTGTTACTGTATTATCTATCTAGATAAAGTTTGTCGCTTGAGGACAAGCAACGATTTTAAGTTGAGGGTATTGATGTGCTGCCAAAATACAACACTTTTGATGTCTAAAACTTGGAATTTTGTGTGTTCTCAATGCGATGTTAGTTGTTTTTATGTGTTTTTGTGTTTATATTTTTAGGATTACATGTTGGCCTTGATTTTTGGAATATGTGCAGAAGTTGCCGATTTTCGCTATTATACGAGACCCTTTACGGGTCGTAGATCGTTCTATGGGCCGTAGGGTGCTTTTGTGAACAATTCTAGTGAGGGGCTATTTTTTGAAGTTTATTCTACAAACATGCAGACGCGCCCCTAAAAGGTTTTATAAGTCGTAGATGATGGTTCGCGCCCTAAGAATCAAAGATTGGGACTTTCTGAAGTTCATCAGATGAAACCCCCTTTACGGGTTGTGAATCACTTTACGAGTCATAGAGGGGTGTCATAGAGTAAAAGTCTAAATTTCTAGTAGCTGCGTATGAGACCCTGATTACGGGCCATGAAATGCAATACGACCTGTAAACCCCTTTCGTATGGCGTGCTGATCAGTTATCCTATTTCAGTTCAGACTTATATTTTACTTATTATAAATAGGTTTTTTAGGTTATTTTTCGAGAGAGGCAATAGTTTTTGCCAAGTATTCATCTAGTACTCATAAAGAACTTGTGAGATTAATTTTGAGAGTCTTTGAGAACACTTGTGATTGAATTTCATCTTTAAGCTTGTGATTCTTATTGAAGTTGAATTGGATTATTCTTAATTCTATTGTGTAAGTGTTTAATTATATTTTTTTAATCCATAATTTTTGTATCTACACAAAGCATGACTAGCTAAATCCACAATTAGTGTTGTGGGAACTATGAAGAACAAACAATGTAAAACTAGATAATTCATAATATTTGAAAAGTCTATATGCGTGTATTGATTAATTCTCATCATTTTGCATGTTTTCTAATAGTGGCCAAGATTAGAACCGACCTAGTGTTACTGACTGGACCAAGGTAGTAATCAATAGGAAAAGAGATTAATTAATAGGATTCGATTGATGTGTTCCCATCTAATCAATCAAACTGTGCCAATGGGAGGTTGTACTGGCACCAATAGGTAAGGGTTAGTAATGCACACTATGGAGATGGGACAAGTCGCATAGTGAAATTCACCTCTCTCCTTTGACCAAAGGGCTTGGTGAACATAACTTATCGTCCTGCATGCTATGCACTAGAAAAGAATTAGGTTATCTGGTGATACTGAGTTGGGGAATCATGCAGAACACAATATCCTAGTTTCTCTCCATATTGACTTCTACCTTTTGTTATTTAGTTTATTTATGGTTTTCATTGATCCCTTTAGGGAAAGTAAGTCGGTTAACTATTTGAATTACGATAATTGAATTCTCCTGAGTTATGTATTCCGTGTGGGTTCGACCCAAACCTTTGTTATGTTTTATTTCTTTATAATGACTGTTATATCCTGTAAAATAGAGATGTAACTTGGGCGACATCAACTCACTACAATGCAATGCCCATCATTATTTGTGTTATGCACTGTATTTTTAGGTAGTGTACTATTTTTGTTGTTCAATTGTAAGGACATTTGGTTGAATTGTTGGTCCAACTGTTTGATAGCACCAACATGTGACTCTATTTTTAATTTACCATTGAAACATCTGCGTTCATCTACTTTAAAGTCTCATCCTCTGCATTAGCTTTATTTAGTAATTTACCAAACATCTCCTCAATCTGGACCTTCCAACTCTACTATCCTAATTTCTAGATGGAACATAGACACCATTCCTCATATTATGATAATTATCTCTCCGTACCTAATCACCATCTCTGTCTTGGGCTCTGTATATATCATAGTATCCTCCCCGATTGTTGTTGTTGTTGCGATAGTTATTTTCCCTTTTGAAGTTTCGATCTTGATTTCCTTGGACTTGGAGCTAATGATCCTTATTTGATCTCTGGGCATTGGTCCAAAAGCCCCCATCTGATCATTTATAAATCATGCATCCTTCTTATATCTAAAGTCATCATAGAATTGTGCTCTTGTTGCATGACTTAATGCATTGACCCCCTCTTGGTTTCGCTTCATCAGAAGACTGACATTAGTAGTAATTCGGGCTAGCTCTTGGAACATCTCCTAGTTTATCTTTTCTTGCTCCAAATTTGTACTAACTGAGAAAGAGCTACTTGTCATTTCGGTGTCTCTAGTGCCACATGCTCTGTTGGCCTTTACTATCCATTCGAGTCTCTAGGCAGCCTTTGCAAAAGTACAATCCATAAAGGACCCTCCTATTATAGTGTTTTCTACTTGCTTGCTATTGTCATACAAGGTTCTATAAAAAATTTCAAGCAAAGAATCATCCATGATTTTGTGGTTAGGAGAACTCCTTATGTACTTTTGAATTGTTCCCATGCTGCACGGATGGACTGTCCCTATGTTTGTTGGAAGTTATAGATTCTATCCTTGAGCTTCAACTTCTTAGATATTGGAAAGTATCTCTCTAAGAAAGCTTTCTGCATATCTTCCCAAGTAGAGATCACGTTGTATGAGAGCTCCGATAACCAGATTGTTTCCTTGCCAATAAGAGATAATGGGAATACACGGAGCCCAATGACATCTATAGACAAGTTTTGATTTTCCATCATCCTTTTATAGATGAACAAAACTTTATATATGTGATTATGTGGATCCTAGAATGATAACCCCGAAAACAACCCTCTATGTTATAGCATCTGCAACAACTCGCTTGAGATGAAAAACTTAATATTCAATGACAGAGGTGGCAGTAGTATGGCTACCGTAACATCTATCACATGTAGGTCAAGTCTAAATTTGTTCCATGCACCAAACCTCCCCCTTTGCACGAGAGGATAGTTCACCTCTTGAGGTGGAGGTGGACGTTAGTCGTTAAAGAGTGGGTTGTGACACATGTTCTCTTCTTGTCTTCTGAGCTATGTATCACATAATGTATGTTGCGTGCAAAATTATCTTGGGTCATTCTCAAATTTCTTTGTACCTAAGGGTCATATGGTGTCAAGGAACTGTTGCGATTGTATGTACCGGGCATACACCGTACTTGTATACTGCAAAAGAACAAAAACAAATGAATGCACAAAATACAGAAATTAAGGATCAATAGTCAAAACATTTTGGAGCTAATACAAATTTTGTACTCAAAGCAATGGTGCTAAAATTTGATCATGGCCAAATTACACCTCCCAATAGAAACGTAAGGGCTCACTGTAAAATATAGATCCTAACAAAGGTTAGGGTCGATATCACAAGAAATATAGTTCACACTTAGCTCAGTTAATATGAATTCAAGTTATTAATCAGCTTAATTCTAATATGGATTGATAATTGAAACAATTAGTAAATAAAACCTCATCCAAAGTCAAATCACGTGCAAGTATTATGAAACTAGTGAAGGAATGCAGCTAGGGTACTGTGTTCCCCATGAATTTATAACACAGTAGAATCTCATAATAGTAACCTTTTCTGGTATGTAACATGCGGAACTAGTAAGTTAAATTCACTGTAAGTTTAAGGTTTAGTAAATAGATGACTTTCACCACATGGCTAGGTTTGCATCTGGGTGCAATCATTACTAATCCTTACCATTGTCCTAGATTTAACCATTCCTAGGTTTGTCGAAGCTAATTGAATGAGTGTAACCACGCCAAATCTCTATTACTTATCCCTTTTCTCATTCATTAGCCCCTAGGTTCAACAAGTAAGAATAAGGTGAGTTCTAACATTTGCAACTATTAAAAATCAATGAAAAGAAAGAGATAAATATTAGATGTATGCACACTTTCCAAGAAATACCAATTATTCAGTTTTGCTTTGTTAATTCTTCATGGTTACCATAATCCTAGTCATGGGTTTAGCTACTTATATTCGTTGTATTAGAATTAGTGATAATTGATATTTGCATAATTATAAACTTACAACAAGAAGTCAAAGAGTGAGAACCCAAAAATATAAGTCAAAGAGTGAGAACCCAAAAATATTCACTGAATTACAACACAAATATCATCCAAAAATATGAACAGTCCCAAAAATATCACAATGTTTGTCTAAATTTTGAAAGTAATGAAGTGCATAACATCAATAAAAAGAACTAAAAACCCTATTATATACAAGGAAAATCTAGTTCTAGATGAACAAGGAAAATCGAATTCGACATGTTCCACGAGCCATTTTATGGATAATAAAGGCTATTATGGCTCGTGGTCTTGATCGTACACTATATTCCATAGAAATCAGATGTCTCCTTAAGGTCTTCAATCCACAACTCATACATTTGAATACAAGTCGTATCGTCATTCGTAAGCTAGAATAGTTGAGTTTCTGTAACTTTTTTCAAGACCTAGTTTACGAGTCGTAGTATAGACTATAAATCATACTATGTGTTCATAGTTCTCCACCTTATTTCCCAATGCTACTCTTTCCCATCCATAAACACCATCTACGACTCGTGGATCAACCATGGCCCATAGATGGGATTGTAAGAAGCTAAAAATATGTATAGTCTGCAACACACAGCAAAAATCACACTGAATCCTATTTCCTACAAGTGTAAATACAAACACATATCAAATAAACTAAAATGCGCCAGAAAACACACATAGTTCCAAGTTTAAAGAATAAAAAATGTCGTACTTTAGTGGCACATCACGTGGTTGGTGACTCATTTGGAGAGTGCCTTGCTCATCTTAAACAAGTGTCCTAAAGATGTGCGGAGATTAATTTGATGCTTCATTAGGAGAAGTGTCATTTCATGGTAAAGGAAGGTGTTGTGCTCAGCCATAGAATCTCCAAAGATGGGTTGCAAGTGGGTCAAGAAAAAACTAAGGTAATTTCTAAACTCTCTCCACCTATTTTTGTGTGTTTGAAGAATCTTGTATGAAGGCATTTGAGTACATTATAGAAAAACTTGTCTCAACTCCTTTAATCGTGGCTCCTGATAGGAGTTTTCCTTTTAAAGTGATGTGTGATGCATGTAGAGTTGCTTTGGGGGCTTGTTTTGGGTCAACAAAAGGAAAGGTTGTTCCATCCTGTGTACAATGCATCAAAATCATTGAACATAACCCAAAAGACTACAAGGTGACTGAATAAGAACTCCTTATTGTATTTTATGCATTTGAGAAATTTTGGGCACCTATTGGGGTCAAAGTTGTCATTCATATGGACCATGCTACTATTACATATTTGATGGCCAAAAAGGATGCTAAGGGAAGATTTATTATGCGGATCTTGGTGCTTAAAGAGTTTGACTTCGAGGTAAAAGACTTAAAAAGGTGTCAAAATCAAGTTGCACATCATCTTTCCTACCTTGAATCAAATGTTATGGGTGTTGGTTTAAACGATATGGGTGAATGATTTCGGAAGATTCCTTGATGGTTGTTTGACTTAGCCAAACTCCATGGTATGCTAAATTTTGAAAATTACCTTGTGAATGGCGTAGTTCTAGAGCAATTGAATTGGAACCAAAGGAGCAAATTCTTGTTTGATGTGAAACAAAAGTGTTAGGATAAGGCATGCTTGTTTTGGTATATGCATCATAAGGAGATATGTTCTAAAGTCATTGATGAATGAAATTTTGGAAGAATGACATGCGTCTCCCATAGGTGGTCACTATGGAAGCATTCACGCAGCCTCTAAAGTGTTTCAAAGTGGTTATTTTTGGCCATCGCCTCATTATGATGCTCACGCCTTTGTCAAGGTGTGCCCTCAATGTTAATTGCATGGTAACATCTCTAAGAGGCATGAATTTCCTCTCACTCCTATCCTTGAAGAGGAAATCCTTGACATATGGGGTATTAATTTCATGGGACTATTTATGAGTTCATATAGGAATCGGTACATCTTGGTAGTGGTGGATTATGTGCCAAGTGGGTTGACGTATTGAATTTCCTACAAATGATGGTAAAGGTGTGATCAATCTTCTTGAAGAGGAACATATTGACCTGCTTTGGCATACTTTGTTTCATAATCAGTGATGGTGGTTCACATTTTTTGCAATAGGATGTTTGTCTCTTTTCTTGGAAATAGGGTGAATCATCTGGTGGCAACCCCATATCATCTTCAAACAAATGTTCAAGTTTAGGTGTCAAATAAGGAGATCAAGGTATACTCTCCAAGATGGTTAATGATGATTAGACTGATTGGTCAAGAAAACTTGATGATGCATTATTGGCCTATTGTACAACATATAAGACTCCTACTAGATTTCTCTATATTAGCTTGTAAGCAAGGGTTTCCATCTCCAGGTGGATCTTGAACATCGAGCCTTGTGGGCATTAAAGAAGTTAAATTTCGACAAGGATGATGCTATTAATGAATGTTTGGGCCAACTTTGGTTGATGGATAAGTTTAGGCTGAGAGCTTATAAGAGTTCAACCTTCTGTAAGGAGAAAATGAAATGATGGCATGACCTAAAGATTTTTCAAAGAAATTTCAAGTAGGAGATCCAATCTTGTTGTACAATCACAGTTGAGGATGTTTTAGGTAACTTGAAGTTTAGGTGGTATAGGCCATTTTAGGTGAGCCAAGTTTTGAGTAGGGGAGCCGTGGAAGTTGAGAATGATAAAGGGTAGTGATTTCAAAGTGAATAGGAAAAATTTGAAGATATATTTTGGGAAACCACCAAATGTTCAGGTGGTAAACACCTTACACATAGATGAACTTTGATTGTAATGGACTTCTTTGTGCCACGACGTTCGATAAGGTGTTTCTTGGGAGGAAACCCAAGGTATTAGTGGTTTTTAATAACGTGTGTTAATTTTGTAGGTAAACAAGAAGAAGTTATAAAATGTTGCATTTTGGCGAGCTGGTGACTACTCAGCGCATCACTGAGTGCAATTGGCAATGCAATTTCTAATCACCTTTTGATGTAGAATTGGTAACTAAGGATATTGGAGTGTTCAGTGAGCTCGTGCACATTTGGCGTATCAATGAATGTGCTTGTTAAGGTCTAGTAAGCCTGTTCCTTTTGATTGCAAAAATCCTTGGGACCCTGGTATGTTCAGTAATGAGAAACACATTTCGTACATTGCTAAATGTGTTTAGTGAGGTATGTCGAGCATCGCTGACTCACCTCATCCACTGCCTTAACATTTGTAACACTTTTTCCTTCTTTTCATTTTCTTTCCTCTTTCAATTTCTTCACACATGGGTAAATTTTTACTATCAAAATCATTATCACCATTGTTCTTGTATCAATTCTAGTGATCACTTTACTCTCCTCTAATGCACACTATCATTGAAACTATGTTCTTGGTCCTTAATCTTTAATTTCATGTACTTCAACCCATGTTCTTCTTGAATTGATAGTTGAATTGGTACGGATATGCATTCAATTGAAGTTTAGGATTGATTATGTGGAACTTGTTGTTGTGTGTGCAATTGCCAAATCCAAGAGTTGGATGAATAATTGTTGAAAATTATTGCAAAATTAAAATGGGTTGTTAAGTTGTCATTTGTGGATATTCTTCCCTTGAATTGTTTCACCACTATCATGATTATGGACTTGGTATTAGAATGTTTTGACTAGTTAAATATTAAAAAGCTCATTCTTGATGGGTTGTGGTCAAGCATTGAGTTTAAAATATTGGAATTATGCCATTATTAAGATTTTAGACCACTAACTATGATGTTGTAATCCTTTAGTCCATGTGTGGTCGTTGTAAGCCTCCTTTATATTTTGATTGATATTTGATTTGTGGTTTGATTATTGGATTGTTTAAGGGTGAAGTATAAGTAACCCATTTCTAAAAGAGTAACTTGAACTTGCCTAGTGATAGAGTGAGTGATGTCATTCTTAAGGATTAAGTCGTCATTTCTTAGATTCTTAAGGCTTATGGGAAGTTTGAGTACTATAAGACCTATATTGACAGTGACTAAGTGGGCATGATTGTTAATCCAATGATCAGAATAATGTGTGCTAAAGAATTGGGTGTAAAATTTCTCAAAGCACCAGCCAGCTTCGCCGAGCTAACTTTAGCTTGCGGAAGTGATTCAGCGCATTGCCAAGTTGGAAAACCGCCGCCTAAATAGACAAGTTTGGGTCACCAGTTCTCTATCACTTTTGACAATGCCAAGTTGGTCCACCAAAGTGATTGGGCAATGTATTGATTTCACGTGTAGATAACTAAATGGGATAGGGTTTAGGACCCCTTATTCTGTCACTTTTGGTGATGGCTACTTAGATTGTCGAATCACGTTAGCAATACGGCGACATGATTTAATGAGCTCATTGAAAGTTCTTTTAAGCTGACTTCAAGTCATTTCTTGTGTTTTTCTGATAAAATACTCTTCACTCATGAGTCATTTTTTGTTTGCATATATAAGATGTCGAACCATATCTCAGAAAATACAGACTTGAGAAAAAAGGGTATTGTGTTATATGAGAATCCACTAGCATAAGAGCCTGTATGACCCTGAATAGATCATTAGGGTAAGGACAAGCAGAAGATGATGGAACTGGCTAGCAATGAAACTGAAGGTTCACTCGAAGTTGAGTGGACCGAATTAGAAAGTTAGGAGGATGGGTCCAAAACCCCTGCATATACCTATAACACTTTAGAACCAACTCCTCAGCGACATCAAATTGAAGAATGCCCCAAAATGGCTCACGGCCTCCTTGATCAAGCCCTGAGGAGTACCATTGCACCTCGAAGTTTGAACAGATTGAAAATAGAAATGTTGAGAACCATACTTAAGGAGAAGTGTTTGTCCACTGATAGTGTTATTGATAACTAGCCCAAAGTGTGAGACACTTATAAATTCAACAACTTTCAAGTATTCAGCATACTTTGGGATCTGTATACTCTATCATGGGTTCGTGAATACTACGTGGCATATGCATTATTGTTTCCCAAAAGTACAAGAAGAGTGAAGATTGTGCCCAAACTATTTGATGCAATTGAAGTTCGAAGGAAGTTAGTCTTATGCAGTGAGATCGAGACCAATGACTATTTTTGTTGTACAGCGAGGGATCGACAAAACATGATTGAGGAGATGGATAACAACACTTTTTATGATTTGAAAGCATTTTTGGCCCCAATATCAAGTGGTGCATTGCCATCGTGGCTTATTGAGGGGGCTTAAATTGAAAAGAGAGGTTTGAATATTCCACCTTGATATTGGTTTGGTTTTATCAGTGGAAATTTGATGCCATTAAAAAATGAACCCATCCTTTGGCATCTAAAAGTTACGTTAGTAGGTTGCATCATTGATACAAGGCGATTGAACCTAGGTGCTATTATTGCCCCAGATTTATTGATGAGTACAAAACAACAACAAACCGCCTCACGATTCCAGTGTTGATCACAGCCTTATGTCACCGTGTGGGTTGCCCTTTGACCGCAAGTCTGATATTTAGATTACTCTATCATCTTCTACTGATATTTGCAGGATTAAGGCTAAGTATAGATTTGATAAGTAAGAGAAGACTAGAAGGGTTCCGATCCACACAACACGAATGGTTGAGATCGAGCACCTTGAGGTAGGGTCAATGGAGCATATACATATATCAAAGATTCCTACTAGCTGAGTACCTCTTATTAGTTTGACTCCTATACAGGCTCCTATTCCTTCTCCTAGGCCACAATTAACCCAGGCTATCATTCTCCATATGGGACGATTTTGGCCAAAGCATCTGATGATCACTAAGCCCGGGTTGAGGCTTCATTACCTAGCATGATCAATCGGACCATTAAAGTAACGCTTTAACCCATTCAAAAGGGTATAGATGTAAAAAGGGAAGCTATTAGAGGAGTATGATTTTATACTTGATAGGATGACTGTGAGAGTTGAGGATATTGAGAAGAGGTCTGATGCACCAGATGAGGTAAAGGTTGATACAGTGAGTTTGAGGTAGGATATGGAGTCGTTGAAGTCCAGCAATCTTGACTCTCTTAGGGGGAATATTGATACCCCTGCCATAGGTACTAGGTTAGAGACTGAGCCTTTAGGAGTTGGGGTAATAGAGCTGGTGGATGTTGTGATAACCTCGTAGACCGATGAGGAGTCATTGGAGTCTAAAGAACCATAGGTTGATTTCTGCAAACGTTATGATTTGCCGATTTTAGAGGAGACCATGGTAGAGGTTGTTCTTGAGTAGTTGTTGATGTCCCCCAAGTTACACCTCTTTTTTAGAGGATAAAGTAGTCACTGTCAAGAAACATTGCCTAACTAAGGTTAGGGTCGAACCCACAGAGAATACGTAGACTTAAGACAAATTCACCAACATGCAATCCGAGTAGTTAATAAACTCAAATCCCTACGTTGGGGGGGAGGAGGGGGCTGAAAAAATCAATTAGAAAAATAAACTAACTATCACATGAGAAAGATCAATAAAGGAGAGTAACTAGGCAATTGTGTTCCCCATGATTCCTTAACTCAACATCACTGGATAACCTAATTCTTGTCTAGTGTATAACATGCAGGACTGTAATTTAAGTTCACCAAGCCCTTTGGTCGAAGGTGAGAGGCAAATTTCACTATGCGACTTAGCCCATCTCCATACTGCACATTACTAACCATTACCTATAAGTCCCAGTACAACCTCCCCTTGTCCTAGTTTGGTTGATTAGATGACAACAGATTAATTGAATCCTATTAATTCATTTCCTTTTCTATTCATTACTACCTTGGTACAGATAATAACACTAGGCGGGTTCTAATGTGGGCCACCATAAAACAATATGCAAAATGAAGAGAGTTAATTAATACATGCATATACACCTTCTAAGAATCATGAATTATCCGATTTTTACTTTGTTAGTTCTTCATTATTTCCACAATCCTAGTTGTGGATTAGCTACTCATGCTTTGTGTAAATGAAGAGATTATGAATTTACAACACATAATTAAAAACTTACACAACTGAATTAAGAACAAGCAAATCCAATGTCAATGAAAATCTCAAGCTTGAAGATTGAATTAAACCACAAGTATTTTCAAAGACACAATTTTCTCTCTAAGATTGAGTTCTTTGAGCACTAACATAAAACTAAGCTAAACTTACATGAACTTGTGATAACCTGAAAAAATAACCTAAAAGACCTATTTATAATAATTAAAATTCAAATCCTAAACAACTTCGGAGAACTTGTCGGCACACTCTACGATAACACTTTATGGCCCATATTAAAGTCTTGTACATTGTTGTTGGAAAATTGGAATTCTCCTTTACGATACCACTTTACGACTTGTAAAATGATTAATGACCCGTAGAGGGTGTTTCATTTGATAAACTTCAGAAACTCTTCATTCTCTAACCCTCAGGGTACGAAACCTCTTCTACGACTTGTACATTAATTTACGGCTCATCTGCATGTTCGTAGAAGTAACTTCAAAAACTTGACCCCTCACTGAAATTTCTGACGAAACCACCTTACGACTCATGGAATTGTCTTCAGCCCGTAAGGTGTCTCGTGTTATAGTAAATCTGTAGTAACTTTGTAACTTTCCCCAAAATCATTGGCCAGCTTGTAATCCTACAAACATAAACAAAAAACACATAATAACAACTAAAGTCACTTTGAGAACAAGCAAAATACTATAGTTTTAAGCATAAAAATTGTTGTATTTTAGCAGCACATCAACACCCTCAACATAAAAATATGGCTTGTCATCAAGTGACAGAATCAATCTATATAGGCAATACAGTCACACATAGACTTCAACTCAATGGCATACATTACATATATCTCTGACTCAGATACCCACACCAACTCTTCAAAATGGGATTAGATAGCTATTTAGCAAACTAATGCAAAACACAACTATGACACGCAAGGTATTATAAAAAAATCCACAATCACTGAACAAGTCTAATGCAAATAATGCAATGCAAGTTCCCTCACAGAAAGAAGTCCTATATCTGATGCTCAATGATATTTCCATGTTTTAGCATTGAGACTATGAAAAGTCACTCACTCTCACAATAGATATTCATGCATAATGAATAACACTATAGGCTTGATGATATACTCATGAATCCGACCTTCAACTAATTGGACTAGGATCACTCTAGGACTTTCTAGGCTTGTAACGTAGGCTCAATGGGCTTTGGTATGATATTTTGGAAAAAATAGTGACTAAAGGCCTTCCTTGAAGCTTCGTTTTTCTACACTTTTGCCCTACCAACTCTGTTATTTTCACCTTATTCTCCCTTTTTCCTCTTTTAAGATTTCTTGGGTGCTTTCTTTTTATTTTTTTTAGCTTTTTGCCTTGTTTTTACACTTCTTTTTTTGCTTTTTAGATTTCAATTAAGGCATCTTTCATTTTTCTTGCACCCAGTACATGATTTTTCTCCTTTTTCTTTGTATTCCTAATTCACCTCCCTTATTTTTGTAGTTAACCCTTACACTAGCCACCCTCAACTTAGGCTTTTGGCCTGTGTTGAGGTGCACACTAGCCATCCTCAAAACTAGGGCCACTTTTGGTAGCCACCCTTAACTTAGGCTTTTTGCCTCAGTCAAGGTACACAGTGTTCAAGGAAGGATCAGGGTGAAATTTAGGATTTTTTACTAGATAAGACTAGGTTAATCAGGTGTTTTTAAAGAATATGTACAGGTTAAGCTCAAACATTAGGAACAAGGGATATATCATCGATTTGGGTTGTTATTTTTAGGCTAAAGTGGACTATCTAAGAGCAATGACCTAAGATCCTTTCTTAATCTAACTAATCTACAATCTAACTTAGAGTAACATGGCAAGTTCTGAATTAGCAGAAAACACATGAATTTATCAAATAAAGCTCACACTCACATGACACTGCACACATTATCAACGAAAGACCTCAGATAATGCTTCTTATCTCTACTTACCATTACTTATCAGAACAAATTTTGTCAAACACCTAAAGATTCATGGTTACTATCTAACTACTAATAAAAAAATTTGGTGGGTTCCATTTTTTCATACAAAACACAAAAACATGCTATATGCCACAAGTATTGGTACTATATGTTACGCATATTATCTAAACATCCTAAACATGTTAATTCAATAGAAATTAAATATCCACAGGGAAAAAGAACACAGACAAGAAAGCCTCGGGATAAAAAATTGGGTAGTTATGGGCCATAAGCTACTCAGACTTGACTGAGGTCCATAACTACCCATACTCCATCGAAAAAGATGTGCATTGTCCTCAATGCACACAATAAAGTATAAGGGGTCAAAAAAATATATCTGGGTGCCTAAGAGCCAGTGCGTACCTTGGGTTGCCTCCCAAGCATCACGTGATTTATTATCGCGGCACGACATAGACAACTTGGTTACTCAGACCTCACTTAGTGTCTATTCTTCTACTTTTTCTTTCACCTTGAACTTATGAACTATACCCCTAATTGCTTTTTCAATTTGCTATTATGTTCAAAGGGTGGTGGTAAAAAAATAAGAAAAACAAATAATAGAGATCGTAGGTTGTATTTTTTGACCGTTAAATGAGGAATGTAATTTTTTCTGTTGAGCCCAACAAATCCAAGAATATAAGCATATTTTTCCTCCTCCTTACATTCTTCCATATGATCAGATGATTCGATTAATATCTCATCATCTAAACATAATGTAGAAAAATGATTGGAAATAAGATCTAATACGTTCTAATTCATGAATTATATTATTATTTACATCCTCATGTTTACACACATTAGATTTTTTAAAGATAATATTATTTATTTCTTCACATAACTCTCGTGTACTTTTCTCAACAGTGACAACATCAATAATAGTATGATCAAGGAGTTGACCCTCCAATTTTAGCTCTTCAAGTTGGCTTATAAGCAACTTTTTCTTCCTCACATAATTCATAACTAGCTTGTTGAGTATCAAACCTATTAACTTTTATTCTCAACTCACTACTTAAAAGGTGGACATCTGAACCAAACTGATGAACATCTGACAAAAACAAATAGTTTTCTGAGTCAAGATTTTCTAATATTTTCAAGAAGTACACATTGCGATTCAAAATATTATGTACAACCCCTCTCATCCCAATACTACAATTATCCAATATTTCTTCAACAGAGGGTGTCATATTAATAAGAAAAAGAACAAAAACAAAACATAAAATGCGGAATATAAGGATTAACACTCGAACTACTAACGAATTCACTAAGTCAAGCCGTATTTCCTGGCAACGGCGCCAAAATCTTGATGTTGCCCAAGTTACACCTCTTTTTAGAGGATAAAGCGGTCGCCATGAAGAAATAGAACCTAACCAAGTTTAGGGTCGAACCCACAGGAAATATGTAGACTCAAGACAAATTCACAAACATGCAATCCGAGTAGTTAATCAACTCAATTTCCCGGGGGGGAGGGATTTTGCAAAAATAAATGAGAAAAATAAAGTAACTAACTATCACGAGAGAAAGATCAGTAAAGGAGAGCAACTAGGGTATTGTGTTCCACATGATTCTCCAACTCGGTATCACTGGATAACCTAATTCTTGTCTAGTGTATAATATGTAGGACGGTAATTTAAGTTCACCAAGCCCTTTGGC
This sequence comes from Solanum rostratum, assembly GCA_029948455.1. Taxonomy (NCBI): domain Eukaryota; kingdom Viridiplantae; phylum Streptophyta; class Magnoliopsida; order Solanales; family Solanaceae; genus Solanum; species Solanum rostratum. Next base: position 37,712,495 of record CM057050.1, on the reverse strand, counting down.
CAAATGTCAGAGGCGAATTTCAATGTGCGACTTGGCCCATCTATAGCGTGCATTACTAACCATTACCTATAAGTACTAGTACAACCTTCCCTTGGCCCAATTTAGTTGATTAGATGAGAACACATTAATCGATAATTAATCTCTTTTCTATTCGTACCTACCTTGGTCAAGTCAGTAACACTAGGCGGGTTCCCATGTTGGCCACCATTAGAAAACATACAAAATAAAGAGAGTTAATTAATACATGCATATGCACCTTCCAAGAATTGTAAATTATTCAATTTTACTATGTTATTTCTTCATGGTTCCCACAAACCTAGTTGTGGATTTAGCTACTCATGCTTTGTGTAGATGAAGAGATTATGAATTTAGAAGCCATAATTAAACACTTACACAAAGAAAATCTAATGTCAATGACAATCATAAGATTGAAGATTGAATTAAACCACAAGTGTTTTCAAAGACTCTCTCACAATTTTCTCTCTAAGAATATTGAGTTCTCGGAGCACTAACCTAAAATTAAGCTAAACTTGCGTGGACTGGTGAGAACTTCTGAAAAATAACCCAAAATACCTATTTATAATAATTAAAAATTTAAATCCTTAACAACTTAGGAGAACTGGTCAGCACACTCTACGATAACACTTTACGGCCTTGTAAGCGGGGTCTCATACATTGTTGCTAAAAAAATGGACTTCTCCTTTATGATACTTTTTTTGACTCGTAAAATGGTTTACGGCCCATAAAGGGGGTTTCATTTGATGAACTTCAGAAAGTCTTCATTCTCTGACCCTCAGGGCACGAAACCTCTTCTATGACTCATATATTAATTTATGACTCATCTGCATGTTCATAGAAGTAACTTCAAAAACTTGGCCCCTCACTGGAATTCCTCATGGAACCACCTTACGGCTCGTAGAATGGTCTGCGGCCTGTAAGGTGTCTCATGTAAAAGAAAATCTGCAGCAACTTTGTAACTTTCCTCCAAATCATTCACCAAGCAGTAATCCTGCAAACATAGACACAAAAACACATAAAACAACTAAAGTCGCATTGAGAATACATAAAATCCTAAGTTTTAGGCATCAAAAGTGTTGCATTTTGGTAGCACATCAGTGTCATGATACTTTCATGATCGAATATAGTGGACCTGGTCAATCCTCAGAGCCTCTTGTAGCAGCAATAGAGTCTCAAATTCCTATTCCTCATCCATAACACCATCAGTTCATGTTACTTCTGTTCAACATATTGCACCTTCAAAGGTGGGTAGTGGACAATTTGCAGGCATTGATACCCCAATAGATCTTTCTTCAGCTCCATTAACTTCATCTACTTTACCAAATAGATTCTTACACTCCATTTCCTTTATTCTTATCATGTTTTTTGTTTGTATTGAGGACAATGCATTTTTTGAGGGGAGGGTATTTGATGGTAGTGCATTAGGGTGTTAAATGTTTTTGGTTTTGGTAGTTAATGTTGATATATATTTTGAACAATGGGTGACATGGATAATTTGTAAATATTTTTATTTTTGTTTGTAATAGTTAGTACGTTTACTACTTGCATGTGATAATGTTTGGTTTTGCTTCATGTTGTTACTGTGTATGAATGACAATTCTACAAATCAAACCTAAAGCATAAGTGAAAAGTCATTTTAAAAAGAATCTAGCACGTTCTTAGTCCTTGAAACAATTCAAGTACTAATTTCCAATATCATTGACTTGGATAGTGTCATGGATGAGTAATGTGTAGTGACTCACTACTTAGTCCAATTCAAGTTAAACGATCCATTTATGGAGCAAGAGAATTTTGATGTTACTAAGTAAGTGATGAACTTCGATATGCTACGAATGTTCTTTGCGAACTAGCGTTGTCAGCTTTATATTTAAATTTGAAGTCCTCTCTGTCATGTGTAGTGTTTTATACATGGAAGGGGTATGTGTGATTGCTGAGAATTTACCCAAATATTCTCTTGATTAGGTATCTTCCATAACTGATTTTTGGAGATGATCAAAGGCCACTTTTTGATGCCCACTTGACACAAAAGCTAACCAATGTTGTGAATGGTATCCTTAGTGTCCCTATTTGAGCCTAAACTCAGTTGTTTAGCTATATCATGATCCACTCATTTTTAGTTCTTTCTTTGATCATCAAGTCTTCTTTGAACCCTACCCTCCTTGATTTTCCGGAAGTGAGGCCAAAGACCTAAGTTAAGGGTGTTGGGAACTCTTCATTATGATTGAATGAATGTTGAAAAAGAAGGTGTGCCCTTATGTAAGAAAAGACAAGAAAGGAAGGATTGAATAGTTAAAATGAAAGAAAAATCTGAGAAAGATCCTTCAAGTGCATAAAAAAAAAGCTTGAACTGTTGTCCCGACCCATACCTTGGGCCTAACCGTGACATGGCGAATAAGGAACCTAAAGGTGCCTCGGACAAGCCTCATAGCATATATTAAGCACTTTATTGGTAAGAAAACATATATCAATCATCATCAAGTGGTTCTAGGGTATTAGGGGCTTAGGTCATACTCTATGGAGTAAAAAGGTAAGGAATTTCTACCATTCAATCACAACAAAAGACTCTAAGGGAAGGGGTCATGGGACACACTTTACAGGAAGTAGGGGATTAGGAAATTCACCACCTAACAAATAATAACACAAACAACAACAAGCATGGAATATGGGCTAAGGGGAAGTCACCATAGATACGAGATTGTCACATAATACATTCAACAATACCTCTAAGTCATAGATGGAGCGCGGTCCAAGACATGTCCCAGGCTCACCCTCAGAAGATAAAAGTGTCAATGTATTGACATAATCAACCTAGATAGAAGATGGATATCACTCCAAAACTAGAGGACTCAACTCATGAAAAGTCTTTACAAGATGAACTAACCACAAGAAGGTAGATAGGAAAGAGATCTAACCCCTACATAGTTAAATCATGTAAGTAAAAGTAAGCGTTAGTATTTTGAATGTACTAAGTGTTCGAGATGCAATGCAATAAGAAATTGATACGCCATAATAGACAGGATGCATAATCAAAACAAAGGTAATTAGCTTAATACGAAATGAATGATCAATGCCTTAATGAAAAAACATGCCTGGAAGAGTCATATATTTCATAATATATCATATACGTATGTGGGAAGAGACCTTAACTGATACTAAGACCAAGTGATCTACTATATTAAATCCTGATGTTACCTCTATACCGGAGAAGGAGTAGGTTACTTACCAAGGTAGACTATACCCCACCTTACGGGCCTTGCCCATTTTGGTGGGTAATACATGCACCTTATTGACCATTCCCATTTCGATGAGTATTATATGCACCTTACAAGCCTTTCTCATTTTGGTGAGTATATATGTGGATCCACTAGTATAAGCCCCATTTAGGAAAATAATGATAAATTATGGTGCACATAGTTATGAATCAAGAGATTTTATATAAATTCCCTTGGGGATAGTCCCCCCATCTCAAGATCCATTCAGTGCTACGTCTTGTTCCATGGAATACATACACATAAGCATAATCATAATATGTATAAACATATAATCATAACATTATGGCAAGAGTAGCCCTTTAAAAATTGTAACCCTTTCAAGTGAGAATTTTTCTTTCACAATAGGTGTATCGTAACATCATAAAAAGGGCTTCAGGATCTTGCATAATTTTCATTGAATTTTTATGGATTCATAACATATTTGGTAGCCCTTGTCATTCATGATATTCATGAACTTGTATAACATGTAGTAAAACTTTTTATCATATTTCGTCATGTAACTTTAACTCAAACATGGTGAGTTCATGCATAGAGGCTTAAAATTATGAAATTAAGTAGTAATATGCATGAATGAGGTAAACATGACCAGTTAAAACCATTCAAAACAACACATCATAATCTTAGAAAAAACCCTAGTTAGGGCATCATGAAAAATCATCTCATAAATCATTAGCCTTCATAGAAATTCATAGTACTATATCATGCATAGCTTAAATATCATAAAAAATTCATAATATCTACATTTTAAGGGGCTTCATGCATTTCGCATCAATAGATGACAATTTCCAACATGAGTCATGCATATAAGTAGGAATTGGGAGTACCCATAATGAAATAAATCTTGAAACTAAGGATTATGTTCAAAGGATTTTGAACTCCATGGGTGGCAGGACCCATGGATGAAGGAACTCACATACCTTAATGATCTTGAGAAAGATAAGAGAAACTTAAAGAAGCCGAGAATCACCTTTAAGCTTGGCCTTTAATGGAAAGGTCTTGAAATCCTAGAAATTTAATGGAGAGGTGTTGGGAAGTTTTGATTTTGTCTAGTAAATAGGGTCCGAAATGGGGTAAAGCTTTATGAAATCCTGACTATAAGTGTTCAGAGATTTGTCCCAATTGTCCTCACTTAAATCTAAAAAATTTCAAAAAATTATTTTACTGTGATGGAGCACCAGCGCGACGTGGACTAGTTCGGGGATAGGTTATTTTCACATTAAGTTCAATTTTCACATGATTTGACCCTAAAATGAGTTCAGACCACTTTTGTAGTAAAATAAACCCTCTCTATGACATGGAAAGGTTGTACAAGCTGTTAGAAATGCAAATTTTTGCAAAATATTATTTTTCACCATGATTGACCTAAAAATCGAACGAGACCACTTTTTCACATAATTTTTCCTCTTGATCAATAATCCAGCCTTAGATTTTTCAAAAAGAATATGGATGATGCATTATGTATGGAACCTATTATAATAGAAATATAAGGAGCTTTAGGAATTGTTACAATATCTCACCCTTGAAAACATTCGTCCTATAATGTTGGTAGAAATATGCTTGAAAGGAGTAACTACACAAATATCAGCCCAAATGATGCATTAATGAAATTTAAACACTATATTTATGAAATTTCAAAATTATGTATCAAATGTCATTCAAGCACATTCTCATGAGTATGTATGTATGCAACATGACAAGAAAAGGGTGAAATACAGGATTCGATGTCTTAAACATGATTGACCTATTATCTTAGGATTGAGTATATTTAAAAAGATAGGGTATCATTTCTTCATATGCCCTTTCACTTGAAAAGTAGTACTTTTAACTTTTTGATTCATTCAAAGAACCTTAACGAATGTTATATCTTTGTTCCTCAATCTCTTCACTTGCCTTCCTAATATTTCAACTGGGACCTCATCAAGTTTTTCCGAACACCTACTATCAATTAAGAAGTCCATATTAATATCTTCAAACTTTCAGGTAGGAATCTCAATGTCGTAGGATAGGTCACCCAACCTTTGGTGTTCGACTTAACCTATTGACATTGTAGCATTCAGCTGCAAACTTTGTACTGTCTCTTTTCATGCGACCCCACTAAAATATATTCCTCAAATCCCTATAAATCTTTGTATAACTAGCATAGAGTAGAATGATTTATGAACTTCTTGTAAGATCAAGTGCCTCAACCCATCAACATTTGGCACACACAACCTACCTTGATGTCTAAGGATGCCATCTTCCCCTTGGGAGAAAACATCTACTTTAGCCTCTTTTACAAATGCCTTCAACTCAATCAAGGCAGAATTAAGGTCTTGCTTGGATTTGAACTCTTCAACCAAGAAAACTTAGAGTCGACCTCATTCAATCTAATTTCCAATCTTTCCAAACTATGAACTCCCTTTCCATTTCCTTCTCTACATCATCAATATGGGCCACACATTTAATGAACACCCTACTGAGAGCATTGGTCATAATATTGGCTTTACCCAGATGATAATGCATACTTATATCATGGTCTTTCAGGACTTCTAATCATCTCTTTTTCCCCAAATTGAGAAACCTTTGGTTGAACACATAGTGAAGGCTCGGATCGGTGAAGACATCCACATGAACTAGAACAACTCTTTTTTATAAAATTACTATTTTACCCCTCCCAATAGCTTCACCAAGTCATGTTTAAATGGTTTTGAAAGATTTTATTTAAAATATTGCAAAAAGTTGAGTTTTTGCTCAAGAAATAATTTTGGGAGAATTAAGTTGCCAAATTTTGAATTCTTGAGTCATTCGAATATTCGAGTGTCAAAAAAGAATTCTGTCAATTCTATCAGTTTTTAAATATAAGAATTGGTAGTAGAGTTGTTAGAATTGGATTTGGAGTTGGTATGTGGACTTTAGGTCTGACGTTGGAATTTTAGTTAAAGTTTGAGTCTAGTTTGACTTTGGCCAACATTTCAAGTTTCGATGCTTGAATTAAATTTTTTATGGTTCTAGCAATTTAAGGAGGTGATTTTAGTGCTAGAATGAGCTTAGTCTTAATTTTTAGGTATTCTTATAGTTTATTAGGTTTTCAAGTGGTGGAAACTTGTATATTTGCGTCTTATGGGGGGGAGAATCGAGGATGCCTCGAATTTGAGTTTTGATGATTCCATTGAGTTTAGAATGTCAATTTTGATAGGAATGCATATTTGGTTTGTATGTATTGGATTCTGAATGATTTTTCAAGAGATTTTCAAGGGAAATCAATCGAGTAAGTCCTTTTCAACTATTTTCTTTAATTCCCATTGATTAATTCATGATTTCATCACCAAATTAAGGTTTTAATTGGAGAAATTGGGGGATTTCATAGACATGAATTTTCAATTTTAAAATGATGATTGTAGATTCATTTCAACTCCTTATTAAAAATGATATTCTGTGTTAGTTTTCTAAAACCTGAAGGATCAATTTCAGGTAAAAATTCTCATATCTTCTAGCAGTAAATTTTTAATCAGTTTTTCTCTCAAATTGCTTGATTTCAGTATTGTTAGTTTCGTATTATGACCGTGAATTCATTTTCAAGCAGATTGTGGTGATTCAGATTTGATTCGGAAGGAGAAAGCTTTGGCATTAGAGTGATTGTTTGGGTAGATTAAGGCAAAGTGGACTCTAAACCTTGTTATATTTATTGAACTAGTATTTCCTTTCATGTAAATATTGAAGGTTAGTGAATTATTCTAGTTGATATGATTTGGGAAATGGTAAGGAGGAAATCATGACTTGTATGACTTGATTTATGAATTCATAACTATTGTTGTTGATTTAACCTCATGAATTGATATTGTGAAATGGGCTTGTGATACTATTATTGATAATATGAAAGCATTCATAATATTCTAATTGTTCAACTTGGATTCATGTTACATTGATTTATCTATCGAATTACTTGATGTAAAATATTGAGTTAAAGGCTTATGTTGAGATATTGTTGATACTATAGAACTAAAGGCTTGTGAAATGAAAACCTAATGATGAATAGTTCTTGGTGATGATGAAAAGATGTGCTTGAAAGACTATTTTATGTTATGATGTTTTAATTATATAATGTGTTGAAAATGACCCAAATGATGAAAGAATAATATAAGTAATTGATTATCTTTGAATAAATAATTTATATGGACATTTTGTGTGCACTCATGACTATAAAGTGATACTTGTGTTATGATGATTTATATCCACTTTTACCATTGATGATGAAAAGCTGAGAAAAATGGTTTCAGCTAAAAAAGAAATGAAAAGCCAAAAGAAAATAGTTCCAACTAGAAATGAAAGAAAAGAAAAGAAAAGCCAAAGAAAAATGGTTCTGGCTAAGATATGAAAGTAAATATCGAAGACAAATAGTTTCGACAGACACATAGTCCATGTGTAGCTCCCATAGGTTTCGATATGATTATATCAGTGGATGTGTATTAAAGGACAGACATACATTATTATGAAGATTGGACTATTGAGACACTATATTCTACGACTGTGACTATTTATATTTTCACTATTGTATATGCAGCTCTTTCCTGCATACATGTTTTGTAGTCCGAAGATTTCTACACATAAGTGTAGATAGTGAGCCAAGATCCTATTGATATTCTCCTTCTTCTTTTGTGGATCGAGTTATTGACAGTTGAGAGATAGTTATTTGTTGCTCTAGAAGACTCTCAATGTTGTCAGATATTATTGTTAGCTTTGTTCTATTTGAGAGATTAATACTATTGAGACTTACACCTTTTCTTCTTATATTGATGTATTGGAGACTTATACCTTGTGACAACCAATTCTGGGATGGTTTTGGTAGTTAGGTTTATGTCTTTATGCTTTACCTCTTTGTTATTCATAATGTTATCTTGATTTAGCTTTCGTATGATAATGCATTGTGTTGTTATGACCCATCTAGGCTGACCTGTCTCGATAGTTTAGAGACAAGTCCATCACCCCTAAAATTGGGTCATGACAATTTAGTATCAAAGCCCCAAGTTCATTGGTCTCATATGTGTACAAGCCCAGTCGAATAGAGACTTAAGAATTGCCAAGGTGACATTTGTTGCTCATCTTTGAGAGGTTGTGGAGACTGTCAGGAAATTCCTCTTTCACTTCTTTCAATTTAGTCATGTGTGGAGTCTTAAGTTGGTGGCGAGTATAGCGTGTTCATTTTGCAAATGGCCAATACTAGAGCGCTAGTAGCTGCTAGGGGAGAGGCATCCCCTAAGATTGTTATTGAGGTCCCAATTAGGGGTAGGGTTGTGGACAGATTTTGAGGCTAAGGTAGGGCCAAGGTCGAGAAGCAGCACCAGGCAAAGACTATGAGAAGGGTACCTCTCTCGTTCTCGAGCCTGAGATTTGAGGAGGTCAGGACCCTCCAGAGTATGAAGTGACACCACCATTACATGATACTTCGCTGAGAGTGTTGGATGTACTCAAGGGCATGGCATAGAGTGGTAGTGCCACAGGTACACCGGGAGGTTCAAAGTCTCGGCCAGTTGGATTGGATATTATTTAGGGTCCTACTATTTTGGCTTAGGTAGGATAGCCACCACTAGTTCCTGCACCGATACAAATCGCTCCTAAGCTAGTACTTACAGTCGATGATCAGTTGAGCTATGAGCAGTTTCAAATGATGAAACAACCCCAATTTTAGGGTAGTAAAGGTGAGGAAGCTTATGAATTCTTGACATTATTCCATGAGATGTTGGAGGCCATTGGCATACTTAATCCTCAAAGTGTTAAATTTCTTGATCTACAACTCATAGGCACCGCTAGAGAATGGTGGAAGACATATATGAGGTCTAGAATAGTTGGATACCCTCTGAATGAATAAAGTGTTTTAGTAGAGGCGTTTTAGGATAAATTCATTCCTTGGAGCATTTGAGAGGAGAGTCGGATGAGATTCGAGATTTTGACTCAAGGTAGAATGACCATTGTAGTGTATGAGGCACGAATTTATCAGCTTTCATGCTACGCCACATCTTTGATCCAACTGAAGTAAAGAGAGTTTGCAGGTTTTTCAGAGGCTTGATTTTCTCTGTAAGATCTTATGTATTCAGGTTAGCCTTTCAGGTTAGCCTGTGAGGGAGCCTCTTTCTAGACTATTCTGAGTACCGCTAGAGTGGCAGAGTTGATGATTAAAGAGGAGTTTGGGGGTCCTAAAGGGGCCCGATCTTCTAGTCATTATTCTAGAACTTCTGTTGGAAGTACAAGATTTCATCAAGGTGGTAATACAGCATAGCATCGGGGTCTAGTCCATGCTTTATTACTAGCTATAGAGGGTGAACCTGGTTTATACAGTGGTCAGAGGTCTACTAATCAGAGTGGTTGTAGCATTCCTCCTAGCTTTTCACATTATCAGCCTACTCAAAGGTCTTGTTATGGTAATGGAGATCCTAAGCATATGATCAGGAAATTCCCTTTTCAAACTTTTTGGGCCACATCATACTATTTAGAAGCACCTAGCAGGGATTCAACACCTCTAGCAAGAGGTCCAGTATCACTAGTCAGAGGATGTGTAGAGCTCAATTAGGTAGAGGTGATCATGCTCCTTGTAGGAGTGCGGGTGATGCAGTGGTTCAAACAGGTGGTAGAGGCACAAGTTAGTCAGGTGGGGGCCATGGTGAGCATTATTATGCTTTTTCAGGTTGACCCTAGACAGAGGTCTCAGATGCAGTTATTACAAGTATTGTTCTAGTTTTCCATCGACATGCTGATGTGCCATCAAAATACAACACTTTTGATGCTTAAAACTTGGAATTTTGTGTTTTCTCAATGAGATATTAGTTGGATTTATGTATTTTTGTGTTTTATTTGCAGGATTCAAGGATTTAGGTTTTCTGCTTAACACTTTTGATGCTTAAAACAGGATGTTGTGCATTCTACGGGCCATGAAGTAGGTTTCATACACAATTCCTGTGAGGGGCTGAGTTTCTAATGTTTGTTCTACGAATGTGCAAATGGGTCTGGATTACCTTACGAGTCGTAGATCATGTTTTGTGCCTTGAGGATCAGAGAAGAAGGACTTTCTGAAGTTTCATCAAATGAAACCCCCTTACGGGTCGTGGAACATTTTACGAGCTGCAGAGAAGTATCATAGATCTCAAGTCTAATTTTGCAGCAACATAATGTGAGAGCCCAATTACGAGTCGTTGAATGCAATACGACCCATAAAAGCTATTTGTGAGGCGTGCCAACCCAATTATCCTATTTTGTTGAGGATTTTTATTTTAAATATAATAAATAGGTTTTTAGGTTATTTTTTATTAAGTTTTCAGAGAGTTCGGCCAATTGAGAGAAAAATAGGGAGCTTGAGTAGAGAAAACATTGGAGGGTCTTTATGAACACTAGTACTTTGATTTGATCTTATAAGCTTGTGCTTCTCATTGAAGCTTGGCTTTATTTGTTCTTAATTCAATTGTTTAAGTGCTCTATTATGTTATTCCCATTTATAAGTCTTGCATCTACACAAATCATGAGTAGCTAAATCAATAACTAGGGTTGTGGGAACCAAGAAGAACTAACAACATAAACCAGATAAATCCTAATTATTGGAAAGTGAGCATAAATGTATTAATTGACTCTCTTCGTTTTGCATGTTTTCTAATGATGGCCAACATTAGAACTTGCCTAGTGTTACTGATTAGAACAAGGTAGTAATGAATACGAAAGGAGATTAATTAATAGGATTCGATTAATGTGTTCTCATCTAATCAACCGAACTAGGCCACAAGGATATTGTACTAGGATTAATAGGTAAGGGTTAGTAATGCACACTATAGAGATGGGCCAAGTTACAAAGTGAAATTCACCTCTCTCCTAGGCCAAAGGGTTCGGTGAAATTAATTTACTGTCCTGCATGCTACACACTAGAAAAGAATTAGGTTTTTCGTTGATACAAAGTTAGGGAATCATGGGAAACACAATACCCTAGTTTCTCTCCAGATTGATTAAACTCTTGTGTTAGTTAGGTTCACTTTATTACTTGTTATTGCAAAACCCCCCTTTTAGGGAAGTAAGTTGGTTAATCACTCGAATTATATTACTTGAATTCTCCTAAGTCTATGTATTCCCTATAGGTTCGACCCTAAACTTAGTTAGGTTCTATTTCTTGACAACGACTGCTTTATCCTCAAAAAGGAAGTGTAACTTAGGCGACATCAAGATTTTGGCGCCGTTGCTGGGGAATATGGCTAGACTTGGTTGATTCAAAAGTAATTTAGGTGTTAACCCTTATTTCCTTCATTTTACATTTTTTGTTGTTTTTGTTCTTTTTCAGTGTATAAGTGTAGTGTATGCCAAACATGCGAAGTCGAGGAAATCTATTGACTCCCTTTGACCCAGAGATCTAGAAAACATTGAGAAAAATGGCTGAAGATAACGCCAACAACAAGGCTAATGCAGCTCTAAACGGGAACGAAAATAAAAATGTTGATCATGAGAACCACCTCCTTTTGAGGAAACTGCTTAGATTAGCCATTCACAAGGATTGCCGGGAGGATTGAGAGAGTGGTAAAGACCAATCGTGCATGGGGGGAAAAGAGACAGAGCATCTACCAAAAGTTTGTGCGCTGTCAGAATTGGTTCGAAGCAAGCTAAGATTAATGAAGCGATTATGCAAGAGCTTTCCCGAATCCGTACAGGTATGGAGGTGATGATGAAACAGAGTCAAGAGCGAGTTGATGCAGTTGTTCATCAACTTCCATGTGCACCCCATGTATGATGATCCCTACTATGAGGAGGACACTTGTTTCATTGCTGATCAGACGGAGGGTTTTCGGACTAATGCCCAAGGGTCCAACAAGGACTATTGGCACCAAGGTCAAGGAAGCTAAGGTCGGAACTTCAATCAGGATGGAACCTTCAGAGACAACCGTAGTGGATACTATGACCAGAATTGAGACCAAGACCGAGATGCGGATTGGAGCCACAGAGACGGTTACAAAAATGGTCCTTATGTGCCACCACATAACCGCGACACAAGTGTGAGTAGTTCTAGAGTTGAGGAGATGTTTGATTGTTTGTTGAAGAAAGTTAAGACACATGATAAGACTTTGAGGGGGATGAAATCTGAAATCTCTAGTATTAATCAAAAATTCAAGTCTCATTCTATTGTGATCAAACAACTTGAGCAACAGTTTGGTCAAGTGTCAACTCAACTAAATCAGCATCAGAGGAGTACACTTCCTAGCAACATAGTTCAGAATCCTAAGAATGAAGGGTAATGCATGAAAGTCAATACTCATGGTGGCAAGAGAACCATTGATCCTCCCATGCTAGTTGATGAGGATGATGTGCAGGAGGAGATAGTTGAGGTGCGTAATGCAGATACAGGAGATGATTGTGGCAATGTTGGGGTGAGTAAAGCTGCTAGTATGCCATTGAAGTTGAAACCCATTCACCTCCTCCTCCCTTCCATCAAAGAATCAAAAAGAGGGAGGAGGAAGGCAGGTTCAAGTACTTCCTTTCCATGTTTAAACAACTCTCCATCAATATCCCTCTCATCGATGTGTTGGAGAAGATGCCAGGATATGCCAAGTACATGAAGGACTTGGTTACGAAGAAGTGCACTGTGAATCAGGAGCTCTCCCAAGATCTCCAATATTGCAGTGCAATTGCTATAAGGTCCTTGATCTAAAAGTGAGAAGATCTCAGCACCTTCACCATACCCTGCACCATTGGATACATGGAGTTCACAAGGGTATTATGTGATCTAGGTGTCAGCATTAATCTGATACCCCTTGTGGTCTTCAAGAATATAGGATTGGGAGCCCCTACTCCGACGAGCATGTGGTTGTTAACGGATGATTGCACGGTGAATAAGCCTATAGGGAAACTCTATGATGTGCTGGTTAAAGTTTAAAAATTTGTATTCCCTAAAATTTTTGTGATCCTAGATTGCAAAGTCAACTTCGACATCCCAATCAACTTAGAAAGACCATTCCTACCCACTGGTCGAGCACTGCTTGATGTGAAAGTTGGTCAACTCAAGTTTAGATTGAACAATGAAGAAGTTATCTTTAATATTTGTTATACTATGAAAAGGCCAGATGATTTGAAGAATAAAGTTTGGGCACTTGGTAAAGTCTGAGTAACCAAGTTGTCCAAGTCGTGCCGCGACAATAAATCAGGCGCTACTTGGGAGGCAACCTAGAGTTTTTATGTAATAATTGTAGTTGTAGCGTTGTTTTCAGTTTTGGACACAGAGGCAGTTTATCTTCTTATATTTAGATTGTAATCTTAAACATTAGGCAGGTTGCATATGGGGTAACAGTGTGTTTTGTGAAGAGCATCAAGAAGTGCTTCTACAACTGGTTCCACGGGTCGTAAATCACTTTATGACCTATATACCATCTCATAGACAATTCTAATAAGCAAAACATTTTGCACCCTAGTCCACGAGCCAACTTTATGATCTGTAAATAAAACTACGGCTTGTGAATAGAGCTTATTGAACCCATATAAGTTTTTTGAATTTTTGACTGTGTTAGGGTCTCTACGACCAATTGTACGAGTCCTAATTTATTTTTTGACTCGTAAACTGGTCCATGAAACCCAGTTCAAAAAACTAAGGTTTAGATGTTATATGAAACCATAATTCATGAGTCGTAAAATACTCTACGACCCATAATTGGGGTTTTGTAGAGTCCAGGTCCATCCATTTTTAATTGACCCAATCAAAGTATAAATATTGGGGTCAAAACATTTTGACTCCATTTTAGCCCTAATTTAAAAAAACACTCGGTCAACCCCCACCTCCAAACTTTCTGACCACTGACGACTATCACCACCACCACTCTCCGGCAAAGTTTTTCGGTGACCAAGGGTTTTTAGTGTCTCATCACCTTCGTCATCTTCTAAAATCTAATGACACAATTAGTAAGTTTTTGGTTAACCCAACACCATTAATTTGCCTATGTTTGTATGGTTGAATTGAAAATTATTTCGGGAATGGTTGTGTTGGACATAAACCCATATGTGAAAATTGACATGTTGATTATTTAATTGTGGTTGCCTATTCTTGAAATATGTGTCTAAAACCAAAAGTTGGTGTGGTTACCTCATTGTGTGTTTGAATAATGTATTTTGGCACCTATTGAATTACCCACCATTTGTGAGGAATTGATTATGTGTGTAAGATGGTGGGTGCATAATTTTGTAGTTAATCCATTCATATGGGGTCGGAAAGGTTGGAAGAAGCGTGCTCAATTATTATGGGGTACATGGGTTAATTATCATGTTGGGGTGTTGGGGTGTGTGTCAAAAATCATGTGGGTGTGTGTGTATTACTTTGATGATGTTAGAATAGGATTCAAAAAGTTGTATGGGGTTCGTTTTGATGAACATAGTGTTGACATCCAATTTTTACCCTCCGTAATATAAATTAGTCTTAGAGCTTTTAATTTAACAATTTGAAATAATTAGCTTTTGAAAATGCAAAAAATCTTTTTCTTAAATAAATTTCACTTTTATTTTCAAAAGTTATCATTTTGCAATTAATTCAATTATTTCTAGGCATTAATTCTTGAAAGCTCTTCGATTAATTTGTATTGATTCATCTTGTAATCAAATTATCCAATTGAATTCGACTACATTTAATTGGTCATAATTGCAATTAAAGTGGTTAATTTTTAAATCAATTTTTCCCTTAACCCATCCTTTCAAATTCAAACCCAAATACCCAACGCAAATCCTAAAACCCAACACAACTAATCCAATTCCAGCCCAAGTTTTTCCCTAACCCGGTCCAATTTATTATACACTATACATATCCAGACGCATGGGGGTCACGTGCCCCCAGTCCTTTTCTTTCCTCTTTCTTCCTCACTCTCCCAGGCTTCCTACCCTTTTTCATTCTTCTTCTTCGAAGAAAAGAACCCAGAAACCAAAAACGGGAAGAAACCAATGACCCCGACACCCCAACGTCCACCTCTAATAAATCCGTACCTACTTGGCTCCCTCTACCCTTCTCCCTTATCCTTTCGTACTAGAGCCCATTTGAGGAATCCACGATGTGTCTCATATCTAAGCCATCGATTCAAATTGATGGATGAGATATGGGACTCGTGGAAGGATTCCAGTTGTGGAAATTCAAAATTTGAGCCCCAAAATCCCTGAATTGCCCATCCATTTCCCTCCTAAGTTTGCCCTAATTTGGGGCTATAAAATCTCCATTTTTGCTCATTGCTGAGAGAGCCGTTCTTGCACCCTTAAAATAAACAAAAGTTTCATTTGAGAGGAAGCATTTTGAGAAAGGTCGAGTCAATCCGAGGTCGAAGATTTCTTGATGTAAAGTTGACGGAGTTTTAATTTTGGTGGTGTCGAAGTTTATTTTTTTAGCTCGCATTCCCAGTCGCTCCCCCGATAGAGGTAATACTATAATCTCATTCTTCGTTTCGAGCCTCATATATTGTGTTTGAATGCTGAGGGTTGAAGTTATATCAAAATTTCTGTTATGATTGCACTTAGTTCTGTTTGACTGGAAATGCTCTATTGACACTATGATTTGTTGTCGATCATCGTTGAATCATTCTCAGTCTCGATTAAGTTATGAGGGTTTGCATTACTTGTTTATTTTATGTTTCTTATTCTATGAGCATGGTATTTTAGTCAATTTCGAGTTATTCCCAGATTAAGTGTGTCTACAATGACTCATTTTTCATGGTTTTATACGTTAACATTCATGCCTCAATACTAGCTTAAGTTTTAATTAAATGACCTCAAGTCCATGAAGTCAGTTATGTCTTTTCCTCTATTTCTAGTTTAGACTATTGTGACGCTTTAAAATGGATCATTCTTTCACGATTTCAATGTTCGAGGTCTAACATGTTGCAGCTTTCATTTCTGGGTGTCACCTTTATGTATCTAAGTCACAGTCATTAGTATAGTCTGTTAGTATGCTAATCGAGTCATTTTGCTTTTGTTTTTGTTTGGTCCATCCTAAATCTAAGTTTTAGGGTCACAAATAATAATATGCACACCTGTGTTACATTAGAAGTATCGAGAAATGCATAAAGTGTGGTTATGTTCCTTGTCTGTACCCTTTTGATTTCAAAATCCTTTTACTGTTGGGTCGATAATGCTATGTCACCTTAAATGGCTATAAGTTTTACTTCAGGTTTCATTCTTGCCCGTTAGCATACTTCTAATCTGTTTGTTTGGCTTCTTTCAAAGTCTTAAAAGGGTCAAAATTATTAAACTTGGTAAGTCATTGGTTGATTTGTTCTATTTTGTAATTATAAAGTGAGCATTATTTAGTTTCAACCTGTAAAAGGTACTGATTCAGTGGTTTTCTTTGCTATCTTATACAGTAGCTTAGTTCCTGGATTATTGTCTCATTTGATTACATTTTAGCTTAAATTTTCTTCTTTCCATTGTTTGGAAATTCTTTTCTTGTTTCAATTTTAACACTAAGCATATCAGTGCACTGAGTTGTAGTCCATTTCACTCCACAGTGTACGTGTTTTTTTAAAGCTTATGCCTTAATCATCAATACGACGAAGTAGGGGTTATCTGTTAGTTTGTCTATGTCAGGTTAACTCAGGCTTACATTCTCCTCCTCGTCACTTTTTAGCTTGAAAAAGGGTGAACTTGTTATCTATCATAATGTATGAAGTTTTGTTTTAAAGTCTTCTAGATTATGTTGAACCCAGACCATCATATTTTGAGCCCATTATGATGTATAAGGTTTGTTTTAAAATTCTTCTCTTGATTACACTGTAAAATTTGAATCCAGAATTGTAGATTAAGTTCTCTTGGCTGCTGTCTATACCCTTCCTGGCTACTGTTTAAGAGCTAGAAAAATGTACACGTTGTCTATACCCTTCCTGGCTATTGTTTTAGAGCTAGAAAAATGTACTCCTGAATGTTTTTTTAAATATAAACGTTAATATGGTTCTAAGGTATTATTGGTGTCGGTACAATAGAGTCTCGTTACTTTATGTATTTTGACAGATTTGAGACTCTCTTACTTATTATTTTGTGTCATTTTCACTGTTATCTTAATTTATTGTTAATACAATTGTTGTTGGTTGTTGCTATCACTTCCTGAAGGCCTTACGTTTTGTTGGTTTGGTTCAGTTTAAATTTTTTGATTAATACTTTGTTGGTTCTGATCTTTAATTATTAATATAGCCATCACATATGTTACTTTTAATCTTTGTTACTACTGTCTTCTTTGCATGAATATCCCTATCTGAGTCCTTTCGGACTTTATCTTTGCATATCTTTGAGTCAACATCATTTTCTGGATAGGTGGGAGTCAGTTGGCAAATTTCAGGAAGCTGTGATACAATGATATACAAGAAAATCAGTGTGTATACACCTCTATGCACACTGGTATACAACCAATGTATACAATAAAAATAGGGCAAAGGTCCAAAGCACCTTAATGAGTGGGGCAGGCCCAAACCTTGTAGAATTTAAGACAGGTGAAATTGGGCCTGCTAAGCCCAATTCTTTAGTTTATTTCATTTTGCAACTCTGTTATAATTTGTGATATTTGTTAACTCTAACACTAACGTTTACTTGTGTGTTTATTTGTTTTTAACCAAATTGATTTTCCCCAAAAGTCAAACCACTTGTGTTATTTTTATTTAAATTTGATTTTGCGATTCCTTAATGTAAAAAATGCATTTTAGGTCTTACAAATATTTCAAAATATTTGTGAAAAATTCTTAGTTTATTCAAATCATTTTCATATGTCTTTATTGGTCAAAATTAGGCAATGTGGTAATTTAAACTTTCTAATTCGGACTTTGTCAAGTCCATTTTCAAAACTGATTTTTTTTCCCAAAATCAGTCAAAGTTTCCTAATCACCGGATAATTGCATGTTAGCGGTCATTTCAAATGCGTAAAATCTTCTCGAAGTGAAAATATGAACCCAGACCTTCTTTCTTTGGAATTTTAAAAGATCTTTTTCGCTTAAGACTTCTAAAATATTTTAATGGTTTCTTGATTTTCCCTTAAAAATCAAGTGGCAACTCTAAAATTTTGAAAATTTGATTACTTAAATCAATTAAGTAATAAATCAAAATTTTAAAATGTTAGTCATATTTTCCAAATAACATAAATTGTGACTCTACCGGGGAATTAATTAGGTTCTAACCACTAGATTAGGTTTTTACTAACTATAGTAATTGTCTTTTATTTTGCTTTATTTATTTGTTTGTGTTTTACTTATTAATTCCAATTATTAAATTGTCATGCATAGCATTTTCTGTCACTTGGAATTTTTTTTCCTTTTCTACTAAATGATGGTTATATGGGTTGTAGCCGTTTAATCCAAATTTTCCATCGGGGTTCCCTGACGAAATGTGTTGATCTTGCGGGATCAATGGTCGTTAACTTCCTTAGCCCAGGTTATCCACCTGGATCACCTTTTCATAGTCAAAATAAACCCACTCTTAGACACTTAGGATAGAGCGAAACCAAAACTCTGTAAGTGCATTGGCCTAGGTTGACCTAATACCCAAGGGATAATTGGGCCCATTAGTTGCTCACCTTGAGTCCAAAGTGGCCTTCGGCCCAATTGGACGATCTTGTTGTTTTCTAATTTGCAAAATGTACATGTCATTTAAATAAATCACCGTTCGCGGGCTTGGGGCTTTTCTAAAACATTTTTGTTTCTTGTAGTTGGCTAATCAATTCCCAGAGTTCGATATGGTTACCAAAGACCCCAGATCTTCTCCGCGTCTGGTGGAACAATCTTGGTGAATATGCACAAAGTCAAGTCACTACGTATCTAGGGAATCTACCCTCATTAATAGACCTTCAGGCATACCCCGCATTTATGAAAGTCATTACCCGATTTTGGACGATGAGAGGATGGTGTTCCGATTCAGAGATGTTGAATTAACACCTACAATCAAAGATATTCTGGATTGTCTAGAGTCTAAAGGGCTTTATGGAAAAAGGAAGGAATGCCCCGACCATAACATTCTGATACCGAGTAGACCAACCAGGATGAAAATGAAAGATATGCTTTTTCTTGTACAAGATGATTGGTTAGATGCTCCGAAAATTCCTTTCTTGAAGTTCGTTGAGAGTTGGAGGCACATGAGCCATTTAGGGAAATTCCCCAATGAATTTCATGATTATGGCACCTGGATCAATACTCAAGCCTTAGCTTTTTCCATATGCCACATAGGGACCATAATATTCCCTTAAGATTAAACGAACGTAATAGATTCCAGAATTGTCATGGTCACACACACCATCTTCTACGATCTCGGTAAAGACAGCCAAAAGAAGTATTGTGATTTGGCGCCCGTCATTGTGGCTGACATCTACAGATCTCTTGGGTTATGTAAGAACAGGTACGAATTCTTTCAAGGGTGCAACCTGCTACTTCAATGGTGGATGTCTTTGCATTTAGCCATAAAGGTTAAAAATGGAAACAAGACTTAAGACAGCGAGACGGGAGAAATGCTTTGGGTTACCATGAATTCCTGTTGACTATTCGGCAATTCAAAATGAGGAGGTCAAAAGAAGGATGGGGACAAAAACTCTTTAATCTAAAAGAGGATAATGTCTCTTGGATGTTCGATGACTTCATGTCTGAAAGGGTGGAAATACAAGGAAGATGGTTTCCTTTCTTGGTCCTTATGGGTATCCGAGGAATGAGGCCCTACTCACCAAACCGAGTGATGAGACAGTTTGGGAGAAAGCTAGTCAAACCTAAGACTAGGGACATCAGCCAGTATATTGTCGACTATGATGATCATTAAAAGGTGTCCTATGCAGACGATATTCTTAAGGAATGGTCCGCGTGTATCTTCTCAGAAAAGGAGAGTATTGCCAAGGACACTTACAATGCGGGCTATGAGGAAGGGTACAAAGAGTGGTTAAAGGCAAATTTAAACAATGAACTCATCCCAGGGCCTCACCTTAACCCCTGACTAGTATATGTAGAAGCAAAAGTCTAGGTCCAGATGTGAGACCCTGTGTTTCTCGCCTTCCATTATATAAATAGTGTGGTGTTATATAAGGCATATGTGATTTTTGCTAGCACCTAGGGATAATAAGGCTGATAGTAAGAGGTAATATCAAGGACTTAATGTTTCAAGTCAAAGGAATCCCCTAAATACACATTCGGGATTAGAGAAATGACTCGAGTGGCACCTCGCCCTTTTTGGAAGGTTTAAATTAGGTTTCACATTTCAGATGAGACTATAAGTGTGTAATTTTTCCAATAATGGATTTTTAAAAGTTATTTTAATCGCACAAAGGTCATACGTTAAGTTTTGGAATCAAGAAACTTGCAAGATAAAAGTTGGCCAAAGTTACTATAAGTGTTTTTAAGCAATCTTTCTTAAATTTGGGTCAAATGTAATATGCCATATCTCCCAAAATGTAAGGAGTTAGAAGGTTCATTACCTATCAAATTGAAGATATATGAGTCTAGATTGTAACACACTAAATTGCGCATCAAACTGACCTTAGAATAACAAGTTATGACAGTTTTACCGAGGTTGCCCGAGAAGGAAACTGGGTCATGGGTTGGGTTGGGTCAACCCACCTTAATGTCGGCTAATTTGAGCTTTTTAAAGGTCAAATAAGTGCCATTTTATCCCCAAGAAGTTCATAAACTAAAGGAAAAATTCCGTCAAGGTATCAAAGGAATTTGAGTAAGTTTTTCACATTTTTACCGTTGAAATTTGTCTGTGTGCCTAGAAATGCGTGCCTTACGCTTTGCATTTGTTTTCCCCTCCTATTAGCTATGTTTAGAGCTGTTTTTGGGTTGGAAAGAAAATGGTGTTCTTGCTGGTTATTGTTAGTTTTCAGCTGGTGTGTTCAGGTAATAATTTTGGGGCTCTTTTACGGTCATTTTTACGAAGTTTTACGGACATTTCCTCACGTAAATGCTCTTTGCCTAATTTGGTCATTAATGCTAAATTTTGGACTATTTATAGGTGTGCGTATATATAGTTGTTGTGAAGCTTAGGATGTAAGGAACAACTTTCTTGAAGGAACTTTGAGCAATTGGGCGATCGTTGGAGAGGTATGTTAAAGCTAAGCTCCGCCCTCCTTTTAGCACGAAATTTTGGAAGTTTCTCAAAATGTCAAATGCGATATCTTACTATTCTGTTGCTAGAAAGACCTTTTGTGAAAGGCACTAGGATTACAGTTGAGCTATTTAAATGATGGTGTTAGGTTGAAATTCTATTCGTTCGCTTAAACTGGACATTCAATTTATATATATCATTTTGTTGGTTTTCTCGGCTACCTATTCATATGTTCGAGGCGTTTCTCTTTTTGGTGTAGTGACATTAAAATAAATGTAGAATGCAAAGGGAATGTAGTATTCATAATCAGTCCTTCTTCCATACAAAAATATAATTGAAGCATTTAACAAGTAACGCGTTGATTTCCAATATTCTCCAGTGAAATGCTCCTATATAAACGAGTAAGACGCTTGATCCTGTTTAAATACTTTTACTAATTGACATGGGACCAAGTATAAGCATTATGTAAAGTATCTTTATGAACATTTTCAAAGTTAAGACTTCACTCTAAATGTTGGGTTAAGTTCCCAAACTTGTTAAAAAGACATGTATGATCCCACGAGTCATGTGTATATGGTATGACAACGATTACGATGTTATGAGAATAAATGTACCAATAAGCCAAGATTGACTATGTTCTTGTTATGGCCTACTATGTGCATTTAATTCATATCGTACATAGCACGTTATGCATGGACTTCGAGCTATAATCGAAGGTATGGGGCTTATTCGCCCAAATGATTAAATATATATGTATGTGGTACAGATGGCCACAGATTGGCAGATATGATGCTGGTTAGCTACTGGAAAGGACCACCATTGCTAGAATTTGTTTGGGTATGTCATGCATTTGCATCTATATATATGTATTCACGACATGTGATACTCGAGCATACCATGCATATTTGATCACTAGGAGGTTGCTTATTGTCCATTAAGGATACTTGAGTTTTGGTTACAGGTGGTATTTCTATTAACCCTTGTACTACGATTATCTGTGATTTTACTTCCTGCCTTACATACCAGTATATGTTTATTCGTAGTGATGTCCCTTTTCCTGGGGATGCTGCATTTTATTTTGTGTGTGTAGGTTCAGGTAGGGTTCGAATTTCCCCCTCCACTAGTAGCCCTGTTCAGCTGTGAGTTGGTAAGCTCTACCTCTTCTTTGAGCTTTCACAGGATGCTTACTTTTTGTTGTACAGTTGGGTATAGTCGGGGCCCTGTCCTGAAACTGTTAGTGATTCTCTTAGAGGCTATTGTGGATATGTTATTGTGGGTTAATTCTTTTGTGCCTTTCAGTCTCCAGTCATCAGATTGACATGTATATATAGTTTGTGCATGTACCTCTATTGTTACAGTCTTGTCGGCTAACTAGTACTCTATCATTTTGGTTTATCTATCTTGATGTACATGATTTACTGTTGATCAGGTCATGATCTAAAATGTCCAGGTGTAGTCTTTCAGACGTCATGCTGTCCGATTTTCTTCAGGTCCCTAGTTTAGTTAACTAGCATGTTTAGTGTCTTACTCAATAAATAACGGTATCGGGTGCCAGTCATGCCTCCCCTATCTTTGAGGCGTGACACTAGAGAAGACTTTTTCAACAACAATGGGATGATAGGGAACGAGAATTCTAGCAAAAGGAACAAGAATATCAGCGAAGAGGATAGGACTACTTGCGAAGGGAGCAAGAGCTTCAGCAAAGGGAGTATGAACTTTACAGAGCTTTAGCCCTCCGATCACAAGAGTTAGCTGATGTAAGAACATGCTTGGTTCAGTTAGATTTGAATTTAGAAAGACAGATCACCACTCTTTAGAAAACACCAGTATCCGGCCGAGCCTTACTAGCTAAGCCTTTCTTGATGTTGCATCGACACCACATCCGAGGAGAGATGGAGAAAACTAGAAATGAAGCAGTATCTTTTTTTAGTTAGTTTATCCCCTCCGTGGGAATGTTTTCTTTGTGTTTGCATTTTTCCCCTTTCCCTAAAAATGTATCCCTTATTATTGACACTTTCTAATGTCTTTTATCTACTTATAGAATTCGCTTTTTGGTGAACAATGAAATATTTAAAACATGATACAACCTTCAAATCGATAGGCCAACCCTTGGCACAAAAGGGTCACATATTCTCTAGGACGTGTAATACTGTTTCGGTGTTATCTGCTGTGACGGCTTATGTGATTATGTTGTTTTATTTAGAGAAATTTTAGCCCACTTCTTTTCACCAAAAACAAAACTCTTAAAACCTCCTGAACATAAATCCCAGTTATTATCAGAAGTACGACCAAATATTTTTTGAGTCTCAAATTTCTCAACAAAGTCCAGATCCCTTAACCCACCTCAAAATTTCTACTCTTCTATCTCAGAAAAGGTTGCGTTTGCAGTCAAGATGGAGAAAAATCAAAATCCTGGGAAAAGTGAAGATGTATTGACAAGGAGACTAGCAAATGTTTTTTCTTTATTTTTGATTGCCATGTAATGATGTGTCTGTGAATCGAGATATTCCTTGTATTGTCGAACTACGTAGGGCCTGATTCCTCTTCTATTAGATACGTAAGCAGCTTTCTAGGCCCGACCCCTATCTTTCACATGTTTATTTTCTCCCTCTTCACTTTTTACGACAAATGCGAGAAAACCTTGACTCAACGCAAATCAACCTTCCTGACACACCATTTCCAAAATCAAATTTGCAAAGTCCTGCCTATTTACCATATCTCCTGTACTCGTGGGCTGGTTTATCTCCGAATGAAACAACAATTGTGTGTTTATTGATTTATGTGAGCTATTTTGTTACATGTTAATCTAAGAAAACTAACATACTTGCCTTTGAATAATTCTTAGGGGTGATCAGAATTGATCTGTGTTGATAAAGCTGGCTGACCATCCTTATTTTACTAGATCAAAAGCCTGCAAAGATTCATCCCCAACCAAAGCCAATTGAACAGAAAAGAAGTAATGGCAGAAAATTGTGATGATATGGGACTAACTGAGATCCCCGTGACAGATCCTGTCACTGTAGAGCAAAATAAATTGATTGTGCAACTGATGCAGCAGATTATGGAAATGAAGGTTGAGATAAAGAAGACTCAAGAATTAGCAAATTTGGCTATTACCGCTAATCTTCCCGGTTCGGACGTCGAGAGACATCCATTCCATTTTCGTTCGCCTAATCCAGCACATCAACACATCCCTATATCAACTAATCCACCTATTACCCCTATCCAAACCACTCATGTAATCGATTTAACTACCTCCAATACATGTCATCCCAATCCTTTACACCAAGCACCACCTCCACTCCAAAACCCAAATATTAATAGTCTTTAGTTCCTCTCAAATTCCCAACATTACTTACCCCCAGATAATCCATCTTGAAAACTAAACCCCTGACTAGTACAACCCACCTGTCGCTCAAAACGTGCTTTCTAAAGTCCCCTTTCACATCCCAATCCTTACGTAACCACATATTCCTCATGCCACTTACTCCGAGATTGACCATTATGAGGAGAACAAGAATGAATGGAAGGCCAGGGAGGAGATGTCTAAGTTGGGAATAAAGAAAGAGATAGCGAAGGCCATGAGACAATATCACAATGCGCTAGATATCGCAGGCCTAAATTATGAAGATCTATGCATTCATCCTAATTTGACCTTCTAGAAGGGTTCAAGATCCCAAAGTTTGACACTTTTGAAGGAACCAGGAATCCTTTGGCTCATTTGAGAGCTTAATGTGACCAACTTGTGGGTGTTGGCAGAAATGATGCATTGTTGATGAGACTATTTAGTCGAAGGTTAAGTGGAGAGGCTCTGGATTGGTTTACGTCCCAAGAAGTAAACCAATGGGCAGGATGGAACGCCATGGCCAAAGATTTCATAGAAAGGTTAGCCTACAATTTTGAAGTTGTTCCAGACCGGTATTCTTAGGAAAGAATAAGGAAGAAGGCCACAAAGAGTTATTTTGAGTACGCCTACAGATAAAGGAAAGAGGTTGCCAGAGTTCGACCTCCTATGTCAAAAGAAGATGTTGTTGAAGTGTGTATGCTCTCTCAAGAGCAAGAGTTTTATGAGAGGATGATATTGCTCATTAGGGCCAAATTCACGAACATAGTCAAAATTGGTGAAACCATCTAAGACAGACTTAAGACGGGAAAGATTCCCCGTATGTCAAATTCATTCGGATCTTCAGGACTATTGAAGAAAAGAAAGGAAGATGTGTGAGCTATCTTCGGTATGCAAGACAAGAGGAGAACCCCTAGTAGTAACCCCAGAAACTCCACGCCTCCTTCAAATTGTTTTCAACCTATGTCAAGTTCAATCCCAGTTCACTATATCCAACCGGGGTATCAAACGCCACCCCTAAATTACCAAACCCCTCCTCCTCAATACCATTCCCCACAATACCCAAATACCCACCCAAAGTACCAACCTCAATCCCCAAATTGCTCCAATATCCAATAGATTTATCAGACTCCCCCTTATGAGTTACCCAATTTTAAACCACCAAATCCCACCACTAAATCATCATGCCTCGCTATACGCAAGACCCAAGACACCTACACCTCCTCGTTGAAACCCTCCAAGTTACCATAGAGTACCCATACCTCCACAAAATAACTACAACCCTCCTCGTCTAAACTCATATAAAAAAATCCCTAGGGTGTTTACTCCACTTGCTGAAAGTTAGACGAAATTATTTGAAAGATTGTCGGCTGCAGGATTGATCCATCCTGCACCTCCAAGAGCAATGGATACGAGTTCTCGTTTCTTCAGGAGTGATCAGACTTGTTCCTACCATTCCAATAGTGTTGGACACGATACTCAAGATTGCATAAATTTGAAGCACATGATTCAGGATTTAATTGATTGCGACATAGTCGTTCTTAAGACCACCGCTCCTAATGTCAATAGTAATCCTTTGCCTAATATGGGAGAGAGAACTACCAGCATGATTGAGAGAGAGAGGAAGATTGGTGTACATCAAGAACGACAGTTCTGAATAACGTTGCCAGTTTGGAAAAGAGTCTAGCATCTTTGAGTATCACTGAAAAGCCAAAGATCGTGATTTTGACACCTCGCGAGGTAATTGCTATAGCACCTAAAGGAATCCCTACTAAGAAGGTCATGATTGAAACTGTTGGTACAGAGAAGTCAATTTAAGGAGTGAGCAAAAGAGGTCAAGATAAAAGGCCAATAAGTGAAGCCGAAGTAGAAGAATTTTGGAGTAGAATGCAGCCTAAAGAACACTCTATTTTGAAGCATTTGGAAAAGATGTTTGCCCAAATTTCTGTATGGGCATTACTCATTAGTTCACAACATCATAGAAATGCGTTGATGAGAATGTTGGAGGACACTTACATACCTATAGGAACTGATAGTGATAATTTGGGAGCTATGATAAACCGGGTTACCCTAGGACATCGCATCAGTTTTGGTGATGAAGAGCTATCGTTCAAAGTATCGATGTAGAACAATGCAGTCCATGTTAGAATTAAGTGTTGAGATATGATCTTAAACCGTGTGTTAATCGATGATGAATCTGGTTTGAATATATGCCCTTTGTCTACTCTCAAGCAATTGAATGTTGATGTTGGGAAAATCCATCAGAGCCAGGTCAATGTGAGAGCATTTGATAGCGGTCAGAGAGATACATTGGGAGTAGTGAACCTAGGAATTCATGTAGGGCCTGATGAGTTCGTGGTTGAATTCCAGGTGATGAATATTGCTACCAGCTACAAAATATTATTAGGGAGACCTTGGATCCATGTGGCTGGAGTTGTGCCTACTATCTTCCACCAAATGATGAAGTTCGTTTGGAATGAACGTGAAATTGTTATTTATGGTGAGGGAAGCCATTCGAACATGTATGTTCCCATTGTCGATAATGTCACCAAAGGGTCTGATTTCTACATGGTTGAGATAGTGAATGTTATTGAGGATGATTGGATACCCTAACCTCCTATGCTTGTTTTTTACAAGATGATAGCTACGGTTATGCTAAGAAATAGGTTTGAACGTGGTTTTGGACTAGGGAAACGCCTACAGGGTATTACTGAGCCCATCCTATTACCAACAAAGTAGTCAAAATTTGGCTAGGGATATGTTATCCTGGAAGAAGACGAGCGGGAGACGCTCAGTCAGAAAGATGACCAAGCACTAGCCCGACCAATACAACACCTGTATCAGTCATTTCTAGTATGAGAATTCATTAGGGATCTGGAACTTGCTTGAGGAGATTGAGGCAGTTGATGACAATGTCACAGTTGGGGCATAAGGCACGCGAAATGTAGAATCGATGTCGAAAGAGATATCTACCCCACTATTGATTCCCCATTCATCTGGGTAGATAAAGGCTTGCTTAATTACTTGTTTTAAAAAATGGGTGAAAGTCCGACGCACGCCCGAGACCTACCTTTTTTTTGTTTTACTCCTTTTTGGTTTTGCTTTAGTTTCCCTCGTAATGTTTCAAAAGGCGGATTGACCTATGGTCATGGCCAAAGTTTGCATTTTCTTTCAAAATTGAAAGAAAGCCTCCGTTTATTTTTAAAATTTCACTTACTATCCATCTCATCGCTTCCACTATCCTTTCTTCTAACTATGTTTGTTTATGATTTCAGTATAAATAATTTTAAACCTGCCAATGTCATGCCATGTCAAAAGCTGGATGAACAGAATGAAGCAGCTGGCAATGAGATTAGGGACCATGATGAAAGAACTGTGGTACCCAAACATCTTGCTAAGGAATTGAGAAAATTTGAGAATCGGAATAATCCTAATCTAGACGAGACTGAAACAATGAATCTGGGAGATGAAGTATGTGTCGAGGAAACCAGAATCAGTGTCCACTTAATGGATGCTTAGAAGAGAGAACTTTCTAGTTTTCTCAAAGAATACATGGACATATTGGCTTGGTCTTACAAAGATACGCCTAGTTTGAGTACATATATCGTCTCTCACAAATCGTCAATCAACCTAGAATTCAGTCCAGTGAAGCAAAATACGAGGATGTGCAAGCCAGAGTTGAGTTTGAAAATCAAGGAAGAAGTTATTAAGCAGATAAAATCCAAGGTTGTGGAAGTAACGTAGTATCCCACTTGGCTGGCCAACATTGTTCCAGTGCCGAAGAAGGATGGAAAGATCAGACTCTGTGTTGATTACAGAGATCTGAACAAAGTCAGCCCTAAGGATGATTTTCCATTGCCAAACATCCATATTCTCATTGATAATTGTGCCAAGCATGAGATACAATCGTTCGTGGATTAGTTGCAGGATATCATTAGATTTTAATGAACGAAGAGTAAGCTGAAAAGACAACATTTATTACACCCTGGGTTGGATACCATTATCGAGTGATGCTATTTGGTCTCAAAAATCTTGGAGCTACTTATATGAGGGTTATGATGACTTTCTTTCATGATATGATTCCCAAAGTGATTGAGGTGTATACGGATGATATTATCATCAAGTCTCGTGAGAGTTCGGACCATCTAACTCATTTGAAGATGTTCTTTGACCGTCCATTCCGATATAACCTGAAACTAAATCTCGCCAAATATGCTTTTGGAGTGCCTGCCGATAAATTACTGGGATTCATAGTCAGTAGAAGAGGTATCGAGCTCGACCTTCTAAGATCGAAGCAATTCAGGAGTTGCCTTCTCCGAAGATGAAGAAAGAGGTCATGTGTTTCTTGGGAAGGTTGAATTACATCTATCGATTCATATCCCAATCTACGTTGATTTGTGAGCATATCTTCAAGTTATTGAAAAAGGATGCATTGACAAAATAGATTATAGAATGTCAAACTACTTTCCACCCTCAAGAGTTATTTGTCTAATCCACCGGTACTACTCCCTCCACGAGAAAGATGTTCGATGTTATTATACTTGTCTATCTTTGATAATGCATTCGGATATGTGCTAGGCCAACATGATGAAACTTGGAAGAAAGAGTGATCAATCTACTATCTGAGTAAGAAGTTCACTCCATATGAGGCTCGATATACTTATTCGGAGAAGATTTCTTGTGCTTTGACTTGGGTTGCTCAAAAATTGAGACACTATTTGTCTTCTTACACTATATACCTCATTTCAAAGATGGATCCATTGAGGTATATCTTTCAGAAAGCAATGCCAACAGGAAGGTTAACTAAGTGGCAAATGTTGTTGAGCAAGTTTGACATCGTGTATGTGACCCAGAGAGCAATCAAAGGACATGCTTTAGCCGATCATCTTGTAGAAAATCTGGTTGATGATGATTATTAACCCCTTAAAACCTACTTTTCGGATGAATAAATATCATTTGTGGGAGAAGACATCTCCGAAGATACCCTGGTTGGCAATCTTCGATAGAGCTGTGAATTGCCAAGGTAGCGGTATTGGAATGATTTTGGTATCAGAATCTGGTCAACATTATCTGATGGCTGCACAATTTTGATTTTGTTATATTAATAACATGGTTGAGTATGAAGCTTGCATTTTGGGCATAAGAATGGCTATAGGCATGAATGTTCAAGAGTTGCTAGTTATTGATTCATCAGGCTCAAGGAGAATGGGCTGTAAAGAATCCAAAGATCGTTATGTATGTGCAACTAGTACAGAGGTTGTGCAAAAGATGTCAAAAGATCGAGTTCAAACACACGCCAAGAGTGCAGAATGAGATCGTCGATGCCCTTTCCACCATTTCCTCGATGATCCAACATCCAGACATGGTGTATAATTTTATATTAATCCCTTGGAGATAGAGTTGAAGGAGAAACCTGCCCATTGTTACATGTTGAAGTAGAATCAGAAGGAAAGCCTTTGTATTTTGACATAAAGAAATATTTGGAGACTGGAACTTATCCTGAAAAAGCCACTTGTAATTAGAAGAAGGTTGTACGCTGAAAAGGTAACAACTTCTTTCCAAGTGGGGAATTTCTTTACAGGAGGACTCTAGATCTAGGTCTCCTTAGATGTGTTGATACTACAGAAGCTATGAAACTTCTTGAACAGGTACACTCTGGAGTTCGCGGTACTCACATGAATGGACTCATCTTGGAGAGAAAAATTCTTCGAGCCGGTTATTTGTGGATGACTATGGAACACGACTGTTGCAAATTTGTGCAAAAATGCCATCAATATAAGATACATGGTGATTTGATTTGTTCCCTTCCTCACGAACTCAATGTTATGAGTTCTCATTTCCATTTGTAGCTTGGGGAATGGATGTTATTGGTCCGATAGAGCTGGTTGCGTCTAATGGTCATAGATTTATTGTGGTTGCCATTGATTACTTTACAAGTTGGTAGAGTCATTCTCCTACAAATCCATGACAAAGTAAGTGGTAGTTAATTTTGTGCGCAACAACTTGATATGCCGATTTGGGATACCAAATTGTATCATCATCGATAATGGGGCGAATCTCAATAGTAATTTGATAAAAGAGATATGTGAGCAATTTAAGGTTGCTCTTCGAAACTCAACATCATATCGTCCTCAGATAAATGGAGCCGTAGAAGCCGCCAACAAGAATATCAAGAAGATCTTAAGAAAAATGATTGACAGGCATCGAGGATGGCACAAAATGCTACCCTATGTTCTATTGGGTTATCGCACGACTGTCGAAACCTCAATTGGGGCAACTCCGTATTTGTTCATGTATGGAACATAAGCAGTGATACCGACTAAAGTTGAAATGCCATCATTGAGAGTTATTCAAAAAACTGAGTTGAGTGATGCAGACTGGGCCTGTAATAGAATTGAGCATTTGGTTTTAACCGATGAAAAAAGGAGGACGGTCATTTTTCATGGTCAGTTATATCAACAAAGGATGATTTGTGCTCTCAACAAAAGAGTAAGACCTTGAATGTTCAAGGTTGGGAAATTTGTTTTCAAAAGTATCTTTCCTTACCAAGATATATACAAAGGAAAATTCGCTCCAAACTGGCAAGGGCCATACATAGTTCACAAAGTTCTATCAGGATGAGCGTTAATTTTGTCAGAAATGGATGGTCAAGAGCGGCCAAAGCCAATCAATTTAGATGTTGTAAAGAGATATTATGTTTGAAGATTTAGAATCTTCTTTATTTATTCCCCTTTGTAATGAACTACGTTTGACCTGAATTCTCAAGAATGAGATACGTAGACAACCTTTGTCAACCTCGGTCATCCCATTATCCCTTGTTAATTTTCCTTTTGTATTTGAACTACTTTTTACTTGAATTCTCAAGAATGAGATACGTAGGCGGCCTATGTCGGCCTTGGCCATTTTCTTATTTAAATTTATTTTCTCTACCTTCCGAGAGGGGAACTATGTTTGACCTGATTCCTACCTCAAGGGGATACCTATGTGCCATAACGGCTCAATCATATTCCCATAAAGGAATTTGGGATGAAAATTTTGTGAGGAACTCAAAAATTCTGAACAAGAAGACCCACTTTCGACAAGTCAGATTTTAAAGCACGTCAAAAATTTCAACTGGGATAGAATTTTTAGAAGATCTAAAAAATTCTCAGGGTTCCAAAAGTTATTGATTCATTATGACATTTAACTGGGACAGAAATTTTTCCGGTCGTCCTAAAAAATTTCATCAAGTGTCGTTGGAAGTCTGAAAGCAACCTTGAAGATCATCAGCCTAAGAAGAAATTCAAAGGCCATTGTGATGCGACAAGAAGCCAGATCAGAAACTGAGTGTTCATTTAAACGTTTACGTGACATGATAGCTGGCAGTGATCTCTTATAAAAATCCTTTTCTAAATATGTTGCTTCTAAAAACTTTTTATGTGTCAAATATCTTGTGAAAATATTTATCTTCTGTCTACCAAGAGGTTGGAGATCGAAGCGGTTCACCAAAGGATGAGACAGGGAGGAGACAATCAAAGAATCATCATAGATTAATTTGCTTTGAAACTAAGAAATATTTTGTGGATGCAGGGAGAATATTTGTAGATCTTACGTACGAAAGAACTGTCGAGAAATAGACAGTTTTGTCTCTCTCAAATCCCTAGAAATTCTTCACATTTTATTTTTTTAGTTGCCAAGATGGCCATTGCATATTCATCGCCAAGAGGGACATTTTATTTTTTAAGTTGCCGAGAGGGCCATAGCATATTCATCTCTTAGAGGGCCATTTTACTTTTCAAGTTGCTGAGAGGGCCATTGCATATTCGTCGCTAAGAGGGACATTTTATTTTTCAAGTTGCCGAGAGGGTCATTGCATATTCATCTCCAAGAGGGTCATTTTATTTTTCAAGTTACCGGGAGGGCCTTTTTATTTTTCAAGTTGCCGAGAGGACCATTGCATATTCATCGCCAAGAGGGTCACTTTATTTTTCAAATTGCCGAGAGGGCCATTTTATTTTTCAAGTTGCCGAGAGGGCCATTTTATTTTTCAAGTTGCCTAGAGGGCCATTGCATGTTCATCGCCAAGAAGGCCATTTTATTTTTCAAGTTGCCAAGAGGGCCATTGCATATTCATCGCCAAGAGGGCCATTTTATATTTCAAGTTACCGAGAGGGCCATTGCATATTCATCGCCAAGAAGGTCATATTATTTTTCAAGTTGCCGAGAGGGCCATTGTAGATTCATTGCCAAGAGGGCAATTTTATTTTTTAAGTTGCCGAGAGGGTCATTGCATTATTCATTTCCAAGAGGGCCATCATCATGCCACACCATATCAACTCATTATCTATCACGTTGAAAAGAAGAATATGCCGTACATGGTAAAAGACATCATCCCTGTATTAAAGTTTTGATTTGTTTTTTTTGCTAACAATTTTTATCTTAGTTCTATCAATAGCATCTGAAAGGATGAGTTCTTAAAATAAACCACAGGTGTGGACTTCATCAAATAGGATGCAACATAGCGCGGAGCTTTTTCTTAGCAGCAAATTGGGACATAGTCTGAAGAGGGGCGTCAATCTATTCGGACACGAGCTGAGAAGCGACTCCCACCATAATCCAACCACACCCCTGTCAGAAGGCATATGGGTATTTTCTTTAAGTTTGTTATTTTTCAAGTTCTAAAACTGGGTGATCTCAACTTTTACCAGAAGTAACATTTCCAATTCGAATGAGAATATACAAAGAATTTTGAAAATTTATGTCCATGTAATTTCTTAATTATGGGTCTAAAGTGCACCACATTTATGGTTTAGAGGTTGCAAGTCTCTTTTTTATAATTCGATTTGTTTGTCACTCCTCCTGAACCAAAGGTTATCTCAGAATAAGAGATTTTCTTTTCAACCAATAGAGTCAAACAACAAGCAGCCTGATTCCTAAGTCCAAGGATATGTAGGCGGGATCAATCTTGAAAACTCAGTTGTATTCTAACATTTTCACTTAAAGTGTCATTCCAAAGCATTTTAATTTCACCATAATTCGATATCGGGATAACTTTTGATTTTTTTCAAATCGTGTGTAACAAGCAAACGTTTTGAACTACAAGTAGCCTGAATTCCCATGTAGCCTGATATATGTAGGAAGCCCAAAACTAGGGTCCAGCCATAATTTTCCAAAGTCCGTACCAAGAGCCTTTCAGAAGATGAAAATATGGTCAGCTTAAAATTGGATTAGTCAAGTTTGTTGTTGACATCCAATTTTTACCTTTGCAGTATAAATTAATCATGAATTTTTTAATTTTAGCAATTTGAAATAATTAGCTTTTGAAAATGCAAAAAGAAAATTCTCAAATAAATTTCATTTTTATTTTCAAGAATTATCATTTTACAATTAATTCAATTATTTCAGGGCGTTAATTCTTGAAAGCTCTTCGATTAATTTGTATTGATTCATCTTGTAATCAAATTATCAACTGAATTCGATTTGATTACATTTAATTAGTCACAGTTGCAATTAAATGGTTAATTTTTAAATCAATTTTTCCCTTAACCCATCCTTTCAAATTCAGACCAAACACCCAACCCAACCCAACTAATCCAAGCCCAACCCAAATTTTTCCCCAACCCGGCCCAATTTATTATACACTATACATATCCAGACGCGTGGGGGCCACGCACCCCCAATCCTTTTTTTCCTCTTTCTTCCTCACTCTCACACGTTCCCCACCCTTTTTCATTCTTCTTCTTCAAAGAACAGAACCCAAAAACAAGAAACACCAAGAAACCAACGACCCCGACACCCCAACATTCACCTCTAACAAATCCGTGCCCACGTGGATCCCTCTCCCCTTCCCCCTTATCCTCTCATGCTAGAGTCCGTTTGAGGAATTCTCGACGTGTCTCATATCTAAGCCATCGATTCAAATCGATGGCTGAGATATGGGACTCGTGGAGGGATTCTAGCTGTGGAAATTCAAAATTTGAGCCCCAAGATCCTTGAATTGCCTATCCATTTCCCTCCCGATTTTGCCCTTATTTGGGGCTATAAAATCCCTATTTTTGCTCACTACTAAGGGAGTCATTCTTGCACCCTAAAAATACACAAAAGTTTCATTTGAGAAGGAGCATTTTGAAAAAGGTCGAGTCAATCCGAGGTCAAAGATTTCTTGATTTGAAGTCAACGGGGTTTTAATTTTGGTGGTGCCGAAGTTGGTTTTTTTAGCTCACGTTCGTCGCTGCCCCGATAGAGGTAATTCTCTCATTCTTCATTTTCAATTTCATATATTGTGTTTGAATGCGAGTGTTGAAATTATACCGATGTTTTTTATGATTGCACTTAGTTCCTTTTTATTGGGAATGCTCTGTTGACATTGTGGTTTGTTGTCAATCGTCGTTGAATCATTCTCAGTCTCAATTAAGTCTTGAGGGTCTGCATTACTTGTTGATTTCATGTTTCTTATTCTCTAAGTATGGTATTTTAGTCGATTTTGAGTTATTCCCAGATTAGGTGTGTCTACAATGACTCATTTTTCATGATTTTATATGTTAACAGTCATGCCTCAATACTAGCTTAAATTTTGATGAAATGACTTAAGTCCACGAAGTCGATTATATCTTTTCCTCTTTCTGGTTCGGACTGTTGTGACGCTTTAAAATGGCCCATTCTTTCACAGCTTCAACGTTCGAGGTCTAACATGTTGCAGCTTGCCTTTCTGGGTGTCACCTTCATGTATCTAAGTCAGAGTCATGAGTGTAGTCTGTTAGTATGCTAATCGAGTTGTTTTTCTTTCATTTTTGTTTGGTCTATCCTAAATCTAATTTTTAGGGTCATAAATAATAATATGCACGCCTGTGTTACACTAGAAGTGTCGAGAAATGCATAAGGTGTGGTTGTGTTCCCTTTCTGTATCCTTTTTGTTTCAAAATCCTTTTACTGTTGGGTCGATAATGCTTTGTCACCTTAAATGGCTATAAGTTTTACCTCAGTTTCATTCTTGCCCATTATAATACTTCTAATTTGTTGGTTTGTCTTCTTTCAAAGTCTTAAGAGGGTCAAAATGATTTAGATTGTTCAGTCATTGGTTGATTTGTTCTATTTTGTAATTATAAAGTGAGCATTATTTAGTTTCAGCCAGTAGAAGGGACTGATTCAGTGGTTTGATTTGCTTATCTTATACAGTAGCTTAGTTCCTAGATTATTGTCTCCTTTGATTACATTTTAGCTTAAATTTTCTTCTTTCCATTGTTTGGAAATTCTTTGCTTGTTTCAATTTTAACACTAGGCACATCAATGCTCTTAGTTGCAGTCCATTTGACTCCACAATGTACGTGTTTGTTTAAAGCCTATGCCTTAATCTTTAATACAACCAAGTAGGGGTTATCTATTAGTTTGTCTATATCAGGTTAACTCAGGCTTACATTCTCCTCATTATCACTTTTTAGCTTAAAAAAGGGTGAACTTGTTATCTATCATAATTATGAAGTTTTGTTTTAATGTCTTCTAGATTATATTGAACCCATAATGTTATATTTTGTCTAAGTTCTCTTAGTTGTTACCTGTGAGCCCATTTTGATGTATAAGGTTTGTTTTAAAGGTCTTCACTTGATTACACTGTAAAATTTAAATCCAGAATTGTAGATTAAATTCTCTTGGTTGTTGTCTATACCCTTCCTGGCTACTATTTTAGAGCTAGAAAATTGTACTCTTGAATGCTTTTTTAAAAAAATAAAGGTTAATATTGTTCTAACGTATTGTTGGCGTCGGTACAATTGGTCTCGTTATATTTATGTATTTTGACAGATTTGAGACTCTTTTACTTATTATTTTGTATCATTTTCACTGTTATCTTTATTTATTGTAAATACAGTTGTTGTTGAATGTTTCTATCACTTCATGAAGGCCTTATGTTTTGGTGGTTTAGTTCTGTTTTAATTTTTTTTTTTTTGTTAATACTTTGTTGGTTCTGATTTTTAATTATTAATGTTGCCATCCCGTATGTTACTTTCCGTCCTTGTTACCATTTTCTTTGCATAAATATCCCATCCAAGTCCTTTGGGACTTTATCCTTCCATTTTTTTGAGTTAACATCATTTTTATGGAAGGAGGGAGTCAACTGACAAATTTCAGGAAGCTGTGGTACAAGTATATACCAGAAAATCAGTGTATATACACCTGTATACATGATATACACACTGGTATGCAACCAATGTATACCACAAAAATATGGGCAAAGGCCTAGAGCAGCAGCATATTCTTAATGGGTCAGGCAGGCCCAAACCTTGTAGAATTTAAGACAAGTGAAATTGGGTATGCTAAGCCCAATTCTTTAGCTTATTTCTTTTTGTTACTTTGTTATAATTTGTGATATTTGTTAACTCTAACACTAACGTTTATTTGTGTGTTTATTTGTTTTTAACCTAATTGATTTTCCCCAAATGTCAAACCACTTGTGTTATTTTTATTTAAATTTGATTTTGCGATTCCCTAATGTAAAAAATGCATTTTAGGTCTTCCAAATATTTCAAAATATTTGTGAAAAGTTATTACTTTATTCAAATCATTTTCAAATGTCTTTATTGGTCAAAATTAGTCAATGTGGTAATTCAAACTTTCTAATTTGGACCTTTTCAATTCCATTTCCGAAATCCATTTTTATTTTCTCAAAGTTAGTCAAAATTTCCTAATCGCCGGATAACCGCATGTTAGCGGCCATTTCGAATGCATAAAACCTTCTCAAAGTGGAAATACGAACCTGGACCTTCTTTCTTTGGAATTTCGAAATATTATTTTTGTTTAAGTCTTTTCAAATATTTTAATGGTTTCTTGATTTTCAATTAAAAATCAAGTGGTAACTCTGAAAATTTGATAATTTGGTTTACATAAATCAATTAAGTAATAATCGAATTTTTGAAATCTAAGTCATTTATAGAAACTTAGGTGACAGAGTTTTCTGGGCTACGAGTGGCTTTTATGACCTGTGAAATATTCCATGAGTCATAATTGCCTCTTGTACAAGATTCCCGAAACCAGAAGTTCTTGAGTACCCTTAAGACGAGACCTACAGGTCGTAAAACACTTTACGGCTCATAGAAAGGTCTTGTCGGTCTCTGCCTAAAATAAATTGAGACACTGCAAGCATCTACGACTCAGTCTATGACCCGTAGAATATTCTACAAGTCGTACTTAGTCTCATTATCGTTTTAAGTAAAGAAAAGTTTGTGAATACTGTACCTAGTCTCATTGACGTTTCATCTAAAGAAACGTTGGTGAACACATCTTTTACGAGAGCTTTCTATAGGCTCGTAGTTTCCACTACAACCCATAGAGATGCTCTCATAGACCCTTCTGCGACTAAGTCTGAGTTGTTTTTGCATTTCATTTTTTGATCTGTGAGGCTAACCAAGGTGCATAAATGTTTATGTTTCAAGTACTATGGTCCCAAAAGCAAAACATGAAGAGATTAGAGCCTTCTAGAGGAGACTCAGAGATGAGCCCTTGGAGGATGAGCAGACCCTCACTCTTAATGGTTCACTAGAGGACCTCGGCGTTCAACCTGAACCGTAGTTTGATAGACCACAAACACAGGTTGCTGCCAGAGCTGGGCATACTCAGGCTCTTGTTATTCGTACTCCATAGTCTAATGAGGGAGGCCATGACAAGAACAACTACGTTAGATGACTCCATCCAGAGAGAAGTCCAGCTCAGAGTCCGTCTCTGACGATAGGTTAGAGACAGAGTCCTCTTTCATACATCGAGCATCATAATCTCCACTAAATGCTCTTACTAGTCGGTGGTGCATCGAGGAAATGCATGAATTTTATATGGAGGATGTGCAGAGTACAGAGTGGGGCAAGCCAGCCCGCTCCATCTATGAGGAGCCTTGAGTCATCTCCGACAGACTCGATATTCTTCCCAGTCTCCAGGACACTATGATCAGATACGGGCTCTAGTGGCTAACCAAATCACTCGGGTGATACTCCTCGACCATGGTGAGGGAGTTCAATGTGTCATATGCAGCACCATTCACAGTATTCTTCCCATGGGGAAGAAGCCCCTTGCTTAGACTAAACTAGCAGAGACCAGAGTGAGGGGCCGGCGGGTGGATATTTTGGCAACCACCATCGACCGTATGCTATTTGGGCAAGAGTTCCTTTCCCCAAGATCCACAACTGAGTTTAAGTACAAAGTGGGGCGGACGAGGGACTTGACAGTGATGAGAGATCCAGAGTGCAAAGTCAGCGCGATGAGATGGGTGGATAGGTTGATTACTGAGCAGGGTTCGAAAGCTGCATGCATCGCCACTCACTCGGAGCCTATTGTCAAGGCTTGTCTCAATTTCCTCGCAAAAGTTTTGTGGGCGGTTGTCAGATATGCATCAGGCCGAGACTTGCTGATAATGCCTTGACACCAGAGCATGCAGTTCTAGTTGCCAACATTTTAGCTAGCTATGAGATAGATTGGGCCGACCTTATCGCTAGGCAGATCCAGGAGGTCCCTGAAGAGGTCCACCCCCATCCCTTTTCCATGCTTGATCTATAGAATCTGTCTAGAGTCAAGGGTAGAGAGTCTACACCAGCTAGACTCATTAATCGAGGCCCAATACACTTTGGATGTCAGCCTACTAATGGCTGAGAAGAACCTGGTTGCACTCTTGAGAGCACCGCACCAGCCTGTTCACATGCCAGAGATGTTTGCCCCAGTGCCACCGCTTGAGGTTCCACACACCACCACTGTTGTTGCCGCTAATGAAGATAGGCCCCCACAACCCAAGACAAATCAAATAAAGGGGCCCACTACTTCTGCGCCAGCATCACAGGCCACTTCTTCACGGGCTGCTCCTGTGGGCATGGTCTACATGTCTTCTGTATCTATATAGGCCATGGCGCAGAGGTTATCACATGCTGAGTCACAGTTAACTCATCTAGTCCAGCATATTAAGACTTGGGTCCACCAGGCAATTTCAGAGATAGAGGGCCACATACAAGCATACATGGTCGCCACTATTTAGGATTGTCTTTCTGCCATGGATGACCACATTGATTACTTCGATATGAGGGTACAACACAGCTTGAGCACGGCCTGACCAACAGAATTAACGGCATCCAGATTGAGATCCAGCATCTCCGAGCCGATATGACAACAACACTGGAAGTAGTGGTGACACTACCAGAGACTACACTCTTGGTGCTGGTGGTGGATCTATTTGCTCCTAAAGAGCACACACAGTCTTCCCACGGGAAGTGGCCTCACCCGGATGATGATCCTGATGTTGTACAATTTTGTGCGGGGCTGACAAAAGACAAAGAGCTCAAGATGTCTTGAGAAAGTCAAGACAAGAGGATGAGAGACGGCAGGCTCGAGAGCTAGAACAGGTGTGGAGTGCTAGCCCCTCCGGGTAAATTGCTACTACTGAGGAGGCCACCACGCAAGGCGAGGGTCAGACTCAGCCATACACCAGTACTTAGGCGCCCAGGTATGATTTTCTAACCTTATATTTTATTTCACTTTGATTGTGTGCATTGGGGATAATGCGCCTCTTTTTTGATGGGGTGTGAGTAGTTATGGGCCTCTATGAAGTTTGAGTAGCTTGGGTCTATAACTACCCCAATTTTGGATTCTGCGGTTTCCTTGCCTGTGTTCCTTTTCCCCACAAATATTTATTTTCTATTGAACCGGCATGTGCAAGATGTATAGGTAGTATTTGTAGCATATAGTATTAATACCCGTGGCATATAACGTGTTTTTGTGTTTTTCTGAGAAAAAACCCATAAATTTTTAATTAGTTAGTCTAGATAGCAACTACATATGTTTAAGTATGTTGACAATGCTTGTTATGATAAATGAGGATAAATAGAGATAAAAAGCATGATCTTAGAGTCTTTTGTCGCTAATGTAGTCAATGCCATGTGAGTGTGAGCTTAATTTGCTATATCCATGTGTTAGCAATGTGCTAATTCGGAACTTGCCTTGTTACTCTAAGGTAGACTGTAGATTAATTGAATTAGGAAAGGATCTTAGGTCATTGTTCTTAAAAGTTCACTTATCCTAAATGACCAACCAAATTTTTAGAATATCCCTTGATCTCTAATGTTTTCGCTTAACATGTACTTATTTTTTGCGAAAACCTAATTAACCTAGCCTTGTTAGTTGTAAAATCCTAAAGTTAGCCCTAGTCCTTCCTTGAATATTCTGCACCTTGACTGAGGTAAAAAGGCTAAGTTGAGGGTGGATACCAAAAGTGGCCCTGGTTCTGACGATGGATTATGCGCACCTTGGCTCAAGCCAAAAGCCTAAGTCGAGAGTGGCTAGTGCAAAGGTGAAACACAAAAAAATGAGAGGGGAGTTAGTGATCTAGAGAAAAAGAGAAAAATCATGTACTGGGTGTAAGAAAAATAAGTGATGCCTTAGTTATGAGTGAAAAAAGAAAAATGACGTGTAAAAGCAAGACAAAAAGCTGAAAAATGAAAAGAAAGCACCTAGAAAAGCTAGAAATGAGAGAAAAGGGAGAGTGGAATAAAAATAAGAGTGTTGGTTGCGTAAAACTATAAAATTACACAGTGACAAGGAGGGTCGTTAGTCATTATCTCCCCAAAATATTATACCAAATCCCCCTGAACCTACGTTACAAGCCTAAAAGTCCTAAAGTGATCCTAGTGCAATTAGTCCAATGAGTATAAAAGCAAGCCTATGGTATTTGGCATAATGCATGAATATCATTTGTGAGAGTGAGTGATTTTTCATATTCACAAGATTATACATGAAAACATCATTGAGAGTGAGATATGAGACTTCTTTCTGTGAGGGCACTTGCATTGCATTGGTAGCGTTAGACTTATTCAATGATTGTGGATTGTTGATAGTACCTCACTTGTCATAGTTGTGTTGTTACATGCATTAGTCTATACTGTTTTCTAAATGGCTATCTAATTCTATTTTGAAATAGTGTTGTGGGTATCTGAGTATTTATGGCACACTTCAAGTGCAATTTTGTAGCAACATAGTATGGGAGCTCGATTACGGGCCGTGGAAGGCAATATAGCCTGTAACGCTATTCACGAGGCATGCTGACCTAGCTATGCTATTTTCTTTAGGATTCATTTATTAAATATTATAAATAGGTTTTTAGGTTATTTTTCATAACGTTTTCAGAGTGTTTGACCAATTGAGAGAAAAATAGTGAGATTGAGTAGAGAAAACATTGAAAAGATTTGAGGAACATTTGTACTTTGATTTGATTTTATAATCTTGTGATTCTCGTTGAAGCTTGGATTTATTTGTTCTTAATTCAATTTTGTAAGTACTCTATTATGTTATTCCAATTCATAAGTCGTGCATATACATAAATTATGAGTAGTTAAATCCACAACTAGGGTTGTGGGAACCATGAAGAACTAACAAAGTAATACCGGGTAAATCATAATTCTTGGAAAGTGTGCATGCAAATATTAATTAACTCTCTTTGTTTTGCATGTTTTATGATAGAAGACAACATTAGAACTCGCATAGTGTTACCGATTGGACCAAGGTAGTAATGAATAGGAAAAGAGATTAATTAACAAGATTTGATTGATGTGTTCTTGCCTGATCAACCAAACTAGGCCAAGGGAAGACTGTACTAGAACTAATAGGTAAGGGTTAGTAATGCACACTATGGATATAGGCCAAGTCAAGTAGTGAAATTCGCCTCTCGCTTGGGCCAAAGGGTTTTGTGCACTTAACTTACCGTCATGCATGCTACACACTAGAAATGAATTAGGTTATCCAGTGATACTAAGCTAGAGAATCATGGGGAGCACAATACCCTAGTTTCTCTCCATATTGATTAAACCCTTGTGTTAGTTAGATTTACTTTATTACTTCTTATTGCAAACATCCCCTTTTTTTGAGAAGTAAGTTGGTTAATCACTCTAATTGCATTACTTGAATTCTCCTAAGTCCACATATTCCCTATGGGTTCGACTTAACCTTGGTAAGGTACTATTTCTTGACAACAACTACTTTATCCTAAAAAAAGAGGTGTAAATAGGGCGATATCAC
The DNA here is from genome assembly GCA_029948455.1 of Solanum rostratum. NCBI lineage: Eukaryota > Viridiplantae > Streptophyta > Magnoliopsida > Solanales > Solanaceae > Solanum > Solanum rostratum. The sequence continues at coordinate 37,669,832 of CM057050.1, read as the reverse complement.
CTGCCTCAGTGTTGTTTTACTCTGGTTCTACTTATTCTTATGTGACTACATACTTCTCTGGGGTTTGACTTATTATTTGATAGTATGCTTATACCTGTGGATGTTTCTATCCTAGCAAGTAACCCTTTAGTGGCGGATCGAGTGTACTGATTTTGTCTTATTTCTTTGGCAGGTTATGATACTTAGGTAGACATAATTATTCGTGATATGGTTGATTTTGTTTTTATTTTGAGTATAGATTGTATGTCTCTAAATCATGTTATTCTTGATTGTATTGCCAAGTAGGTTACTTTAGGTTGGCCAGGTGGATCGTGTCGAGTGGAAGGGTTCTTGTGGGTCTTATCATAGCAAGGTTATTTCTTATATTAGGGCTCAGAGCCTGATTTAATGGGGATGATTATCCTACTTGTCCTTTATTTTTGATACTAGATGGGGTGTGCCCGTGCAAAGCACGGGCGGGGGAATATTACGATGGAGGTAAATGCGATTGAAATTCGGAATGTGACTTTAAAAGATAAAATTGATAAATCACACATGGTAATAACTTGTAGTTATATATATATTGTGAAGGCTTCTTTGGAATATGATTGTTTGGTACAGCTTATACTATTACAGTTATGATTTGATAAAACGATTGATGGTGGCAGCTGGATATGTACCTGTGGTAGGAAAAACAAAATGTTGATCAAGATGAAAGAATGAAAGGATAACAGAAAATTATGTTACCAAACAAAATTGTAAATATTTGTAAGTTCAGTTGCGATACTCTATTTAGAAAAGTGTGAAGTTGGAAATTTCCAATACTTAATATTGTATGACAAAATAGTAGTTTTAAGTTTGATCAGGGAATAACTTGGTTTAAAGTAAAGTTTGTATCCACTGCAGGATCGTTCTATATATTCAAGAGGATAGTATAATTACCTGCGGAGTGAAAGTATAGCCAGGTGTTCCAAATATCGCGCCTCCCAAAAGGAAATCAGCAACAAAATCACTACCGCTGCATCTCCACCTGTTTGATTATTGCATTCAACTGTCAGAAGTGAATAGGAAAATGGTTCAACAATATCATATGCTGCGATATTTATAATTGTTAATTTAGAATAGTGCTCATTTTCAACAAGGTACGTAGGCACAGTGCACCTCTAAGAAGGCAACAGTAGCAATGCAGAGGTTTTAAGCAAAGTTAAGAGTTTGATTGCTATTTGACTGAAAGGAAGTCAAAAGATTAGACCATGAAAATGGGTTGCTTGTATGTAAACATATTGTATTAATTCTTCGTACTAATATTCATGTAGAATAGAACTAATAGAAAATAGTTGTTAATATGGAGAAATTGAGCGAAGAATTCACTATTGATAAAAGGAACTTTATTTCCCATGATAAAGATTTGGGTACCTTTTTTTTAGAGCGATAAACACTGTTGCAAAATGGTTTAGAACCCAAAAGCAGCAAGCTGTAATGTGATCTGTCTTTCCCTTTACAAGCCTGCATAGGTAGAGGGAAAATGTTAGCAATATGTGTTAATATTAGTGGTAATTTTTCTTTGTGTTGGACATAGAATCTGAGGAAAGAATTCTAGTAATTTACCTTCGTTCTATATAAAGCAAAAGTCATCACCAAAAAGAGTTACTGTGCCTGTCGTTATGTAGGAATAATAATAAAGGATTGATTAGGATCTTGGACTATGTAAGGATAATAATATTTAAAGAAGGAAGGGGGAAAGAATTTTGTTGATAACCTTCATTACTGTTTGGTTGGAGTTGGTGGTTCCATTTTTCCTTTGAGCCTAAGGGTGTCTGATTTTCCCTTTGTTTCTGCTGTTTCTTCATCGGAGGAGATGATATTCTTTTTTGGCCTCTTGGAGCTCGATGGTGCATTAGGAATAATGGCCAGAATGAGAACTTTTGTTGAGCCTGTGCGTGCACTACGGGAGAAGGATTTTTTCACTTTTATTTTGAGAAGGTCGTCCTGTATGTGTGGCTGATCATTCTGAACCTGAAAGTAAGTATATGTTATCTCTTTTGAATTAAAGTTCAGATAGCCACCATCTAAGACCTATAATTTCACAGCCAAACAACTTGCAATTATGTGCCAACAAACCTCTACTGTTCCATACATACAATAAAAAATGATGTTCTTGAGACAACAGAAATCATTGTGAGCATGGAAAGAGGCATTTAAAATCATATGCTAACTTCATTTCCACCCAAAAGAATAAGAGCACATAAACATATTTTCTTTTGCTTACAGCTATCAGGGGAACCTAAAAGGAATCTGATGAAGGGTCTTCAACCTTATATAGTAAAGAAACACAATGAATGAGTCAAGCTATATAATATTTAGTTGTCATATTTTTCTTATGTCCATCTACCATTTTCTGCCCACCATTTCTTGAAACTTGACGGGGTAAACCAAAATAAGGTTTGTCACAGGTAGCCAACGTAACCTTAGAACATCTTGTGCAGATTGTGAGACCAAATTATGTCATAATATGCATTAATTAATGAGCATTCAGCTTGTTCTTTATAGATTCATTTAATTAACATCTGCTTCCAATTTATACCCCTAAACTTTCATCAGTGTTCTCCCATAAAACTGAAAAAAGTAAATAGTCTACAGTTTCAATAAAGATGAACAGCAATATCTTACCAAGGTCTGAGTTAATTATAGCAGTAGCGCTTTCATAATGCACAAAGTTTGATGCAGAAGATAGTGTTGTCTAGATCATACAAGGTCCGCTTCTAACTTCAATATCTTCGGTGAAGAGGTTCCAGTGTTCCACTCATAACTTAAAAGATTATTGAAGCTCCATTTCTTACTGCTGATTTACCATGAAAAATAAGTAGTTGATCACATCTTTCTTTAGCTATTTCTCCTTGATTCAAAAATAGACATGACTTGTTAGCTTGGATTAGTAGCCATATCTCAAAATCCATTTCTTTCTACTTGTCTCCCTAGATGCTCCTAAAATTCCCACATTTCACTTGTTAATGCTGCCACACAGCTTAAATCATTTATCTGTACAAACTTTCATAATGCAGAAAGTTTGATGCAGAAGATAGAGTTCCAAACAAAAGAGGGCCAGAATTTCTTCCAGATCCATGGTCCCTTTTTTCTTTTGTATCCACAACTTGATTAATTTTGGAATATCTGTGAGATGAAATAATAGGTTATTACAATTCATTTCCATATCACTTTTCAGAACAGGCCCTCACCATATCTAGCTGGAAGACTCGCAAGTAGACCTTACTATTATCTGCTAGAGATAGAGTGCTTGTTTCTGGGAAAACCTCAATATGACAATGTTCCAACAAAGACAAAAAGAGGTGGGCAGAAACTGAATAGCAGTATGTTTTGTGACGTGATATGACAAAGACTCCAATACTTAACATACCAAAAAGATTGTCCAATTAAGTGTGTTATCTTATATCACATTTCAATATTTGAAAGCTTAAGAGAGATCAAAAGCTGTAGGTGCATGCAGCGGCTTCCTGGCCATCTAAAATTTTCTCTACATTCACATTAAAAGCTATTCAGATGGATTCTATTTGACTCTCCAACTAATTTACCTTTGCAAATGTCAAAAATCCAGGGAACAGTGTTACACGTATGTTGTGTAGTAAGGTTTTTACCTCAGTTGATGCTCGAGTATAGATCTCTTCGGCAGTGAGGGATAGCAATTGCTCTGCTTGTTCATCAATAATTATTCCTCTTGTTGAGCCGGATGCATCATCAAGATTTACCTCAAATCGACACCTGTGGTTATGTATGGTATGTATATTAAGAATATTATATGTGTGTGTATGTGCACAGTGGATTCCCAGTAAGGGAAATGTTGGCGTATTTGTGTTTTATGGTAACAGTGGAGATAGAGGTACCTGGGGGAGAGCATGTTCTCTTGGTTGCAGTTTGTGCAGTGGAATTTTCTTTTCTTCAGGTTCCTTACTTCTTGTCTACAGTTTGGGCAGGCTAACACATAGCAAGAGTTGAAACTTTTTGGAGCAGTTATCCTTGCTTCAATGGTGAAAGTTTGTCCCTGCGCAACAATATCATTATCGTCGATGTGGCTGCAATTTAGGATTATAGTAGGAAAAATATGGACTAACATCTTGTTGTGTTTGGATGTTTGCAATGGGCACTATTTTTTCTTCCACTGGAGCGGAGATGAGAGCTCCAGATTGAGACGTGCTTCTTATTGCAAAGGAGTTCAGCATCTCTGTGTTTGTTGCTATCCTGTTTGGTAGCAAAATGATAGAATGTAAGAAAGTAGCAAGACATAGGAGGAGGAAATCAAATACGTTTGACAGTAATGTTTACCATGATTGCAGCTGTACACATTGTGAGTATGGTGGATCTATTTGTATTGTTGTGTTGAATTTTGTGGTGAGTGATGTGCCTGCATTAGTAAGAAGCTTTATTTAACGGAGTACAAATTAGGGTAAATACAACCAAATAGGGTAGTGTTTAGTTGTAGGAAGACGAAGATTAAAATTGCAAAAGCAACCGTGAAAACACGAACATACTGGTACATCATAAATAGAAATGAGGTTGCTCCTGTGGTATAAATAGATCCAACAGTTAAGATCATGAGAATGCATTGGAAAAGTTAATAGTAAGATAAGAGTTCCTCGTCTACGCTAACTGACCAGGAAGAAAGAACTAACCAAGAAGTAACTAACTTTGCAAATTCCCATCAAATATATTCCAAAATAAATGTCAGGAAAACAAATTAGAGAAGTTGAAAGCAAATTGGACTTGAACAAAATCGAGCAATTGAAACAACTATTGTTCAACTTCGTACTTCACTATTTTTCATCTATTTATAGTACACTACATTCCTTTTGTCATCCATTTTCCTTTGATGTCATACTTTTTCACTTTCCACGTAGTGAAGGCAGCAGTTCTACATAGTGTAAGGTTGTCGTATTTACTTACCATTGAACTTTGAGACTCCAACACGTCTGGCAAATATGATGGGATGCTTCGGAAACTGTGTGAGGAGTGTGGTGCCCTCATCTTCAATAATAGTCTCTTCCCATAATGTGAAAGTGAGAGCTTGTTTACTGTAAGTGTGGAATTTTGAAAAGTTAGAAATATATATAGGCAGGGGAAGAATAATATCAAGAGAGTAATATGTTGTAGAAGTAATAATGTTCCAAAGTGGAAAGGACAAGTGTTTGTATGACTTACCTGGTGTCAATGACAATGAGTTCTTGTAGCCTCTTTTGCATGCTTGCTACATATCTCGGCGGGAAGCAATTCACAACAATTGCAAGCACATCTAATAAGATAGGAGATAGAGAAGTTATAGTTTGTGCTGAAATGTATTTGTGTGTAAAAAAAAGGCAGAGAAGTCATACTGAATTCTGTATTCCTGAGTTGTTCTTTGGTACATCGGGATGCTTCCTCGTTGATTTCTTGGAATGATGTCATGTTGATGATTGTAGGTGGTGGCATTGCATCCGCGTCAAAATCTTTTGGATCAGACGGATTAACTGTAGTCTCATATGTTTCATCTTTATCAATTGAGTCGACTATAGTTTTCCTGTCAATGATCCATTCATATGTATGCAGAGGCTTTTCATATCTTAAACTTGGTTGTTGTACTCGAGCACTTGTGATCAAATAGGTGTTGAAGAGTGTGAATCTTTGTTGGTAAAGGGAGATGTCATCACCGTAGATAATTGCCTTGACCTGATTTTGCTGCAGATGATTTATACGGAAGCAAGATAAGTGCACGGAAGGGAAAACTAATAGCAGAAATTTAACTGAGGTGGTATAAGTACAGATGTGTGTATAATATTATCTAGTAATTGAATAAGCAAAACAATTGGTATTGCAGATATTCAATATTCATTTGCTTTCCCACTTGAGGAAGTCGGTAAGAAATCTGACCTGTGAAATCTTCCTGTGCAAGTTTGGTTCATGTTGCTTTGTGTTCTTTTCGTTATTAATTTTTCTTCAACTAAACCAGCTTCAGAAGCAGTCTTAAATGTTGTCCATAGATGTTGAGTAAAAAAGGGGGCAGTTGAAGTAAACAAATAACAGGACTTTTTGGTTAGAGTATGAAGTTTTATTTCTACATTCAGCTGTTAATTACTATTTTACTTAATAAAGGAAGTTTCAGTTGGATTATTTTGATTTGTGGAAATTATTGTATACTCCTGACTGATAAAACAACCAAGGGAAAATACAACTGATCATCCCTACTTGTTAAACTCAGAGAATCTGAAGAAAATGCAAATTCAAAATACATAAATTAGAAAAGTAAAAGATCAATCAAATTGGCTCCTGAAAATGGTTAAAAGAAGGGCCTTCTGACTTTTAGAATTTAGAGAAGATCAACGCATTTTAGAGGTTAGGTAACACATGAAATCTGATACACATTTAGAAATAAACTTTTAGTTCTTCACTAAGCACTTAGATTCATCAACGAATATCTTTTTTAAGCACAAAAACTTTTAAAAAAAGAGTTGCAGAAAGAAGATCAGATTATTGGGAGCTGTGACTGTATATGTTTTTCCAATTACAGAGCTGCTGCTAAACAATAGTTCATTCAAGAAGTAGAATAACTTTAAAGCTACATAAAAGAACAGCAGTTCTCCCTTTTCCCCCTTTCTTTCTCCTACTTCTAAATAAACCAAAAGTCCGCGAAGTAATAATTACGTGCATACATGGGCTATTACAGCAACCAAACATAGTATGAAGGAAAATGGTAGATCCAATTGAAGACTAATATCCCTATCATTTATGAGTGGTGGAAAAGCTGATCATAGAACCGTGATGGACCACTATATTACTATATTGATTATGTTGTTGACGTGGGTGATTATGATAAGAGAGAATTCATTCATATAATGAGTAATGAATAAGTCACTAGTCATTTCTTTAAGTGTAATAGCAAGATCTATGTTGCTGACGTAGGCGATCATAATAAGAGAGAATTCATTCATATAATCAGTAACAAATAACTCACCATTCATTTCTTTAAGTGTAATAGCAGGATCTAGTGGGTTGCCAAAGGTAGACCCAAGCGATTATATCCATCTTTGGTCTTTCTCGTATGTTTTTCCAGAGGACACCAACTTATTATGTTTATATATCTGTGGTTGTGTTATTAGGAGGGGGAAATAGTGGTGCTTAGTATTTCTGAACTGAATCCTCTAGCGAAGTAGTATGAAACTATCCAATAGGGAGGCAGTGTGGTAGCTGTTAGGGGAGATGGGAGAAGTGTTCAGTTGTTCGGTTGAAATTGGACAACTTTAAAAGAAATTGAGAAGGTACCTGTTCATCCTGGAAGATCATGTTCATATATTTTATTTTCCGCTCTTTACCTTTACCCGGCTTGGCAATATCTACCACACGTACCTTGCATGTCCAGTCTAATATTTCTGGAGTGATAGCGTTTATAAGAACCCTTTGCTCCATATTTTTTCCTGCGAAGTAAATTAAAAGGATTAGATTTGGAAATATTTCAACGTAAAGAGGGAAATTATATGAAAAGTAAAAATGTAAGTAACAGTTTATCAAATGACTCAGCGTATATTACCTATTAAAGGATACAATATTCAGAATGCTTTTTGGATAATTTCATCATATACTATATTGTGAGTAGAGTGGTCATCGCGACTGTCTGCTGTTGGTGGGCGTATGACTATTTTTACACGCTTTGAACTTTTTGCTCGTGATAAAGCAACGTAAAGTTGACCATGTGAAAATACAGGTTCACGTAGATAAATTCCCACAAAATCTAGTGTTTGACCTTGAGCTTTATTAATAGTCATAGCAAAGCACAGTCGAATAGGAAATTGTGTTCTTTTAAACGGAACGGGCAACTTTTCATCGTGTGGAGATAATAATGGTATTCGAGGAATGAAAACGTGTTTCCCTTTGAAATCACCTGTAGCAATTGTGGCGCTAATAATATGGGTTTTGATGTCCGAACAAATTAGGCGGGTACCATTGCATAAACCTTCTGGTGGATTCAGGTTGCGCAGTAATATAACAGGGCAATTTCTCTTTAGAACTAACTTATAAGGTGGTAAACCAGCAGGGTTCAATGTGTGTAAAAAATCTTCAAATTGGGATTGATCTTTTGGCTCTATAGTTTCGTCAATACCTATGAATGTGGTTCCATTTGTTGAGAATTGTTGTATAAACATGTTAATTTCATCTACAAATTCATTTTTAGTTGTTAAGATAACACGTGAGGTAATGGTAGATGTGTCAGAGTTAGACAGGTCTAAATTGGGGTAAATATTTTTAAATAAAGTGTTTAATGAGTCTGTTTCGTTTGTAAAAGGAATGAGAAGAGGTTTTGGAATTTCAATTTTATCGTAGTCGTTAGTTTTTTCTTTTCCATCTCCAATTCTCAGTAAATATTCGCAGAATGAAGGATCATCTTGTGCACGCATATTTTGGATCAGACGGAGTTTTTCAAGATTATTCCAGATATGTGAATTTAGTAAAGATTCATTGATGAAATCCTCTTTAGTTCCACTTTTCACGACGGGCAAAGTTTGGCGGAAGTCACCGCCGAAAACTACGACCTTTCCCCCGAAAAGTGTGTTTATGCCCATAAGATCTTGTAAGAGCAAATCAAAAGTCTCTACAAGCTTTTTCTTTGCCATAGAGACTTCATCCCATACTATTAACTGTGTATCTCGGATTAAAGAGGCAAGCGAACTTTGTTTACTTATGTTGCAACTGTAGTTTTCACCTATATCGATAGGAAGTTTAAAGCGTGAGTGAGCAGTGCGTCCTCCAGGGAGTACAGAAGCTGCGACACCAGAAGTTGCAGTGGCTAAAGCAATAAGTCCTTTAGATCGTGTAGTGGCTAGTAACGCACGATATAAGAAAGTTTTCCCTGTTCCTCCCGGTCCGTCAATGAAAAAAGCTCCGGATTTATGTGACAATATTCTCCTAAGGATTATGTCGTAGGCCTTTTTTTGTTCATCATTTAGTTTAGTATGTAGGGCTATATCTTCCTCTGTTACAACTATATGCCTTTCTAAGTAGATGTCTTTTGCCTCCTGGATAATTCTTGAGGAAGTCATGGAAGCCGTAATGTGTTGTGGTACAAGTTTAAATTCATTTATGTTTCGTCCCATTGAATTCAATATGTTGTTTATGTGATTTATAACAAGTGCACGAATATCCGTTGTTTCTATATTTTTTATAGTTGCGAAATCTTCAGACATTGAATTTTCAAATCTATTCCATAAATCTTGTGGATTAGTAGGGTTGCAATGTACTAATAGTGTGGAGAAGAGACGTCGTAAGCTACATGGCATTTGGTATTGAGTAGCTTCTATCAAGCATTCGATTAAGTTATTATCAGAAGCTAGTAGGCCTCTTTTTTCTGCAGATTCTCTGAATGTGCTGTAGGTCTTTCCGTTGGTAGTAAGAAGATCTGTATATGATGTAGGAGCTCGTATGTTCATGAGTAATAGTCTAAGGTAGTATCTTTCTCCTTCTGTTGGGTGACAGCTGACAATACGGCCAATAGCGTTACTTTGTTTTCTACGCGTCCACATTTTATTACTGGTTGACCAGACGAAGTGTTGGGGGAATTCTTTATACAATAAGTTCAATTCTTTAGCATCTTTGTTTAGTTGATTCATGGAAAAAAACTCGGTTAACATTGTCCTTCTACTTCCAGGGTTCCTTAATATTGAAGTCAAAGTTGATGTTGTCCTAAAGGAAACAAACTGTTGGTCTTGAAGGTGTAGTTGGAGCCGGTAAACAGTGGGATTTATTTCACTAATTGGGAAGGCAAAGAGACGCCACATAGCCTCTGGTGGGGATACCCATCTAGCTGATCGATATTCCTTTATTTCATCTACTTCTGTGGTGGCATCATCAATTTGAATGTTAAAACTTATTTTGTCATGGCCTTTACAGATGTATTTGTAAATGTATTTAACAACTTTAATATCTGCGCAGACTTCAACATTTATGTGGCTATTAAATTTGCTTAGTAGATATGGGTTATATGGAACAACCCAAGCATTGTCAAGATAGTGATTCCTAACTTTTACGAATCTTCCATTATCTCGTCTTCTGTAAATGGGGTAGGAATTTTCCCCTTTACATGTTTCTGGGGCATATTTTTTAGGATACTTGAATTTGCAATGTCCTTTTTTCTGCATACATGAATTACCAGGATTTAGGTTTCCACAGGGGCCGTGCATCATATGCTTAATAACTAAGGAATGCAAGTATTCATTAGTAGTAGAATTTGGTAGTTCAGCACATACAATTCTGTCGTAGGACTGCGGTGTTAGTAATTTATATTCATCAGTAAGTATTATGAGAAAATGAGCGTGAGGTAAGCCTCTTTTCTGAAATTCTATAGTATACATATAGGCAGAGACTTTTCCGAATAATTTTTTCTTAACGATGTCTGATTTTAGCTCTTCTACTTTTGCTTTGAATACTCAACTTATTAGATCAGGTCTATTTTGTATTTCATCGGTCTGTAGAAGTAAGTCTGTTATTTCAGGCCAAGAAGGGTTACAGGTCATTGTTAAGAAGATATCGGGTTTTCCAAAGTGTTGTACTAAGGCAATGGCATCCATGTATCGACGCCGCATATCTCTTGGACCTCCAGTGAAGCTGGCAGGGAGAATGGTTTTTCTACCAATATTTGAAACCTCTCTTTCTCCCATTCTTTCAAGGTCCATAAGTCCAGCAAATACTTCCGTTCGGAATAGATCTTGATTGAATAACAAGAAGTCTAGTCTTTGTGTTTCAAGTTTTATGTATTGGTCTACGGAATATTGTTGGAATAATCTTCCGGAATGTAGAGTCGCATTTTCCTCTGTAGTTCGAATTTGAAGTTTATAACAGTAATATTCACGACAAGACACCATATTCCTTTTTTGCCTTTCGGTCCGCAGAACTTCTTCTTCTATATGAAGAAATCCGTTGATAGAGGACATATTTCCAACATTTGGAAGTTGCTCATATTTACAGGAAGTGCGATTTCTAGGACGATTAGTTTTATCTAAGTTCTTTTGAATACCACAATGCCAGCCGTTTTCACCATATGGAAATAATAAAGGATACTGTAATGGATCGTAACAGCCATAGTAATAATGAACCAGCTGGCTATTATTGTCGTGAGTGTACACACGAATATGTGGCGTAGAAGTAGAACAACCAGGTTCTTCATCAGTCCACAAAGCTGCGACTTCTGAAACACTGGGTAAGTTGTATGTTCGTTGGTCGAGGGTAGAATCGCATTTTAGTGCGATGTAGAAATTGGATAAGTCTGGAAGTTGTGTTAGAGATTTGAGAAATGAAGAGTATGGATTAATTTTAAGAATATGTAACAAACGCATAATAAGAGATTTGTCAAGATTTTCTGAGAAGGCCATTTGGTTGATTCTGTCAGCCTCATTATCATAGAAGTAAAGTTGCATATTTTTGGCTTTGTTATCTGAGGCAGTTAAGCTAGGCAAGAAATGATACATTTGCCCTTGGACTTTGAATGTGTAGATACCTTTGGTCCTACTCGCTAACTCTTTATCATATTTTACTCCAAGCGAAGTAAATGCGAACATATTATTGTATGTTCTTATGTAAGTTCGGAAATGGATAGAGTCGTCAGAGTTGCCGTAATAAAGGCTTTTTAATTCTGAGGGCAGCTCATGTGATGCTAATTTTATAGAGCCGTTGTTACAGCAGAAACTTGGACTTTCATATTGGAATCTTATTGCCGCACAGAATTTGCAGTTTGGAACCCGTTTTAAAATAGCAGGGCAACAAGGTAATTGGCCTATATTCCAAGAGCTTGTTTCTCCTAATTGTCGCCCTGCACCTGCAATATTTTAAATTCGGAAGTTACATTTCGCACAAGGGAAAGTGTAGTGGAAGTGGCCGTACACGAACCATTTGTAGAGGTAGAAGCTTCGTCAGTAATGAGTAAATCATTCTGTTTGCAAAGCGTGGATGGAGCCTCCACAGAAGTGGAAGGTTGAATAGAGCCATTAGTTATGGATCTATCAGAAGAATGATGCCGCTGTGCAGCGTAATTTGCACGGCGTTGTTGTAGGAAAGCCGCTTTTTGTTCAGGCGGCATCTCTCCATAAGTTGTACGACGCCTAAGATTTTTCTTGATTTGGAGATCAGTCTGATTTCTTTTCCTGGTAGACATCTGGGGCTCTTTTTCTGGGGCAAACAAGATTTGTAACTTTCCCAAAATGCATGTGTCATTCCTTATGCACTTATTCAGAACATTAATAAGTATGTGCAGAGTAATGAATGCATACCTAATGAAATTTCATGCAAGAGCATGCAGAAGATGTAATATTCTAATTCTACGAAGTACCAAAAGGCCTATGCAAGGTAGTATGTCGCAATAAACATAAGTGCAAAGAATAATTCAGAAGGGCATATTAGGAGCTACATACGTAATTCATACATTCTTCTTTCATTAGATATATATCCTACAGGTGAATTCCATAGGTTTGGACTATGAGCCTCTTTAGGTTGACTTACTTTTAGTATTTTTCACAACTTGGAACAATATTAATCTACCGTACATATGAAGGAATATGTTGAATGAAATTATGAACCTATAATGAATATCTTTAGGATTTAACGATTACTTTATATGCCTTGTAATACTCCTGCGGTTCTGCACGGACCAAGAAACTCTTAAAAATTTGGTGTCATTAACAATTCATTTGCTTTGTGGAGGAGGAGGAGAAAAAGTAGAGACAAGGAGAAAGGCTATGGGATGTTGAAATGCTCCATCAATTTGAAGTTTGTATAATTATGTTTGATTTGTGTCAATATCTGATCTTTGGTAGATGTTGATTACCTATGTCTTATGCAAGTCAACTAAATTTGGTTAGTTACCATCGAAGTACAGACGCAGAGTCACACTGAATTTGGTATAAACGAATGTCGAAATGGAACAAGTTTCAGAATATCTCTTGTTACTATGTTATGGTGGTCGTAACTTCACTCCTTCGCAGTCTATATATTGAAGGGAGTGAGAGCATGCAGCTCCAATTATATTCAAACTCATGCTATAGCTAGTCTTTGGTTTTCAGAATCCCTGGTCTTACATCCTCCTGGGACAAATGGAGAAGTATCAGACTATGTCTCTCTGTTTTCATCAGGTGGAGATCTTTGTTCTGCATCTCAACAACTATTCTGCCCTATCACTTAATCTTGCCTATATATTCACGACTACATGTTTTCACCACTACCACCCTATAAGTTTTATATAAGCAACCATCTGATATTTTCAGTTGATATCTAAGACTGTCAGATTATATGGCTTTCTTTTTCGATATTTTAAATTATTTAGCTTTTGTTTTGTAGCTTTTACACTGATGATCAAGACTACCAAATATTATTTTATTGCAGCAATTTGCACATGAGCTCAGATACATTTGTTAAATTATGATTAACTGACCTCAAGATTACAGGGATAAGTACTATAAAGACTTGATTCCTCTAGCTCTCAACTACTTATTAACAAAGAGCTATCTAAGCAAGAACCTATATCTTTGTACAGCTTTATATATTAGTCTTTCCAGTTCAAATCGTTTGTTTTATTTTTCTTTTCGCTCCATATGAAAGAGAATATGTCTGCCCTTTTTTGGCAACACTTTAGTTCAAACTTTCCATAGGACATGTTAGGATTTATCTGTAATTTAAACCAAGAAATTCAAAAATTTTTTCCGACTTAATTTCAGGTCAAAACCAGGAAAACAAACATAAACGGAGGGAGTTTTTAACAAATCGCAGCGTAGAATAATCATGGACTCTTCCTAAGAAAATCAAGGAAGTTGATAAGGTAGAACTATAAAGTAGATACAAATATACGTCCTAGCTTGATCTATTCAGGATATCACCCAAGAACAACTCTAATCACAATCACAACTCTTCTTATTATATTGCAGAGTCAAAATGAAGCAGTTGGAAGGGAAAGATAACTCTTCTAAGCAATATATATGGCTTTCACTTTGTATATTCTATGTGGTCGCAGAAAATATAGCAATTCTTTATATTTCAAGTTACTTCTCTTGTATCCGTCAAGGAAAAGTCCAAGGTCCATTGGGGCTTTTATCCTTAGGCGCAAGTAAAGCGTGGACTTTAGTCCAAAAAGATGCAAAGGGAGGAAAAATTATAAATCTCTATGTTTTTCTGTAAACTAATAATTATAAAAATGAATCACAAATATATGATATATAAAAATTACTTCTTTATCTCCATAAAAACTATGAATATATTTTATCTTCTTCAAATCTCACCTGACGAAAATATATTGAATATAACATGTTGTTGGTAAGTAGTAGTTGCTCTAAAGCTTGTACAATTATGAATTGAATTTGCAGGGAAAGGGAGAATAATAGGAGGAGAGAAAGAAGGAGATGTGCATTCTTAGCATCAGTACCTTCAGGATTATCACGAAGATGTTAAGGTGCCAAAATAATTGAACTCTCAATTAAAACTCACCTGCATTATAAAACTGAATCGAAGTCCCATACTATAGAGAATTATCCAACATTGATTGGAGGAATAGCTCCTTGTTTTCTCCATTGTTTTGGACACAAACCTTTGTAGATGAGCTGGACCTAGGTCCATTTTCTTAACACGAGGACACATTAGACGCATCTCTTGTGTTGAGTTTCCTAATGTTGGGCTACCATGTTATGCAAATTCAGCCCCTGGGTGTGTGGGAATGTCAAAGAGTGTTCCACAATGATGTTTGAGAAATGAGTTGGTGTCTCCTTATATGGTCTTTAGGATGATGTGTGATATATATCATAAGCTAGATTTTGTCATACGCTGCTTATGTTTGGAGAGAAAAGAAGGTGACTATGAAACAACAGATGTATTAATTTGACAAGCAACTGACTTTTCATTTTTCAACTTTTACATACAAGACACAAGCTTGACACAAGCTATTTATTTAATTATGAACATTCCCATTCATTCACAAAAATTTCATTTCAACCTACCGAGCATACGCTGACATGTGACAGATACACAAGATTTGTCTAGCCAACAAGACAATCAATCTGCATCTCTCACAAAAAACTGCGGGGTGAGGCTAGCAGGTTATATATGAGATACACAGATCACAGATACACAATCTCCTGTGTCTCCCAAATCTAGCCCGGCTCTCTGTCTCTCTTCCAGTCTCTCACACAGATACACAGGTTGTATCAATCTCAGACACATACAGTCTGATATGTGAATCGGTTTTTTTTTCTGAAACACAGATATATTTTTTTTATACATAGATACATTTGGTTGTATCCATCAAAGGAGATACAGCTCGATGATAGGTGTATCAGTTTCTCTGATGCACAGATACGATTTTTGCTGATACATAGATATAATTGGACTTATCAATCTAAGAAGAAGAGAAGATTCAATATTAAACAACAATCCAGAACCCAAAGTGGAAATTTTCGATATATTGGCGTTAATCCAATAAAAAAATGAATCAACAATCAGCAGCCTCCCAGAAAATATTGAAGTCTTTGCAACGTAAATGGAGGGCCTTCAGCAAAACTATTCAGAGCTACAAAAATTAAGGTAAAGGTACAATATGGGGGACAACTTCTTGTGTAGATCATTGGAAAAGCTAATTTGTCTAGAGTCCAAATACTTGAGTTCTACCATTCTCATTCGGTTTTCAAATGCAATTTTTCATGGATTTAGTAGTAAGTCAATCAGGTTTCAGTCAACCACTTTCATAACTATTCCCATAGGACACGTTAAGATATATCTTTAATTTAAACCAAGAAATTCAGAAGTTTTTACTGACTTAATGTCAAGTCAAAACCAGGAAAACAAACATAAACGGAGGGAGGTTTTAACAGATCGCAGCGTAGAACAATCATGGACTCTTCCTAAAAAAATCAAAGAAGTTGATAAGGTAGAACTCTGTCTTTTCTGTATACTTTCCCCGGTTCCGTTGCTACCGCGGGCTTTACACAAATATACGTCTTACCTTGATCTATTCAGTATATCACCCAGGAACAACTCTACTACTCTATCCCGTTAATTTTTTATCTACAATTCCACTAACTCATTCACAAGGCAACATCAAAAAGACAAGAGAAGAAAATAACTCGTAACTGAATCCGTAAACCTTATAAAAAGGAGAATATGTTGTGAAACTCTGCTGCTGTATTGCAGGGACAACAAAGATCAAGAACCTCAATGACAATATCCAATCTGTAGGAGTGAAACTTACAGCAGACGATGTGGACAAAGACAGTGCGAAGTCATGTCGAAGTACAATTATTAGTTCGCTAATACACCATTAAATAACTAAATCCTTAATTATATGTTTTGATTACTGAGATGATCATCCTCTGATTGTGTCACCCTGTCACTTTAATTGGTTTGAAGCCATCTTTCGCCAGGACATGGATATTCGTAAGGTTCCACAAGCAAGTTATGTTGTAATGTCATGGAACTTCTCCTTTCATCATTTTTAAGTAATATTAAAATTAATAGTTTTGTTGTTGTTTTTCCGACCAGTGTTATTAAATATTATTCTACCATCATCTTAAGCTATTCCAATGAGGTCACATTTTATTGAACTCATAGTGTAGTTGTTAAAGATACTAACTTATCATTTTGGTTAATTGATGTCTACGGATATACGTCTGTGAAAATTTCTACTATTAATAAGTGAAGCGAAATTGGTGAAGAAGCGGAAAACATTCCATTACACCCCCAAAGAACCTAATATCAAACACCTTGCATGCGGAATTCAATTACGGCCAGCCACGTGCGTGCGAAATTCACAACGGGAAAATTCAGGAAAGCAGTAACCACAAAACATACCGTTAAAAAAATAGCAAATCCCTAAAAAAATTCCTGAAATACAGGAGGTTAAATTTTGAAGAAATAAGAAAGCAATACAGCGAAACATATTATCAAACACCTTGCATGCGAAATTCAGCTCTAAAGATTTGAGGCGTTGCAGCATCCAAAAAATACCCAAGCTGTAGAATTTCGCAGAAATAAAAAAGCAGGAAGATTTTCTACTTACTTGAAATAGCGGAAATCCTTTAAGTTGAAGTGCCTGAAATCGTTGAACCCAATTTTTTCTCCGGAACAGTGAAAGCAGAATAACTCAGGGAGCTGGGGAAGAAGAAGAAAAACCAAGCAATTACAAAAATGCAACTCCAAATCGTAACCCGAAACATAAGGTGAACCCCAAAATAAGGCAAAACAAAGAAAGAGAGAAAGGGATTAAAGAAATTAACCTTTCAGATTCTTTGAGATTGCAATGAAGGAGGAAAAGATGGAGAAAGTTGCTTAAAACCAAAAGCAAAAGGCAAACATGCACAGGAGCCACGTGTAAGGTAAAAGCTTCAGCAATATTGAAGTGGCAGCTTAGAAATATATCAGGATAGATATTTACTTATAAGGTCTCACTTATTAAGAGTAGGAAAGAAACAGGTCTCACTTATTAAGAGTAGGAAAGAAACAAAATATTAAAAGAGAAATGACGAAAGTACCCTTGGTAGTACTGAAAGCTTCACTTATTAATAGTAGAAACTAGTGCTAATTCTCCTTCTATAGAGTTTATTACGGTTGTTTGTGAGTTTATAGATGTGTTCCCTATCGATCTCTTAGGAGTTCCTCCTAACAAAGACATTATTTTTCCATTGATGTCGAGTCGGATACTAAACCCATTCATATTCCTCCCTATCGTATGGCTCCTGCTGAATTAAAGGAGTTGAAAGAGAAACTTTAGGATTTGTTGACTAAAGGGCTCATTTGGCCTAGCATGTCACCATAGGGTGCTCCCTTCCCTTGGATCGATGATTTATTATGTATCAGTGTTCTCTAAAATTAATTTTAGGCCAGGGTATCATCAGTTGAGAATTAGATCGTCTGGTATTCCTAAGACTACGTTTTGGACTAGGTATGGTAACTATGAGTTCCACATCATGTATTTGGGTTGACTAATGCACCTGTACATTTATGTAGTTCATGAATGGAGTACTTTTGATGTATTTGATTCCTTTATGATTGTATTCATCGATGATATCTTGGTCTATCCCAAGATCGAGGTTCATCATGCTAGACATTTGAGGATTGTGCTTCAGACATTTAGGAAGGAGAGGTTATATGTTAATTTCTCCAATTGTAGGTTTTGGCTCAATTTAGTAGCATTTCTAGGGTATGTAGTAGCCAAGGAGGCCATCAAGGTTGACCTAATGAAGATTGATACATTTAAAGGATGGACTAGACCTATTTAGCTACAGAGATTCATAGCTTTATGGGTTTGGCTGGTTATTATTGGCATTTTGTGTAGGGCTTTTCTACGTTAGCGACTCTATTGACTGGGCTCAATCAGAAGAATGAAGCATTTATTTGATCTGAAGAGTGTGAGGAGAGCTTTCAAAAGCTCAAGGATTTGTTGACTACCATACCTTTCTTGAAATTGCCTAAAGAGGAAATTGACTTCACTGTATATTGTGATGAGTCAAGTGTTGGTTTGGGAGGCGCGTTGATGCATAACAGGAAAGCGATTTCCTATGCATAAAAAAATTGAAGACCCATGAGAAGAGATATCCTTCCCATGATTTGGATTTAGTAGTGGTTCTGTTTATATTGAAGATGTAGCAGTACAATCTGTATAGGGTTCATTGTGAGATCTTTACTAGTCACCACAGCTTGCAGTATATGTTTAGTCAAACGGACTTGAATCTGAGACAAAGAAGATGAAATGAACTTCTGAAGGACTATGATTTAAGCATTCTATATCATCTGGCAAGGCCAATGTAGTGGTCAATGCTATTATTAGCATGACTTCCAGTATGGGAAACCTAGCAGCCATCAGATTAAAGGAGAGACCCTTGGCTAAAGATGTTCAAAGGCAGGCCAACAGGTTAGCGAGGGTTCATCATTCTGATAAGGGTGGTGTGCTAGCTTTCTTAGAGGCTCGATCATCTTTTATGGCTCAGTTCCCTGAGCTCCAGTTTGAGGATGAGAGGTTGTGTCTCATTTGAGATAAGGTGACTAGGGCTGAGGCCAAGGAGGTCGTACTCGATGTCGATGGGGTTTTTAGTACTGGGAGTCGAATTTGTGTGCCTAAGGTGGGTGACTTGATTAGGTTGGCTCATTGTTCTAGATATTCTATTCACCCAGAGCAATTACTATGTACCATGATTTGAGTCAGCACTTAGTGGTGTGGCATGAAGAGGTATATATCTTATTTTCTGTCCATGTGTTTGATCTACCAACTAGTCAAGTGTGAGCATCAGAGGCCAAGAGGCGAGTTCTAGAGGATGCCCGTCCCTACTTGGAAATAAGGGCGAACCTCAATGAATTTCGTAGTTGGATTACCTACTACTGTGGGTGGGTTTGAGTCTATCTGGGAAATTATGAACCACTTGACCAAGTTATTGCACTTCATCCTGGTCAAAGTTAAGTTCACCACGGAGAGGTTGGTCAGTTAATATCATCCAAATCATGAGGTTTCATGGTGCACTAGTTTCCATCGTATTAGGTAAAGGTTCTTTATTTACTTACTACTTTTGGAAGGCCCTATAGCATGGTTTGGGCACCCGATTAGACTTGAGTATAACATTTCATCCTCAGAAAATGGTCAATCTGAGTGGAGTATTCAAATGCTAAAGGATATGCTTCGAGCATGTGTCATTGACTTCAACGCTAGATGGGATTAGCATTTTTCTTTTCTAGAGTTTTCTTACAACAATAGTTATTATTTCAGCGTCTAGATGGCTCATTTTGAAGCGTTTTATGGCCGGAGATGTAGATCTTGATTTTAT
The DNA here is from genome assembly GCA_029948455.1 of Solanum rostratum. Classification (NCBI taxonomy): domain Eukaryota; kingdom Viridiplantae; phylum Streptophyta; class Magnoliopsida; order Solanales; family Solanaceae; genus Solanum; species Solanum rostratum. The sequence continues at coordinate 37,650,039 of CM057050.1, read as the reverse complement.
TTTATTGCGGTGGATAGCCTTGACATGAACTGATTTAGTGTTGATTGCTAGCAATCCACACTCTCTAGAAGAGTTATGGTGATAGGCATGTTTGAACTTTGGCATTCACCGATGGTGACCAAGTTTGTTTAAGGATCTCAATTATGAAAGATGTCATGAGGTTCAAGAAGAAGAGCAAGCTTAAGCCTAGGTATATTGGTCCTTATGAGATTCTAGATGGAGTGAGGAAGGTAGATTCTGGACTTGCCTTACCGCCAAGTGTATTGCTAGTTCATCTGGTGTTTCATGCATCAATGTTGCGGTGATATATCCCTGATGTATGTTATGTGATATCTAGTAATTCGATTGTGTTAGATCTGGAAATATGAGGACGAGCCAATTGATATTCTATACAAGCAGGTCTGAAAGCTGAGGACTGAAAATTTTGCTTTAGTAAAGGTTTAGTGGAGCCGCCAATCGGAGGGAATAGCTACTTGAGAAACCAAGTTGAACATGCGGACCCTCTATCCTCATCTCTTTGAGGCTTCAGGAATGTTCTTTTCTTTAATTTTAAGGACGAACATGGTCTTTAGTGGTGGATGATGTAATGACCCTAAAGGTCATTTTTTGCTATTTCAATTGAATTATAGTTTTACCCCTCCCAACAGCTTCCCTAAGTCATTTTGAATAAAGAAAGGAGTTTTGGAGACTTAAGTTGTCAAATTTTGAATTTTTCAGTCATTTGAAGATTTGAGTGCAGAATAAAATTTTATCAATTCCATCAGTTTTGAAATGCGGAAATTGATATAGGAGAGTTGTCACGATAAGATTTAGAGTTGTTATCTGGATTTTATGTCTGAAGTTGGAATTATAGTTATAGTTTGACCCAAGTATGACTTTGGTCAATATTCAAATTTCAGTGCTCGAATTGAATTTCTGATGGTTCAAGCAGTTTTGAGAGGTGATTATATTTCTATAATGAGCATCATCTTAATTCTTAGGTGTTTCAGTAGCTTTTTAGCTGGTCAAGTGACCAAAACTAGTATAGTTGCGACTTATTAGATTCCGGGTCGAGGAGACATAAGATTCGAGTTTTCACTATTCTATTGAGTCCAAAGCATCAATTTCGGAAGGAATGCATATTTGTTTAGTGTGTATTGTGTTCAAAACAAATCCAAACTGTCCATACTGAGAAAATGATATCTTTTTTATTGTTATCGTTGATGTCAGGTGCAATGTACTTTGCGATCGCGGCATGTCTTCCACATTCTCAGAAGTCTTTGATTTTGACTTTCATACTTATGTGAGGTGCACCGCATCTGTGAAGGCATTTGCTCCTTATCCTCTACGTTCATGGACCTCTGTGTTTGCGAAGGTCTGGTTGACCTTGACCTCGGTGTTCGCAAGCCCCAGGCCCCAATCGCAAAGGGTTATTTGACCCATTAATAGTTATTATTTTTAAACATTGGGTCTTCATCATTTTTCACCATTTCGAATATTTTGAGCTAAATGTTTATGATTTTCTAGGAAATTTTCAATGGGAATCAATTGGATATGTCCTTTTCAACCATTTTCTTCAATTCTCATTGATTAATTCATGATTTTATCATCAAATTGATAGTTTTAATTGGAGAAATTAGGGGATTTATGGACAAGGCTTTTTAAACTTAAAATGATGATTTTGGGTCCAATTCTACTTCTTTTTCAAAATGATTTTCATCATTCATTTCCTAAAACCTCAAGGATTGTTTTCATGTAAAAATTTTCTAATTTCTAATTCAGTTTCTAGTAGTGAATTTCAGGACCATTACGTCATCTTCTTTGACTTATTTATTTTTGTGTTGTTAGTTTCGTATTGTGATTGTAAATTTATTTCCAAGTAGATTATGGTGATTCAGATTCAATTCGGAAGAGGAAATCTTTGGAGGGATTGCTTGGCTAGATTAAGGCAAGTGACTCTAACCCTTGTTGAGTTTATCGAACTAGTGCTTTCTTTTATGCATATCTTGGGGGTTGATGAATTATTCCAGTAGATATGATTTGGGAAATGGGGATGTGGAAATGGTAACTTGTATGACACGGTTTGTGAATTGATAACTATTGTTGATTTAATCACGTGAATTGATATTGTGAAATGTGCTTGTGATGCCATTGTTGATAATGTGGAAGTATTTATGGTGTTGTCATTGTTGAACTTGGATCATGTTACATAGATTTATCTATTGAATTACTTGATGTAAAATGTTAAGTTAAAGACTTATGTTGAGATATTGCTGATATTGTGGAACTAAAAGCTTATGAAATGAGGACCTAATAATGAATTGTCCTAAGTGGTGATGAAAACATGTGCTTTAAAGATTAACCTATGTTTATGATGTGATTATTATATAATGTGTTGACGCTGACTCAAATGATTAAACAACATTGTAAATAAATGATGATCTTTGGATAAATGATTAGGTGGACATCTTGTATAAACTCATGATTATTGAAGTGATACTTGTGTTATGATGATATATATATATATATATATATATATATATATATATATATATATATATATATATATATATATATATATATATATATATATATATATATATTTGTGCTTGATGTCCCATTGATGATGAAAAGTCAAAGGAAATAGTTCCAGCTAGAAAAGAAATGAAAAGCTGAAGGAAAATAGTTCTTGCTAGAAAATAAAGAAAAGAAATGAAAAGCTGAAGGGACATAGTTCCAGCTAGAAAAGAAAAAAGAGAAAAGAAAAGAAAATCCGAACTGAAACGGTTCTGGCTAAGATATGAAAGTAAATGCTGAAGGAAAATCATTTCGGCAGAGACATGATCCATATGTGGCCCAACTGAGTTTCGGTCTAGTTATATTAGTCGACATGTATCATAGGACTGACATGCATCATGATTACTTGACATTCCATCACACTGATTAGCTTTCATGGCATTCACATTATTTCATATCATTCCTTCTAGACATTGATGTATGTTATAAGCGTGATGTATTGAATGATTTGAATCTTGTATATTGTTGAGAATGGGCTATTAAAAGATTGTAATATATTTTGATCACCCTCGAATTGGGCCTATACAAATACCACAGTTGCTAGCTCAAGGTTATACATAGGATAGTTACACTCATGTACCTTTAGTGACCTAGACGCATAAAAAATGACCTTGCCACCTCGCACCAACTCATACCCAAAACTGACTCTTGAAGTATTACAATAGACAACAAACCCTTCCAATCCATCCAATAACATCAAAATAGGAATGGATGTAAGATTATCCTTCAAAGTTTGCAAGCTCCCTTCACATTCATCGGTCCAAGGAATTTTTTCCTTCTTTTGTGTCAACTTTCTCAAAGGGGATGCAATTGAAGAAAATCCCTAAACAAGTCTTAGGAGCTCATTGAATGTAAGAAACTATTAATATCCATTGTAGCCATGGGCTTAGGCCAATTCCTCACCGCCTCCATCTTCTTGGGATCTACTTTAATTCCATCACTGGATACCACGTACCCAAGGGATGCAACTTCCTTCAACAAAAATTCACACTTGTGAAATTTGGAAAATAACCTCTCTTCTATCAAGGTTTGCAACACCATCCTAAAATACCTCACATCTTCTTCCTCACTCCAAGAGTAGATCAAAATATCGTCAATGAACACCACAACAAACATGTCAAGGTAGGGCTTAAATATCCTACTCATGAGCTCCATAAATATTTTTGGAGCATTGGTTAGGCCAAAAGACCCCACCACAAATTCAAAGTGTCCATACCTTGTTCGAAAGGCTATTTTGGGAATGCCACACTCTGTTACCCATAATTGATAGTATCTGAACTAAAGATTAATCTTTGATAAGTCACTAGCCCCTTGCAATTGATCAAATAGATAATCTATCCTCAGTGGCAGCTATTGTTTTTTGAGGTGGCCTTGTTGAGTTTCTGGTAGTCGATGCACATTCTAAGTGAACCATCCTTCTTCCTAACAAACAACACCAGTGCACCTCAAGGTTACTTTCCAAGCCTGATGAATCCCTTTTGCAATAAGTCCTTCAATTGATCCTTTGGTGTACAAGGGCTATACGATAGAGAGGAATTGTAAGGCCCCATATGTGAGAAGTACGAAAAGTGCAAAAATAAGTCCTAAGAATTTTCTGAGTGTCAGTTGTTACGAGGGGTCATATGGGTCGTAAATGGTTCCACGGGCCATAACTAGTGCTTGTGTGTTGAAGGTCAGACTTGGTAAAAATGATGATTTCTGAAGTTGAGTATATGATTTATCAGACGACCCGTAGATTGATTTATGAGTCATATGTCTAGTCATAGGTTGAGAATCAGAGATATTTTTTTGAGGGTCTAAAATGTTATCAGACGAACCCCTTACCTATGGCCCATAAGTTGGACCACGGCTCGTAAACGAGGTGTTGTGGTCCTGTCTAGCAGAATTTATAAGGGTTTATTGTCATTTTCCAGCATTTTACGTCCATACTATGTCGTTTTAACCCCTAAATAACCCCTTTGCAGCCTTATACATTCTATACTTCTTCATTTCAGTTCATTTCCAAAAATCCTTAAGTCTAAAAGCTCTCCCAAACACTCCCAAGTCTCTCAAGGCTTCAAGAAGAAGAGTCCATAGCTAGGTTTTTAGATTTCTCCTCCTTTTTCCACAAGGTCTCCATCTCCAATCACACCAAGGTATAAAAACCTTTCCACCACAAGCTCAACCATTCCTCTTCCCCTTTGTGATTTCTCAAGTTAAGGTAATACATAATGATTTTTTATGAACTCACTCATATGATGATAATATGAAGTATTTTATTATGGTTATCCTTGTACATTATCATGTCATGCAATATCATGTGAAACCTATAATTTTTATGTAATGGTCTGATAGTGCCCTAACCAAGTTTTCCCATATTGTTGGTAGGTTATTTTGAATAATATTTAAGGATTTTTTTATACTCCTCTCATGTCACATACTTATGAAATGCATGATTTCAAGCTTATGTACATGTATACACCATGAAGTTATTTAAAGATGCATGCTAAGTTCTTAAGTCATGAATGTGTTGTGGCAAGATATGTATGTTAAGCCTATGGAGACTAACAAGAGGGCTAATAATTATTCTATGAGCTTATGAGCGTTATACGAAAGACAAGAATTATGTAAAGCCCTAACTTTGATGATATAAGCTATGTTTAATGAATTACTTTGAGAATTATGTTATGATCATTTTGGACTATGCATGCTATAACTATGTCTATGTTTCAACTGTGGGATTGTGACCAAGCACAGAGAGGACCTTGGTAATTTCTCATTGTCCTTAAACTATATGAAACCAAAGGTTTATGACATTGATTCCCTATATGGGCTTGCAGTTATCGAAAAGGCAATGTCGTAAGGTAAGGACAATTATTGAATCTACTGAAAAGGCTACGCCGAAAATTAAGAATATCATGTGAAACCCACAAAAAAGGCTTTGCGGTAAGGTGGTAAAACTTTTCGAAAAGGTCATGCCGTAAGGATAGTGTTTGGTCTACCTTGGAAAAGTAGACCACTCCTTGTCTAATATGGATTGAACATGGGGATTCCAAGTAGTAGCTCCCTTGGTCTTTTATGTCGGTTATGGTCCTTTCCAACTATGTATATAATGTCATGTAATTTGATGATTCCTTATGCATGTTCTACTAAGCATTTACCAATTATGACATATTGGGCCTATATCCATTGTTTATGATTATGTATATTATTTAGTTATGGCTTATGTTCTTTGCTACATTTTCACCCCACGTACTTAGTACATTACAAGTACTAACACATACTTTTTTCCTACATGATCTAACCATCTAGGACTCGGAGCTCCTTTCCATTCTCCTCTTCCGCGTGCCAAGATAGTTCAGGTAAAGATTCACTATTGGTGAGTCTTTCACTTCCGGGGACAATACCCTTTTACGTTCATGCTTTTATTTAGATTTGTCTATTTTTGGATACTATCTTTTGAAGGTGAGCTCGGAGATGTTTTGGCCCCCATTCTATTCATGATTTGAGGTGTTGTAGGATACTATTATGTTGTATACGTATGAGATTGACACTTTATGTTTATGTAATTATTAAAGAATTCCCTTACTCCCATGCTCCTATCTATGTGTTGTGATTTGCTGAAGAGGTGATGATAGTCCTAAGTCCCTATTGGCCCCATAGTCTGAGTTATACTTACCCGCCCCTTATTATTTGCTATGTGGTTCATGTTAATCCTCTTCCCTATAACATCCCCATTGTGTGAGTCCTAAGTCCCGCTTCTCCTAGAATTTATTTGTTACATGTTTATTATTTATATATGTTTTTGCAGCCAAGGATGTGTGATGCATGGTTAAGAAAAATTGTTTGGGTCCCTTCGGGCTCCCTATTCACCGTGTCATGTCTAGGCCCTAGGCTTGGGTCATGAAAAGCTTGGTATCAAAGGAATAAGTTTGTAAATGGTCCTCAGAAGTCCAACACACCGCATCGAGTATAGTCTTTTTCATGGTCGTGAAGCGTACCATAACTATAAATGAGTGGCTATGAGTATTTTAGGAAATAGTTCACTTCTTCATACTTTATGTTGTGATTTAGATTTGAAATAAGGTTTCCTATCTCTAATGGGTGGTCTTTTCCTCTTTTAGATCATGCCACCGAGATAAATAATACAAAGAGCTCCCATCCCCGAGGGTGAAGTGGTGTCATACGCTCCCTAAACAAACGATGAAGGAGTCACCCATACCGAGTATCGAAATGTGGTCACTCTTTTGGAAAGGGTCATGGAAAATCAAAGAGTTCAAGATTCTCATGCTCCTACACCAGCTTCAAGAGTGAGGGATTTCATAAAGATGACTCCCTTAGAGTTCTACGGTTCTAAGGTGGAAGAAGACCCCCAAGAGTTCATTAGTGAAGTGTATAATGTCTTGGTTGTTATGGGGTTGAGCTCAGAAGAGAAAGTAGAACTAGAAACCTACCAACTCAAGGGCCTTGCTCAAACATGGTACAACCAATGGAATATGGAGAGGGCGGATGATGAACCCATCCCTTGGAAGGATTTCAAAGTTGATTTTCTTGATTACTTCTTCCTGATTGAATTGAGGGAAGCAAAGATGATGGATTTTATGAATCTCAAGAAAGATTCAACGAGTGTTAGGGAGTATTCCAGCAAATTTAATGATCTCCCAAAGTATGTTCCTCACATGGTGGCCGATGCTAGGGCAAGGATGCACGAGTTGGTTTCGAGTGTGTCCAATATGCTATGTCGTGCTGCCATGCTTATCAGGGATATGGATATCTCTCAACATATTACATACACTGAAAAAATTGAGAGGGAGAAGCTTAGGAAGAGAAAGATAGGGGAGTGCAAGAAGGCTCAACTTGAAGGAGGCTTTCAAGGTAATAAGGGTGATCGTTTCCTACAAGGCCATAAATTCAAAGGCCAAAGGTCTTCAAATGCCCAAAGCCAAGGGTTTGCTAATGATAGGGTGCCCAACCCGAGAGCTCAAGGTGGAAATAGAGGGATGACTCTTCCAAGGTGCCCAAAATGTGGAAGGAATCATAGCGAAGCATGTTTGAGGAATATGGGTGCTTGCTTCGGGTGTAGCAAAATGGGCCACAAGGTTACGGATCATCTAAACAAGGGTAGAGATGGAGACCTCAGGCACAAGATGCTCATGGTTACCAAATAGAACAAGGTGTTCCACACCATAACCAATTTTATGCTCTTCAAGGGAGGCAATGGATTGATGAGATGCCTGATGTTGTTACCAGTATGTTAAAGATTTACAATTTTGATATGTATGCTTTATTGGATCCAGGTGCCACTGTTTCCTTGTTGCAATTAGGCTTCATGTGTGTCCCGAATTATTATGTAAACCTTTGAGGTGTCTACCCCCATCGGTGAGTCCATTCTTGCTAAAAGAGTCTATAGGGATTTTCCCATGTCTATATTGTAGAACGTTTTGCTTTGTGGTTTTGTTGAACTAGACATGGTAGATTTTGACATCATTCTTGGGATAGATTGGTTACATGCATACCATGCTACTATTGGTTGTAGAACTCTCAAGGTTAGATTTCAATTCCCCAATAAACATGTCCTTTCGTGGGAAGGTTGTGATTCGGTGGCCAAGGATAGGTTCATCTCTTATCTTAAGGCTTAAAGGCTGATTCTAAACGCTGCATTTACCATCTTGTTTGTGTTAGGGAGGTCGAGTCAAAGGTCGCTTTTATTGAGTCGGTTCTAATGGGCAATGAGTTCCTTGATGTCTTTCTCAATGAACATTGTGGTATTCCTCCCGAAAGGCTAATAGACTTTGGTATAGACCTTCTCCCCGACACTCAACCTATTTCCATTCCTCCCCATTGAATGGCTTTGGTGGAGTTCAAAGAGTTAAAAAGCCAATTGAAAGACTTATTGGAGAAGGGATTTATAAGGCCTAGCAAGTTACCTTGGAGTGTGTCGGTGTTGTTTGTAAGGAAGAAAGACGGATCACTTACAATGTGCATCAAGTACTGGCAACTCAATAAGGTCACAACAAAGAACAAGTATCTCTTGCCAAGGATAGTTGACCTATTTGATCAACTCCAAGGAGCTAACCACTTCTCGAAAATCGACCTTCAGTCTAGGAACCATCAATTGAGGGTGAAGGAGTGATATTTCCAAAATGATATTCCACACAAGATATGGACATTTTGAATTTGTGGTGATGTTCTTTTGCGAGCATCCATATTTATGGATCTTATGAATAAGGTTTTTAAATCCTACCTTAACATGTTTGTGGTAGTGTTCATTGATGATATTTTGATTCGTTCTCGGAGCAATAGGAGCATGCCAAGCATCTAAGGGTAGTGTTGAAAACATTGAGGGAAGAAAGTTTATTTACCAAGTTCAACAAGTGTAAGTTATGGCTGAGGGAAGTTTCCTTTCTAAGGCATGTAGTATCGAGTGAAGGGATCAAAGTGGACCCAAAGACGAAAGAGGTGATAAGAAATTGGCCGACACCTTTAACTCCGATGGATATTAGGAGTTTTTGGGGCTACTCAGGGTATTACCGAAGATTCGTGAATGGTTTCTCCTCAATTTCTTCTTCCTTGAAAAATTTGATACAAAAGAAGGCTAAATTTTTACGGACTGATGAATGTGAAAGAAGTTTTCAAACTTTGAAAGATAACCGTACATCCTTTCCTATTTTGGCTCTACATGAAGGGTTAGAAGGGTTTGTAGTGTACTGTGTTGCTTTAGAGTTGGCTTGGGGTGTGTATTGATGCATAATGGCAAAGTCATCGCCTATGCTTCTAGGAAACTAAAGGTGCATGAGCGCAATTACCCCACCCATGATCTTGATTTAGCAATTGTGGTATTTGCCTTGAAGATATAGCATCATTGTTTGTATGGAGTTCATGTAGATGTGCTCACCAACCATAAGAGTCTCTGATACAAGTTCACCCAAAAAGATATTAATTTTAGGAAAAGAAGATGGTTGGAATTCCTCAAGGACTATGACATGAGACTGTATTACCATCTGGGCAAAGCTAATGTTATGGTCGATACCTAAGCAGAGTATCTATGGAGAGTAGTTCATGTTAAGAATAGCAAGAAAGAATTAGCAAGGGAGGTTTATTGACTGGCTAGGTTGGAGGTTAGATTAAGTGAAGCCAAAAATGATGGTGCGGTAGTAGATGGGTCTAAGTCCTCCTTGATTGGAGAAGTCAAATCTAAGCAAAGATTTTACGCCACTTTGGTGGAATTGAAGTCATTGGTGAAGGATGGCAAAGTGGAAGATTTCTCCCAAGGTAGGTTATGTGTGCCCGATATTAATGAGTTGAGAGTTTTGATCTTGAAAGAGGCACATAATTCATCATGTTCTGTTCACCCCAGTTCCATCAAAAAGTATAAAGACTTGAGGGAAGTGTATCGGCGGGGTGGTATGAAGAAGGATATTGCCAAATTTATAGCAGGTTTCCATAATTGCCAATAAGTCAAGGACAAAGATCAAAGGTCAGGTGGCCTAGCACAGGACATTAAGATTCCTACTTGGAAATAGAAAGAGATCAATATGGATTTTGTGATTGATTTGCCAAATACTATGAGGCATTTCGACTCCATATGAAGAATTGTTGATAAAATGACAAACTCGACTCACATTTCACCAATTAAGACAACCTATGGTGCTGAAGACTATGCCAAATTATTTATTTATGTATTGATGAGGATACATAGGTTTCCATTGGCTATTATCTCAGATCGTGATGCTCAATTCACACCACACTTTTGGAGGCCTTTCCAAAAAGGCCTTGGCATTAGGGTTAAGCTTTTTATGGCCTTTTACCCTCAAATGGATGGCCAAGCAAAGAGAACCATCGAAACTCCTGGGGATATGCTTAGGGATTGTGTCTTGGAGTTTAAGGGTAATTGGGACGAAAATCTTTCACTCATTGAGTTTGCTTATAATAATAACTATCACTCTAGCATCGAAATGGCTCCCTTTGAAGCTCTTTATGTTACACATTATAGATCCCCAATTTATATCTAGTTAAGGAAACCTTATAAAAGGTGAGGATGATAAGTGAGAGATTGAAGGTGGCTCAAAGTCACAAAAGTCCTATGCCGACACTAGAAGAAGAGACCTGAAGTTTGAAGTTGATGATTGGGTGTACTTTAAGCCTTTTCCAATGAAGGGTGTGGTTCATTTTGTCAAGAAAGGGAAATTAAGCCCTAGATATGTAGGGGCCTACCGGATCTTGAGATGTGTTGGTAAAGTAGCATATGAATTAGAGTTTCCCACGAAAATGAGTATGGTTCATCTGGTTTTCCATGTATTCATGTTGAGGAAGTGTATTGGAGACACTACTTCCATTGTTCCCTTGGAAGTGGTGAATGTTGAAGAGAACTTTGCTTACGAAGAAGTCCTAGTAGAAATATTGGATAGAAAAGTGACGCAATTGAGAGACAATTATACAGATCGTCGGAGCTTACAGCATATTATGACTCAATGGGACCTAAATTCCCGCCAGAGGTGGTGCATTGAGTTGTTGGCTGACAATAATATTTCTATTTTATACCAATCCCGGCAAGGGAAACATGGTAGTGAATGCCTTGAGTCGGAAGGTGGTGAGCATGGGAAGCCTAGCACACCTGATTGTTGATGACCAGTCGTTGGCTTTGTACATTCTTTCCCTAGCTAATAAGTTGGTCCAATTAGGTATTTCAAACTCAAGTCAAGTATTGGACTTTATTGGGGCTCAGTCTTCATTGGTTGATCAGATTCGAGCTTATTCGAGGATGAGTTATTGGTGGGTCTCCGAGATAGAGTATTATAGGGTATTATGGGTCAAGCTATAATTTTTTAGATGGGGTTCTCAAATTTGATAGCCGGTTGTGCGTTCCTATAGTGGGGGATTTGATACAGTTGATTCTATATGAGGCGCCTGACTCCTGATATTCTATCCATCCAGGCATAGCTAATGTACCGTGACTTGAGATAGCATTACTGGTGGAATGGCATTAGGAGATATATTGCAGATTATGTGTCACGTTGCCTCAGTTACCAATAGGTAAAGGCTGAGCAACAACGGCCCGATGGCACACTTCAGGCGTTACCCATTCTCGAGTGGAAGTGGGTGCGTGTGACTATGGATATTGTTTTAAGGCTTCCTTGTAATTCCAGGGGTTATGATAGCATGTAGGTGATAGTCAATCACTTGACTAAGTATGCACACTTTATTCCAATCCATTCTACTTTTAGTGTCGAGCGGTGAGCCCGTATCTACATTTAGGAGATAGTTTGATTGCACAGGGTGCCTATATCTATCATATCTGACCAAGAATAGCAGTTTACCTCTAACTCTTGGAGGGTTTTTCAACGATAGTTAGGCACATGAGTTGATTTGAGCACAACATTTAACCCCCAGACTGATGGCCAGTCCGAGTGCACTATATAGGTCTTGGTGGATATGTTATAGGCTTACGTGTTAGAGTTTGGCGATCAGTGGGATAAATTTTGTTGTTAGCTGAGTTTGCCTGTAATAAAAGTTATCACACCAACATTCATATGGCCCATTTGAGGCATTATATGGTCGGCGATGTTGTAATCCTGTTGGGTTGTTTGAGTCTTCAGAGTTGAGTTCATACAGTACAGATTTATTGCAGGATGCCCTAGCTAGGGTACGGGTGATACAGGATAGGCTAAGGATAGCTCAGAGTTAGCATCAGAGTTATGTCGACCATACGTGTCGGTTCGTGTAGTTTGAGGATGGGGATTGGGTGATCCTGGGAGTTTCACCCCTGAAAGGGGTTATGCGGTTTGAAAGACTGGGTAAGTTGAGTCCCGGATATGTTGAGCCTTTCGAAATCTTGAGGCAAATTGGGCTAGTTATTTATGAGTTATCCCTGCCTCCAGCTTACTCTGCCATTCATTCCGTATTCCATATGTCGGTGTTCCACCGGTATATTCCAGATGAATCTCATGTGTTGTAGTATGATTCACTTGAGTTGGATGACCATCTGATTTTTTAAGAGGAGTCGGTGTCCATTTTAGCCAGGGATACCAGGCAGCTGCATTCCAGGGTTATGCCGATGGTTAAGGTGCAGCGGCGACACCGTCCGGTCGAGGAGGCTTCCTAGGAGAAAGAGGCACAGGTGCAGGAGCAGTACCCTAGCTTATTTAAGCCATCAGGTATGCCTCTACCTTACTTTCACGAATAAAAGTCTTATAAGTGGGGTATGTTATAATGACCCTATAGGTCCATTCTGTGTTTTTGCATTATTTCTGCTATTTTGAGCTTCTATATAGTAACTTCGGACCTATTGTGAACTATTGGGGCCGTTGGGATTGTTATTAGGTGTTTTGGTTGAGAATTGTGCAAGTTTACAAGTTAGTGAGACTTTGAAATTGCTAACATGAGATTTTCATCAAAACTCTAACAACGGCCTTGAATTAAGATTCTGATGATTTTGTTAGTCCCGAAATGGCCGATTTTCGCTAGAAGGGTGATTGGTTCAAGGATGGAGGGTTCCAATTTGTTTTTGAGGTAAAACTTGTAAAGTGGATTCAATTAGAAGCTAAAATGTTCATCTTTTTAAAAACCTAGCTAAACGCGCTCAAAATTAAAACTTGATGATGCAGTAAGATCTGGAATGTCGAAAATAGTCGGGGTCATCCAGTTGCATTTTGACCCCCTACGTTCGTTTAGTTAATATTATCGAAAAGAAGTGGGGTACTCATTTTCCTGTAGGATGCTCCGTTAGGAATTTGACTACACTGTTGGATCTGAAACATTGAAATCTAGGTGGTTACACTATTCAATTGCATATAATAGACATTGGATGCCTCAGGAATGGCCCAAAGAAGTTTCGAAAATTGTTGGTGCAGCACTAGAAACTTTATCCTCCGTATTTGCGGAGGGACCTGGTGCGTTCGCAGGGGAGGGAGCCATAAAGCTCTGCATTCACAGAACTTGGTCCGAATATGTAGAGAAGGGGAATTTCCCCCATAGCTCTGCATTCATGAATCCTGGTCCATGTTCGCAGAGGCCTGTGAGGTGGCCTATATATAGGCTCAGGCCATTGTGAACAGCCCCATTTCCCATTTTCTCAAGCTCATAGAAGTTGCATTTCAACTCCGTTTTAGGTGATTCGAAGGTCCACGTGACTTGGTTTTTCACAATGAACTCCGTGCTGAAGTCGGATTCAGGATTTGATGAGTATTTCAAGGTAAATTCATTGTTTAGCTTCATTCTTTCTCGAATTTGGTGAAAACTTTACGTGTTGAATTCATAACTGATTCTTGATAGAATTGGATGACATTTTAGCCTAAAATATTCTACATTCTGAGAGAAATGTTGTGATATGCTTGGTGTTGACTGTAATTGTCCGATTTTTGAGAATTTTGACCGAGAAGTTTTAAAAAGAATGTTTTCCTGATAAAGCTTTTAACTTCATTTTTGGGCCTTCTCTCAGAATTCTGGGGTCCGTTTGGGGTCAAAAATTTTATTTTTGACTCGGGATGATGTAGGAATCATTTTTCAAGAATTTGTTCAGGATTTTGGCACTAGGCCCTATTTTCCCGTTCTAGGCCTAATTAATATTACTTCACCCACTTTTCAAGACGTTACAGCCAATGTGACCGTATTGAACCTGTGAATATTATTTTAACAGTGGAGTAGCATTGGGAGGCCATCAGGAAAGAAAAGGCTCAACTGGAGTGATTCAGAGCTCGAGGCGTCGGCAGCTAGTTAGGCTAAGCTTTCCCCTAACCTTAGACTGACGAAATTGTATGCTTATTGAACTTAGATGTATATGAGATGCTAGCTATGCCTTGTATGCCTGGTATGTGTTATTGATGTGCTGTCAAAATATAGCACTTTTGATGCTTAAAACTTGGAATTTGGAATGTTCTCAATGCGATGTTAGTTGGTTTTGTGTGTATTGTATTTTATTTGCAGGATTCTAGGGTTAGCCTTGATTTTGGGAAGAAAATGCAGAACTTGTTGTTTTTTATGAAGTACGAGACCCTTTTATGGGCCGTAGTGCATTCTATGGGCCGTGAAGGAGGTTTCATGGATAATTCCAGTGAGGGGCTGATTTTTTGAAGTTTGTTTTACGAATATGCGGACGAGTCGTGGATTACTTTACGAGTCGTAAAACATGTTTGCTGAGGATCAGAGAAGGACTTTCTAAAATTTCATTAAACGAAACCCCCTTATGGGTCGTATGATACTTTATGAGCCATAGAGAGGTATCGTAGATCTCAAGTCCAGTTTTGTAGCAACATAGTACGAGAGCCCGATTACGGCATGTGGACTACAATACGGCTCGTAAAGATGTTCGTGAGGCGTGCTAATCCAGCTATCCTATTTTATTTTGGACTTGTATTTATAATATTATAAATAGATTTTTAGGTTATTTTTCATTAAGATTTTAGAGAGTTCGACCAGTAGAGAGGAAACATAGTGAGATAGCATAGAGAAAACATAAGAGTGTTTTAAGAAACACTTGTACTTTAATTCGATCTTTTAATCTTGTGATTTTCATTGAAGATCGGATTTTCTTGTGTTTCATTCAATTGTGTAAGTACTCTATTATACTATTCTAATTCATAAGTGTTGCATCTACACAAATCATGAGTAGCTAAATCCACAACTAGGGTTGTGGGAACCATAAAGAACTAACAAGGTAAAACCAGATAATTCATAATTCTTGGAAAGTGTGCATGCATATACTAATTAACTCTCTTCATTTTGCATGTTTTTTGGCCAACATTAGAATCTGCCTAATGTTACTTACTATACCAAGGTAGTAATGAATAGGAAAAGAAATTAATTAACAAGATTCGATTGATGTGTTCTCGTCTACTCAACTAAACTGGGCCAAGGGGAGGTTGTATTGGGACTAATAGGTAAGGTTTAGTAATGTACACTGTGGAGATGGGCCAAGTCACGCAGTGAAATTTGCCTCTTGCCTGGGCCAAAGGGTTTGGTAAACTTAACTTACCGTCCTGCATGCAACACACTAGAAAAGAATTAGGTTAGTCGGTGATACTAAGTTAGGGAATTATGGGGAACACAATGCCCTAGTTTCTCTCCATATTGATTAAACTCTTGTGTTAATTAGGTCTACTTTATTACTTGTTATTGCCAAACCCACCCTTTTGGGGAAGTAAGTTGGTTAATTACTCAAATTGCATTTGTTGGATTCTCCTAAGTCTACGTATTCCCTGTGGGTTTGACCCTAACCTTGGTTAGGTTCTATTTCTTGGCAACGACCGCTTTATCCTCAAAAAGAAGGTGTAACTTTGGAGACATCAAGATTTTGGCACCATTGCTGGGGAATACGGCTAGACTTGGTTAATTCAAAAGTGATTTGGGTATTAACCCTTATTTCTTTCATTTTACATTGTTTTTTTGTTTTTGTATTCTTTTTTAGGGTGTAAGTATAGTGTATGCCCAACACAAAAAGTCGAGGTAGACCCTTCACTCCATTTAACCCAGAAATCCAAAGAACGTTGAGAAGAATGGCCTAAGATAACGCCAACAACGTGGCTAATGCAACTCTGAACAGGAATGAGAATGAAAATGCTGACAATGAGAACCCACCTCCTCTTAAGGATATTGCTCCACAGCAACAGGATTTTGATGCCAATGCTTATCAGTGGAATTAATATAGGCAGAATTTAACGGCTATAGAGGTGACTGGAGCTACTGTGTTGCCACCTCTATCGGCTAACACAAAGTTCGTGTTTCGAGTATATTGCTTCAGATGTTATAGAACCGTGTGCTATTTGTGGGCTTACCATTAGAGGATCCTAATAGCCATCTACATAACGTTGCATTCGTCTACAAGAGTGTGATGAGAACACAGAATTATTCTATAGATGTTGTGGGACTTCATGTCTTCCCATTATCTCTTACAGGCAATGCATCACTATGGCCATCAGAGCTCCTGCAAATTTCAATCACCAGTTGGGCTGAATTGAAAAGGGCCTTTTGGGAAAGGCACTTCCCGAGGTCGAAGAAGCTCAAGTTGAAAGATCAGATCAACAACTTCAAGCAACTTCCTGGTGACGCGATCAGTATTATATGGGAGAGGTCTACTAAATGTTTGAGGAGTGTCTCGAACCACAAGATTGTTTATGATGCCTTATTGGAGACCTTTTACCATGCCCTTGATGAAAACGGTCAGGCTTATGCTAATACCATTATAGGGAGCATGTTCTTAGATCAGCCATTCGCAAGGATTGTAGAGAGGATGGAGAGAGTGGTCAGGACCAACCGTGCATGAGACCAATCGTGCATGAGAGCAAAGAAATAAAGCACCTACCAAAAGTTCGTGCTACCAGTATTGGTTTGGAGCAAGCTAAGATCAATGAAGAGATTATGCAGGAGCTTGCCCGAATCCGTACAGGCATAGAGGTGATGATGAAGCAGAATCAGGACCAAGTTAATGCAATTGTTCATCACCCTCCACATTCACCCTTGTATGATGATCCCTAACATGAGTAGGACAATTGTTTCATTGTTGATCAGACAGGGGGTTTCCGGACCAACGTCCAAGGGTCCAATCAGGACTATTAGCGCCAAGGTCAAGAAAACCAAGGTTGGAACTTTAACAAAGATGGAGCTTTCAAGGACAACCGTGGAGGATACTATGATCAGAATTAGGGCCAAGATAGAGACACAGATTGGGGTCGCGGAGATGGTTACAAAAATGGTCCTTATGTGCCACGACATAACCGCGACACAGGTGGGAGTAGTTCTAGAGTTGAAGAGATGTTTGATCATTTGTAGAAGAAAGATGAGGTATGGGATGAAACTCTGACGGGGATGAAATCTAAAATCTCCAGTATTAATCAAAAATTGAGTCTCATTATGTTGCCATCAAAAATCTTGAGCAACAGCTCGGTCAAGTGTTAACTCAACTTAATCAACATCATAGGGGTACACTGCCTAGCAACACAGTTTAGAATCCTAAGAATGAAGGGCAATGCATGGCAATCACTGCTTGTAGTGGCAAGAGCACCATTGATCCTCCTATGCCAGTGGATTAGGATGATGTTCGAGAGGAAAGAGTTGAGGTGCAGAATGCATTACAGGAGATGATCGTGGCAAGGCAGGGGTGAGTGAATCTGTTAATGCACCACAGAAGTTGTAGCCCATTCCTAGGCCTCCTCCTCCCTTCCCTCAAAGAATCAAAAAGAGGGAGGAGGAAGGCAAGTTCAAGAACTTCCTCTCCATGCTGAAACAACTCTCCATCAACATCCCTCTAATCGAGGCATTGGAAAAGATGCCAGGATATGCCAAGTACATGAAGGACCTAGTTAAGAAGAAGTGCATCGTGAGTCAAGACCTTTCCAAGAGCTTCAACATTGTAGTGCAATTGCTATGAGGTCCTTGATACAAAAGTGAGAAAGCATTTTTATCATACCCTACACCATTAGAGACGTGGAGTTTGCAAGGGAATTATGTGATCTAGGTGCCCGCATTAATCTGATGTCACTTGTGGTCTTCAAGAAGCCAGGATTGGGAGCCTCTACTTCGATGAGCATGTGGTGGTTGATGACTGACCGCACGGTGAAGAAGCATATGGGGATACTGTATGATCTGCCAGTAAAGGTAGAAAAGTTCATATTCCCTGTAGGCTTTGTGATCCTAGATTGTGAAGTCGACTTTGAAGTCCCAATCATCTTGGGAAAAACCATTCCTAGCCACTGGTAGAGCACTAGTGGATATGGAAACCGGTCAACTCAAGTTTAGATTGAATGACGAAGAAGTTGTCTTCAATATCTGTCAGTATATGAAGAGGCCAAATGATTTGAAGAATGAAGTCTATTTCCTTGGTAAAGTCTGAGTAACCAAGTTGTCCTAGTCGTGCCGCGACAATAAATTAGGCGCTACTTGGGAGGCAGCCCAAGATTTTGATGTAATAGTTGTAGTTCTAGCTATTTCAATTTCTGGACTATAGGTAGTTTATTTTCTTGTATTTTGATTGTAATCTTGGACATTGGGCTGGTTGCATAAAGGGTAATAGTGTGTTCTATAAAGAATGTGCAGGTTTATAGCTAAGTCAGCCACTCCTGGCTGAGAAGAGGATCGGGAAGTGCTTCTACAATAGGTTCCATGGGCCATAAATCACTTTATCACCCGTACACCATCTCGTAGACATTTCTAGTAAGAAAAACGTGTTGCAACCCAATCCACAATCCAACTTTACGATTTGTAGATAAAACTAAGGGTCGTGAATGGGGCTAGTGGGCCCCAAGTAAGTTTCTTAATTATTGACTAAGTGTTGGGGCCTCTACGACCAACTCTACAAGTCATACTTCATTTTACGACTCGTAGATTGGTCTGTGAAACCTAGTCCTAAAAACTAGGGTTTGGATATTCTACAAAACCCAATTCACGAGCCATAAAACACTCTAAGGTATGTAATCAAGGTTTCATAGAGTCCAGGCCCATCAGTTTTTTAATTGACCCAGTCAAAGTATAAATATTGGGGTCAAAATATTTGACCCCATTTCAGCCCAAATTTACAAAAACACCCGGTCAACCCCCACCTCCAAACTTTCTGACCACCGACGGCTATTACCACCACCACTCTCCAACAAAGTTTTATGGTGACCTAGGGTTTTAAAGTCTCATCACCTCCGTCATCTTCTACAATCTAATCACACAAATTGGTAAGTTTTTGGTTAACCCAACACCATTAATTTTTCCTATATTTGTATGGTTAAATGGAAAATTATCTCAGGAACGGTTGTGTTAGACACAAACCCATGTGTGAAAATTGACATATTGATAGTTAAATTATGGTTTCCCATGTTCGAATATGTGTCTAAAATCGGAATTTGGTGTGGCTGCTTTGTTGTTTGTTCGAATAATGTGTTTGGCACCTATTGAATCACCCCACCATTTGTGATGAATTGATTGTGTGTATAAGTTGGTGTGTGATGACATGGGTGCATAATTTTGTTGTTAATTCGTTCATACGGGGTCAGAAGGGTTGGGAGAAGTATGCTCAATTATTTTCGATGGGGTACATAGGTTGATTATCATATTGGGTGTTGGGTTGTGTGTCAAAAAATCATATGGGTATGTGTGTGTTGCTTCGATGTTGCTAGAATCGGATTGAAAAAGTCGTAAGGGGTTTCTTTTGATGAACTTAGAAACTCAGGTGACTAAGTTTTCTAGTCTACGAGTGGCTTTTACGACACGTGGAACATTCCACAAGTCGTAATTGCCCCTCGTACAGGATTCCAGAAACCTGAAGTTTTTGAGTACCCAAAATTTTGTGACCACTATTTTACAAGAACCTTCTACAGCTCGTCGTGTCCACTACGGCCCGTAGAAGTGCCTTCGTAGACCCTTCTACAACTAAGTCTGGGTTTGTTTTTGCATTTCATTCTTTTGATCTGTAGGGGCAAGGTGCATAAATGATTATGCTTCAGGTACTATGGCCCCAAAAGCAAAACGTGACAAGATCAGGGCAGGAGGCTCAGAGATGACCCCTTGGAGGATGAGCAAACTCCCACTTTAAGCGGTTCACTAGAGGACCTCGATTTCCGACCTGATCCAGAGGCTAACAAACTATAGAGGAGAGTTGTTACCAGAGTTGGCATACTAAGGCTCTTGTTGGTCGTACTCCCTAGTATGATAAGGGAGGCTACTACAAGAGCATCTCCGTACAAATGACTCTATCCAGAGAGGAGTCCAGCTCAGAGTCGGGCTCCGGCAACACGTCAGAGACAGAGTCCTCTGCCACACCTCAGGCATCAACATCTTCACTGAATGCTCTTACTAGTCGGTGGTACGTCGAGGGAATGCGGGACATTTATGTGAGGATGTATAGAAAATAGAGCGGGGCAAGCCAGCCAACTACATCTATGAGGAGTCCGAGTTATCTCTGACAAACTTGATAGTGTCCCCGGTCTCAATGACACTATGATCCGATACGGGCTCCAATGGCTGACCAAATCACTCGGGCGATACTCCCGGACCAAGGTGAGGGAGTTCTATGCATCATATGCAGCCACCATTCACATTACTCTTCCCAAGGGGAAGTGATGTCGCCCAAGTTTCACCTTTTAGAGGATAAAGTGGTCGTTGTCAAGAAATAGAACCTAACCAAGGTTAGGATTGAACCCAAGAGAATATATAGACTCAAGAGAATTCAATAACTGCAATTTGAGTAGTTAACCGACTTACTTCTCCAAAAGAGAGGGTTTTGCAATAATCAATGGAGAAATAAAACTAACAAACATAAGAGTGAAATCAATATGGAGAGAAACTAGGGTATTGTGTTCCCCGTGATTCCCTAACTTAGTATTACCAGATAACCTAATTCTCTTCTAGTGTGTAACATGCAGGATGGTAAGTTAAGTTCACCAAGCCCTTTGGTCAAAGGTGAGAGGCGAATTTCACTATGCAACTTGGCTCATCTCCATAGTGTGCATTACTAACCCTAACCTATTAGTCCCAGTACAACCTCCCCTTGATCCAATTCGGTTGATTAGATGAGAACACATCAATCGAATCCTGTTAATTAATCTTTTTTCATATTCATTACTACCTTGGTCCATTTAGTAACACTAGGCGGGTTCTAATGTTGGTCACCACTAGAAAACATGCAAAGCAAAGAAAATTAATTAATACATGCATGTGCACTTTTCAAGAATTATGAATTATCCGGTTTTACTTCGTTAGTTATTCATGGTTCCCAAAATCTAAGTTATGGATTTAGCTACTCATGATATGTGTATATGCAAAACTTATGGATTGGAATAATATAATAGAGCACTTACACAATTGAATTAAGAACAAGCAAATCCAACTTCAAAGAGAATCAAAAGATTAAAGATAAAATCAAAGTACAAGTGTTCTGAAAAACTCTTCAATGTTATCTCACACTTTTCTCTCTCTAATTATTGAGTTTTCTGAGTACTATGCGAAAGCTTCTGAAAAATAACCTAAAAACCTATTTATAATATTTAAAAGACAAGTCTTAAACATATTAGGATAACTAGGTTGGCACGCCACACGAAAGGGTTTACGAGCCATATTGCATTCCACGTCCCATAACCGGGGTCTCGTAAAGAGTTGCTACAAAACTGGACTTCAAGTCTGTGAAACCCCCTGTACAACCCGTAAAGTGGTTTACAACCCGTAGGGGGTTTCCGTTTGATGAACCTTCAGAAAGTCCCGATCTCTGATCCTCGGGGCATGAAGCAAGGTCTGTGACTCGTAAATCAATCTACGCCGCTTCTGCATGTTCATAGAACCAACTTTAGAAAATCAACCCCTCATTGGAATCTTCCACAAAACCCCCTTCACGACCTGTAGAGTGTTCTACGACTCATAAAGGGTCTCGTACTGCACACAAAATCAGCAACTTTTGCATTTCTTCCCAAAATCAAGGCCAACCCTAGAATCCTACAAATATAACACAAAAACACATAAAACCAATTAACATCACATTGAGAACACATAAAATTTCATGTTTTAAGCATCAAAAGTGTTGTATTTTGACAGCACGTCAACACCCTCAATTTAAAATTGTTGTTTGTTCTCAAGTGACGGACTCAATCTATATACACAATATAGTAACACAGACCTCAACCCAATGGCATACATCACATCAATCTAAAATTCAGACACCCACACCACCTTTTCAAAAACAGAATCAGATATCCATCTAGGAAACCAATACAGACTAGTGCATGTTACAACACAACTATGACAAGTGAGGTACTATCGATAATCCACAATCACTGAATAAGTCTAATGCTAACAATGCAATGCAAGTGCCCTCACTAAAAAAAGAAGTCCCATATCCGACACTCAATGATGTTCTCATGTATAATGTTGGGACCATGATAAATCACTCACTCTCATAAAACATATTCACATATCATGCCTAATACCATAGGCTTTTCCTCATGACTAGAACTTTCAACTACTTCGACTAGGATCACTCTAGGACTTTCTAGGCTCGTAACCAAGGCTCAGGGGGCTTTGGTGTCGTATTTTGGGAACATAATGACTAACGACCCTCTTTGACACTGTGTTTTCCTACACTCTTGCCCTATTAACTCGGTAATTTTCATCTCATCTCCCTTTATCTGATTTCAAGCTTTTCTGAGTGCTTTCTTTTCATTTTTTAGCTTTTTACCTTACTTTTACACTTCATTTTCCTCTTTAGCATGCAACTAAGGCATCACTTATTTTTCTTGCACCCAGTACATGGTTTTCCCTTTTTCTCTACATCACTAACTTCACCCTTATTTTTGTGTTTCACCCTTACACCAGCCACCCTCAACTTAGGCTTGTGGCCTAAGTTGAGGTGCATAATATCCATACTTAGAACTAGGGCCACTTTTGGTAGCCATCCTCAACTTAGAGTTTTTGCCTTAATCAAGAATCACAATGTTCAAGGAGGCCAAATTCAGGATTTTACAACAAATAGGACTAGGTTAATCGGGTTTTGACAAAGAGTATGTGCATGTTAGGCTCAAACATTAGGAATAAGGGATACACTGCGATTTTGGTTGGTCATTTAGGCTAAGTGGGTTTTTAAGAACAATGGTCTAAGATCCTTTCCTGATCCAATTAATCTACAGTCAAACTTAGAGTAACAGGGCAAGTTCGGAATTAGCACACAACACATGAATTTAGCGATTCCAGGCTTACACTCACATGGCACTAACTACATTATCAACAAAAATACTCTCATATCATGCTTTTATCTCAATTTATCCTCGCTTATCAGATCAACATCATCAACACACCTAAACATGCATGGCTTCTACTAACTAGCTAATCAAAATTTTTAGTGGGTATCATTTTTCAAAACAAAATACAAAAACATGTTATATTCCACAGGTTAGTACTATATGCTACAAATATTACCTAAACATCCTAAAAATGTCAGTACATCGAGGCCCACAACTACCCACACCCTAACGAAAAAGATGTACCTTTTCCCCAATGCACATAATTAACGGAAAATAAATTATAAGGGGTCAAAAATCATACCTAGGCACCTAAGCGCCAGAATCCACCTTGGGTTGCCTCCCAAGCAACGCCTAATTTATTTTCGCGACGCGACTTGGACTTATTGGTTACCAAACTTCACCGATTGCCTAGACTTCATTCTTCAAATCGTCTAGCCTCTTCATGTATTGACAGATATTGAAGACAACCTCTTCATCATTCAATCCAAACTTGAGTTGACCAGCCCCATATCCACTAGTGCTCGCTCAGTGGCCAGGAACGGTCTTCCCAAGACAATTGGGACGTCAAAGTCGACTTCATAAACTAGGAAAAGTCTACAGGGAATATGAACTTTTCAATTTTGACCTGCACATCATATAGTATCCCCACAAACTTCTTCACTATGCGATCTGTCATCAATAACTGTATGCTCGTCGGACTAGAGGCTCCCAATCCTAGCTTCTTGACGACCGCAAGAGGCATCGGATTAATGTTCGCACCTAGATCATATAGTGTCCTTGCAAACTCCACATCTCTAATGGTGCAAGGTATGGTGAAAGCGTCGAGATCTTCTTGCTTCTAAACTAAGGACCTCGTAGCAATAGCACTGCAATGTTGAAGCTCTTGGGAGAGCTCCTGACTTGCAATGCGCTTCTTAGTAACCAGGTCCTTCATGAACTTTGTGTACCCTGACATCTTCTCCAATGCTTCAATGAGAGAGATGTTGATGGAGAGTTATTTTAGCATAGAGAGAAAGTGCTTAAACTTGCCTTTCTCCTCCCTCTTTTTGATTCTTTGAGAAAAGCGAGGAGGACGCCTAGGAATGGGCTTCAACTTCTATGGTGCGTCAACAACTTCACTCACCCCATCCTTGCTATGATCATCTCCTGTATCTTCATCCTTGGCTGCAACTGTCTCCTCTCGCACATCATCCTCATCACCTGGCATGGGAGGATCAATGGTGCACTTGCCGCCCTGAATAGTAACCGCCATACATTGCCCTTTATTCTTAGGGTTCGGAATTGTGTTGCTAGGCAGTGTACCCCTCTGACTATGATTGAGTTGAGTCGACACTTGACCAAACTATTGCTCAAGCTGTCTGATAGCCACAGAATGAGACTCAATTTTCTGGTTGATGCTAGAAATCTCAATTTTCATTCCCCTCAGAGTCTCATCCTATGTCTCAACTTTCTTCAACAGGCGATCAAACATCTCCTCAATCCTCGAACTACTTGCACCAGCATCGTGGTTATGTGGTGGCATATAGGGACCATTTCAAAACTTGTCTCTACGACCCCAATTTGCATCTCTCTCTGGGCCCCTGTTCTGATCATAATATCCTTTATGGTTGTCCCTAAAAGCTCTATCTCTATTGAAGTTCTGACCTTGGTTTCCTTGACCTTGGTTCCAATAGTCCTGATTGGACCCTTGGGCATTAGTTCAGAAACCCCCGACTGATCAGCAACAAAATAGGTATCCTCTTCATAATAAGGCTCATCAATCATGGGTGCACGTGGAGGTTGATGAACCACTGCATTGACTCGCTCCTAATTGTTCTTCATCATTACCTCTATACTGGTGTGGATTCTGGAAAGCTCTTGCATAATTTCTTCTTTGATATTTCCTTGCTCCGAACCAACACTAACAGCACAAGACTTTTGGTAGGTGCTCTATCTCTCTGCCGCCATTCACGATTAGTCTTGACCACTCTATCTATTTGTTCTGCTATCCTTGCGAATGGCTGATCTAAGAACATGCCCCCCATGATAGTGTCAGCACAAGCCTAGTTGTTCTCATCAAGGGCATGGTACAAGATCTCCACCAAGGCAACATCAACTATCTTATGGTCTGGGACATTTCTCAAGCATTTGTTAAACCGCTCCCAAGTAGTACTGATCAAATCAACAGAAAGTTGCTAAAGGTTATTAATCTGGTCCTTCAACTTGAGCTTCTTAGATCTAGGGAAGTACCTCTCAAAAATAACCCTCTGCAATTCAGCCCAACTGGTGATCAAAGTCTGCGGGAGCTCTGCTAGCCATAACACTGCATTGCCCGTAAGAGATAATGGGAAGACACGAAGACCAAAGCATCTATAGACAGATTATGTGTTCCTATCACACTCTCGCAGATAAATGCAACATTGTATAGATGGATATGTGGATCCTCCGATGGTAAGACCGCAAATAGCCCATGGTTCTGCAGCATTTGAATCAACCCACTCGAGACTATGAACTTTGTGTCAGCCCATAGTGGTGGCAACACAATAGCTCCAGTCACCTCCATAGCCATAGGATTAAGCCTATATTGATTCCAGTGATAGGCGTTGGCATTAAAGTCCTGAGGTTGTGGAGAAATGTCCTCAAGAGGAGGTGGGTTCTCATGATCAACATACTAATTCTTGTTCCTGTTCAGAGCTGCATTGGCCGTGTTGTTGGAATTATCTTGGGTCATTCGACTCAACATCTTCAAGATCTTTGGGTCAAACGGAGTCAAAAGATTGCCTCGACTTCGTGTGTTAGGCATACACTACACTTACACTCTAAAAAAAGGAATAAAAACAAAAAAACATAAAATATTGGAAATAAGGGTTAACACCCAAATCATTTATGAATAAACTAAGTCTAGTTGTATTTCCCAGTAACGGCGCCAAAATCTTGATGTCACCTAAGTTACACCTCCTTTTAGAGGATAAAGTGACCGTTGTCAAGAAATAGAACCTAACCAAGGTTAGAGTCGACCCAAGGGAATACGTAGACTCAAGAGAATTCAATTACTGCAATTTGAGTAGTTAACCGACTTACTTCCCCAAAAGGGGGGGGGTTTGCAATAATGTGGAGAAATAAAACTAACTAACACAACAGTGAAATCAATATGAAGAGAAACTAGGGTATTGTGTTCCCATGATTCCCTAACTTAGTTTCATCGGATAACCTAATTTTCTTCTAGTGTGTAGCATGCAGAACGGTGTGTGAAGTTCACCAAGCCCTTTGGCCAAAGGTGAGAGGCAAATTTCACTGTGCATCTTAGCCCATATCTATAGTGTGCATTACTAACCCTTACCTATTAGTCCCAATTCAACCTTCCCTTGGCCCAGTTTGGTTGATTAGCCGAGAACACATCAATCGAATCCTATTGATTAATCTTCTTTCCTATTCATTACTACCTTGGTCTAGTTAGTAACACTAGGCATGTTGTAATGTTGTCCAGCACTAGAAAAATTGCAAAGCGAAGAGAGTTAATTAATACATGCATGCACACTTTTCAAGAATTATGGATTATCCGGTTTTACTTCTTTAGTTCTTCATGGTTCCCACAACCCTAGTTGTAGATGCAAAACTTATGGATTGAAATAACATAATAGAGCACTTATACAATTGAATTAAGAACAAGCGAATCCAACTTCAAAGAGAATCACAAGATTAAAGATGAAATCAAAGTACAAGTATTATAAAAAACTCTCCAATGTTATCTCACACTTTTCTCTCTAATTACTGAGTTTTCTGCGTACTATGTGAAAACTTCTAAAAAATAACCTAAAAACCTATTTATAATATTTAAAAGATAAGTCCTAAACACATTAGGATAACTGGGTCGGCATGCCTCACGAAAGGGTTTACGGGCCGTATTGCATTCCACAGCCCGTTATTGGGGTCTCATACAGATCTATTGCAAAACTGGGCTTCAAGTCTACAACACCCCCTCTGCGACCCGTAGAGTGTTTTACAACCCGCAGGGGGGTTTGGTCTGATGAATCTTCAGAAAATTCCAATCTCTGATCCTCAAGGCACAAACCAGGTCTATGACTCATAAATCAATCTACGCCCTGTTTGCATGTTCGTAGAACCAACTTCAAAAATTTAGCCTCTTACTGGAATCTTCCACAAAACCCCATTCACGACTCATAGAGTGTTCTACAGCTCGTAAAGGGTCTCATACTGCACACAAAATTAGCAATTTCTGCATTTCTTCCCAAAATCAAGGCCAACCCTGGAATCTGGAAAATATAACACAAAAACACATAAAACCAACTAACATCGCATTGAGAACATACAAAATTCCAAGTTTTAAGCATCAAAAGTGTTGTATTTTGATAGCTCATCAAGAAGAAGTTGTTACGACCCGGGGTTAGGGCCTAGATGTGACACGACGAATGGGAACCCGAGAGTCCCCAAACAAGCCTCAAGTATCTAAATCCACATCATCAGTTCAGGAATAGCATTCCATTAATAACACATAGTTCTAAGGGACGGGGAAATAGGACTCACGCTATGGGGGAAATACGGGGCTAGGGACTTTCCACATTTCTACACCAAACATACATATAGTCAAATAGGAGTTTCTCATAAATCATTCCAACATTTCGTAAGCAAGATACTAGTCATAACAAACGGATTTCAGAAGAGCTTACATAATGTCCAACAAATGCCTCTAATCAAAAGGAACGGGGGCCACGACAAGTTCTGGGCTCACCCTCAATAAGGAAGAATGTTCTGAAATAGCATAAAAGAAAGTTAGTTGGCTCGTCCTCGGAAGACGGGACTCACCACAGTATACTCCGGGATTGGACTATTCACCAACCTGTTGATAATCAAAGTGATCGGCCCCTACATGGTAAAATCATATAGGTATAGAGTATGTGTTAGTACATTTGAATGTACTAAGTATGCAGACATGCAATGCATATGACTTACCAAACCTGCATTTCAATGTTAGATGACAAGGGCACATAGTATAGAAGGAATCATATATTCAATGGAAATATATACAAGATGTCATGAAATTCATGATGCATGAAATGCAATAATGCTCATATATATTGGGGATAGACTATAACCGACAAATCAAATCCATGCGAGCTATTACATGAATTAGTCCAAGAAAGACCTCCCATCGGTAGGAGAAGACTACATGCCAAAGGTAATCTAGATCACACCTTACGGAACTCACCATTTCGGTAGATGGTCACCTTCCTTACGGAACTCACCATTTTGGAAGGATTTTTGAAATCATACAGAACATATCAGAATCATAAACATATAACCATTCCGTACGACCCAGTCATTTCGGTAATGGCTAACATTCCTATGTTGACACATAGTTCAAGAAAAGGGATAGGACCCTTGGGGATAGCCCTAACACCCCCAATCCATCGGTGCTAAGCCAACAACATCCCACTTGAATACTTATACATATACGTGCTTTCAGGAAATGCAATGTTCACTTCAAACCGTTCAATACGCATTTAGGCTCAAATGCCAAATCATAGTTAATAATCGTAATGCTCATGTAGGGAATAGCTCATTCACATATACAGAATGGTCCAAGCACCCAGAATGCTCAATGAGCTAGAATCATCGACATGTATGTGATCACCTTTTTGTCATAGCCAATATCTTATCAGAATCATATCATAATCATTTCAGAAAACATAGTTGGGCTTAACCCATTTCATAATTTCCATATATCAATGTTTATGAATGCAATGCAGTGCATGATGTAAGGATAGCATGGGTAACATAGATTCAAGTTAATTGAGGAGCAGAACTTGGCTTGAATTAGACTCCAATAGAACCCTAGCTTGAACCTTGAGGGGGAGAGTAGAGAGGAATAGGGAGGTGATCTTGTGAGGGGTAGAAAGTTTTAGGAGAATGAATTAAGAGGGGAGGGGATATCAGCTTAATTAGGGGTTTAGGATAGGTAAAAGGTCATAATTCATAATTAAAATAAACTAAAATTGCATAAACGCCATTAATGTAACAGACCAAAATTGGAATCGTCAGGTCCACACGATCCATAAAACGTCACACGGACCGTAAACAGCGATCATGATCCAATACTTAGAAAGTTCACAGAGGAAATTCACACGGACAATTACATGGTCCGTGTGACTCCACGCGGACCGTGACATCGACCGTGTGAAAGTATTCTAAATAATTTTTGCATGAAAAAGTTACGAGACGGTACTTCCATACTTAGAATAATTTTATGTAGTGAGTTACACGGAGAGCCACACGGTCCATGACACCTCACACGGACTGTGTGAGTGGTCGTGTGCCCTCACTTGGCCAAAATTTCCTTTCGTCTCAAAGTTGTCCCAACCGTGAACTTGACCAAGTGTCCCTTCACGGGAGGCCACATGGTCCATGTGGCTTCACACGGCCTGTGTGGGCCCTCCGTGTAATGATTCCTGGCAGTTCACTTGGGACAATTCCAAGAGATTTGTGAAACGCCACTCGAAAAAATCCGAGTCCTTACAGAAGCCCCTCGCTCAGCCCAGGCTGATAGAGACCAAAGTGAGGGGCCAGCAGGTGGAAATCTAGGATACCAACATTCGCCATATGCTATTTAGGCCATAGTTTCCCGCCCCTAGATCAACAGCCAAGTCTGACTGCAGAGTGAGGTAGACGAAGGACTTGATGGTAATAAGAGATCCAAAGCGCAGACCCGGCTTGATGAGATGGGTGGCCGGATTGATTGCTAAGCAGGGCCCAGAACCTGCATGAGTCGCCACTCACTCGGAGCCTATCATCAAGGCTTCTCTCAGTTTCCTCACCAAATTTTGGTGGGCAATTGTCAGATCACGCATCTGGCCGACACTTGTTGATAATACCTTGTCACTAAAGCGTGTAGTTCTAGTTTCCCGCATCTTAGCTGGCTATGAGATAGATTAGGCTCACCTCATCGCTGAGCAGATTCACGAGGTCTCCCTGAAGAGGTCCACCGCCATCTTTTTTCCATGCTTGATCTACATACTCTGTCTAGAGTCAAGGGTGGAGAGTCTATACCAGCTAGACTCGCTGATCGAGGCCTAGCGCACTTTGGATACCAGCCTGATAAAGGCTAAGGAGAACCCAGTTGCACTCCGATGAGCACTGTACCAGCCTTCTCACATGCTAGAGATATTTTTGTTATACCATCGCCTGAGGTTCCACATACCACCATACCTATTGCTGCTACTAAGATAGGTTCTCACAGCCCGAGATAGATGAAAAGAGGGGGCCCACTACTTCTGCTCCTGCACCACAGTCCACTTCTTCACAGGCTACTCCTGTGAGTATGGTCTATATGTTTGTCGTATCTATACAGGCCATGGCACAAAGGTTATCACATGCTGAGTTGCAGTTGACTCATCTAATCCAACAGATTAGGGCTTGGTCCACTAGGCAATTTCAGAGACAGAGGGCCACATGTAGGCATATACGTTCGCCAGTATTCAGGACTATATTTCTACCATGGATGCTCGCAGATGCCTTTGAGAAGATGGTACAAAGCAGACTTGATGGCCATCTAGATGGAGATCTAATAGCTCTGGGTCAATATGACAACAGCACTGGTGACACTACTAGAGACTACATTCCCAATGCTGGTGGTGGATCTATTTGCTCCCGAGAAGCACACACAGTCTTCCCACGGGAAGAGGCCCCACCCAGATGATGATCATGATGTCATACATTTTCGTGCGAGGTTGATAGAGAAGGGGGAGCTCAAGCTTGTCTTGAGAGAGTCAAGACAGGAGGAGGAGAGACGATGGGCTTGAGAGCTAGAGCAGGTGAGGGGTGATGGCCCTTCCGAACATAGTGCTACTACGGAGGAGGCAACCATGCAGGTTAAGTGTGATCAGATTTAGCCACACTGGCGCCCAGGTATAATTTTTGACCCCTATACTTTATATTTCTTTGATTGTGTGCATTAGGGATAATGCACCTCTTTTTCGATGGGGTGTGGGTAGTTTTGGGCCTCAGTGAAGTCTGAGTACCCCAATTTTTTTATCCAAGGTTTTCTTGCCTGTGTTCTTTTTCCCATGGATATTTATTTTCTGTTGAACCGGCAATTTTAGGATGTTTAGGTAGTATTTATAGCATATAGTACTAATACCTGCGATATATAGCATGTTCTTGTGTGTTTTTTATTTTTTGAGAAAAATGATACCCACCAAATTTTAATTAGTTAGTCTAGATAGCAACCATGCATATTTAAGCATGTTGACAATGCTTATTATGATAAGTGAGGTTAAATTGAGATAAAAAGCATGATCTGAGAGTCTTTTATTAATGATGTAAGCAATGTCATGTGAGTATGAGCTTAATTTGCTAAATTCATGTGTAGTATACTAATTCAAAACTTGACCTTTTACTCTAAGTTAGATTGTAGATTAATTGGATTAGGAAAGGATCTTAGGCCATTGTTCTCAAAAGTCTACTTATCCTAAATATACAATCAAATTTGCAGAATATCGTTTGATCCTAATGTTTGAGCCTAACATGTACCTATTATTTGCAAACACCTAAGTAACCTAGCCTTATTAATTGTAAAATCCTAAAGATGGCCCTGGTCCTTCCTTGAACATTGTGCACCTGGACTGAGGCAAAATGCCTAAGCTCAGGGTGGCTACCAAAAGGGGCCCTACTTCTGAGGATGGATAATGTGCACCTCAACTCAGGCCAAAAGCCTAAGTTGAGGGTGGGTGGTGTAAGGGTGAAACACAAAAATGAGGGGGGAAGTTAGTAATCCAGAGAAAAGGAGTAAAATCATGTACTAGGTGCAAGAAAAATAAGTGATGCCTTAGTTGTGAGTTAAAAATAAAAATAAAGTGTAAAAGCAAGGCAAAAAGATTAAAAAAAATGAAAAGAAAATCACCCAGAAAAGATTGAAATAGGAGGAAAAGAAGAATGGAATAAAAACGACAGTGTTGGTAGGGCAAAAGTGTAGAAAAACATAGTGTCAAGAAGGCCTTTAGTCACTATGTCCCAAAATATCATACCAAATCCCCATGAGCTTACGTTACAAGCATATAAAGTCCTAAAGTAATATTAGTCCAAGTAGTCGAAGGTCTTAGTCATGAGTATAGGGGCAAGCCTATGGTATTAGGCATGATGCATGAATATCTTTTGTGAGAGTGACTAATTTTGCATAGTCTCGAGATTATACATGGAAACATCATTGAGAGTGTGATATGGGAGTTCCTTCTGTGAGGGAACTTGCATTGCATTGGTAGCATTAGACTTATTCAGTCATTGTAGATTGTGTATAGTACCACATTTATCATAGTTGTGTTGTCACATGCATTAGTCTATACTTGTTTGCTAAATGACTATCTGATTCTGTTTTCAATAAGTGGTGTAGGTATCTGAGTTTAAGTTTGATGTGATGTATGGCATTGGGTTGAGGTTTGTGTGTTACTGTATTACTTATATAGATTGAGTCCATCGCTTGAGGACAAGCAACAATTTGAAGTTGAGGGCATTGATGTGCTGTCAAAATACAGCGCTTTTGATGCTTAAAACTTGGAATTTTGTGTGTTCTCAATGCGATGTTAGCTAGTTTTATATGTTTTTGTGTTTTATTTGCAGGATTCTAGGGTTGGCCTTGATTTTGGGAAGAAAATGCAGAAGTTGCTATTTTTGATGAACTACGAGACCCTTTACAGGTCGTAGTGCATTTTACGGGCCATGAAGGAGATTTCATGGATGATTCTAGTGACAGGCTGATTTTCTGAAGTTTGTTCTACGAATATGCCAATGGGTCGTGGATTACTTTACGAGTTGTAGATCATGTTTCGTGCCCTGAGGATTTGAGAAGAAGGACTTTATGAAGTTTCATCAGACGAAACCCCCTTACGGATCGTATAACACTTTACGAGCCATAGAGAGGTATCGTAGATCTCAAGTCTAGTTTTGTAGCAACATAGTACGAGAGTCTGATTACGAGTCATGGACCACAATACAGCCCGTAAAGCTATTCGTGAGGCATGCTGACCCAGCTATCCTATTTTGTTTAGGACTTGTATTTTAAATATTATAAATAGGTTTTTGGGTTACTTTTCATTAAGTCTTTAGAGAGTTCGACCAGTAGAGAAGAAAAATAGTGAGATAGCATAGAGAAAACATTGGTGAGTTTTGAGAAACACTTGTACTTTGATTGATCTTTTAATCTTGTGATTTTCATTGAAGCTTGAATTTGCTTGTGTTTAATTCAATTGTATAAGTGCTCTATTATGTTATCCCAATTCATAAGTCTTGCATCTACACAAATCATGAGTAGCTAAATCCACAAGTAGGGTTATGGGAATCATGAAGAACTAACAAGGTAAACTCGGATAATTCATCATTCTTAGAAAGTGTGCATGCATGTAGTAATTAACTCTCTTAGTTTTGCACGTTTTCTGATGGTAGCGAACATTATACCCGCCTAACGTTATTGACTACACCAAGGTAGTAATGAATAGGAGAAGAGATTAACTAACAAGATTCGATTGATATGTTCTCGTCTAATCAATCGAACTGGGCCAAGGGGAGGTTGTACTGGACTAATAAGTAAAGGTTAGTAATGCACACAATGGAGATGGGCCAAGTCACGCAGTGAAATTCACCTCTCGCTTGGGCCAAAGGGTTTGGTGAATTTAACTTACCGTCCTACATGCTACACACTAGAAAAAAATTAGGTTATTCGGTGATACTAAGTTAGGGAATCATGGGGAACACAATACCTAGTTTCTCTCCATATTGGTTAAACTCTTGTGTTAGTTAGGTTTTACTTTATTACTTGTTATTGCAAAACCCCCCTTTTGTGGAAGTATGTTGGTTAATTACTTGAATTGCATTACTTGAATTCTCCTAAGTCTACGTATTCCATGTGGGTTTGACCCTAACCTTTGTTAGGTTCTATTTCTTGACAACGACCGCTTTATCCTCAAAAAGGAGGTGTAACTTGGGCGACATCAGTTGTGATGGGATTGTACTCAGAGTTGTTGGTTGTGAATATTGTACATACAATATATTCTGGTATTATTGATCACAGGGTGGCCTGATAAGGGTCGTATATGGGCTGATGCTATGGGGAAGGTATGTATTCGGACCTAAACTATTGTCTAGATAGAATGCTATCGATGTTACTGAGATATGATGATTGTGAGGCTACTTGTCGAATACTTGTCGTACTGTGACTTGTTTCTAACTTAGATATGCTCCCGTGGGACTGGTTATTGTCCGAACTTATGATATAACTATTGTTGTCATGCTACACTTATATTGCCTATGGTTGACAGGGATCCTGCACGTTATTTCTTATTCTATACTGATTATAGAGACATGTGCTCCTATGTACCATTGTTAGTTGTTGGGTTACGGTCCTGTGTATTTTAGATTGGGGTTAGT
Organism: Solanum rostratum; assembly: GCA_029948455.1. Classification (NCBI taxonomy): domain Eukaryota; kingdom Viridiplantae; phylum Streptophyta; class Magnoliopsida; order Solanales; family Solanaceae; genus Solanum; species Solanum rostratum. Next base: position 37,615,390 of record CM057050.1, on the reverse strand, counting down.
TGATGTTATCAGAGGGATGGTGATATTAGGGTTACCTAGATTATGAGCATCGTTGCCTACGTCGACTCTGAGCACGATATGACTTTGGAATTCCAAATTTGGATATAGTGATTAAGTGAGTGACTATTTGAATATCTCGTGTCCTAGATGAAGCTCCCCATTGTTGTGAGCCCTGGTGGTCACGTCCGAGAGTCTGAGTCCAGGGTGATGCTTTTTACGGTCTGAGTCTTAGTGGTTGCGACTATAGGGCCAGGCATTGAAAACAAATTCTGAGGATCGAGCACTGGCTGAGATTTGGGTCGAGGACCCCGTTGATTTCATTTTAGGGGCAAGGTTCCATGATTGACATTCTAAGGTGAGACACACTTGTTTATGCGAGGGGGATTCTTTCTCCCGGGGGGATACGTCCCACCGTTCTGTATGTATATTTTGGATCAAGTGTCACGTGTCAGCACAGGGTTGAGGACTCAAATATTATGTGATTGTTGGGGTGAGGCATCGTGATTGCCTGTGGATCCACTACCTATTTGCACCTATATTGGGCATAGCTGGGTTATAGGGGCTCGGGGGGCATTCAGGCATACATATTAGGTCCTCATACCTATGTATAGCTGACCCTTATTCTGATGATGTATAGAGCTGGGCTCTGTGGTAGTTTTATAAGATTCTGTAATGATTTGTCGGCTCTATATTGTATGCCGGTGTACCTCCCGATCTTATAAAGGTCGAGGTGGCGTACAGGGCCTTGCACTCGCATACAGTACCGAGTTCGGTTCAAGTTGAGGTTATGGTATTGTTGTATGGGACGGCTGCTTTTATCTACATTTGAGCTTCATATTGTATATTATTTCACTCAGTAGGCCTACTTCTGCATCTTTCCATGGTGCAGGTCCTGGTTTTAGTGGGGCGGCTCTGATTTCGAGTGATCCGGGAGCATAGGAGACTTCTTTTAGGTAAGCACTGACAACTCTGGCTTCATCACAGTCTCTTTCGTTTGATGGCCATCTTTTGCTTTTGGACTGTGGCCTTGTACAATAGTATTACGTATTTGTAGGAACACTCTTCATCAATCTAAAAAGGACAATTTTTTGAAAACTAAAAAAATAACTCAAAAAGAGAATCATTCAATATTTTTACCATTATTATAATTTAACTAAACATAAACAAAATTTAATATTAAAAAATATAAAACATTTGTTGAAAAAAATCTGCAAACATAAATTATTAGAATGTAGAAGTGGAAAGTTTTACTTTTAATTAGTACTTTTATCCAAGGTATTAAATTTTAGTGAGAATGTATGATTTTGAAAGTGATTGCTTGTGTTTAAATTTTAAAAGATTTGTGGTATTTATAATTAGGAATAAAAGATAATAGTGATGGATGAAGATCATATATTAAAAATTAGTGTGGCTAATTTATTGAGATATTTAATCAAATGGTTACTTGGTTTATGTATTTATACACATTCAATTTGTTTTATAGAAAAGTATTATTATATTCTTGTTTAAGTGAAACAATTTATTATTATATAAATCTAATTTTTTAAGTTATTTTTGTTTTAACAGTGTTTTCAAGTTAGTAATAGCTTCTTTAAAAAAAATTGAATATTTATAATTGACATTTCGTAAAAAGCAGTTTTTTTACTTTAAAAATACATTTTTCAATTTATTTTTTTAGTGTCACCTTTTTTAGTTATTTAAGCCTTAATAGTTGGTTTTTAAGCTAAAAATAGTAATTTAAATTTTTTAAACTTCCAAGTTTTCAAACATTTTTTAAAATTATTTAAGCCTTAATGGTTGGTCTTTTAAGTTAGTATAGTAATTTTTTTAATGTCACATTTTTTAGTTATTTAAGTCTTAATAGTTGGTTGTTAAAGCTAGTAATAGTAATTTAATTTTTTTAACCTTCCAAATTTTCAAATTCTTTTTTTAATTATTTAAGCCATAATGGTTGGTCTTTTAAGTTAGTATATAATAATAGTAATTTCATTTTTTTTAAACTACCATTTTTTTCTATTTTACTTTAAAAATGCATACTTTTCAATTTAATATTTAAAATAAGAATTAATTTATTTGAAAAATTGTCGAGCGTTATTTTAGGTATTGGCTTGGAAATATTTTTCAGAATTTCATATGGTAATATGTGTTTTACTCTGTAGAGAAGTTTAGTACCAATAAAAATATTTTACTTCTAAAAAAATAACAATTTTTTCAATATTCTACCAATACCTTTTTTTTCTTTAAAAATAAAACCACCTACCGTAAGTTGTGATGTAGTTACTAATAAAATAATTTTTGAAAGAACTGGAGTTGCTTTTTTTTACTCATAATATATTTTAGGTTTGAAGAGATAGAAAGTCAGACAAGTCGTTGAGAAATTTTAGGGATGGTTTAGACTTGATATTGTCATCTTTATCATTTTGATTGATTTAATTTTTAACTACTCCTATAATAATTTTTTATTTTGTTCAATCGAAATTTTCTGTTTTAAATAATTCAATATTGGATATTTTTAAGCTTACTTTTATAGTGTTTTTCTTAAATTCAAGTGGCTTGACATATATTCATTAATGTGTTTTTAAAGGTTAATTTCTATAAAAAAAAAATAAAATTTAAACCAACAAATTTCTTGTACTTCCATAATTCATGGCTAGTAGGAATGTTATGAGAAGTTTTGAAACTCCTATTTACTTGGACACATTTTTCTTTTTAAAAGATTAATTCATAATTAAATCCTAGCAAGGTGTAAAAGTGGGGTAAAAGATGTATTCATATAGTTTTTTTAACGTAATATTTTTAATTTTAATTTGTTTATCATTCAGTTTTTTTAATTTAAGAGCAATAACAAAGTTATCTAATTTATATTAAATTAAAAGTTTAGTGTAAGAAAATTAGAACAAATAAGAAATAGTTACTTGGATACTTATAAAATAATCATGTCTTAATGTAACAATTTATTTAGTATATATATATCTATATAAGGAATTATTTTTAACTTAAAACTTTTTAAGTTTATTTATAAGTAAAAGTTCTATAAGAAGTTGTAAAACTCCTATTTAATTGGATACACATTGATTGTTAAAATTAAAGATAAATTCATCTAAGGAAAATAGTTTGGATGCATTTATTTACAACATAATATTTATTATTTAAGTTTTTTCGGCAATAAGTTTCAAAATACTTTTTCAAAATTAGCATTTTAAAAATATTAATTTGTAAGTATTTCATAATTAATTCTTTTCAATGTGTTAAATAGGACATAAGATGTATTCATTTTTTTAAACATCATATTTATTATTTTGGAAATCAATTTTATTTTTTTTTTTAATTTTAATTTGTTTGTCATTTAGTTTTATGATTTAAAAATATTAACTAAGTTATCTAATCAATCGTTAGAATAAAATTTTAATTTGAAAAAAGTAAAATGATTTCAATGTCAGAGTAATTAGTAGGAGTTAAATGTGAAATTGTACAAATTTATATTTACATGGATACATAATTTTTTTTTAGAAAAAATAAAGATAAATTCTTTATTAAAAATTTTAACTTTTTGATTCGTAACTTTTTTAATTTAAAAACATTCATTTGTTTCATTATGAGAAGTTTTTAAACTCCTTTGGGTATGAATTTTTTTTTATTTTGTATTTAAAAAACATAAATAGTATTCTTTTTTTTATTATGGTTAAAATTTTAATACATGTAAGTTGTAAGAAGTTTTAAAAGTGGGAATTTAGTTTTAACTGATCCAGAAAATATGGGAAAATGGGTGATGGGGAACAGAACACACAAGAGGTTATTGTAGTGTTAATTTATTTATTTTCATTTTTTGACTTGAGTAAATGTATTAACGCCATTGCTTTTCAGTTTACTTTCATGTGCGTTTGTATTTCTAATTTTTATTTTCATATTTTCTTAATGCAATGATAAATATTTTTTTTTTAGTCCAACACATGTCAGTTTTTGTCACTCTTATTATAGATAGATAAATTATTATTATTATTATTAAAAGTAAATATTAATTCATTCATTTTTTAAATTTTGACTTTTGAAACCATAGATTTTTTATTTGTTTTAAACTCTTTTCAATATGTTTTTTAAACTGTATAACTAACTTATCTAATTAAATGTAACACCCCAACTTTTTATAACTAAGATTGAGTCATCCTTCATATTATAGGATCAATTCATAAGTATTTCAAGTATATTAGATGCGATTTAGAGTTATAAATGATCTTTTACATCAAGTCAAGTCCAAAGAATTTCTAGCGACTAAGTTTTCATATGAGTTGATGGAAGGGTCAACTTCAAATGATCATATCTCCTAAAGTATAATGAGTTAGGTGACCCATAATATATCAACTTAAGGATCTTTGAATTAGCTTTCCAACGCATCTTATTTCGCGTTAAACAGAGTTCGGAGTAGAAAGTTATGACCATTTTACTGGAGACCTGCAGAGCTGTCTGAAGTCCGCGACGCGAACCTATCGCGAACCCTTTCTGGATAAGCTAACCGACGTTCCTTTACTTTATTTTGAGGGTACTTTTATCCTAAAGCCTTTAGGGGTCTATTTAAGGTCCCAAAACGCGTAATACGTCAGTTTCATTAGTCAAAACCCTCTCCTTCACTCTTAAACATAAAATGCTCAAGAATCATCAAGAAAGTCATCAAGTTAGAATTAACTTTCAAGATTCTTCATCAAGGTGAGTTATTCTTCATAAGCTTTAAGCTAATTTCTCTATCTATTCATGAACCCCTAATAAAATCTTAAATTATAACCTAGGATTTCAAGAAAGCGAATTCAAGAATCCCAAGAAAGGATTCCTTGATTCTTCTTTCCATGAATTAGGGTTCTTCATCAAGAACTCTAAAGATTCTAAGTCAAGAATTCAAGAATAAAAAATGAGCTCTTCAAACAATGTCTTTTCAAGTTCTTCCACTCTAAAAGAACTATCGAGGTCGAGGATTTTCTCCAAGGAAATGAGTATTCATCAAACTTTGATTGTAATATCAACTTTCTAGGCATGTAAGGCTAAACTAAAAGCATGAGATTGTTCTCTCATGTGCCCCATAGAGGTCAAAGATGAGTTGATGGTTGAAGAGTATATGTGCATGAATAGTTGAGAGTTTTTCATTGAATAATTGATTTGAAATTACATGTTTTCTATGTTGATGGTCATCATACTATTTGTTTTCTTGAAGTTAACATTTTTCATGAGATTTTGCATAACCTTACATGATTATTTGAAAAGCACGCATAATGAACTTAGGAGATGAGTCTAGTGCCTTGACGATGATGATGTTGTGATTGTGTTTCACATTTGATGAGAGTCTTGACGATGATGTTGATGAGAATAATGTTTTAAGATGTCTTAAAATTGAAAGTTTAATTTCTAAAAGAGTATATTGAGTCCATGATGTTGATGTTGATGTTGATGAGGTGAGGTGATGTTGATGTTGAGGTACTATGTCCCTACGGGACTGATATTGATGTTGAGGTACTATGTCCCTACGGGACTGATGTTGATGTTGAGGTATTATGTTATGTCTCTATGGGATTGATGATGAGGTATTATGTCACTATGGGACTAATGAGGTTGAGGTTTTATGAGCATGTCGAGTTCTGGGAAGAGTATTGAGCACCGAAATGGGTAAGTGAGTCTCATTTGAACCAATTAACTACGTGGCCCACGTAGGAAAGGGGATTGAACCTCAATGCGGATGGCTCCTTTCTTGTCCCAAATGAGGACAGAGGTTTTTCTTGTGGATCCACTGAGGTTGATGTATTTTACCCCGGGCAGGGTATTGGATGGATGTGGCAACGACATCACTTCGTTGTATCATCACTGGCTCATAGGTGATGGTTGTCGGTTAGAGAAATTCCCAGTTAGGTTCCATTTTGATAGAAATCTGATGTTGATGTTGATGTGATGTTTTGAGTCGAGTTCCCTGAGTTGAGTTGATGTCGATGTTCCTTGAGTTGAGTTGATGTGGATATTCCTTGAGTTGAGTTGAGTTGAGTCGATTTTCCTCGAGTTGAGTTGAGTTGAGTTGAGTCGAGTCGAGTTGAGTTGAGTTGAGTTGAGTCGAGTTGAGTTGGGTTGAGTCGAGTCGAGTTAAGTTGAGTTAAGTTTCCTTGAGGTGAGTATGATGTATTGTTGATTCATTGATGAGATATTGATGGGTCATTTGTCTACTCTTTATTCTTTCTTTAGATAGACATTTGACATTCTGATGGAGTATGATGTGGAGTTGATGTTATTCCTATATTATTATACTTGTTTCTGATTCACTCATCTATTTTACATACCAGTACATTCCAAGTACTGATGTCCACTCTGGACTGCATCGTTTCATGATGCAGAGGTACGTATTAGAGATCATCAATAGGCGTTTCATTGAGGATCTATTCGCATTCAGCTGATCGGTGAGACCTCCTTGTTTTCAGAAGATTTCTATATTATTATCATCTAGCTTGAGTAGTACTTTATTTTCCTTGAGTTTGATAACTATGGCCTGTCATGGTACCATCTAGATGTTTGAGTTAGAGGCTTCATAGACACTAAGTAGATGTTGTGATGTATTTTTTTCAACTATTCTTTGTTGGAAATTGATATAAAGACTTGATTACTTTAAGTATATTAAAGTCTTTTCCTTGAGGATGTTTCTTCCGCTGTTGAGTATGAGGTGATGATGAGGCCAAGTGGTTCGCTCGGGGACTAGCAATAGCCTCTGAGTGCCGGCCACGCCAAGGGTACCCTCCCGGGGCATGATAAACTTGGTATCAAAGTACAGAGTTCAAGAGTCCTGGGGAATCTATGAAATCGAATTATTGGTGTGAAGCACGCCACATCCATAATATGGAGGCTATAAGACATTAGGAAAAGCTTCCCTTCTTTCAGATTCTGAATCGTGCGATAAAGCTCTTTCCTAAGAAATCTGCGATGATTTGTGCGTTGCTCTAAACCTTTCGACTATGTCTCGTTCACGATGTGATAGAGACAGTAATGTCAAACTTGTACAGATGATATCCTCTGAGATAAAGTAATAAGAATGGTAGAGAGACTGCACCAGGCTCGAGAGAAGCCGATTGGTGTGCGAAGTTGATTGACTAGAAAGAGTGCACTATTTCTCATATAAATCGTGCATTTGAGTTAGCTCTAGATGTACCCACACCCTCATTTTTTCAAAACTTGCTTCCGATGTGACCCATAAGAGAGGAACTTATGCCTCTAAAGAGTTTGATATTACCACCTAAGAGTGAGATGTGAGTAGAATTGAATCATCCCAGAGTTAGAAGGATGATGATGGAAAGAAAGGGACGAGATAACAAGAGTGATGGCTGATTGAGACTTGTAGTCAAAGTTACATATTTATTAGGTAAGTAATGAGGTGGTGAGTCGATTACACTAAGTTTGATGAAAGAGTCATAAGTACTCTAGTGATTTTCATGATGACGTATAGAGGAAGAGTGTTGTTAGAATGTGGTAGAGCATGCTCAAACTAGAAGGAAGTTATGTTGATGTGTTGTAGTATTCATACTATTAAGGGTGAAGTGTAGATGTTGAATAGAGGAAAAAAGTGCTTTCAATGTGATAGATCTAAATTAGGCTTATGATTTTTAATTGTGAGTTCATGAGACTCATTGAGTTATGAGGTTAGTCAGATAAGAAGATATGATTGAATAGGTGAGTAGTACTGAGTTGTGAGGAAGAGATGCGTTGATTAAATACTCGCTATGAGATTTTAGTGGGATTATGTTCCCTGAATTTTTACCTAGTAGTTATAAGTTAGCATTAGAGAGGTATGTGATGCACATGTTAGTATTAGACCCTAAGCTTGAATTTGTGGAATAGTGTTAAAGAGGAGATAACATCATGAGAATGATAGTCTTAGTTGGAGATTTTCTCTAAGAGGCTTTCCATAGTGTATGTTCAAGAAGAAGGTGTTGATTTGTGAGGAAGTGATGCTATGGGAAGGATACAATTGCGCCTTAGGTAAGACGAGTAAGACGAGTATAGCTCAATGGATAAACAGAGGTTAGATTGTAAGAGTTGCGGGAAGTGGTTATGTACGCCATAAGAATAGAAAATATAAATAGATTTCTACAGAGACTGGAAGGAGCTAAGAGTGATAGCGTTGAAAAGAGTCTGAGTGGCTAGTTATATGTATGCGACTATAGCATAACAAAAGAATTTAAGATATTCTTGTGGATAGTGATTCCTTGACCGTGTGGAGGTATATGCTTATAGCTTAGTAGAGGAAATTGATTTACAAACTTAGAGTAATGACCTTAAGAGCTAAGGAAGAGTTGATGTAAGGCCCGGTAAAATTACCAAAGTACCCCTGGAGGAGAGATGTGTGCATAACACGTCTTTCAATGCTCGGATGGCAAATCCGAGGCTGGATTTGTGATCAGAACAAAAATTTGAGTGGGGGAAAGGCTTCAATCGATTTTTAGGGCGATCGTGTGAAAGGATAATTTTTCAATCTGAACACCAAAACAGTGTCGGTGTGCGACAGAGGCACGTCACGCACCTGTAGTGGAGTGACACTTATGGTTTTTCAAATTTTTCGACGGGATTGGAAAAACCCGTTCAAAAATTTTTTGCAGAAAATGAATTGTTCGTGACCAGTCCACATCGCAGACTGAGTCACTTCGAGGCTGGAAATTTCTAAAAATTTTTAGGGGCATTCTGGTCTATTCCTAACACCTTATAAACTCCCTATGCGACTAAATTAAGTCATTTTAACATGAAAAAGGTCTAAAACCCCATTTTAAGTCATTTTCTAACAATTAAATAAGACTAGGGCTTGAGAGAAGAGGAGAAGAGCTTGAGATGGAAGAATTCAATGAGTGAATAAAAGTTCTTAATTCTGATGATGATGTGATGTCATTTCCTTTTTAAGGTTACATATGAGGAGGAGAAGTTAGAGAAATCGTAAGGAGTCTAATAGATAGGTAAAACCACATTAGTATCTCTCGTGGTAAGAGTTCATGAGATCGAGGGTGTTAGCTGCTATGTAGGCTTAAATGTGTGGATGCTATTATACGAGTGTATTAGAGTGATGAGGACGAGGAGTATTCTTTAAGTACAGGCTACTATGGAGTGAGAGTTCTTGATTCTGATGTCATCTCACGGGCGCACTGACCTTCGGCTTGTTATGCCATTATTGATGGTATGATGTAGAGTATCGAGCTTTAGAGGTATAATCATGCTTATTCTGCATGGAGAGGTAGTAGTTTGGGAGTTTCATCAAAAGGGGAGATGATGAGTTCCTCCACGTCCAAATAGTGATGTTGATGGTAGTAGACTGAGAGTGAGGGTAGATGAGAAGGAGTGAATGTATCCTTATTGTGATATCGGTGTTAAACTTATGTCATGAAGGGATAGAGATAGGGATAAGGAAAGAGATGAGATCATATGATGCGCAATAGATAGGTAAGAGTATGTTGATGTGACTTTGAGTGAGAGTTTATTGAAAGGTGGAGGTAGAAGTGACAAGTAGGCGTGAAAACTTCTGAGACATAGTTAAAGTGGTTATTATTGTGCGAGTATGGAGGATAGACTATTGAAGACCTTATATTAAGGGTTTTGAGTATAGAGCTGAGTATTGAGGATTAGCTTTGTATGAATATGATCATCTTAAGAATAACACCCTGAGGCTTAGAACCTAGGCCTGAACGGAAGAAGAAGAGGTATTTAGGTGGAGGTTTGAATAATAGTTATGAGTTTGAATTAAAGGGGTAGAGCTCCATGAAAAGGAGCATAATTGAGATGGGGACTTGAGCATGAGAGTGTCCTCAGAGTCTTGTTTATACGATGTTCATATTTTCGATTTGAGTTGATGGCTTCCTCTCTGAGTTCGAAGGACTGATTGACGAAGTGTCTAAATGATTCAAATTGATTGAGTTTCGACGTTCCGTTCATGCTTGATGAAGAGAATGTATGATGTAATTTCCTTACTCTTGATTTAAATTAAGTTTTCTATTTCTAAGTTGATGTGTCTATTCCTGAGTCTGAATGGAGATGGTTTGAGACTGATGACGAGTAAGAGTTTGATTGATTGAGTCATTTTTCAGAAGAGTTCTGATTTTTATTCGTATCTTGATGTCTACCTTTGCTCAACATTCGAGGATGAATGATCCCAAGGGGGAGATAATATAACACCCCAACTTTTTTTTAACTAAGATTGAGTCATCCTTCATATTATAGGATCAATTCATAAGTATTTCAAGTATATTAGATGTGATTTAGAGTTATAATGATCTATTACATCAAGTAAAGTCCAAAGAATTTCTAGCGACTAAGTTTTCATATGAGTTGATGGAAGAGTCAACTTCAAATGACCATATCTCCTAAAGTATAGTGAGTTAGGTGACCCATAATAAATCAAATTAAAGATCTTTGAATTAGCTTTAGCATTTTATTTCGCGTTAAAAGAGTTCGGAGTAGAAAGTTATGACCATTTTACTGGAGACCTGCAGAGCTGTTTGAAGTCCGCGACGCGGACCTATCACGAACCCTTTCTAGATAAGCTAACCGATGTTCCTTTATTTTATTTTGAGGGTACTTTTATCCCAAAGCCTTTGGGGGTCTATTTAAGGTCCCAAAATGCATAATACGTTAGTTTCATGAGTCAAAACACTCTCCTTCACTCCTAAATATAAAATGCTCAAGAATCATCAAGAAAGTCATCAAGTTAGGATTACCTTTCAAGATTCTTCATCAAGGTGAGTTATTCTTCATAAGCTTTAAGCTAATTTCTCTATCTATTCATGAACCCCTAATAAAATCTTAAATTATAACCTTGGGTTTCAAGAAAGAGAATTCAAGAATCCCAAGAAAGGATTCCTTAATTCTTCTTTCCATGAATTAGGGTTCTTCATCAAGAACTCTAAAGATTCTAAGTCAAGAATTCATGAATCAAAAATAAGCTCTTCAAACAATGTCTTTTCAAGTTCTTCCACTCTAAAAGAACTATCGAGGTCGAGGATTTTCTTCAAGGAAATGAGTATCCATCAAACTTTGATTGTAATATCAACTTTCCAGGTATGTAAGGCTAAACTAAAAGCATGAGATTGTTCTCTCATGTGCCCCATAAAGGTCAAAGATGAATTGATGGTTGAAGAGTATATGTGCATGAATAGTTGAGAGTTTTTCATTGAAATATTGATTTGAAATTACATGTTTTCTATGTTAATGATCATCATATTATTTGTTTTCTTGAAGTTAACATTTTTCATGAGATTTTGCATAACCTTACATGATTATTTAAAAAGCATGCATAATGAACTTAGAGGATGAGTCTAGAGCCTTGACGATGATGATGTTGTGATGTTGTGATTGTGTTTCACATTTGATGAGAGTCTTGATAATGATGTTGATGAAAATGATGTTTTATGATGTCTTAAAATTGGAAGTTTAATTTCTAAAGAGTATCTTGAGTCCATGATGTTGATGTTGATGTTGATGAGGTGAGGTGATGTTGATGTTGAGGTACTATGTCCCTACGGGACTGATGTTGATGTTGAGATATTATATTATGTCCCTGCGGGACTGATATTGATGTTGAGGTATTATGTTATGTCCCTATGGGACTGATCATGAGGTATTATGTCCCTATGGGACTGATGAGGTTGAGGTTTTATGAGCATGTCGAGTTCTGGGAGAAGTATTGAGCACCGAAATAGGTAAGAGTGAGTCTCAATCAAACCCATTAACTACGTGGCCCACGTAGGAAGAGGGGATTGAACCGCAATGCGGATGGCTCCTTTCTTGTCCCAAATAAGGACTGAGGTTTTTCTTGTGGATCCACTGAGGTTGATGTCCTTTACCCCGGGCAGGGTATTGGATGGATGTGGCAACGGCATCGTTTCGTTGTATCATCACTGGCTCATAGGCGATGGTTGTCGGTTAGAGAAACTCCCAGTTAGGTTCCATTTTGATAGAACTCTGATGTTGATGTTGATGTGATGTTTTGAGTCGAGTTCCCTGAGTTGAGTTGATGTCGATGTTCCCTGAGCTGAGTTGATGTTGATGTTCCTTGAGTTGAGTTGATGTCGATGTTCCCTGAGCTGAGTTGATGTCGATGTTCCTTGAGTTGAGTTGAGTCGAGTTTCCTTGAGTTGAGTTGAGTTGAGTTGAGTTGAGTTGAGTTGAGTCGAGTTGAGTTGAGTTGAGGTGAGTCTGATGTATTGATGAGATGTTGATGGGTCATTGTCTACTCTTTATTCTTTCTTTAGATAGACATTTGACATTTTGATGGAGTATGATGTTGAGTTGATGTTATTCCTATATTATTCTACTTGTTTCTGTTTCACTCAGTTATTTTACATACCAGGACATTCCAAGTACTGATGTCCCCTTCTGGGACTGTATCGTTTGATGATGCAGAGGCAGGTATTAGAGATCATCGACAGGCGCTTCGTTGAGGATCTATTCGCATTCAGCTGATTGGTGAGACCTCCTTGTTTTCGGAGGATTTCCATATTATTATCATCTAGCTTGAGTAGTACTTTATTTTCCTTGAGTTGGGTAACCATGGCCTGTCATGGTGCCATCTAGATATTTGAGTTAGAGGCTTCATAGACACTGAGTAGATGATGTGATGTATTATTTTTTTCAACTATTCTGTGTTGGAAATTAACATTTTATTTAAAGACTTGATTACTTTAATTATATTAAAGTCTTTTCCTTGAGGATGTTTCTTCCGTTGTTGAGTATGAGGTGATGATGAGGCCAAGTGGTTCGCTCGGGGACTAGCAATAGCCTCTGAGTGCCGGCGACGCCAAGGGTACCCTCCCGGGGCGTGACAAGTACATTCCAAGTACTGATGTCCACTTTGGACTGCATCGTTTTATGATGCAGAGGCAGGTATTAAAGATCATCGACAGGCGCTTCATTGAGGATCTATTCGCATTCAGCTGATCTGTGAGACCTCCTTGTTTTCGGAGGATTTCCATATTATTACATCTAGCTTGAGTAGTACTTTATTTTCCTTGAGTTGGATAACCATGGCCTGTCATGGTACCATCTAGATGTTTGAGTTAGAGGCTTCATAGACACTAAGTTGATGATGTTATATATTTTTTTCAACTATTCTTTGTTGGAAATTGATATAAAGACTTGATTACTTTAAGTATATTAAAGTCTTTTCCTTGAGGATATTTCTTCCGCTGTTGAGTATGAGGTGATGATGAGGCCAAGTGGTTCGCTCGGGGACTAGCAATAGACTCTGAGTGCCGGCCATGCCAAGGGTATCCTCCCGGGGCGTGACATTAAAATCACATCACTTATTTTTAAAATGTAAAAAATAATTAACTTCCTATTTTATTTTTTAAAATCACATCACTTTTTTAGAATAATAACTAACTTATCTAATTAATTTATTTTTTAAAAAAGATAAATTTATTTGTAAAAGTGTAACTTTTTAAATCGTATTTTTTAACTCCCTATTTACTTAGAAACAAAAAAATCCTAATTATTTATTATTTAATTAAGTTTTATATTTTTAAAATAATAACTAACTTATCTAATTAATTTATTTTAAAAAAAAAGATAAATGTATTTGTAAAATTGTAACTTTTCAAATGGTATTTTTTTTAATCAATTTGAAACTTTTTGAATTTGTTTAGTAATGGGAAGTGTTAAATTCCTGTTAACTTGGAAGCATTTTTTTTAATTTTTCAACAGAAAAAGAATTATTAATTCATTTTTTAAACTACATGTAATTAATTTAAATAGATAACAATGATTTACATGGAAAATTTTGGAAAAGTAGCAACTAAGTGATGTGATTTTCAAATAATTATAGAAGTTTGAAACAATTAAATAGATCTCTTTGATTTGAACAAAACAAACAACAATATACGTAATGAAAATTTCACAAGTGGGGATTTTAAAATTTGTAATGTTTTAGGATAGTAGTGGAAAGTTAATGTGCAGTTAAGAGTTTTATGATTTTCTTTTCTAATGTTTAGATTAATTTTAATTTCATTAATGAATAATCAGTTTGAGTTTTTTTTTAATGATTTCGATATATAAATAAATAAATATTGAAAAAGAATAATCTATTTTACAACTTTCAAAGTAATTGTTCTCTAATTATATTGTTTTAGATATATACAATTAGACGTTGTAGCTAATTGAGAAAATTGGAGCATTAGAAAGAAATAAAAGCCGCTTAAAATTCTTCATTATTTTTTTGTTCACATTTTTACACAGCAAAAAGTTTCGATGTCATTTTTAATTTTTCTTATTTCAATTAATTAGATTAAAATTTTTATTTTTTTAATCTCTTAAATACTTACTTGTGTAATTTGTGATTGATGTATTATGTGATTAATAAGCATAAATATTGTACTAATATTATATTAAATGTATCTGTAGACGATAAAATTTCGTATCGTGAAAATAATAATCAAGAACGAAAATATCGCAACAATCGTAGTATTTAATTTCAATATGTGAGTGTTACAATCTCTGTGAATCCTCTGATTCGCCTTTTCAAGTGTAAATTCAAGGGCTCCTGATCTTGTTCTTGAATTTGTTCTTGAACTTTGAATTTATTCTTGATCCTGATCTTGAAACTTTGGATTTGTTCTTGAACTTTGAATTTATTCTTGATCCTGATCTTGAAACTTTGGATTTGTTCTTGATCTTGATCTTGAAACTTTGGATTTGTTCTTGATCTTGAAGCTTGTTCTTGAGTTCAAGAGCTTTAAAGCTTGTTCTTGAACTTGAATGCTTGAATTCTTGAATTTGTAGAGGAATTTGTGGCTTTTGATCCACGAGCTCTCTCTAGCTTTCTGTTAGAATTCTTCTTCTCTTCTCTTCCTTTTTTTTTTTTTTGAATTCTGAAGACCTCTATTTATAATTGTAGAATAGAGGAATTATAATAGGAAAGACTTTCCTTCAGCCAATCAAATTTAAGTGACATGGCATATTGGGCTTTAATGAAATGGGCTTGTCATTTCGACACATGGCATGATCCCATTGGATTCTTTGTTTGACTTGGCGTGCCACATCATTTGACACGTGGCACCAAGATTGGCCTCTTGGATGAGAAGATATTGGGCCTAATAAAGTGGGTCATCTTTTATAGCCCAAATAATTGAATTTGGGCATTTAATTAAATCCATACTTTATTGGACTTAATTAATTAACCCAATTATATTAATCCATGATATTTGTTTGGACTAACATATTTCTTGGATTGTCTTTTGTAGCCCAAATAATTGAATTTGGTCTTTTAATTAAATCCGTACTTTATTGGACTTAATAACCAAATTATATTAATCCATAATATTTGTTTGGACTAATATATTTTGAATTTAATATAATTTGAATCATTTTATAAAATTTATATTTCAATAAATTTTATATGATTACAAATGCCCCCTACTTCAAGTCTTGTCGGAATGTTTTATCATTTGAAGACTAGACTTGAAGTATTAATTTAATATTATAATAATAATAATTATTATAATATTATAAAAGAATATTGACATAATATTATACTTTATGTCAAAAAGGAAAATCATTCTCAACTTTACCTTATTTGAAAAAAAAGAATTTGACCTTCCTTTTTTTTTTCTTTTTTTTTTCTTTCTTCTTTCTTTTCTTTCTTTCTTTCCTTTTTTTTTTTCTTTTTTTTTCCTTCCTTTTTTTTTTGTTTTACGTGGTCTTTGACCACTTTTTCTTTCCTTTCTTTTTTTTTTTTTTAATTTTTTTTTCTTTCTTTCTCTTTTTCCTTTTTTTTTCCTTTTTCTATTCTTTCCTTCTTAGTTCTTCCTCCTGAGTTTCTTTTCCTTTTTCTTCTTGGACAACACTCTATAAATAGGGAGGTGCTTCTTCATACTTTTCACTCAAAACTGAAGTTTAATTCCAGGTGTCTTTGTTGAGGTATGGCTCTCCTCCTTTTTTTTTTTCTTTTTCTTTGTTTGTTTGTTTTTTTTTTCGTCCCCCCTTTTTGTAGGTCCATGGGAGCATCACTTGTGTTTTGCTAATGCAAGAATTTGATCTTAAGGTCTGAAGGGACGTATTCCATGTCCTCGCCTTGAGATTACTAATTCGAGGCTTCACGCTGTTCTAAATGTTTAAACATAGGGGACCAATAACATGAGGCTTTACGTTGTTCCAATGTTTAAACATAGGGGACCAACAACACGAGGCTTTACGCTGTTCTAAATGTTTAAACATAGGGGACCAACAACACGAGGCTTTACGCTGTTCCAATGTTTAAACATAAGGGACCAACAATACGAGGCTTTACGCTGTTCTAAATGTTTAAACATAGGGGACCAACAACACGAGGCTTTACGTTGTTCTAAATGTTTAAACATAGGGGACCAACAACACGAGGCTTTACGCTGTTCTAAATGTTTAAACATAGGGGACCAACAACACGAGGCTTTACGCTGTTCCAATGTTTAAACATAGGGGACCAACAACGCGAGGCTTTACGCTGTTCTAAATGTTTAAACATAGGGGACCAACAACACGAGGCTTTACGCTGTTCCAATGTTTAAACATAGGGGACCAACAATACGAGGCTTTACGCTGTTCTAAATGTTTAAACATAGGGGACCAACAACGCGAGGCTTTACGCTGTTCTAGATGTTTAAACAATCAACAACGCCAGGCTTTATAGTATTCCCAACGTTTAAACATAAGGGACCCTCAATTCAAGGCCTTACAATGTTCCCAATGCCTAATCATAAGTTGTGAAGAAGCCATCTTAAGGTGCAAAGGGACAATTTTTTTTGTCCACCTTAAGGCATGAAAATTTGGTGATCCTTTTAAGGATAAGCCTACGTAAAGGCCAGCTTAAGGTGCAAAAGGACAATCTTTTGTCCACCTTAAGGCATGAAAATGCAGAGAGATTCTTATGGCATAAAGGGATGGATACTCGTCTTTATCCCAAGAAAGACAATTTGAGAGGATTCTTACGATGCAAAGAGATAGTTACTCATTTTTGCCTTAAGAAAGGTGAATTTAAAGGTCAAGGTTTTGAAGGATTTAACTTCTAGGCTCAACAGCTATAAAGAATTCCACTTATAAATATGGTGGATTTGAAACTTCAACTTTAAGAATGAGAAAATTTGAAGACTTCAACTTGCAAATTTTGAGAAGTTAAAGTTTTTAATATGCCTACTTGATTGATTTAAAACCTCAAATCATGCACTTGAAGAATTTGCATACTTTAACTTACAAACTTGCAAATTATAAACGCTTCGACATGCATACTTGGAGGATTTGAACACGTCAACTTACAAACCCAAAGAATTCGAAGACTTCAACTCGTATACTTGGTTAAATTCGGAACTTCAACTTGTATACTTGAAGAGTTTGAAAACTTCAACTTACACACTTGAAGGAATTAAAGATTTTGGTTTGAATACTTGGAGAATCAAAGACTTCAATTTTGCAAACTCGGAGAATTCAAAACAAAACTTCAACTTGTATACTTGAAGAATTCGAAGACTTTGATTCGCATACTTGGCCGAATCTGAAGGTCTCAAGCATGCTATTGAAGAAGCTTACATTCCATAGGGCTTTGCCCCATAAGGAAATCAGTAGGGACATATGATTTTTTTAACACTCATGCAACTGAACTTGGAATATAATTCCAAGCGCCTACGTACCTCAATGAAGAGGATCAAGTCACAACGTAGTTCTGGAGAGTTTTTTTTTTTTTTTTTTTTTAGGGTGCCGTGCACAGTTTATACTCTTGCGGGCCAGGAGTGTAATGCATTTTTATACCCAAATTTCAATGAGCATAATTTTCCTCAAGGATAGTACCTCTTAAGGAATTTTGCGTTTATAGGACCGATCCTTATGCCATCTGCATCAACAAGCGTGTAAGCACCATTTGAGTATACTTCTTGTACTACATATGGTCCATCCCACTTTGAGGTGAATTTGCCCCCAGACTTACGTGAAGTGATAATGGGCCTTCTTACTGCGAGAACTTGGTCTCCAACTTGAAAACACCTCAAGCGAACCTTTTTATTGAAAGCACGAGACAAACGAGCTTGATAACATTCAAGATTCTGTTGGGCTTCTAACCTTTTTTCATCCAGTGCTTCTAACTCGGCAAGACGCAGTCGAGCGTTTTCTTCCTCAGTGAGCCCTTCTTGGATAGCCAATCTCAAGGACGGTATTTGATGCTCAAGTGGTAGGACCGCTTCAACTCCAAAAGCAAGCGAATATGGGGTTGCTTGAGTCGGTGTGCGATATGTCGTCCTATATGCCCACAAGGCTTCTTCCATTCTTTCATGCCAATCCCGTTTGGACTTAGAGACCACTTTCTTCAAAAGATTACACAGGGTCTTATTGAATGCTTCGGCTAGACCATTGGCAGCGGCATGATACGCAGAAGATTTTCGCTGCTTGAAGCCAAAGAGATCGCATATTTTATTCATCAACTTGTTATCAAACGGCTTGCCATTATCCGTTATTATATATCGTGGGATGCCAAATCGATAAACAATGTTTACTCGAATAAAATTGGCAACATTCTCCTTCTTGACTTCTTTAAGGGCTACAGCTTCGGCCCATTTTGAGAAGTAATCCGTCGCAGCCAAGATGTACGAGTGTCCACCAGAAGATTTTGGCAATGGTCCAACAACATCTAGCCCCCAAGCATCGAATGGCCAAGATGCGATAGTAGGGTGTAAAACTTCAGGCGGTTGATGTATGAAGTTTGCATGGAATTGACAAGCTTTGCACCTTCGAGCATAATCCAAGCAATCTTTTACCATGGTCGGCCAATAATACCCCATCCTTTTTATGTGAAAATGGAGCTTTGGCCCAGACTGATGTGATCCACATACTCCTGAATGTGCCTCTTGCAATGCTTGAGTCGCTTCTTCCTCCCCCAAACACCGCAAGAGCATTCCCTCAAATGATCTCCTATACAATGTGTCCTTGTAGTAGAGGAAACGAGGTGCCCGACGACGAATGTCAGTTCTTCTTTTAGCATCTTCCGGCAGTATCCCATAACATAAGTAGTCGGTGATAGCTTGTCGCCAGTCCTCTTTATTGGCTTCAGAAACTGCGACAACATGTTCAAGCTTATTCTCCATTTGCCCGTCTTCATCCCACGATGGTACTACCCATTTTTGGCAGATAGTAACTTGCGTCTGATCAGGAAGAGTCAGAGTTGAGGCTAGAGCAGCCAAGGCATCAGCTGTTTTATTTTCTTTCCTTGGCACATGTTGGAGGGTCACATCTCCAATCTGTCCTATCAACTTTTCGGCATAACCGTGATATGAGCGCAACTCAAATTTCCTGACCTCATAGGTTCCCAAGAGTTGTTTAATCACCAATTGAGAATCACCAAAAACTTGCAACTGTAATTGTTTCATGTCAATGGCCATTTCGAGTCCCAGTATTAGTGCTTGATATTCTGCAACATTGTTGGAGCAGCGTTGTTTCAATGTGAAGGAGAATGGTAAGACCTCTCCTTGTGAAGTGACAAACACTACGCCTGCGCCAGCTCCACCACGGTGCGCAGCCCCGTCAAAGTACATTTTCCAAGGGGGTTGGACCTCGATGGCCATTGCGTCTTCATCAGGAAGCTCATCAGTTAATTCCCAATCATCTGGTATAGGATGGTTCGCCAAAAAGTCCGCTAATACTTGTCCCTTCACAGCTTTTTGAGGGATGTACACAATCTCAAATTGTTGGAACTGAAGGTACCACCTTGCTAGTCGGTCACTGAGGACTGGTTTCGACATAACAAATTTGATGGGATTTGCTCTAGAAACAAGATGGATAGTATGAGCTTGAAAATAGTGCTTCATCTTTTGAATCGAGAAGACCAGTGCCAAACATAACTTCTCAATTGGTGAATAATTCAGCTCGTTTGGTGTCATCATCCTGCTCAAGTAATAAAGGGCATTTTCTTTGCCTTCATTATTCTCTTGGGCCAGTAAGGCTCCCACAGACCTTTCTTGCGCTGCAATATAAAGTATCAGTGGTTTTCCAGGTATAGGAGCTGCTAAGACCGGAGGTTTTGCCAAATACGCTTTGATACTTTCGAAGGCTTTGCTACACATTTGATCCCATTTGAAAGGGACACCTTTCTTCATGAGATGACTGAATGGTTGGCATCTTCCAGCTAGATTCGAGATGAACCTTCTCAAGTAGGCTAATTTTCCCTGGAGACTTTTCAACTCATGAATGTTTCGAGGCTCGGGCATCTTCAAAATTGCATCAACTTTGGCTTGATCAATTTCGATTCCTCGATGTCGCACGATAAAGCCAAGAAACTTTCCAGAAGCAACCCCAAAGGCGCACTTTAGTGGATTCATCCTCAGTTGATATCTTCGGAGCAACTCAAATACCATTCTCAAGTCTTTTAAATGGTCGCCCCTTCTTTTCGACTTCACTACCAAGTCATCCACATAACACTCAACATTTTTATGGAGTAAGTCATCAAATATATTTTGCATAGCCCTTTGATACGTGGCACCAGCATTTTTCAAACCAAAAGGCATCACCTTGTAGCAATAAATGCCTTTAGGCGTACGAAACGCTGTGAGTTCTTCATCCTTTGGTGACATGCGAATTTGGTTATAGCCAGAAGAACCATCCATGAATGACATTGCCTCATAGCCAGTTGTAGCATCAATCATCAACTCCGGAATGGGTAGCGGGAATTCATCTTTAGGGCATGCATTGTTGAGATCTCTAAAGTCAACGCAAACTCGAATTTGGCCATTCTTCTTCCTCACGGGAACAATGCTTGAAATCCACGTGGGGTATTTCACTTCACGGATAAATCCTGCCTCAATGAGTTTGTTAACTTCTTTCTCAATTAATGGAACCAAGTCCGGCCTGAAGCGTCTTTGAGCCTGCTTGACAGGACGAGCGCCGTGCCTGACTGCTAATTGATGGACCGCAATCTTGGGATTCAAACCAGGCATTTCTTTATAGCTCCAGGCGAAGACATCCCTGTACTCTTTAAGTATATTCATATAAGCCATTTCTTCGTCAGCTTCTAGGAAAGCACTCAAGTAAGTTGGTCTTGGGTTTTCATCAGTGCCAAGGTTAACTTCTTTTAAGGGATCGATCGTGGTCTTCACCCCCTCTTCGAATTCTGGTGGAGCATCTCCAGCGTCCTCCTCTTCTTGTGGGTCATTATCATTAATAGATATATGATGGCACCAAACAATACCTCCAAGTTCTTCATCAATTCTCAGTTCAGACAAGGCATCATTCTTAATCTGAGTGGTAACATGACATGAGGAGCCTACACTTTCTTCATCTTCCCCGCGCTCCTTGGTGTACACCACAGTGTGAGTCTTCGCTTTTAGTACTTCCTTACATGAAACTACGAGTTCCACTCGTCGCTTCATCCTGGAAGGAATTATGCTTTCGAAATCTTTTTGGGTCATATGTGAAGGAAGCATTGTTACTCTTAGGTTACTTCTCCGACGCTTGTTACTCTTCTCCTTCAATGGACCTAACCTTTCGAACACAGAAGTTCTTGCAGTAGGTTTTCCAAGTCGATCAAAGACAGAAGGCCGTTTATTAGAAGAGGAACACCCATCTTCTATAGTGACATAGTTATTGCTTGCCCTTCTTATGGAGATACGCACCGGTGGTGGCCGGCTATAGCCTAGACCCTCACGTGCTTGCCTAGTCGTGGCCTCCGATGGGAGTTTCCCTAGCCTAGACGGCTCTTCAGGATTGTACCCAGCCTTTCCAAGTAACTTGTAAGCATTTGGATCAAAGCCTTCTGTACGTTTCGTGGGAAGTGATGTATTTTGTGGCAGATTTTGAGCCACAAAATTTCCCAATATCTTTGAAGACGAGTTTATTGCATCGATGCGTTTGATAGGAAGTGTCAACCTTTCCAATACATTCCCTTGTACATCATATGATTGTCTTTCCTCTTTCTTCACCTTTGGGACATATCGGAGTGTAGGAGATGGCTTTATTTTCGAGGGCATGGTCTTCCCTTTATTTGGACAAGTACCAGGCTCCCCAGTATCAACTTTGGTCTTTTCGATAGCCGCATTGGTTGCTTTGCCTTTAAGCCTATCAGACTTGGTCAGTTTGACACCCTCAAGCTTTTCCCCTTTCATGACATAATTCTTTAAATAGAACTTTGCATCGGCAAAATGTGATTCCACTTCAGTGAAAGGGTTATTGTCCGCAACTATCTTCCTTTCAGTTCCATCTTCTAGGTACTTCAGACATTGATAGTAAGAAGATGAGACAATTTTGTTCTCGTGCACCCAAGGCCTTCCCAGTAATATATTATATGAAGTCTTTGCATCAATCACATGCATCCATGCACTTGATCGCAAATCGTCCATATGGATATCCAGCTTAATTGAGCCTATGGACCTCTGCCCCCCTTGATTGAATCCTTGTATCAACAAACGACTTTCGCTAAGCTCTTCAGTTGTGATGCCAAGCTCTTTCAACGTGTGGATGGGTAGAATGTTGACCCCAGACCCTTCATCTATTAAAATTCTATTGATCCTCTTCTCTAGCACGTGGCCCACCATATACAAAGGACGGTTGTGTAGAGTTTCACCAAATAGAAGATCATCGTCCGTAAATGTGATTTTTGTGTCACATGCATGTACTTCTTGAAAAGAGGGACCCAAAAAACTTTCAGAAGATGGCGGATATGCCTTTGACGGAATTTCACCAACTACTTCGTCTTTGTTAGCAGGGGAAACCTTCGATGAAGTTTCATTCGTTGTTTCTCCCTGGTCAGCACTGAAATATGATGCCTCAAGATTGTCTTGAGTGGTCTCCACACAGAACCAACTTGGTAGGAATTCCCCCAATGTCACAGGACGTCGCGGTTTCTGGTGGTGATGCATGTCCACCTTCGGCCCCCTTGGACGCTTGACCGATTTCTGCCTCTTCGCTCTCTTTACTACCCTTTGTCTAGTCGGTTGTTCAAGTGATCCTTTTCGCGGACTTGTCTTGTTGCGTCTCCGCTTAGTCACGAGAATCCAACCTTCATCATTATCCATGCCAACTTGGGACCTTTCTTTCTCTAACGACCCTTCTCCTTTAGGTGTACATATTTGGACTGGGTCAAGCGAGCCGAACATGATAGAGATCTGATTAGAGCTTGCCTTTCCATCATCAAGGACAATCTTCTTTTCATTAGCTAATTGCATAACTTTGTCCTTGAAGACAAAACACTTTTCAAGAGGGTGACTTATGAGTCTATGATACTTGCAATAATTTGGGTCATCAGTTCTTCCAGCCTCATCGGGTCGTTTCATCTCTGGCAACTCAATGAGCTTTAGCTCAACCAATTCCTCAAAAATTTCAGGAACATCAGAATCCAGAAAAGGGTATTCCTTTTCTTGCATCTCTCTCAGGGTTAGCTTTCGGTTTGAGCGTTCTTGAAAAGTCGTCTTTGTGCTCTGCTTCCTACTCTCCTTCGCAGTAAACTTCACGGGTGACATATTGACATTCATGGATTCTTTGTTGTCATTTCTGGGTGCAAATTTGCTCCATTTCTTGGGTTCCTGTTTGTCCTTTCCTTTGCGAGGATCGTGAACCAACATTCCATCCTTTCCAGCAGAAGACATGCTCAATTCCATATCATGAGCACGAGTCGCTAGCTCTTCAAAAGACTTAGGTTTGATCCCTTGTAGGATGTACAGAAGCCCCCAGTGCATCCCTTGAATACACATTTCTATAGCAGAAGCTTCACTAAGTCTGTCTTTGCAATTAAGGCTCGCGTTCCTCCATCGATTTATGAAGTCGATGACAGGTTCATCCTTCCTTTGGCGAGTATTCGTGAGCTCTACCATGCTCACTGTGCGCCTTGTGCTATAGAAGCGATTAAGAAATTCATGCTCCAGTTGCTCCCAACTGTCAATGGAATGAGGCTCAAGGTCTGTGTACCAGTCAAAGGCATTTCCCTTCAAGGAGCGAACAAATTGTTTGACGAGATGGTCTCTATAGGTTCCAGCATTATTACATGTCTCCACAAAGTGTGCAACATGCTGCTTTGGATTTCCTCTGCCTTCAAATTGCTGAAATTTAGGGGGTTGATAACCGGCAGGCATTTTGAGGCTATCAATCCTTGCAGTGTAAGGCTTAGCATATGTATGGGAAGACCTTGTGGAGACTTCATACTTGTCTTTAATGGTCCCTTCTATGAACTCCTTTAACTGATCCAGTGGGATCATCCCCTCAGAGGAGATTGGCATCTCCTTGATACGTGATGCTTGGTTCATAGGATTTTCAACCTCTTGAACTTCAACGCCTTTTCCAGGTGCATGACTAGATTCTCCACCTAGTAAACCATCCATCCTATCCATCAGCTTATCGATGCGAGATTCTTGACTTTGCACATGCTTGGTCAATCCCTCAATCATCTTTGACAAATTCGTAAGTTGCTCCTCCATAGATGAAGCATCGGTTACCATTGCTTGAATGACCATTGGTGATGGATTTTTGCGCGAGTTAACCCTCAAAGGGCTCACATCATGTGAGCCTCTCTTCGCACTAGAGTTCTTAGAACCAGGAAGCTTGAGTGAAGCTAGGGTCCTTTCTATCTTTTCAGCAATACTACTTTCTCCGTTCGTAACATTTGTAGAGGATCCTTCTCCTCTCAGAGTTGAAGACCCAAAGATAGGAATTGATGTGGACGACACATGAAGTGTTTGTTGTCCTAGCATAGTAGCCTTGCTCCTCGTAACAACACCAAAACTCCCAAAGGTAACACCAAGAATTCCCTCTACTTCAGCAGAGAACTTGGAGTCAGTAGCGTTGGAGAAAGTTGATTGGGAATTAATATTCTTGGAAGCCATTTGAATGTTCTTTGATGCTTGGAAAGTTGAGATGAGAGGCAGAGATAGTCCCACTGGGTGTGCCAGAATTTGTAGACGATAAAATTTCGTATCGTGAAAATAATAATCAAGAACGAAAATATCGCAACAATCGTAGTATTTAATTTCAATATGTGAGTGTTACAATCTCTGTGAATCCTCTGATTCGCCTTTTCAAGTGTAAATTCAAGGGCTCCTGATCTTGTTCTTGAATTTGTTCTTGAACTTTGAATTTATTCTTGATCCTGATCTTGAAACTTTGGATTTGTTCTTGAACTTTGAATTTATTCTTGATCCTGATCTTGAAACTTTGGATTTGTTCTTGATCTTGATCTTGAAACTTTGGATTTGTTCTTGATCTTGAAGCTTGTTCTTGAGTTCAAGAGCTTTAAAGCTTGTTCTTGAACTTGAATGCTTGAATTCTTGAATTTGTAGAGGAATTTGTGGCTTTTGATCCACGAGCTCTCTCTAGCTTTCTGTTAGAATTCTTCTTCTCTTCTCTTCCTTTTTTTTTTTTTGAATTCTGAAGACCTCTATTTATAATTGTAGAATAGAGGAATTATAATAGGAAAGACTTTCCTTCAGCCAATCAAATTTAAGTGACATGGCATATTGGGCTTTAATGAAATGGGCTTGTCATTTCGACACATGGCATGATCCCATTGGATTCTTTGTTTGACTTGGCGTGCCACATCATTTGACACGTGGCACCAAGATTGGCCTCTTGGATGAGAAGATATTGGGCCTAATAAAGTGGGTCATCTTTTATAGCCCAAATAATTGAATTTGGGCATTTAATTAAATCCATACTTTATTGGACTTAATTAATTAACCCAATTATATTAATCCATGATATTTGTTTGGACTAACATATTTCTTGGATTGTCTTTTGTAGCCCAAATAATTGAATTTGGTCTTTTAATTAAATCCGTACTTTATTGGACTTAATAACCAAATTATATTAATCCATAATATTTGTTTGGACTAATATATTTTGAATTTAATATAATTTGAATCATTTTATAAAATTTATATTTCAATAAATTTTATATGATTACAGTATCGTATTCTTATATTTATATCAAATTAAAGAATATTTTTTAAGGAGGTAAGTTATGTATACAACAATATACATGTGACATATTAATACATTCTATAGTATAATTTTTTTTAAGTTATCTGTCTTACTAAAAGAACTATGACAACTATAATAAAGAATCATTAATTATACGTAAATATATCCAACACAATTTGATTTTGAAACAAAATATAAGATGAACTTTTTAAAAAAAGTTACATGATTGTTGTAGTTGTTAGATATAATTTGAGGGTTTTTCCTTCTCCAACTATGTAAACAGTCTTGTAGACCAATGCATAATGTTAAATAGTTAATGCATTTTCATCCGGAAAAAAAGAAGAACAATAGTGAAATTAAATATACAAAGAATTTACCTTTTCATAGTTGTAAGGATAAATGCAGTCTTGGCAATCCAATGAAAAAACATACAAAATGATGGAGGTATGAGAAGTTATTTATGTAGAGAAATTTTCTTTTTATCTTTTGTAGAAACAATATATAATGTTTAATTTATTGGAGAATACGGTAGTTGAGTTTTTGGAAAAGAGGTTAGTAAGTGGATTTTGGGTAGTTGTTTTTTTTTTTGGGTCTTTATCTTTTTTTATTGGTTTTATTTTAATTGATCTTTCATTGACATTTTTAATTTTTGTGTTGATACCATGTGTCAAGTTGGCTATAAATAAAAATTTAAATAATTTAAAGTTATTTTTAAAAACATAAAATTTAACTTTTTATGCTATGTGGTAGTAATTTTTGTAATCTAAATTAATTTTTTTAAATAGAAAAATCAAGAATTTTCCTAATATCGCTTTGTGATATTTTGTTCTGTCTCTTATTATACATAGTTCGATAGAAATTAATTTTTTTTTTCTTTAAAAAGAAGTAAACGTCAGATACAATTGATTTTTTTAATTCAAATTTAATCTATTAATATTTTAAAAAGAATTGAATCTCGGTGTGTAGTAATGGTGCACAATTTAATTTCTTAAGAATGAAAAAAAAAAAACTATTAAAAAACACCTATCCTATTTTCTCCCTACGGATGGTATTACAATTGTTAATATTTTATTTTGTGGTATTACAATTGTTAATATTTTATTTTTTGATTAAGTAATTAAATCATAAAATAACAATTATTAATAACTAACCTAACTAATTATTTATCCTAAAACAAGTGGCTTGTTCTTAAAATACCACTTGGCTAAATGTGGTGACTTTATCTTCTCCTTTTAATAATATATATAGACATAGATTTAATAAAAATTGTTTCAAATTGCATAATCATAAGATATTAAGTTTAGTTTTTTCCCCAAAAAGGGCCATAAATTAGTCAAATGGCTAAGTGTTATACTTTTTAGTGTTTATGAAGTAATATCTTATTAGTAGGCCTTATTGATTTCTGTCATCCCATAATCACATCTCTGTTCATTAACACTTCATCATTTAATCCTCATCACACAAATAATAACACTTTTAATAGGGATGGCTCAACAAAATTGATGGCCTGAAACAAGATCTTATTGGTAGGTCTTACATTTTCTTAAAAAATAGTTCAAATGATTTTTTTGGTGAAGTCTAGTTTTTCTAACTTCTTTAGATGCAAAATGAACATTTTTTTTCTCAATCAAATAAGTCTAAAAAGAATCTCCTCATGATATCGATAATTAATCACATAATTAAAGTTTTCACTTTTTATTATTTATAAAGATCTAATAACTTTTTGAGTAAAATATTATTCCATTCAAAAGTATCAATAACGGAAAAAGGGCCTAATAAAGTTATCACTTCTCTTGTACGGTGAATTTCACCATATACATATGAATTCACTAGCAATTTATGTGTGCCATAAAAATTAGAAACAAAAGAAAACAAACGATGAAAAAATAATACATTCGTAATATAATACATAAAGAAGTATTAGGTGAATTTTTTTTGGCTAAATGTTTATACAATAAAAAGATATACATAATTCACAACATTAACAAAATTATAAATTTGATATAAACATTCATATGTACAAGTATATCAACAATATAGAATTAACATGACAACAAGAGACGTGTCAACATACAATAATTAACACGAATAATTTAAAATATTATTTACTATTTTCATTTATGTATATTTTAGTGAACATTTATTATATACTAATATGTCTAAGAATCAAATGAGATGAGAAGGGCAAAGTTAGAGAGGGGTTTGATTTTTAAGGCTAAATTGAGAAATTTAAACGATTTTTATCTATTTTAGTATTAAATTTTGATTTTATACAAAAGTGATTTACGTCTAGTTAATGTCTTGTAAAGTCAATTATCTATTAACTAATTAATATAGATAGAAATTTGTTAAATTAAAGGAACAAAATTTGAGAAGGGTGACTAGGAAACTTGAATTTTACACAAATTGAGACAGGGAATCGGTACCACCACTTCCAAGAATAATAAGAAGGGTAATGCTTATGAGAATTTAGTTACCATCATTATCTATTAATTAATTGTCAGATGGCCCCATTAAAAGTGAGATTGCATTTTGGTGTCAAAAGCACCTTCATTTAAAGCTTAAAATAATCTCTATGAATTAAACTCTACCACGTCCACGTATGTGACATCATTATTCTTTAATTATAGTACTATTTAAAAAAGTTACTCGTAAAAGTAATAAATGTTGCACATTCTTTTTTCTTTATTAGTTAGGTGCAAATTAAGGGGCAATCCAGTGAGGGAATGGCAAAGTGGAAAATCGCCTTTATTCTATTGGATGAAAATCGCAGACATCGATGCCCACTCTTATTTTTTTAGTTTAATTTAAGTAATATAGATAGAATTTAAAAAAATAATTAATTTTAATATAATTTTAAATAATTAATATTGTGACTTAATATGTTTTTTATAAATATTTTAAGTCATTGATTATCATGATTAGTAACATTTTTTAATATTAAAAATAAGACAAATAAATTACAACGAAAGAAGCATAAAAAATTACGGATATACCCTTAAGCTTCTCAAGCAGACATGTTGACCTGCTGCCTACTGATCCAACTAAAGATTTTAATTCCAATGGGAACAACTATAATCATGGTAACTGCGGTGAAGTAGGCACGAGTATCAACACATAAGCCCACTTGAACAGTTTTAATTATCATGATTAGTAACATTTTTTTAATACTAAAAATCAGATAAACAAATTATAATGGAAGAAATATAAGAAAATTATGGATATACCCTCAAGCTGCTCAAGTAGGCATGTCAATCAGTTGCCTGCTTGAGCAACTTTAGCTATCATGATTAGTAACATATTTTAAATTAAAAATAAGACAAACAAATTATAATGAAAGAACCATAAAAAATTATGGATATATCCTAAAGCTGCTCAATTAGGCATGTCGACCTGCTGTTGCTTGAGCAACTTAATTATCTCTTATTATATATAGTAACTACACTCCCGTGCATATATATTTTTATGGTTCAATTGATGTGATATAAATAGAATTTAAAAAGTTAATCAAATTTTAGTATCATTTTTAAATTATTAATTTAGTGCAGCATAGTAACTTTTTTTTTAAATTTTAAAATAATATATATTACTTCTCTTGTCTCAATTTATGTGGCAGTGCTAAAATTTTGAAAATCAAAATTCTTTGTATGTTTTGTCATTTTTATCCATCTATCTGTATAATATTTTAAGTTGTTAATTCTTGTGATTTATAATTGTTTTAATTTAATTTTCACATGTAGATATATTACTATTGTTAATTATCCATATTTACAATATTTTTTTACGTAGTTTTCTAATTAAATAATACATGTTACTTTTTTTTCCCATTTTATATCACGTCGATAGATTAATTTCAATAATCAATAGAATTTTTTATTTATTTTAAAAAAAATTTAAATTGTCAATGTAATCATATAAAATTTATTAAATATAAATTTTATAAATGATATTAAATTCAAAATATATTAATCCAAACAAATATTATGGATTAATATAATTGGGTCAATTAATTAAGTCCAATAAAGTATGGATGTAATTAAAAGCCCAAATTCAATTATTTGGGCTACAAAAGATAACCCACTTTATTAGGCCCAATATCTTCTTACACAAGAGGCCTATCTTGGTGCTACGTGTCAAATGATGTGGCACGCCAAGTCAAACAAAGAAGCCAATGGGATCACGCCATGTGGAAAATGACAGGCCCATTTCATTAAAGCCCAATATGCCATGTCACTCAAATCTGATTGGTCGGGAGAAAGCCTGATTCCATCATTACTCCTCTATTCTACAAGTATATATAGGGGTCCTCATAATTCAAAAGGAGGAGAAGAATTCTAAACAAAAAGGCAAGAGAGAGCTCGTGGATCAAACGCCACAAATTTCTCTACTAATTCAAGTTCAAGTTCAAGAACAAGCTTAAAAAGCTCTTGAATCAAGAACAAGCTCAAGACCAAGATTAATAACAAGAAAAAAAGTCAAGATTCAAGCTCAAGATCAAAATTAAGAACAAGAACAAAGTCAAGATTCAAGATCAAGATCAAGAATAAATTCAAAGCCCAAGAACAAGACTTCAAATTCAAGAACAAGCTCAAGAGCCCTTGAATTTATACTTGAAAAGGCGAATCAGAGGATTCATAGAGATTGTAACACTCACAAATATTGAAATAAAATACAATGATTATTGCGATATTTTCGTTCTTGATTATTATTTTCCTAACACGAATTTTATCGTCCACAAATTCTGGCACGCCCAGTGGGACCATCTCTACCTCTCATCTCAACTTTTCAAGAATCAAAGAACATTCAAATGGCTTCCAAGAAGATCAACTCCCAATCAACTTCCTCCAAGGCTGCTGACTCTAAGTTCTCTGCTGAGGTGTAAGAAATTCTAGGTGTTACTTTTGGAAGCATTGGAGCTGTTACAAGAAGCAAAGCTACTTTGCTGGGACAACAAACACCGTGAGTGTCGTCCGCACCAACTCTTGGTTTTGGATCTTCAACCCCAAAGGGAGCTAGGTCCCCTGCAAACGCTTCAGAAGGAGGAAGCAGTATTACTGAAAAGATCAAGCAGACTTTGGCTCTGCTTGAGGTCTCTGGTTCCAGGAACTCCACTGCAAAGAAAGACCAGGACTCGTCCAATGAATCTTCTCCATACGCATCGCGTAATGTGAGCCCTCTGAAGATCAACTTCCACAATAATCCATGCTACTCTTCAATGCCTCTAACAGCCATGCAAGCGATGACAACTAATGCTTCATCTACGGAGGAACAACTTGCGAATCTGGTAAAGATGATTGAAGGATTGACCAAGCATATGCAATACCAAGAGACTCGCATCGATAAGTTGATGGACAGGGTAGACGGTTTACTAGAAGGGGAATCTAGCCATGTACCTGGGAAGGGTATCGAGATTCAGGAGACTGAAAACCCTGTGAAGCAAGCGCCGACTGTCAAGGAGCTGCCAGTTTCTGCCGAAGGAATGATCCCGCTTGATCAATTAAAGGAGTTCATTGAAGGGACCATTAAAAACAAGTATGAAGTCTCCACAAGGTCTTCCCATATGTATGCTAAGCCTTACACTGCAAGGATTGATAGCCTCAAAATGCCTGCCAGTTATCAACCCCCTAAGTTTCAGCAATTCGAAGGCAAAGGAAATCCAAAGCAGCACGTTGCACACTTTGTGGAGACATGTAATAATGTGGGGACCGATGGAGACCATCTCGTCAAGCAATTTGTCCGCTCCTTGAAAGAAAATGCCTTTGACTGGTACACAGACCTTGAGCCTCATTCCATTGACAGTTGGGAGCAACTGGAGCATGAGTTCCTTAATCGCTTCTATAGCACAAGGCGCACAGTGAGGATGGTGGAACTCACAAATACTCGCCAAAGAAAGGATGAACCTGTCATCGACTTCATAAATCGATGGAGGAATGCGAGCCTTAACTGTAAAGACAGACTCAGTGAAGCTTCTGCTATAGAAATGTGTATCCAAGGGATGCACTGAGGGCTCCTGTATATATCCTACAAGGGATCAAACCTAAGTCTTTTGAAGATCTAGCAACTCGTGCTCATGATATGGAGTTGAGCATGTCTTCTGCTGGGAAAGATGGAATGCTTGTTCACGATCTCGCAAAGGAAAGGACAAACAGGAACCTAAGAAATGGAGCAAATTTGTGGCCAGGAATGACAATAAAGAATCCATGAATGTTAATACGACTCCTGTGAAGTTTACTACGAAGGAGAGTAGGAAACAAAGCGTAAAGACGACTTTTCAAGGGCGTTCAGACCGAAAGCTAACCTTGAGAGAGATGCAAGAAAAGGAATACCCCTTTTTGGATTCTGACGTTCCTGAAATTTTTGATGAATTGGTTGAGCTTAAGCTCATTGAGTTGCCAGAGATGAAACGACCCGATGAAGCTGGGAAGACTGATGACCCAAATTATTGCAAGTATCATAGACTCGTAAGTCACCCTCTCGAAAAGTGTTTTGTCTTCAAAGACAAGGTTATGCAATTGGCTAAAGAAAAGAAGATTGTCCTTGATGATGGAAAGGCGAGCTCTAATCAAATTTCTATCATGTTCGGCTCGCTTGACCCAGTCCAAGTATGTACACCTGAAGAAGGAGGGCCATTAGAGAAGGAAAAATCCCAAATTGGTACAGATGATGATGAAGGTTGGATTCTTGTGACTAGGCGGAGACGAAACAAGACAAGTCCACGGAAAGAATCACTTGAACAACCGATCAGACAAAGGATAGTAAAGAGAGCAAAAAAGCAGAAGTCAGTCAAGCGTCCAAGAGGACCAAAAGTGAACATGCATTACCACCAGAAACCGCGACGTCCTGTGACCTTGGGGGAATTCTTACCGAGTTGGTTCTGTGTGAAAAGCGCTCCAGATAATGCTGAGGTATTATGCTTCAGTGCTGACCAGGGAGAGACAATAAATGGGACCTCATTGAAGATGTCCCCTACTAACAAAGATGAAGTGGTGGGAGAAATGCCATCAAAGGCATCTCCGTCACCTTCTGAAGAGCCTGTGGAACCCTCTTTTCAAGAAGTACACGCATGTGACACAAAGATCACATTTACAGATGATGATCTTCTATTTGGTGAAACTCTACACAGTCGTCCCTTGTATATGGTAGGCCACGTGCTAGAGAAGAGGATAAATAGAATTTTGATAGACGAAGGGTCTGGGGTCAACATTCTACCCATCCACACATTGAAAAATCTTGGCATCGCAACTGAAGAGCTTAGTG
Source organism: Solanum rostratum (assembly GCA_029948455.1). Taxonomy (NCBI): domain Eukaryota; kingdom Viridiplantae; phylum Streptophyta; class Magnoliopsida; order Solanales; family Solanaceae; genus Solanum; species Solanum rostratum. The sequence goes on along the minus strand of CM057050.1, from coordinate 37,582,231 downwards.
AAAGCCGTTTGTTGATACAAGGATTCAATCAAGGGGGGCAGAGATCTATAGGCTCGATTAAGCTAGATATTCATATGGATGATTTGCAATCAAGTGCATGGATGCATGTGATTGATGCAAGGACTTCGTATAATATATTATTGGGAAGGCCTTGGGTGCACGAGAACAAAATTGTCTCGTCTTCTTACTATCAATGTCTGAAGTACCTTGAAGATAGAATTGAAAGGAAAATAGTTGCTGACAACAATCCTTTCACTGAAGTGGAGTCACATTTTGCCGATGCAAAGTTCTATTTGAAGAGTTATGTTGTGAAAGGGGAAAAGCTTGAGGGTGTCAAACCGACCAAGTCTGATAAGCTTAAAAGCAAAACAACTAATGCAACCACTGAAAGGGCCAAAGTTGATACTGGGGAGCCTAGTACCTGTCCAAATAAAGGGAAGGCCAAGCCCTCGAAAAGAAAGCTATCCCATACGCTCTGTTATGTCTCGAAGGTAAAGAAAGAGGAGGGTCAATCATCTGGTGTACATGGGAATGTACTAGGGGGGTTGACGCTTCCTATCAAACGGATCGACGCAATAAACTTGTCTTCAAAGCTGTTGGGAAATTTTGTGGCTCAAAATCCGCCACAAGATACTTCACTCCCCACAAAACGTACAGAAGGCTTTGATCCAAATGCTTACAAATTACTCGCAAAGGCCGGGTACAACCCTGATGAGCCATCTAGGCTAGGGAAACTCCCATCGGAGGGCACAACTAGGCAAGCACGTGAAGGATTAGGCTATAACCAACCACCCCCAGTACACATCTCCATAAGAAGGGCAAGCAATAATTATATCACGGTAGAAGATGAGTGTGCTTCTTCTAATAAACGACCTTCTGTCTTTGACCGACTTGGAAAACCTGCTGCAAGAACTTCTGTGTTCGACAGGTTAGGTCCATTGAGGGAGAAAAATAATAAGCGTCGAAGAAGTCACCTAAGGGTAACGATGCTTGCTTCACCTATGATCCAAAAGGATTTCAGAAGCATAGTTCCTTCCAGGATGAAGCGACGAGTGGAACTCGTAGTTTCATGTAAAGAGGTACTAAAGGTGAAGGCTCACACTGTGGTGTATACCAAAGAGTGCGAGGAAGATGAAGAAAGCGTAGGCTCCTCATGTCATGTTACAACTCAGATTGAGAATGATGCCTTGTGTCAACTGAGAATCGATGAAGAATTCGGAGGTGTCGCTTCGTGCCATCATATATCTATTAATGATAATGATCCGCAGGAAGAGGAGGACGCTGGAGATGCTCCACCAGAATTCGAAGAGGGAGTAAAGACCACGATCGATCCCTTAAAAGAAGTTAACCTTGGCACTGATGAAGACCCAAGACCAACTTACTTAAGTGCTTTCCTAGAAGCTGATGAAGAAATAGCTTATATGGATATACTCAAAGAATACAGGGATGTATTCGCTTGGAGCTATAAAGAAATGCCTGGTTTGAACCCCAAGATTGCGGTCCATCAATTGGCAGTCAGGCACGGTGCTCGTCCTGTCAAGCAAGCTCAAAGACGCTTCAGGCCGGACTTGGTTCCGTTGATTGAGAAAGAAGTTAACAAACTCATTGAGGCGGGCTTTATTCGTGAAGTTAAATACCCCACATGGATTTCAAGCATTGTTCCCGTGAGGAAGAAGAATGGCCAAATTCGAGTTTGTGTTGACTTTAGAGATCTCAACAATGCATGCCCTAAAGATGAATTCCCACTACCCATTCCAGAGCTGATGATTGATGCTACAACTGGCTATGAGGCAATGTCATTCATGGATGGTTCTTCTGGCTATAACCAAATTCGCATGTCACCAAAGGATGAAGAACTCACAGCGTTTCGTACGCCTAAAGGTATTTATTGCTACAAGGTGATGCCTTTTGGTTTGAAGAATGCTGGTGCCACATATCAAAGGGCCATGCAAAATATATTTGATGATTTACTCCACAAAAATGTTGAGTGTTATGTTGACGACTTGGTGGTGAAGTCAAAAGGAAGGAGCGACCATTGAAAGACTTGAGAATGGTGTTTGAGTTGCTTCGAAGATATCAACTGAGGATGAACCCACTAAAGTGTGCCTTTGGGGTTGCTTCTGGAAAGTTCCTTGGCTTCATCGTACGACATCGAGGGATTGAGATTGATCAGCCAAAGTTGATGCAATTCTGAAGATGCCCAAGCCTCGAAACATTCATGAGTTGAAAAGTCTCCAGGGGAAACTGGCCTACTTAAGGAGGTTCATCTCAAATCTAGCGGGAAGATGTCAACCATTCAGTCATCTCATGAAGAAGGGTGTCCCTTTCAAGTGGGATCAAACATGTAGCAAGGCCTTTGAAAGTATCAAAGCATATCTGGCGAAACCTCCGGTCTTAGCAGCCCCTATACCTGGAAAGCCACTGATACTTTATATTGCGGCACAAGAAAGGTCCGTGGGAGCCTTACTGGCCCAAGAGAATAATGAAGGCAAGGAAAATGCCCTTTATTACTTGAGCAGAATGATGACACCAAATGAGCTGAAGTATTCACCAATCGAGAAGTTGTGTTTGGCGCTGGTCTTCTCGATTCAAAAGATGAAGCACTATTTTCAAGCTCACGCAATCCATCTGGTTTCTAGAGCAAATCCCATCAAATTTGTTATGTCAAAACCAGTCCTTAGTGACCGGCTAGCAAGGTGGTACCTTCAGTTCCAACAATTTGAGATTGTGTACATCCCTCAGAAGGCTGTGAAGGGACAAGCATTAGCGGACTTCCTGGCAGACCATCCTATACCAGATGATTGGGAATTAACTGATGAGCTACTCGATGAAGATGCAATGGTCATCGAGATCCAACCCCCTTGGAAAATGTACTTTGATGGGGCTACGCATCGTGGTGGAGCTGGTGCAGGCGTTGTGTTTGTCACTTCAGAAGGAGAGGTCTTACCATTCTCCTTCAAATTAGAACAACGTTGCTCCAACAATGTTGCAGAATATCAAGCACTAATACTTGGGCTCGAAATGGCCATTGACATGAAACAATTGCAGTTGCAAGTTTTTGGTGATTCTTAATTGGTGATTAAGCAACTCTTGGGAACCTATGAGGTCAGGAAGCCTGAGCTGCGCTCATATCACTGTTATGCCCAAAAGTTGATAGGACGACTTGGAGATGTGACCCTCCAACATGTGCCAAGGAAGGAAAACAAAATGGCTGACGCCTTGGCTGCTCTAGCTTTGACCCTGACTCTTTCTGATCAAACTCAAGTTACTATCTGCCAAAAATGGGTAGTACCACCGTTGGATGAAGGCGAGCATATGGAGAATAAACTTGAGCAGGTTGTCACAGTTCTCGAAGCCAATAAAGAGGACTGGCGACAAGCTATCATCGACTACTTATGTTATGGGATACTTCCAGAGGATGCTAAAAGAAGAGCTAACATTCATCGTCGGGCACCTTGTTTTCTCTACTACAAGGACACATTGTATAGGAGATCATTTGAGGGAATGCTCTTGCGGTGTTTGGGGGAGGAAGAAGCAACTCAAGCCTTGCAAGAGGCACATTCAAGAGTATGTGGATCACATCAGTCTGGGCCAAAGCTCCACTTTCAAATAAAAAGAATGGGGTATTATTGGCCAACCATGGCAAAAGATTGCTTGGGTTATGCTCGAAGGTGCAAAGCTTGTCAATTCCATGCAAACTTCATACATCAACCGCTTGAAGTTTTACACCCGACTATTGCATCTTGGCCATTCGATGCTTGGGGACTGGATATTGTTGGACCACTGCCAAAATCTTCTGGTGGACACTTGTACATCTTGGCCGCGACAGATTACTTCTCTAAATGGGCCGAAGCTGTAGCTCTTAAAGAAGTCAAGAAGGAGAATGTTGCAAACTTTATTCGAGTGAACATTGTCTACTGATTCGGCTTTCCACGATACATAATAACGGATAATGGTAAGCCATTTGATAATAAGTTGATGAATTTAATATATGCGATCTTTTTGGCTTCAGGCAGCGAAAATCCTCTGCGTATCATGCTGCCGCCAATGGTCTGGCCGAAGCATTCAATAAGACTCTATGCAATCTTCTGAAGAAAGTGGTCTCTAAGTCCAAACGAGACTGGCATGAAAGAATGGAAGAAGCCTTGTGGGTGTATAGGACGACATATCGCACACCAACTCAAGCAACCCCATATTCTCTTGCTTTTGGAGTTGAAGCGGTCCTGCCACTTGAGCGTCAAATACCGTCCTTGAGACTGGCCATCCAAGAAGGGCTCACTGAGGAGGAAAATGCTCGACTACGTCTTGCCGAGATAGAAGCATTTGATGAAAAGAGGTTAGAAGCCCAACAAAATCTTGAATGTTATCAAGCTCGTTTGTCTCGTGCTTTCAATAAAAAGGTTCGCTCGAGGTGTTTTCAAGTTGGAGACCAAGTTCTCGCAGTAAGAAGGCCCATTATCACTTCGCATAAGTCTGGGGGCAAATTTACCTCAAAGTGGGATGGACCATATGTAGTGCAAGAAGTATACTCAAATGGTGCTTATAAGCTTGTCGATGCAGATGGCATAAAGATTGGTCCTATAAATGCAAAATTCCTTAAGAGATACTATCCTTGAGGAAAGTTATGCTCCTTGAAATTTGGGTATAAAAATGCATAATACTCCTGGCCCGCAAGAGTATAAACTGTGTATGGCACCAAAAAAAAAAAAAAAAAAAACGAACCTCCCCCAGAACTACGTTGTGACTTGATCCTCTTTATTGAGGTACGTAGGCGCTTGGAATTATATTCTGAGTTCAGTTGCATGAGTAAAAAAAAAATAAAAAAAATAAATCATATGTCCTTACTAGATCCCTTAAGGGTACAAAACCCTATGGAACGCGAGTCTCTTCTATGGCGTCCTTGAAGTTTTCAAATCTGATCAAGTTTGCAGGTTGAAGCGTTATGTTCCCCAAGTCTCCAAACTAAAGTCTCCAAAGTCTACATGTTGGTTCTCATATTAAGCGAATGTGCAAGTGATGGTCCTCAAGTTCTCAAGTTTTGGGTGGATATTCTTGGAATTTATTCATTCAGTGAGTTACAACATTAAGTTCCATAAAATTTGCAAAGGCGAATGCACAAACTTCAGAGAGAAAGGACTATTATCATTTTCATTCTTATTAGCGTGCCAAACGTGAATTAAGTTTGAATCACTAAAGCTCGTGGCAAAAGATGACATGTGAAGAACTTCAAGTTAAAAACACAAATGCAAGATGTGAAAAAAAAATAGAGAAAATCTATTACTATAAAATTGTCTAACATTGGGGGTCCCTTATGTTTAAACATTTAGAACAGCGTAAAAGCGTCGTATTGTTGGTCCCCTATGTTTAAACATTGGAACAGCGTAAAAGCGTCGTATTGTTGGTCCCTTATGTTTAAACATTGGAACAGCGTAAAAGCGTCGTATTATTGGTCCCCTATGTTTAAACATTGGAACAACGTGAAAGCGTCGTGTTGTTGGTCCCCTATGTTTAAACATTGGAACAGCGTGAAAGCGTCGTATTGTTGGTTACCTATGTTTAAACATTGGAACAGCGTGAAAGCGTCGTATTGTTGGTCCCCTATGTTTAAACATTAGAACATCGTAAAAGCGTCGTATTATTGGTCCCCTATGTTTAAACATTGGAACAGCGTGAAAGCGTCGTATAATTGGTCCCCTATGTTTAAACATTGGAACAACGTAAAAGCATCGTATTATTGGTCCCCTATGTTTAAACATTGGAACAGCGTAAAGCCTCGTGTTGATGGCCTCAAGGCGTGAGTATGGATTTTATCCCTCCACGCCCCAAGACCAAATTCTTGTGATACAATGGAGATTAAATCCACAATCCTGCAAAAAAAAAGGGGGACAAGAAAGAACAAAAAAAAAAGAAAAAGAAAAAAATATTTGTACCTCGCACTTTGAAGCTCCGCGTATAATTCCAAGGATTTTTTGAAGAGAGAAACTTCAAATCCTTGAATCTTGATGCTAAAAGAATAAGGAGCAAGGTCTATTTATAGAGAAGAGATGAGGAATATTTGAATCCTAACAGGATTAGAATATTAAAAGAATATTTGAATCCTAAAAGGAATAGAATATTAAAAGAATATTTGAATCCTAAAAGGATTAGAATATTAAAAGGAATATTTGAATCCTAAAAGGATTAGAATATTAAAAGGATATTTGAATCCTAAAAGAATTAGAATATTAGAAGGATATTTAAATCCTAAAAGAATTAGGATGTTAATCCTTAGAGTCCCAAAAGGATTAAGAAGGGTTAGAAACAAATATTGCTTCTTGGTTAAATGTGCCAAGAAAAGGGGAGTACGGTCACCCACCCAAAGAAATATATATATGTATATAAACATATATAAATTCAAAAGAATAAATAAATAAACATATGAAATCTATTTTTAATAATATACTTCAAGTCTAGTCTTCAAAAGATAAAATATCTCGACAAGACTTGAAGTAGGGAGCATTTGTAATCATATAAAATTTATTAAATATAAATTTTATAAATGATATTAAATTCAAAATATATTAATCCAAACAAATATTATGGATTAATATAATTGGGTCAATTAATTAAGTCCAATAAAGTATGGATGTAATTAAAAGCCCAAATTCAATTATTTGGGCTACAAAAGATAACCCACTTTATTAGGCCCAATATCTTCTTACACAAGAGGTCTATCTTGGTGCCACGTGTCAAATGATGTGGCACGCCAAGTCAAACAAAGAAGCCAATGGGATCACGCCATGTGGAAAATGACAGGCCCATTTCATTAAAGCACAATACGCCACGTCACTCAAATCTGATTGGTCGGGAGAAAGCCTGATTCCATCATGACTCCTCTATTCTACAAGTATATATAGGGGTCCTCATAATTCAAAAGGAGGAGAAGAATTCTAAACAAAAAGGCAAGAGAGAGCTCGTGGATCAAACGCCACAAATTTCTCTGCGAATTCAAGTTCAAGTTCAAGAACAAGCTTAAAAGCTCTTGAATCAAGAACAAGCTCAAGACCAAGATTAATAACAAGAAAAAAAGTCAAGATTCAAGCTCAAGATCAAGATTAAGAACAAGAACAAAGTCAAGATTCAAGATCAAGATCAAGAATAAATTCAAAGCCCAAGAACAAGACTTCAAATTCAAGAACAAGCTCAAGAGCCCTTGAATTTATACTTGAAAAGGCGAATCAGAGGATTCATAGAGATTGTAACACTCACAAATATTGAAATAAAATACAACGATTGTTGCGATATTTTCGTTCTTGATTATTATTTTCCTGACACGAATTTTATCGTCCACAGTCAATTATCATGATTTATGATTTTTTTGTTATTTGACGTAATATGTTTTTAAAACTATTTTAAGTTGTCAATTATCATGATGAGTAGTATCTTTTATGTAATTTTTAATTATAAAATATTAAAAATAAAATAAATTAATTAAAATGAAAGAACCATAAAAAATTACACATAAATCCTTAAGTTGGTCAAACAGACATATTAACTTGCTGCCTTCTTGAACATCTGAAACTCCCTTGACATGTTTGTTTAGAGCAGTTGAAAGTCTACTTGATGTCACAGACAATAGCGCTTCACACAGTAGATAGCGCAGAAGCAATATTTTCAAAGGAAATATGCAAAGAAGAAGCCAGAAGGAAAAATAGAGGCAAAGTGGAGACAGCAACGCGTGGGTTCATTCATTTAAAGGACCAAAGAGTTGGAGTAATATGGAGATTATGAAAAGAAAAATGACAAGAATGCTCTTGGTGGTACCAAGCTAGCATGGAGTTGAGTAATTAGTTTGGTAGTAATGGGAACAACTCACACTTGTATATATTTGATGAGGAGGGTGTTTTGAATTGATTTTTATTAAGTGTTTTATAAGTTAAAAGTCATTAGTTGGGAATTCCTTAACTTTTTTTTTTTTGGCTTTTTTTTTAACTTTTTCATCTTTAAAAAATACTTTTAAAACTTAAAAATTGCTTCAAAGCCAAAAAGTCAAATCAATTCAAACTCCCAATAAATCTTTTTCCATGAAAGTTCTCTTAGATTATGGGAGATTTGGTTTTGTAGTTTTTTATAATTTAATTTTAGTTTTATATCTTTTTCTATAAGAGATTTTTATTTTTATGTATATACATTTGATTTTTATAAATAAGAGATCTGAAAATATTATTTTCTTCTATTCATTTTGTAAGCGGACGTAAAAGATTATTGAGTCTTTGTGGGCACCTGGTCATGTGTTGAATTTGAAAAAAATGAGTTTTTATTTTTTAAAGTGAAAAATGATAACTATATGTGTTTCATCTGTCCCATTTTATATGACATAACTTGATCTAGTACGAAGTTTGATAAATGAACAAAGATTTTTTATATTTATGGTATAAGTGATAGATGTTTCGTGCGGTTATAAATAATTTCATTAAGGGCAAAATACACATTTAAAATTTAAATTGTTAATATAGAAATTTGTCTTTTTTGTAAGATTGACTAAAAAGAAAAGTGACTCATATAAATTGAGAAAAAAAGTGTATTTTGATGCAATAATATTTATAAGTAATATAAATTGTACATGTTGACCTACGTATCATATCCGGGGAAAAAAATACTTATCACATGCTACATTGCCTGAATGTTTTCACAGTCTTGATTTAGATTATTAATTAACAAAGTGCATAGTAACTAATTAACAAAGTGCACGGTAACTCAAAAATATTTTAATTAACAAAGTGCACAGTTATTCAAGAATATTTTAATTAATAAAGTGCACGATAACTCAAAAATATTTTAATTAACAAAGTGCACAGTAATTCAAGAATATTTTGATTAACAAAGTGTACGATAACTCAAAAATATTTTAATTAACAAAGTGCACAGTAATTTAAGAATATTTTAATTAACAAAGTGCAAGATAACTCAAAAATATTTTAATTAACAAAGCGCAAGGTAACACAGAATGTTTGGTTAGGAATGCTAAAATACAAATTTGACGAAGCATCTAAGGCGTTCACACTTGACTTTGTTTGCCAAGTACAATTCGTCAAGTTTGAACCACAAACTTTTAAATCCAATCGAGAAGAAAAGAGAAAATTCGTGTCTCACAAAAGAAGAAAATAAAAAGTAGGAAACAGTCACAATTGTGGGGAAGATTCCCTAACTTTTCTCCACATTTGGAAATTTGGAAAGTGGAAAATAACTAATAATCCTGATGAAGCAAAATTTTCTCTATCTTGTGTATATTGTTTAGGGAATCTAGTTCTAATGTTTATCAATATCTATATCAATATCTATATCTATTTATACTATATTAAAAACGTGAAGGTCCTTAGAAATGATGTTTGAACTTTTTGTACTTCATTAAAAAAAAATTGGATAAAAGAGTCTTTTTGTTATGAAAGTATAAAATAATACAACAAATCAAGTAAGAGAGAAGAGAAAAGATTTCTTATTGCTCTTGAAGAATATTCAAGTGTGTATTACAATGAAGGAAACCCTTATATTTATAGGGAAAAAACTGACTTGGTCTCCAAGTAGGATTCTTAACTCTTAAATGAATCTACATAATAGACATTCACTGCAAATAAAATATATTTATAACACTCCCCCTAGAATGTCTACTTGATAGATTATGTGCCTCATTAAAACCTTACTAGTGTCACGATCCGATCCCGGTCACGATGGCGCCTATTAGATCCTGCCTATAGGCAAGCCAATTACCCAAACCACCGGGTACCTGTCCTAGCTCTCTAGTCAAACCATAGCAAACACAGCAATATAAATAATCGAACCTACCCAGAACCTAGAAGTTAACTGTACAGAGCTATTATAGACTCAAGATAAAATATACATATCTACATACATAACCAGAATAACAACCTACACATACAATTCAAACTACATATATAAGGCTAATGGCTGAATAGAAAAGACGATCGTCAAAACAGAAGGAGACCGTAGAATATTTGAAGTTGTTGATACCTACCCAAGTCTCCTGACACGTCTACAAGCTACCAATCAATGGCCACCACTTGTATCTAGACCTGCACCAGGAATAGATGCAAAAAATAGGGGTGAGAACCGGTGGAAGGTGCCCAGTAGGCATCATCGGCCAACTGAGTTAAATACAGTAAGTATGGTAAGAACATATGTAATAAAATACTGCAATGCTAGTTATCTGAATCCTGGCCAATTGATAAGCATGTCTGGATAACCATGAAACCCTAACTAAACAACCTAAGTGATGTGCAATGATATCGACTAGCGGAACCTGAAGATCAAGTGTCAACTATGTCGGTGGCATCTAGGGAACCTAACTAAGGAGAACTAGAAGGACCAATCAAGTTGAAATAGAAGGGACCACCTAAGCAGGGCCAAACAGTGTACAACACAACCAACTGATGAAATCCAAACAAAACCATATCACAAGTGCCGCAAGACCGAGGTATAGTGGATATACGTGGGTGTAAGGCCCTAGTATCCATGCATGTACGTCGACTGGGCCCCATAAACCCAGAAGGTACACCCACGCACAGCTATGGGGTGTATAGGTGTAGGATACACAAATCAGTAACAGACGACAAAGGTCTCAACCACCCAACCGTATCTAAACCAATAACCTAACCCTGATGGCAAGAGATGAACTCAAAACTTGGAACCCGAACCACTGATGTGACTCACTAGGTACCCTGATCTGGACTCGGCCCACAGATCATGCCATGCGCTGGACAATAGGAAATCCCCTTACCACTCAGTGCTGGAATATAGGTGATCCCCTCAGCACATAATAAGAAGTGCAACACAAAGGCTATACCATATGCTGGACTACAGGCGACACCCTTTGCATCCTGTGTTGGACTGTTGGTAATCCCCTCAGCACATAATCAGGAGTACAACACAAAAGGCTATACCTGTGCTGGACTACAGGCAATACCCTCAGCACCCTGTGCTGGACTATAGGTAATCCCCTCAGCACACAGTCAATATCTCAACCACAGATGACCCAATAACTCCCATAGAAAAAGGTATATATCTCTTTAACAGGATCCCATCCCCATTTCTATCTCACCAGAGGTGTAGTAGCATCCTATCTTATGTCAAAAGTCACAATGCCCATTCAAAGGCAAAAACAATAACAATTCTCAGAATATAGCATGTTACCCGGTGTCAAATAAAGTTAGCAAATGTATAATGGCTAAAAACTATATATCTAGGCATATATGTCACATCATGTTTAACTAGAGACAAGTATATCACAACTAGCCAATCACATGTATTCAGAATAACAGGGCAGTCACAGCAGTACCACAGATATCCAGAACAATTAGGGGTATCAAAACCAAGCATATATTAGAGCAGATCCCTAGCACAAAGTATAGTTAGCAACCAGCTCATAACTACCATATCTCTGTAGCACCAGGATACACCCACATACACATAAAAGTAAAGTCAGAGTACATACCTTTTACATAGCATCAACGTGTCTCCAGCCTTTACTAGATCTTTTCACAGTTTAACAGAACTAGAACACAGCTAATACAATATTTATAGCTAATATAGTACCTTACGCAGTAATCAGTATCTCACGTCATCATACATATCACATACTCAGTAAAACCAGTCTATATACAACACATCCACACATTTCAAATTAGTCTACAGTTTAAGGAAGCCTAGCTTACCTGAAAGGCGAGTCCACGCCCTCTGGATTAGTCCACAAGAGTTTTTCCTCTGTGATGACCTTTAATGTTGCTCAGCTATCAAAATATAAGTCACAATATGTAACACCCCAACTTTTTTTAACTAAGATTGAACCATACTTCATATGATAGGATCAATTCCTGAGTATTTAAAGTATATTAGATGTGATTTAGAGTTATAATTGATCTTTTACATCAAGCCAAGTCCAAAGAATTTCTAGTGACTAAGTTTTCATATGAGTTGATGAAAGGGTCAACTTCAAATGACCATATCTCCTAACGTATACTGAGTTGGGTGACCCATAATATATCATATTAAAGATCTTTAAATTATCTTTCCAACGCATCTTATTTCGCATTAAACGGAGTTCGGAGTAAAGCGTTATGACTATTTTACTGGAGACCTGCAGAGCTGTCTGAAGGTCCGCGACGGCTCCGCGACGCGGACCTATCAAGAACCCTTTCTGGATAAGCTAACCGATGTTCCTTTATTTTATTTTGAGGGTACTTTTACCCTAAAGCCTTTGGGGGTCTATTTAAGGTCCCAAAACGCATAATACATCAGTTTCATAAGTCAAAACCCTCTCTTTCACTCCTAAACATAAAACGCTCAAGAATCATCAAGAAAGTCATCAAGTTAGGATTAACTTTCAAGATTCTTCATCAAGGTGAGTTATTCTTCATAAGCTTTAAGCTAATTTATCTATCTATTCATGAAATCCCTAATAGAATCTTAAATCCTAACCTAGGGTTTCAAGAAAGCGAATTCAAGAATCCCAAGGAAGGATTCCTTGATTCTTCTATCCATGAATTAGGGTTCATCATCAAGAAACCTTAAAGATTCTGAGTCAAGAAGTCAAGAATCAAAAAGAAGTTCTTCAAAGGATGTCTTTCCAAGTTCTTCCACTCTAAAAGAACAACGAGATTGAGGATTTCCTCCAAGAAAGCGAGAACTCATCAAATTTTGATTGTAATTATCAAGTTTCCAGGTATGTAAGGCTACTCTGAAAACATGGGAATGTCCTCCCATGTGCCCCTATGATGTAGGTATGGATGTCCTAATGTGATGATGATAGGGTAACAAATTGAAGTATGAATTAGTAAATACGATGTAGAGAGTAATTGGCATTGTTGTATGCATATACATATATATTTCATGCATTGATGATGATCGTCATACAAACCCTCATGTGTTTTTAAACTATTATTATGAAAAGCATTTAGTTGAAAACCTTATATCTATTGTATTCTAGAAAAGCATGCATGATGAACATGGGTGTGGGTGTAGAGTCTAGAGTAATGATAAAATAATGAATGATGAATGATGAGCATGAGAATGAGAATGTGTAATTGTCTTTAGGTTGAGAGTTAAAGCTCCTAATCTAGTGTTCCTAGATTCTATGATGATGATGATGCTAAGGTTATGAATGAGAGGATGTTGATGTTAATGTTAATAAGGTGAGATGATGACTGATGTTGATATCTCTAAGTTGAGAGTCAAAGTTTCTAAACTAGTATTCCTAAAGTCTATGATGTTGAAGTAACTGCTAATGAGGTGATGATGATGATGTTAATGTTAATGCAATGAGATGACAATGATATCAATGTAAATGAGATGTTAATGATGATGTAATGTGTCCCTATGGGGACTAATGATGATGTAATGTGTCCCTATGGGACTAATGATGTTAATGTTTTATGAGCATGTCGAGTTCTGGAAGGAGTATTGAGCACCAAAATGGATAAAAGTGAGTCCCACTTGAGTCCATTAACTACGTGGCCCGCGTAGGAAGAGAGGATTGAACCGCAATGCGGATGGCTCCTATCTTGTCCCAAATGAGGACTAATGTTATGTTTTGTGGATCCACTAATGTTATGTCTTTTACCCTGGGTAGGGTAATGGATGGATGTGGCAACGACATCGCTTCGTTGTATCATCACTGGCTCATAAGTGATGGTTGTCGGTTAAAGAAACTCCCAGTTAGGCCTCTCAGAAAAGGTTTCCCTAATAGTACTCTAATATAAATGTTAATGTAAAGGCCAATGTTAATTCAAAGGTCAATGTTAATGTAAAGGCCAATGTTAATGCAAAGGTCAATGTTAATGTAAAGGCCAATGTTAATGTAAAGGTCAATGTTAATGTAAAGGTCAATGTTAATGTTTCCCTGATATAAATGTTAAAGTCTCATGATGATGTACGTTATGTTCGGATGATTCTAATGATGTGATTCAGCTATTTTACATGCCAGTACATTCCACGTACTGACGCCATTTGGCGCTGCATCGTTTTATGATGCAGATACAGGAGCTAGAGGACTTCAGCAGCCGCCCCGTTGAAGCCAAGTGTTTGCAAGTTCTGACTGTGGTGAGCCTCCTTGTTTTCGGAGGAAACCTTTATTTGATGCTATCCTATTATTTCATTGAGTCGGTAGCCATGGCATGTCATGGTCCCCTTCTTAGACGATTTAGATAATGTTAGAGGCTTCGTAGACATAATGATGTAGTCAAGGTGAATGTTTTGATAACTGAGCAATATTTCTTTGTTTGGTTTTGATGATCAGATTGAGGTTTGGTCATTGGCCCACTACTTTAAAAGTGTTGTTTACTAATTTCCTTCCGCTATGTTTAAGATGAACGATGTGATGAGGCTAAGTGGTTCGCTTGGGGGCTAGCAATAGTCTCTGAGTGCCGGCCACGCGTAGGGTACCCTCCCGAGGCATGACAAACTTGGTATCACAGCACAGAGTTCAAGTGTCCTAGGGAGTCTATGAAGCCGTGTCTGATAGAGTCCTTATTATTGGTGTGAAGCGCGCCACATCCATAATTGGGAGGCTATAGGACATTAGGAAAAGTTTCCCTTCTTTCAGATTCTGATCGTGCAATAGAGCTCTTTCCTAAGAAATCTGCGATGATTCGTGCGTTGCTCTAAAACTTTCGACGATGCCTCATCCACGAGGTGATAATGACAGTAATTTTCTGACTCTTACAGATGAGATCCTTTAAGATAAAGTAATCGGAATGGTCGAAAGACTGTCTAGGCTTAAGAGAAGCCGACTGATATGCGAAGTTGATTGACTAAGAAGAGTGCACTATTAATCATATTTATCGTGCATTTGAGTTAGCTCTAGATGTACCTAGACCCATTTGTTTTTCAAAACTATCTTTCGAGGTGACCCATGAGGGAGAAACTTATGTCTCTAAAGAGTTTGATGTTACCACTTAAGAGTGAGATGTGAGGTCTTATAAATCCTAAGTAGAATCGAATCATCCCAGAGTTAGAAGGATGATGATGGAAAGAAAGGGATGAGATGACAAGAGTGATGGTTGATTGAGGCTCGTAGTTCGAGTTACATATTTATTAGGTAAATAATGAGGCGGTGAGTCAATTGAATAAGTTTGATGAAAGAGTCGTGAGTACTCTAGTGATTATCATGATGAGGTATAAAGGAAGAGTTGTTGTTAGAATATGGTAGAGCGTGCTCAAACTAGAAGGAAGTTATGTTGATGTGTTGTAGTATTCTACTATTGAGGGTGAAGTGTAGATGTTGAATAGAGGGAAAAAGTGCTTTCAATGTGATAGATCTAAATTAGGCTTATGATTTTAATTGTGAGTTCATGAGACTCATCGAGTTATGAGGTTAGACAGATAAGAAGAGGCTTGAGATATGTATCCATAATTGTGTAAAGAGGTGTGAAGCTCTAAGTTATTACTGCTATAAGAATCTAAATAGTATATTTGAGTTATCGATGTGGAGTAGGTTGATGTAAGTAATCTTAATCATCATGAGTAACTAAGTTGATTTGGGGCTTATCAATAGATGATGACGAGTGTCCATGATAGACTAATTCTTATGCAATTAAATTTATGGGAGCACAGAAGTTGAGCGCCAGCAGGCAAAAGAAGAGATTAGATTGTGAGAGTTGTGGGCAGTGGTTATGTACGCCATAAGAATAGCAAACATAGAGAGTTTTTCATAGAGACTAGAAGGAGCTAAGAATAATAGCGTTAAAAAGAGTCTGAGTGGCTAGCTATATGTATGTGACTATAGCATAACAGAAGAGTTTAAGATATTCTTGTGGATAGTGATTCCTTGACCATGTGGAGGTATATGCTTATAGCCTAGTAGAGGAAATCGATTTATAAACTTAGAGTAATGACCTTGAGAGCTAAGGAAGAGTTGATGTAAGGCCCGGTAAAATTATCAAAGTACCCCTAGAGGAGAGATGTGCGCATAACACATCTTCCGATGCTCGAATGGCGAATCCGAGGCCGGATTTGTGATCAGCACAAAAATTTGAGTGGGGGAAGGGCCTCGGTCGATTTTTAGAGTGACCGAGTGAAAAGATAATTTTTCGATCCGAACACCGAAACAGTGTCGGTGCGCGACAGAGGCGCATCGCGCACCTGTAGCGGAGTGACACTTGCATTTTTTTCAAAACTTTTCGACGGGATTGAGAAAACTCGTTCAGAAAATTTTTGCTGAAAATGTACTGTTCGCGACCAGTCCGCGTCGCGGACTGAGTCACTTCGAGGCTGGAAATTTCTAAAATTATTAAGGGGCATTCTGGTCCATTCCTAACACCTTACAAACTCCCTATACGACTGATATAAGTTGTTTTAACATGAAAAGGGTCTAAAGTCCTATTCTAAGTCCTTTTCTAACAATTGAATAGGACTAGAGCTTGAGAGAAGAGGAGAAGAGCTTGAGATGGAGGAATTCAAGAGATAATGGGAGTTCTTAATTCTGATGATGATGTGATGTCATTTCCTTTTAAGGTTATAGATGATGAGGAGGAGTTAGAGAAATCGTGAGGAGTCTGATAGATAGGTATAAAAAAAACCATATTAGTATCTCCCGAGGTAAGAGTTCATCCGATCGAGGGTGTGAGCTGATATGATAGGCTTAAATATGTGGATGTTATTATGCAAATGTATTAGAGTGATGAGGACGAGCAGTATTCTCTAAGTACAAGTTACTATGAAGTGAGACTTCTTGATTCTGATGTCACCTTACATGTGCACTGACCTTCGGCTTGTTATGCTACTGTTGATGGTATGATGTAGAGTATCAAATTTTAGAGGTATAATCATGCTTATGCTGCATGGAGAGGTGGCAGTTTGGGGGTTTCATCAAAGGGGGAGATGATGAGTTCCTCCACGTCCAAATAGTGATGTTGATAATAGTAGACTGAGAGTGAGGTGGATGAGAAGGAGTGAATATATCCTCATTGTGATACTAGTGTTAAACTTGTGTCATGTAAGGATAAAGATAAGAAAGAGGAAAGAGATGAGATCGTATGATGCGCAATAGATAGGTAAGAGTATGTTGATGTGACTTTGAATGAGAGTTCATTGAATGGTGGAGGTAGAAGTGACAAGTAGGCTTGAATGGAAGAAGAAGAGGTGAGTAGGTGGAGGTTTGAATAAGAGCTATGAGTTTGCATTGATGGAGCAAAGTGCCATGAAAAAAAAAGAGCACAATTGAGGTGGGGACTTGAGCATGAGAGTGTCCTCAGAGTCTTGTTTATACGATGTTCCTATTCTCGATTTGAGTTGATGGCTTCCTTTCTGAGTTCGAAAGACTGATTGACGAGGTGTCTAAATGATTCAAATTGATTGAGTTTCGATATTCCATTCGTGCTTAATAAAGAGAATGTAAGATGTAATTTCCTTACCATTTATTTGAATTGAGTTTTCTATTTCTGAGTTGATGTGCCCATTCCTGAGTCTGAATAGAGATGGTTTGAGATTGATGACGAGTAAGAGTTTGATTGATTGAGTGAGTTTTGAGAAGAGTTCTGATTCTTATTCGTGCCTTGATGTCTACCTTACTCGTCATTCGAGGACGAATGATCCCAAGGGGGAGATAATGTAACACCCCAACTTTTATTTAACTAAGATTGAACCATACTTCATATGATAGGATCAATTCCTAAGTATTTAAAGTATATTAGATGTGATTTAGAGATATAATTGATCTTTTACATCAAGCCAAGTCCAAAGAATTTCTAGTGACTAAGTTTTCATATGAGTTGATGGAAGGGTCAACTTCAAATGACCATATCTCCTAAAGTATAATGCGTTAGGTGACTCATAATATATCAAATTAAAGATCTTTGAATTATCTTTCTAACGCATCTTATTTCGCATTAAACGAAGTTCGGAGTAGAGAGTTATGTCTATTTTACTGGAGACCTGCAGAGCTGTCTGAAGGTCCGCGACGGCTCCGCGACGCGAACCTATTGCGAACCCTTTCTGGATAAGTTAACCGACGTTTCTTTATTTTATTTTGAGGGTATTTTTATCCTAAAGCCTTTGGGGGTCTATTTAAGGTCCCAAAACGCATAATACATCAGTTTCATAAGTCAAAACCCTCTCTTTCACTCCTAAACATAAAACGCTCAAGAATCATCAAGAAAGTCATCAAGTTAGGATTAACTTTCAAGATTCTTCATCAAGGTGAGTTATTCTTCATAAGCCTTAAGCTAATTTATCTATCTATTCGTGAAATCCCTAATAGAATCTTAAATCCTAACCTAGGGTTTCAAGAAAGCGAATTCAAGAATCCCAAGAAAGGATTCCTTAATTCTTCTTTCCATGAATTAGTGTTCTTCATCAAGAAACTCTAAAGATTCTGAGTCAAAAAGTCAAGAATCAAAAAGAAGTTCTTCAAACGATGTCTTTCCAAGTTCTTCCACTCTAAAAGAACAACGAGATTGAGGATTTCCTCCAAGAAAGTGAGAACTCATCAAATTTTGATTGTAATATCAAGTTTCCAGGTATGTAAGGCTACTCTGAAAACATGAGAATGTCCTCCCATGTGCCCCTATGATGTAGGTATGGATGTCCTAATGTGATGACGATAGGGTAAAAAATTGAAGTATGAATTAGTAAATACGATGTAGAGATAATTGGCATTGTTGTATGCATATACATATATATTTCATGCATTGATGATGATCGTCATAAAAACCCTCATGTGTTTTTAAACTATTTTCATGAAAAACATTTAGTTGAAAACCTTATATCTATTGTATTCTAGAAAAGCATGCATGATGAACATGGGTGTAGGGGTAGAGTCTAGAGTAATGATAAAATAATGAATGATGAATGATGAGCATGAGAATGTGTACTTGTCTTTAGGTTGAGAGTTAAAGCTCCTAATGTAGTATTCCTAGAGTCTATGATGATGATGATGCTAAGGTTATGAATGAGAGGATGTTGATGTTAATGTTAATGAGGTGAGATGATGACTGATGTTGATGTCTCTAAGTTGAGAGTCAAAGTTTCTAAACTAGTATTCCTAAAGTCTATGATGTTGAAGTAACTGCTAATGAGGTGATGATGATGATGTTAATGTTAATGCAATGAGATGACAATGATATCAATGTAAATGAGATGCTAATGATGATGTAATGTGTCCCTATGGGAACTAATGATGATGTAATGTGTCTCTATGGGACTAATGATGTTAATGTTTTATGAGCATGTCGAATTCTGGGAGGAGTATTGAGCACCGAAATGGATAAAAGTGAGTCCCACTTGAGTCCATTAACTACGTGGCCCGCGTAGGAAGAGAGGATTGAACCGCAATACGGATGGCTCCTTTCTTGTCCCAAATGAGGACTAATGTTATGTTTTGTGGATCCACTAATGTTATGTCCTTTACCCTGGTAGGGTAATGGATGGATGTGGAAACGGCATCGCTTCGTTGTATCATCACTGGCTCATAAGTGATAGTTGTCGGTTAAAGAAACTCCCAGTTAGGCTTCTCAGAAAAGGTTTCCCTAATAGTACTCTAATGTAAATGTTAATGTAAAGGCCAATGTTAATGCAAAGGTCAATGTTAATGTAAAGGCCAATGTTAATGCATGTAAAGGCCAATGTTAATGTAAAGGTCAATGTTAGTGTTTCCCTGATATAAATGTTAAAGTCTCATGATGATGTACGTTATGTTCAGATGATTCTAATGATGTGATTCAGCTATTTTACATGCCAGTACATTCCACGTACTGACGCCATTTGGCGCTGCATCGTTTTATGATGCAGATACAGGAGCTAGAGGACTTCAGCAGCCGCCCCGTTGAAGCCAAGTGTTTGCAAGTTCTGACTGTGGTGAGCCTCCCTGTTTTCGGAGGAAACCTTTATTTGATGCTATCCTATTATTTCATTGAGTCGGGTAGCCATGGCATGTCATGGTCCCCTTCTTAGATGGTAGAGATAATGTTAGAGGCTTCGTAGACATAATGATGTAGTCAAGGTGAATGTTTTGATAACTGAGCAATATTTCTTTGCTTTGTTTTGATGATCAGATTGAGGTTTGGCCATTGGCCCACTATTTTAAAAGTGTTGTTTACTAATTTCCTTCCGCTATGTTTAAGATGAACGATGTGATGAGGCTAAGTGGTTCGCTTGGGGGCTAGCAATAGTCTCTGAGTGCCGGCCACGCCTAGGGTACCCTCCCGGGGCGTGACACAATATCAATGTGGCTATTTTGGCTATAATATATTTAAAAAACGAGGGAGAATAGGTCAATCACGACCAAAATGGAGAAAATAGGGCCCACACCCAAAATGTCAAACCAACCCCCATAAAATGATATCTACATCACCCGCCTATAGCCAAAAAATTAAGCTCAAAACGAGTCTCAGAATAATCAGAAACAACCCAAAAAATCACATGATATTTTTATCGCGAAGTACATCATACGTACAACAGCTTCCAAGCAAAATTTCTAAAAAATATCATCAAATTAATAGATGCTAAATATAACATGTTGTAGGTACCAAAAAGTAGTACAATTTTGACCCAGATTTTACTTAATTCCGGTAAGAAATGGCCGAGATATTATATTTTGAATTTTCCAACAAATCATAACGTGCCCAGCAGCTAAAATCAGATTTCTGCACCAAATGGAGTGCTATCAATTAGTTTCAACATTACTAGGATGTGCACCATGCAAAAATGCACAGAATAGACCCAATTTTACCAAAATCCAACTTAAAATGGATAAGAAATCACATATCCAAATTACCGACATACATATTTGATATACAACAGAAAACGGTAAAATTTTACCTCAAACAACACACCAAAATCAATTTCTGACACTTCTACAATGTTTCTCTTGGAAAAATACACAAGTTAGCCTTTTGAATTGCCCAAATTCGATAAAATATGAGAGAGAGAAATCGTTGATCAAATTTTTTTATTCGTTCTTGACAAATTCTTGAAATTTTCCAAATAAATATGTCCTTCTTCTCTTTCGACCGACTTGCCACATTGTGGCTTGTGGCTGGCTACGTCAGCCCGTCGCCTTCTAATTTTCAACATCCGTTCAAACTTAATTTCGTTACTCCAGCCTCATCCGGAGTCCAAAAAATACAATTCATATATCAAATCTAATTGAACATGGCATTCCAAACTCAACAGTGTAGTCTAAATTCCCATCAGAGGTCGTTTTATCCCAATACGGGTCCCATTTCCCAATATCAAAGTCTATCAAAGGGACCAATACGTACCCAGAAGCCCCGAGAACCATATGTAAGGTCTTCTTATGCAAAACTTGATGTTACGGATCCAACAAAGTTGTCATAATTTCCACTTGAGGCACGATCACCAAGGACATTGACTAAAGCCAATTATTGACATGTTTCGACGGCTAAATTTGTAAAACTCGATATAATTACACCAAACATGCTCCTAGCCTAATTTGGCTGTTCTGGAGCTGATGAAACCGTGAGAATTTCACTCTGAGGCCATTTACTAGAACATTACCTAAAAATTTATTTTACCGTCACAATCTCACATTTAACTCGAAAAGCTGTATAAATTTTGAATGATTCACCCAACGACCGAACAATCATTGTCAATAAATTACAACTAGTTTGGGGTCACTAGGCAAATGCTCAAACTGATAAAATATTTACGAAATTGTAGAAATGACTTAGAGGGTTATTATAACTAGATAAAACCCAGTGGAAAAAATATTCTAGTAAAGAAAAAAGAGCACACATATCTAATAATACACATTATTGGATGTCTAATTAAAAACCTTACAATTAAAACCCAATGGGACAAAACCTTGTGAGGAAAAAAAGAGTACATCGTGCAATGACTCTCCCTAATCAGAACATCAATCCAAATACTTGAATCTTCGCATCCCAATCTTGTGTACCATCTTTTTGAAAGTTGCAATTGGTAGAGATTTGGTGAAGAAATCAACCACATTGTCACTTGAATGAATCTGTTCCACATTTATATCATCATTCTTTTGGAGCTCATTTATATAGAAAAGTTCTGGCGAAATATGCTTTGTTCTATATCCTTTCACGAATCCTCCCGTTAGGATTAAAGAGTTTTGCAAGTTTCCCATTTCAACTTCTTTAAGCAAATAATCTATTACCTTTTGAAAACTCTTCAAGAGTTTTAATTCAAGTTATCAACTTGCGCGACCATATGAAAGATTCTTGATTAATTTAATCAATACGAGGATTATAAATAAGTTTTTCAAGAACTTGTATATGCTTCATGCATTTTAAATCCTTCAAATACTTTCAATCTTTCATATCAATTTTGTCCAGTGACAATATTCAATATTAAATGCATCACATTTTCTAGTGTCTAGATTGCAAGTCAAATAAGTTTTGCGCTTACCAATATGCATCATTCCACTTGATAATTAGAGCATGCTTTAATATATCGTAGAGCTTAGATCCTCATAATCTTTTATAATATTGTGCTATATTTTATCAAAGATATCATCGACAAAATAGCTTCTTCTTTTTTTTTTTGTCGATTTGCAATGCGACATAACTTGTTGAGATCTCATCACTTCATTATTTTCAGGTAGCTACCCCTCTCATGAGGTTTCATGAAGTGTTACGTCGTAAGCTCTGCAAGAGCACATTGCCTCTCAATTATGACCATTTTGATCATTTGCTCCTTTCCTTTTAAGAATTATCTCTTTTGGGATCAATTACATGCTTCATGCGTGCCATAGTTTTTGTCCTTCAGGGACATTCAATAAGAGCATTTTAACTCCTAGTTTATTATTATTATTATTATCTCCCCCTTATGTTAGACAAACTAACATATATTCCAATCTATCTTGGAGAATTCATCTTTTATTCACCATGGTATATTTATTAGTTATATACCGCATATCAAAATTAATAGATTGAAATTATATTGTTCTCGACCATAAATCAATTAAGGGGAATTTGATCATAATGTATCAGATTGATGCATATTTTTGTCTACAATTTGTCATATTTCAAACCATGAAGATTTGCTCTCATAAGCAATGATTGACCATTTATCTAAGATATTTAGTATCAATTAGCTTGGATATTTATCAATATTATCAAAATAAATTGTCTTGATTACGTATTCTGAAAGTTGTGCTCTTAACTCAATAATCTTGTACAAATAATTTTGCGAATGTCAAACTTCGAGTTGACAATAAACACACATGTGATCATCTAATAGATGCATCTTTTCATATCACATAATCGTGAATGAACTCATATTCACCTTTTATACTTTCAGAATTTAGGGAATTCAGTCCCAACAGTTGATCCAATCAACTTATCATTAGAACTAGCGATCTTGAAGAATCTTTTATTTCTTCAATATATGTTTATTAAGTAAATTCCAAGTTTACCATGACATACGTCTTTTGCTTTAGTAAATTTCTGATTTACTATTACATGAGAAAAATTCAAATTTATTACTCGGGGAGTAAATTTCAACTTTATTTCTTCTCAACTACTCTACTTCTTGTAGAGGTGAGCCGTGATCCTTTTTAAATATGTAAATCCATCTGGCATTTGATTTGCAATTTTTTACATGTGAATAATCTTTTGTACTTCTTGGTCACAAATAGAAGCACATTAATCAAAATGAGACAATGATGAATTTTTCCACAAAATTTATCTTTTAATATCATCATCTTCTCCCCCTAATTTTGGAAAAATTATCTCATCAAATCGACAATCTAGAAATCGAGCATTAAAAATATCTCTAGTCAATGGTTCAAGTTAGCGAATAATGGAGGGTGATTCAGACCTAGTATATATTCCTAATCTTCTTTGGGATCCCATTTTTGTGCGATGTGCTAGTGCCACAGGCACATATACAACACACCCAAAAATTCTTAGATAGGACCCAAAATCAGTTGCAATGGAGAATGCTTATGATAATTTATTGGTCTGAGACGAATAAGTGTTGCAAGATTGCATGTCCCCATACAAAAGTGGGCAATCTAGTTTCATAAGCAATGGTCTTACTATCAATTGCAAGCATTTAAGTAATGAATAGGTAAAGCCATTTTGAGTATGAACATGAGCAACAAGATGTTCAATTCTTATCCCAATGGATAAACAATAGTCATTAAATGCTTGGGATGAAAACTCTGGAGTATTATCAAGGCGAATGGACTTAATTTGATTATCAAAAAATTGTGCTCGTAATCGTATTATTTGTGCCAGTAATTTTGCAATGCCAAATTACGAGATGACAATAGGCACACATGAGACCATCTAGATGAAACATATATTAGGACCATAAAATATCTAAACGTCCCACTAGGTGGGTGAATAGGTCCACAAATATCCCATGTATACGTTCCAAAAATGCAAGGGACTCAATCCTAACTTTTGTTGGTGATGATCTGACAATCAACTTGCCTTGATAACAAACAGTACAAGAAAATTCACCATTTAGAAGAATCTTTAGGTTTTTTAATGGATGTCCATTTGAATTTCCTTTAATTCAAATCATTATCAAAAGTTTTCATTCTTCATGAATGGAACACAATCACCTTAGCATATTAACTTATGATAGCTTAGTACCTTATTCCATATTCACGTGCATTATTCAATCACTTGTCTCTTTCAGACATTATGCACTGCTACCACATTCACTTTATAAAATGGAGCATTTTAATGAAATATATTTTATGACTTTTCACCAAAAGCATATTATTTTGCTTTAGTCATCATTATATCATCAATATAGTGCATTGGGACTTGAACCCAATGTCTTATCTATATGAAAATGTCTTACGCTATAAATTGATGGGGCTTGAACCCAACATCTTATTATCATGTGTTTGGATGTATGACCACCATATCTTTCTTTTAGGCTTTTCCACAAAACAAGTGGATATACTTGATTGTGAGATATTCATATTTTAAAATTTTCATCAAGATGATGACACAAGAATATTATAACTTTAGCACAGTCTTATTTTGATACTTTATTTCATCTTTAATGATGTCTTAAAGATACCTAGTATCCAACATCCATGAAGGGTAGTTCTTGCCCAAGCTATGAAGGGCAATAGCCTCAAGTTTCTTAAGCTTAGTCATATCAATAAAGATAAAATAAATAAATAATACCTTAGCCTTGAAACTTAACCCTCACAAGCGTTGAAACTTAACCTTCTCTCTTTAAGACAGTAGAGTCTCGTGCTGATAACGTGTTATGAAATTATAAAATAATACAACGTATAAAGTAGGGGAGAAGAGAGAAGATTTCTTATTGCTCTTGAAGAAAATTCAAGTGTGTATTACAATGAAAGAAACCCTTATATTTATAGGGAAAATACTTAGTCTCCAAGTAAGAAACTGACTTGGTCTCCAAGTACGATTCCTAACTCTTAAAAGGAATTTACATAATATACATTTACTACAAATAAAATATATTTATAACACTTTTCACCATTTTTCTTTACATTATTATTAAATTATATTTATAATATTGACTTTTAAAATATATGGAAAGAAGTGAAAAAATAAGAACTTTTAACCATGGAAAGACTCCTAAATCTTCCTTATTTGATAGATTTCTACTTCTTCCTTATTTGAATAAAAAAAATATACTGCAGTCGTTAAAGAAAATTCTAATGTACCACGAGTTCTAATTAGTGATAGAATCTCTATATATAGGAACTTTATAAGTAAATAATTTATCAAAATTACCTTTTTAGTGAATTATTTGTCTTTCTAAAAGTTCATAATTAAATTCAATTTTTCTCGCTTTGATTGCGCGTACAACAAGACTATTACTATATTAAAAGTGTGAAGGCCCTTATAAATATTGTTTGAATTTTTTGCTCTTCATTAAAACACTTCGCTTTAGACAAAATCGTCTTTTCACCTTTTTCTTTAATTATTATATTATTATTTTAATAATATTAAATATTAACTATAATAAGCATAATAAAAATTAAATGAAAAAAGATTTTATCAAAATTTTATACAGAGAATCTTTTGCCAACTAAAATAGACTTGATTAAAAAAAGTCAAAAAGTTTAAAAAAATAAAATTAAAAAAACTCACCCAAAAAGGCATTTAAAGAATAGGCAAAAAGAATAATTAAAAAAAAGGGTCCAAAAAAGGATTTAAAAAATAGACAAAAAACATTTTCCGAAATCGTCAAAAAAAGAAGTCCAAAAAAACCCAAAAGAAGTCCAGAAAAAGTCAAAGAACTGTCCTGAGGAGGCCCTTTGCCACGCTATATTAAAAACAAAGGTAAACCAAAAAGAATTATTTCTTCTACTCCTACGCTATTCAACCCTAATTTAACCTTCGTCTACCTTTTTTTTTTTTTTTTTAAGTTTTCTTCTTGTTTTGATTTAAATAGTCTATTTGCATTTATTAGCATTATTTTTTAATCTTTAAAAACCCTTTTTAGCTAATAGCTTTAAAAATTCTATACGATCATACATGACTAATAATTGACACTAGATTCTTTCTTTTTAATAATTTTTCGTATTTTAGTGGAAAAATTTTTATCGAAAAATTAGATGAAACAAGTATGATGTTGCCAATTGAAGTAGCCAAAAAAAAAAATCAAAGGTTCCAAAAAAAAATCAAAGGTTTGTTTTTCTTTGTTTAATTGTGACTTAGTTTTAGTTATATTTAGATATCTTATTTGCTAATAATGTTGTTTAATCTTTAATTAAACTTATTTGTGTATTCAAAATATAAAATTTTAGTTAAGTGTTGAATCTTAATACAAAGAACTTTTATTCGAACGATGAATATATAAATTTAGAATTCTAATCCACTATCAAATATAGACTTGAATTAAATACTAGAAGTATTATTTTCCAAAAAGAAAAGAGATGATGGATTTAAAAAAATAAATTAATCTAGGTGAATTCAGATAATTTTAATAATATATATCTTTTTTTATGAAAGAATATACGTTATGTTGATTTTTAGCTCTTTTAAAAAGAAGAACAAGTAAATTAATTTTGAACCAAATGTGCACCCTAGAAAAGGAAAAAGAACAACAAATAAGTTAGTAGAAATCAAATTGTTATAAAAAAGAAAAAGAAAGAAAAGAGGGGAGTGGGGATGATGTGGGGAATAATAAAAGAACAAGTATGTATAACAGTTCAAGATTTTCTTTAGAAAAAAAGGGGGTTGGGGAGGGGTGGAAAATAAAATAAGAAGTCTAAATCAGGATTTGCTTGGTTAATCTGAGCTTTACGTTTTTTTTAGTTTTGATTTAAATTATTTTTATAACAATGATTATATTTTTAAAAATTAAAGAGTTCTAAAATATGTAGTAAAAAATAATTATGAGAAATTAATATTGATAGGTTTTGTTTTTTCGTGTCTGTATGAAAATGGAGTTCTAAAATATATAATAAAGAGAATTTTTTAAAAATATATGACAACTAAAAAAAGAAAAAAAGATTACGTGCAGTAGAATTGTACCATTATAATAAGTTTGACCTATTGAAACATAGTATTATGGATAAGTTTAATTTCTAGTTTATGCTTAACAGAAATTAGTTTTTCTAATGTATATATGACAAATATGAATTTGCAAGGAATCTTAATTCTAATCCGAATCAAGTTCCAATATTAAGTCCTAATAATCCTTGAAGTTCAAAAGGTCTCCGAATATAAGTAATTAATAAATATGAAAAAGAGTATGTATAATTTTATTGATTGACATGATATTTTTGTTTTTTTATTTTTGATTTTATTTAGTTTCAAATTTTATTTTTGAATTAATTCTTTTTTATATTTAGAATTCTCTTTTGATTTAGGACTATTTTATATATATCTAATCTATATTAAAAGCGGCCCTTAGAAATGTTCTTTGAATTTTTTGCTCTTCATTAAAAGATTCATCTTTAGACAAAATCGTCTTATCACTATTTTCTGTAAATTCTTATTTAATTATATTTATAATATTGACTTTTAAAATATATGAAAATAAATGATAAAATAAGGTTTAAAATAGACTTCTACTTCTTCCTTATTTGAATCAAGAAAATACTTTATAATCGCTAAGGAAAATTCTAATTTACCATAATATATAGGACTTTTATAAATAAATAATTTATCAAAATTACTTTTGTCGTGAATTCTTTATGAAATCTTTTCACAAGTTCATAATTAAATTTAATTTTTCTAATTACACCCAAAGCGCGTACAACAAGACTAGTATAAATAATTGTCTAAAGTATGAAGAAAAGTAAAGGGAAATTATTATTATTATTATTCTAATATTTAAGACTTTGAAAATAATTAAAATTTTGATTATCAAATATTTTGTCAATAAAAGTATATAATATAACAAATTTAAAAGGAAAAAAATTCAGTAAATTATGTTGGAAACCTTAACCACTCCTTTTTATATTTAGCCGTATTTTTGTCACATTAAATTTTAACCAATTAATCGTTTAACTTCTAACTATTCCACTTCAAATTATTACTTTATGTATTTATAAATAATTGAGTTCGATTTTCTAATCCTTGTCGGTTCACAATAGATTAAACTACTGCATGAAACTAATAATATATATATATATATTTAATGTTATTTACATCAATATTGTATACATTTTAACAAGTACTATTCACATATAATTTTTAAATTGACATGTCACATACGTGCAAATCACGTATTCATAAAATATACCCTTCACATTATATTTAAATTAAATGTATCTTTAGGATCATTTATTATTGTTCCATTTACTTGTAATTATGTAGGTTAGGTATGAAAGAAATCTTGGTGGAGAGCGTTATTCATGATGGAGATCTATCAAGTCTGAATTTGAATTAGTTGGACTTCAATATGGATTCTGAACATTCAATGACTAATTTAAAAAATTGTACGTTGTTATGATAATATTAAGGATTTTCAAATATTTATAGTATTCAATTTAATTATATTAATGTGACTACACGTGCAATACACATATGCTAAACTAGTTATTTTAAAAGATTGAATATTTTTAGAAATAATGATTAAATTTTTTATTATTTATTAAAAGATTTTACAATAAACAAGACTGACATTTATTTTTTAAAATTATTATTTAATTACCTTTAGAATATTGACTCCTAAAATAATTTTGGAGTCGTTTTTAATTTATCCTAATAAATTTTTGGAAAAATAAACAAATTCATGCGGTATGTTTTTTGGTTATCATATAGAAGTCCTTTCAGGCGTAGAAGTTCAAATTTCTTTTTATCAATTAATGAATCATTTTGTTTGTCTGCTTGAAACACTTCTATAAAGGAATCAAAGTCTGAACTCTTGTCGTAAGTAGGCCCTTCTGCCACAGTTTTTTTTCCTCCTTCGTTGAACCTCCGTTTCTTTTCTTAAGTAACCTTTGTTTCTTTACAACCTAATATTAGTACTTTAGTAATATGTAATGTCTGAATATCTTCAAAAGATTTTGGGTATATTTAATTTATTCACACGTACACTAGAGTTATTAAAAAAGTTATCCTTTATGTCCCAATTTGTATTTCACGATTCGAATTTTGAAAAAATTATATAAAAAATAACATAAGTTATAATTAACAATTTTTAAATTAAATGATATTTGAAAACTTTAGGTAAAAAAGTTAACTTGATTCTCGAAATTTGAATATCGAAAGATGGAAGGGATTTTATTAAAAAAATCAAATGAAACTCGGATTTATTAATCAAAAAGAAGGAAAAATTACATAAACACACAATATATTTTTTCATATTTTCTAAAAATCCCTACAGTTTGAGAAAATTTCAAAAATTTCTATTTTCTTTTTTTCTCTCCAATTATTAGATACATATCCCTCACTTCACATTCCTTTTTTAACTGTACTATAATCACACCTAAATTAAAGATTTCCTTTATTAAATTTGATTTATAATTATCTTTTCCTTGATTTTCTCATTTATTTACAACTATCTTTTCTAACTAATGGATAATCTGCACAAATAGGATAATTCTAACCATTTTTTTTTATCACTGTGTATACATTTTCAAAAATAAATGTTAAGAAAAATCAGTGTCGCGCCCCATTTTTTCTCACGAAGAAACGGGAACCTGGACGACGTCGCGTCAACGACTCTTTTGGGATTTTTGATTAAGGAGAGTCGCCACCTAATGAATTAAGGTGCATTAGGACACCATTCTAAGTTTAAATCTAAGGTCAAAGTCAACCAGAGATTGGGTAAGGGTTCAAATTACCTCGAAGGGAAGGTGTTAAGCACCCTTCGAAGTCCGCAAATGCGGGTCCCGACCGTGTCTCGCATTTATGTGGGGGATTGCAAATAACAAAGTAGGGTCTCTTAACTTTAAAATTTCCTAAATTGATTCTAAGTGATAAAATCATTTATTTTATTTATTAAATAGGTGACCAAAATAACGGAAGTGTAATTGAACAAGTAATTAACTCTAGGTGATGCATCGAATTAATTTGGTTAATTAAAATTGATAAATAGACTTGATTATTAACTCTAATCAAATCATCAAGTAATTATAGAACACAAATTTTATCTTATTTTTTTTAATAATATCCAAGTAATAATGCAATAAGCTATTAATCTTAATCTATGTGATCAAATAAATCTCATTTTTTATGTTATTAGGCAGAAAATAAAACAAATCAAATAATTTAAACTACCCAAAACAAAACAAAAAAAAATCATGAAATAAAGATTTTTCTTGATTTCAAGAGAGAAATAAAAAAAATATTTGTTTTTTTGTAGGTACGAAACTATGATATTTAGTTATCATAGCTCCTTCACCTAGAAACATTTTTATTTGAGATCGGTCTTACAAAAATTATATATAATTTTGTGTTAAAAAAAGTAAAAAAATTCGATACAATATATATATATATATATATATATATACACACACATAATTTATTTAAGTATAGATACACATAATCTCTCTTTTTGTTTTTTTTTTAAGAAATTTGGGTAGGTGGTATTTCCGGGGACGCGTCGGCTAAAATTTTGGAATTAGATCTCATAATTCCTTTTGACTTCCTCACTAACTATAGGTTAGGAGATAGTCTTTTTCCGCATTGTCTAGCCCAAGTTGAAAGAGGCTAGACAATGAACTTTTTAGAAGAAAATATTTTAGTGAAATCTTGTTTAAAAGATTAAAAATAAAATAAAAGAAAAAAAATATAACACGTATTTCTCCGCCCCCCTTTTTGACTAGATCCCCAAGTTGTTTATTGTTACAATATTGCAAAATAAAGAAGGAAATAATAATCCTAATGCTACTAACAGTAAAGAAGATATCTATATTAATAGTGAAAGCTTCAAGGCCATGTTCCTATTTCAATTTCAACCCGTAAAAGGCGACGCTCCAATTTATAATGAGAGGACCTGCAGCACTCACAACGTCTAACAATAATAGTAATGTAACAACAGTAATAAACACATAATGTAAAAGTATTATTCTAACATGTCATAGAAGAGGAACAAACCAGCAACACGATAGTCATGGCAATCAAGCACGTAAAGGACCTTGTTCTAACACAATATAAACAGAGAAGAAACCAGTTACGAATTAATGCCAAGAAAAGGATGAAGTTGAAAAGATTATTGCAATCCGCTTAGTGTAATGTCTCCTCCTTTCTTTTCTTTTTTTTTTTCACTAAAGAAAGTACTAAACAAAATAGTGTGTATCTGAAAAGAGAGAATATGTTTTTCTTTTTTCATGTCCTGAGGAGTGGGAGATGGAATGCTTATATAGGATAGAGAAAAGAAATTTAAAAGACAAGAGGATAAAAATATATTGTTACCATAAAAGAGTGAATCCAATTAATTAGGCATAAAATCTCTTAATGACCAATCATCCCCACTTATAAGGAAAGAAATAATCAGAATTCAAATCACAATGTGTAATTGATTAAATTCAGAATATAATATCAATCAACTTGATTCGATTATATTTATCCTAAAATAAATCGATTAACTTGTCTTCTTTTAAATTTAGAATATAATATCAATCAATTTGATTCGATTATATTTATCCTAAAATAAATCGATTAAC
The DNA here is from genome assembly GCA_029948455.1 of Solanum rostratum. Taxonomy (NCBI): domain Eukaryota; kingdom Viridiplantae; phylum Streptophyta; class Magnoliopsida; order Solanales; family Solanaceae; genus Solanum; species Solanum rostratum. The sequence continues at coordinate 37,550,184 of CM057050.1, read as the reverse complement.
TTGTCTTCTTCAAAAATATATTTTTCATAAATGAGGACATTTAAACTGATTTGTACGGATTCAGTTAACCAAAACCAAAATTCTTGCAATACTAGGAGTAAGTAAAAAAAAATCCGGTCAATTTAAAAGAAGAAAAATAATCACATAAAAGAATTCTTGCCATACTAAGAGTAAGTAAAAGAAAATTAGATAAATTTGAAAGAAGGAAACAATCATTAGGAGAGGATTTTTTTTTGGGAGGGAGAAAATATATTCTTCCATCTGAAGGAATTACATATTTAGGAGTATTTTTTAAATATGAAAAGATTTGACTAAGTTTAAAATTTGAATATAATTGAGGCTAATCAAATTTCATCAAAATACATAATATAAATAACTACTAAATTACTACTTAATAAATTTTATTAAATCACTAATTATATTTATTATAAAAAATAGATCAATGTTATTTACGATAAATAAATAACTTAAAATTTTCTCATTGAAACATTTATAAAATAACACAAAAGATAAATTTCAAAAGTGAGTAAATAATAATAAAAGTAATAACAATAATTTTGTAAATTATGAATGCAAAAAATATACAATTGTTTGGGTAAAAAAAGATAATTAAAATATAAATCTATACAAAAAAAATATTTTTTAAAATACTTAAATATTCGAATAACATAAAAAATAGGGTTAAGGTGGGTCAAAATTGGGTGTCAACAATCAACACACTAATTTCATCATTTTTATATATCATCATTTTTTACAAATGTATTGGTTGCACGTTAATTTCAAATGTCAAATCATATACAATTTATTATTAACCTACAACTCAATATATAAATTTTCACGTATCAAGTTATACGTTTTTAAAATATATGTATCAAATGATTTTTTATATTTTTCGATCGTATTATTTGGCTGATATCAAGTATTTTTGGAGTATAATTTGAATTTTTGAATTTGAATAAGAATCAAACTTGATACAATAAAATTAGAAGTACAAAGTTGAGCTTGATACAAAAAAATCTGAAAGTTTGTAACTTGATACAATATAACTTGATTAAATATCTTTTTGATAAATAAAATCAAACTTGATACAATAAAATTAAAAGTATAAAATTGAACTTGATACAAGCAAAATCTGAAAGTTTGCTACTTGATACCAAAAAATAAACTTAATATAATGAATCAAAGTTGATACAAGAAAATATGAAAGTTTACAACTTGATACGATGAAACTTGATTAAAAAAAATAAAGTAAATTAAAACGATGAATCAAACTTGATACAATGAATTAGAAGTATAAAGTTGAATGTGATAAATAAATTTGAAAGTTTGCAACTTGCAACTTTATACAAGAAATTAATATAGATAATTTACAACTTGCAACTTCCTCAACTTGATTTGAAAGTTTGCAACTTGTAACATGATACAGGAAATTAGAAAGGAAATTGATACAAACAATTTGCAACTTGCAATGTCTTCAACTTGATCTGAAAGTTTGCAACCTGCAACTTGCAAATAACATTTGAAAGAAAATTAGAAGTATAGAGCTAAATTTGATACAAGGAATCTAAAAAAATTGCAACTTGATTTTGGATCTATTTTCACGAAACTCCATCTTTGCCGAATTAACATCATGCCTCGGAGGTATTAGAGAACTTGAGGAACTTTGTCAACTTGAGGAATGCCTACATTAAAAGATAGATTAGAATCCATATGTAACACATAGAAACAACAAAATCGAAGAAGAAGATGAATAAAGGAAGCTTATGAGCCGTCTAATACGTGAAAATTTTCATATTAAGCGTATGAAATTGAATTCAAAATCTGAACTTGTTTTTCTGAAGAAATCCAATGATTTTTTTTATGGGAAATAGGTTTATTGACATTAATTAGCTTATTTTATGATTCAAAATTTATCTCTCCTTTTTTTTAAGGAATCTATTAGTTTTTTTTATGGAAAGAGTTTGAATGACATTAAAAAACTTAATTTATGGAAGAGAGAATAACTACAATTAATATGTATCAACAAATGACTCTTTTAAAGGAACCTTTGGTAAATTTGAAAAGAGTAGGGACAAATTAAAATTTGCTCCTTACACAATGTGATTTGTGTAAGTTATATAAGAAAAAAAAAATATTTATATAGATCCATTCCACACATAGAACCAACCCAATCGAATTAGAAAACAATAACAAGAAAACCTAAGACAGTTAATCTAAAAACAAGACAAAATAAAACTCTTTGGATCGACTCTGAATCCATCGATCTTCTAAGACCATAGTTGTGACCATTCACTATCAATCAATCACTAGAATCGTTGGAAGACAAAGAGACTCTTTTTTGGATCTCCAGGAAGCAATAGATTCGGCTAACAAAACTCAATCTTTATATTCATATTAATTTTTAAGGATTTTTTAAACTTTTATTTCCTCCTCCATGATTTTTATTGTGCTTGATATCTCTAAAGATTGGGTTGGTTGGATCTCTAGACATCTCAAGTTGTCACTGGATGGTATGGCATCAAAGATCTGGATAAGAATACTTCTTATTTAGAGTGATGTAGCAATAATGTTAACCTCTAAGAAAGCTACTGTTAGAAGACCCTTTTAACTATCTCTACAAATTAATTAGTAATGTAGAAAAAACCCAGTTGATTCCTGTTCCTTCCAATAGAATGAACCTCAAGAGAGATTAATACCACTTTTGGAGAAGAACACATTAGAAGAATGTTGGGAATAAAGGACAAACACTAAATATATGTGGTAAAAAATAATGAGGATAAAATAGAAAAATAATGCCATCACAAATTTTATATGGAAGCTCTTTTAAATAAGGAAAAAATCATGGGCCAAGAAGAGCAACTAATTTTATTACAGTAATAAATTTTACATCATGTAGTCACGAGTACAATACACAAAGTAACTACCACAAATTCAAAAGAAATAACCCTCTTTTGATTTCTCTCAATAAAATGTTGCTCATGCTCTATTTTTCCTTCACAAATTATTTTCTTATATAAACTATGGTATACCCGTCATGACTCAAGCTTAGCCCCAGGTGTGACATGGCGAATGAGATCCCGAGGGAACCCCAAGCTATCCTTCTTTGAATATCATAAGCATTCAAGGATAATGATGTAACACCCCACATCTTACATGTACTAGTCCAACACAGATGAAACATGATATGGCGGGGTCAAATCTGCACACATTTTAAAAGTGCGTGAATTTTAGAATAAAGGGGTATATGTACGTCTAACACTTAAGATGACCGAGTGTATATAATTTTTAAGTCGAGTTAAGGATATTGTGACCTTAAATGAAGTGAAATAAGTGAGGTGCTTGTGAGACTTACGAAGCTAGCAGGTGAGTCACCTACGTGCTTAGCTTAAATAGGCTAGGTAAACGGATACAAGGCCCAACACCAAATTTGTTCAAGTCCGACAACGAATAAACTCCGAGTTAAGGATGTCATTTGGGCCCATGGTTTAGCATCATAAAAGGACAACATTTGCAGCCCAAGATGAATAGGAGAAGGGCTAAATTACATTCACAACCCAATTCACAACTAGGGCCCAAACTAAGTGGGTATAAAGGAGAAAAATTTGCAGCAAAGCCCATCCAATTGAAGCCCAATAAGGCCCAAGTGAAAAGGACAAGTTGCTGCATCATAACCTTAATAAAGTAAGGCTGGAAATCCAAAAGAAAGTCGGCGAAAAGTGGCCTTATAAAAGGGAGCAAAATCCAGCAACTTTTAGTCATTTTCTTAAGGCCAAAAATCAGATTTGTCTCAAAGTTTCTCCTTGCTCTTTCTTCACTTTGTAAAGCAGCCAAGGCTCACCTCTAGGGTTCTTGAAGAGAACCTAATCCTTGAGGGCTGAGGTAAGTAAAAATACCTATGGTTTGGTGTAATATTTCCATGAAAAACATGAAGAGTATGCTGGTTGTACTTGTGCAGGAATTTGGGATAGCATGTGTTCCAAAGATTGTTGTCCACTTTTCTTGTTAATTATGAGGATTTTCTCTTGTTAGTTGGATGGAATATGAAGTAATATGTATGTTCTTAACAAGGTTTGGTTCTGTAGTTGTGTAAGAAGGCTGTTGCACCATTTTTATCTTCCGCGAAAATGAGTTCTTATATGATACCTAAATTGCGCTCTTAGTAGGAATTTGTGGACTGAATATTGGGAATGGTTGTCTCATGTTTTTCATCCACTTGGGGGATTTTTTTTGTACTGTGTTAGGACTGTATTTGTGTGTAAATATGTTGAGGATATTTTGGTTGAGGTTGAAACAGATTTGGAATTGTTGACGCCGAAATATAGCGAAAGGATGTAATGTTACGTTGCCTACATGCGTGTTGTGTAGAATTGTTGTATGTTGTACTTTATGAGCTGTTGTAACACTGTTATGGGACTGAAACGAGCTGGATAAGGCACGTATATGAGAACGTGTATTAGAAAATATGATTAGGAGTGGAAGTGTTGAAAGAATACTCTTTGGTTGCTAATTCCGAGCTTGCTGCCCGAATATTATTTTTAGGTGAAATTGGATTACCAAGATATGTTTATTAGTTGCTAATACTAGTTTTATCACCTACTATATTGTAGATAAGTGTTTGGAGGAAAAGGATACTACTCCGAGGTAATAGCGACATAGTATAGCGAGGTATGTAAGGCTACTTGATTTCTTAGTACTTGGCATGAAATCTACGTCCGTCCTTGGTACATAGAGGGCACTTACCAACTACGACATCACTAATAATTGTGTCTCTACTCTTTACCATGTTCATATGTTCCCATACATAGCCATTGTCAAATCTGCATACGTACTTGGATACCAAATATACATGAGTTTCTTTTTACCAAATAAAGTCCATGTGTTGTTTAATCTCCTATAGGGTTCATTAGTTGTGTATCTCTCTTTTCATTGTGGTATTATCTTATATGGTTGTTTATATGTCACATGTCCATATTCCTACAGTTCTAAAGGTTATGACCACCAAAAGAATCATCTCGAAAGTAAATAAAAGATAACTCACAGTTGCTTATTAATGGGATGTATCCCAGGGGTGGAAGAATCACCTAGCATGGGTCGATCCCATATTACGGGGGGTATCCCAGGGGTGAAAGGAAATCCTAGCATGGGTCGATCCCGATATTGATTTACCACTGATCAGCTGGTCATTTACATGATATATTGTGCACAGATTATACAGTAAAGAATGGTAAAGTAATAAAAACACATAAAGTACATGATTCCACAGTATAACTAAAGGTGGTCTTTTCATCCTTACACACTGGTGTGATATCATTTGAGTTCTTATTTCATATACAATATTTCCTGCCTTACATATTCAGAACATTATCTCGTACTGACGTCCCTTATGGGGGACCTGTATTTCATGCTGCAGGTACATGAGTTACTAGATCTCCCTAGTAAGAGTACAGGACTTTCAGCTGCTGTTACTGAGCTCCAGATTGCTTCAGGGCTTTTGTGTCTAGAGCTTTTATTTTGTATTGGATAGTTGGTCATGAGGCGGGGCCTGTCTCGACCCATATAGATATTGTTCCTTACCTAGAGGCTTTGTAGACTATGTAAATTAAAGTGTGGTCAAGTAGCATACTATAGACAATGTGGCTCTAATGGCCTAGTCTTATGCATTTACTTTTGGCTTGTTAATATAGTTTACTTTCTTTTGACAGCATATGGAATATGGGAACCTCTTAAATATTCATAGCAGGTGCATAGTTATATGTTGGTTCTCCCGAGCCTTGTCGGCAATGGGTGCCAGTCCGCATTAATGGGACTTAGGGTGTGACAAATGAGTGAGATACAAAAGCAAAATTTAAGACATAATCACAAGCTGCAATATAAAAGCATGAGAGGTGCATAAGCCATAAGAGTAATACATCAGGTCCAACAAGCCTCTAAATAATAGATTGGGTGGCGGCTAAGACATGTGCCAAGATTGCTTTAAAATACATAAATAAATAAATGAAGACAGTCTCAAACATCACATAAAAGTTGGATAATAGTAGACTTTATCCCCGAAGTATGAGGATGCATCCAATCAGTCTTTGAAGCTGAACTAGATCTCGTCACGAGGATGGGGAGGAGAATAATCACTTGCCCCTACATTCTACAATAATTTAGGCACAAAGTATGCATTTTAGTATATTTGGATGTACTAAGTATGCAGGCGTGCAATACAATAATATACATAGATTCATTACTAAGTAATACATGAGCAAGGGGATAAATAGAAGAAAAGTAAAGTAAGAAATCATATACCAATATGCCATGAGTCTAAGGATGCATGATAACATGATATATCAACATATGTGGGATATCCCTGCTAATTGACAATAGACTATACGAGCTATAATATGGAATCCTCATAGGAAAAAAGGGGAGCCTACTTGCCCAGGTAGAACTCTACATATTATAAGCCATGTGGATCCACATACAACCCATATAGGAAAATCATAAATCCTATGGTGGCACATAGTTATAGGACAATTGGATTTACTACTGATTGGTCATGCCTAACTTGCGGGTGAGATGCAATCCCAAGGTTCTCTCAGTGATAAGTTAATATCCCACACAATACATAATATATGCATATAATCATACTTGTCATAAATCATCATAACTCACATTGGTACATCATCATCATAAGCTTGATCATAATATCATAGTTGATAACATGATGCATAGGAGTAGCTCATTTCATACCAAGTGTAAAGTGGAGGTGCGCTCCCATCATTAGTATACTGACCATAATGAGTATAAAGTAGGAGGTGCACTCCCATCATCAATACACCCCATCAACATTTGTGTAAAATGGGAGGTATCTCCCATCATCAATAGACTATCATAGAAACATGCTTAATCATGATTGTGTGATAAATACAAGTGAGTCACATGGGCTCATGTTTAATAAGCTTAAAACCTTGAAAGTAAAGTAGATACATGCATAATTTAAGTATTTGAAATCATTTGGATCATAGTTGAAAGAATCCGTACATAATTTCCATGTATATCATATTGGACTTGATATAATTTATATAAATAATGTAATTTATGTAAGTTGAGAGCATTTATATTCGAGTGTATAAATATAATCCACATTATAATAACATTTGAAATCAAAATCATGAAAACTCCCTTATTTGATCATACTTAAAATTAGTGAACAATGACGAAAGTAGGTTGGGCTTCAAGGATGAAAAGGTATCAATGGATGGAAATCCACATACCTCAACAAGAATTGAAGGAATTAGGATGAATTGACTGGAACTTGCTTGACCTTCAATGAGTTCTTCAATAGGAATAGATAGGAGACCTTGAGAGTGAATTGGAGGAGTGAATTTTGAGTCTAAATGTTTGAAGTGTAATAGGAAGATCTTAGATAGGTTAGCGTAACATTAGAAGGGCAATTTAGTCTAAAAACCATCCGAAAGGAGTTTAGGAATTAGGAAAAAGACCCAATTTCTTACAAAATTAGCATTTAAAACTGGACAAAATTTCTGCACAAAGGCTCACAACGACTCGTGGTGGGTTGCCTTGGGGAAATTTTGGAGGTGACCTGGGAGGGTGAAATCCATGAGACTCACCACGAGTTGTGGTGGGTTTCATGGTGAACAACCTTACCAAGGCAGTCCTTAATCCTCCCCCACATCACCAAATGGTGACACCACATGGCCCTTCACAAGCCACAGTGAGCACCACAAGCTATGGAGGGTCTCTTGGTGGGACACCTTCATGAATTTTTTATTCCACAACTCATTTTTGACTTTCAAATTTGGAACCTTACAACATCTCCCTCTTAGGATCATTCGTCCTTGAATGAGATAAAAACTAGCTTGAACAGAGCAAAATAAGTATCATCAGTCCAGTATGAATGCAAAGAATGCAATTTGAACATCAATATCATAAAACTTTCAAACCTTTGCCGTGAACATCATTTAAAACCAGTTTCATGAGCATGCTTCCATGTTATGGCTCAAAAATGCAAAAATGAAAAGACTTCGACCATTTGAGCATGAGTGACCTATTTTCTTAGGCTTGAGTAGAGTAAAAAAGATACGGGTATCGTCGCATCATCTCCGATTCCGCATCCTATGTAGTTCTCTCAACTTGTTGTTTCCTCTAAAGGATTTTAACTAATGAAACTTCCTTGTTACATAGCTTCTTCACGTGTCGATAAGAAGTCTTAACTAGGACTTCTTCATAGGTCAAATTCTCCTCAACCTTGACACTCTCCAAAGACAGAATAGAGCTCGGGTCAACAATGAATTTTCTCAACATGGACACATGAAGCACTAAATGAAACATGACCATTTTCGAAGGCAAGTCCAACCTATATGCCACCTTACCAATCCCCTCCAAAACCTCATAAGTCCCTACATACCAAGGACACAATTTTCCCATTTTATCAAACCGCACCATACCCTTCATGGGATAAGATTTTACATAAACCTTATTTTTTACATGAAACTCAAGATCTCTTCTCCTAACATTGAATATGACTATTGGCGACTATGAGTTGTTCTTAGTTTCTCCTTGTTATGATCCAGACTTTGTACGACCTTAATGGAGCTTGAAAATTTGATTTCAAAATATTTTGGACTAAGGTGATGCTTCATGGAAGCCTTCACGGTCCATGTGAGGCTATATGAACCGTGTGGAGGCTCCTTGAAGTGTCCCTTGGCCTTGTGCAGGAAGTGTTGGCCTTGATGTGGAAGTTTGAGACTAAGACATACCATACATGGGCCCCACATGGTCCGTGTGGTGGACCGTATAGTAGCCTAGGCCTTGAAAATCCACATTTTGAGCCAACACATTTCACACAGATCCTCTCACCGACCGTATGCTCCTTTACAGTCCGTTAAGCCCTCTGTATAGGTGTTGGCGTGTAACTTTTTTAGAGTATGAAATATTAAAGCTCAAGATAAGTTCACTTTCAAGCCCTCAATTCAAGCTTATTTATGTGGTTTAGGGTAATCATGGTCCTTCTTCATCAAGCCAAGTTCAAAGGAATTCCATTGGCTAAGCTTTTCACAAGAACCAATAAAAGGGTCAACTTTAAATGGCAATATCTCTTAGCAGAAAAAGAACTAGGAGGCCAAGACCTACCAAATTGAAGCTTTTCGGATTAGCTTTCCAATGCATCCAATTTCACCTCATTCAGAGTTTGAATCAAGAAGTTATGCTCACTTTTGTAAAGCTCGTCTGTGCAGAGTTTCATGTGAACTGGCTAAGTATGGTCTCACAGGAGGGTTCACGGCCTGTGAGACCTTGAATGGACCGTGAGACCTTCTCACGGACCTGGCAAGAAATTTTATTTCGCTTCATTAATAGTTTTTTTGTAATTATGGCTTCTCCTAAGAGACTTTTGTGACTTCCTATGCCATCCTGAGACATTAAAATGACCTAAACTCTTCTTCCCTCATTAAAATTCATTCTCACACTTAGAATTATTCAAATTCTCTCATCTCCAGAATTCCCCTCAAGTGGGCCACTGGAGATTAGCTTGGAGCATAAAGAAAGGTCTTCTTCTTCATCAAATTTCTTCCTATTTATTCTTGCTTAGCTAAGGTATGTGGGATTGATTCTTGGTCTCTTTCAACCAAGAAGACCCAAACTTTTTTCACTTGAATTTCATGGAATTTCGCTTACTTTAAATATGGATTTTGAAGATTATGGTTTAATAATTTCAATTGAAGAGTGGACTATGTTTTATTATTGGTTTTAAGTTGATTAAATTGAATTACATGATTATTATGAATATTTGAATATGCATTGTCCCTTTAAAGTTCGATCTAAGCATAGATAATCAATATTATGATTTGAATGTGGATTTTACTTATAGATTTACTTCAATTTCATATTATATTGTTGATTTTGGATTGAATCTATATTACACATTGCTATTCACATATCATTCATAGAATATGCATTCATGAGCATTAGATTCTATAAAAATTATGAAGTGGGTTAAGCCCAATTATGTTTATGTACACAATTTTGATAAGATCATGGTTATGACAAGAATGTGATCACATAAATGTCTATTTTTATTGGCTTTTTGAGCATATTGGGTGCTTGCACCATATTGTTATGTGAATGAGCTATTCCTTTGCATAAAAAGTATGGATTGAATTGTGATTTAGCTTTTAGCCAAAGTATAAATAATTATAAAGAATGTTTGGCTTTTAAGCTTAAATGTGAATTGAAATGACTATTCCTCTTTTGAAAGAATGTATATATATAAGTATTCTCGTGGAATGTTTGACTTAGCACTGAAGGATTGGGGGCGTCAGGGCTACCCCTAAGGGTCCTCTCCCTTTCCTTGAACTATGTGCTAGCATCGGTATGGTAGTCATTATCGAAATGACCGGGTCGCAAGGAATGTTTGCACATTGATATGATATGATGTGATATTGAAAATCCTTCTAAAATGATCGGGTCATAAGGAAGGTATCCATCACACTGAAATGATGGGGTCGTAAGGTGTGGTGTAAATTACCCTTGGAAAGTAATCTTCTATTACTGATGGAAGGTCTACATCAGACTAATTCATGTAATAGCTTGCATGAGTTTGATTTGTTGGTTATAGTACATCTCCACTATATATGGGCATTATGACATTTCATGCATCATGGACTTCATGGCATATTGTTATATCACTCTTGATTGCTATATATCTTTTTCTATATTATGTGCCCTTGCCATCTAATGCTGAATGTAGGTTTGATAAGTCATATGCATTGCATGCCCGTATACTTAGTACATTCAACGTACTAACGCATACTTTTGCCTACATGATCTAACCATGTAGGGACCAGAGACTACCTTTATCCACTGTTTGATGGCTAGATCGGATTTGAGAAAATGTTGTGGTGAGTCCTATCTTCCAAAGACAAGCCACCATCTATCTACCTTATGTTCCTTCCATTTTGCTATTTACTTTGAAGGTGAGCCTAGGACATGTCTTGGCCCCCATCTTATTTATGACTAAAGGAATTGTTGGACATCTTGTAGACTCTTTTTAAATCTATATGTTATGTGTTGTATTTGGAGCTTATGATTATGGTTATCTATTAGATATGCTATTATGGATTGATTATGAGAATTATAATAATTATGTATGTTTTGATGTGGAAATGTGGAAGATACTAAGTCCCGTATTACCCCCATAGAGTGAATCATACTTACCTGCCCCTTAGTTCTTATGTACTTTGTGCTATGTGAACTCATGTTATCCCCTTATCCCTATGACATCCCCATAGTGTGTGTCCTACTTTCTCATCGCTTAGAACTATGTGTTCACTATTTATATATACGCTTCCGAACCGAAGATGTGAATATGGGTTCTTGAGGCTTGTTTGGGAACTCTCGGATTCTCATTCACCATGTCACTCCTAGACCCTAGGTCCAGGTCATGACACTCCCTTATGAGTTTCACCTTCTCCATAACATCCAAGACCAAATCGGGACTGATTAAAGCCATCTCATCAATTTCGAACCAACTCACCGAGGACCTACACCTTCTTCTATACAAGGCCTTGAATGGTGCTATCTCTGTACTAGCATGATAACTGTTGTTAAAGGAAAAATTCAATAAGCAATAGGTAATCATCCTAATTACCCTTAAATTCTAATGCACAAGCGCTCAACATGTTTTATAGCGTCTGTATTTTTCTTTAGGCCTACCCATCAATTTGAGGATGGAAAGTGGTGCTCAACTTCACCTTGGTATCAAGTCCTCTTTGAAATGACTTAAAAAGAAAAGAGAAGTGAATTAGGTAATCCCATATGATATGATGGATAATGGCACACCATGCAATTTCACTAACTCCCTAATGTAAAACATAGCACAATCTTCAGCACTAAAAGAAGTCTTGACTAGTAGAAAATGGACTGACTTAGTTGTTCTATCCATCACCACCTAAATAAAGTCATATTGCTTTCGAGAATGGGACAAACCTATCATGAAATACATGTTCACATATTTCCACTTCCATGTAGGAATTTCTACATCTTGGGCCAAGACATCGGGCCTTTAATGTTTCACCTTCACCTGTTGGCAATTAGGGTACTCCGTCACAAACCTAGCAATATCCTTTGTCATTCCATTCCACCAATACACCTTCTTCAAGTCCTTGTATATTTTGGTGGATCCGGGATGTATAGAATATGGAGAATTATAAGCTCCCTTCACAATCACCTCCCTTAAACCATCTACATTCGGAACACATAACCAATGTTGGTAGTGAAGCACACCATCTCCCCCTTGGGAGAAAACCTCTACCCTGTTCTTGGCAACTATCTTCTTCAACTCAACCAATTGTCGGATCTTGGTCTTGCATTGCTTTAACATTTACCACCACTGATGATTCATATCCATTTTTCAAATGGATGCCACCCTCATTGGAGTTACTTAACCTAACTCCAAAGCATGAAAAATGGTATACATCCCTCACCAACTCCCTCTTTGCCTCATCAACATGAGCCATACTACCTATCAATAGCCTATTGAGAGCATCGACTATAACATTTGGCTTGCTCAAATGATATTGCACACTCATGTCATAATCCTTGAGAGGCTCAAGCCACCTCATTTGCCTCTGATTTAGGTCTCTTTGATTGGACACGTATTGCATGCTCTTTTGGTCACTAAACACATCAATATGCACCCTATAAAGATAATAATGCCAAATCTTCACGACAATCACCATAGCCGCTAATTCAAGATCATGGGTTGGATAATTTTATTCATGCACTTTCAGCTGCATCAAAGCTTACACTATGAACTTACCATTTTATGTCAAAATTAAACACTCCTCATGTTTATAGGCTTGGGAAACTAGGAGTTAAGATTTTTGCTGACAGGTCAATTCTATGAGCCACTCTACGGCTCGTAGATGCATCTACAGATCGTAGATGCACTCTGAAAGGTACCTAGTGAAATTAGAAAATTGAAGAAATTCTGAAAGTTGACTTACGAGTTAGCAGACAAACCGTATATAAAACCACGACCCATCAAAAGGTCTCGTAGGTGGAGGAGCTGAGGAACCAAAAATTCGTCTCAGTCTGGGGTCTCACTACGAAGGTTTCTAAGGCCCGTAAGTTCATCCATAATCCATGTTGCATATTCGTAGATCGAAGGCTGCAGTTTCTGTAGCTCAACTTTTGTGAACCTTGAGCTACGAGGCAAGATACGAGCCATAAGTTGATCCACGACCTGTAGAAAGGGTTTCATAGACAACTCCAGTAGTTTTTAATGAAGGGTGTTTTTGACTTTTTTATTCCATCTAAGTCCTAAACTACATTGTTTTGCTTACTCTAACTACCCTATCTGACTTAACCTCTATAAAGTCCTATTCCTAACTCATTCAAAGCTTTTAATTCCAAAGTTTCTTTCAAAGGTTCACAATAATTCTCTTTATAAGTCAAGAGTTATAGGCTTTTGAGCTATGATTCCTAATGCATAAATTATGATTCATATATGATGATTATAACTAATTATGCATGAATTATTATGAACTTCATGATGTATATGATTTTCAAGCAAACATATGTGATTTTAAAGTATGCATGATTAGGGATCAATGACTTGATGTGGGTTCCTTTGTTAATGATCTACTTTGATTTTAATTGTGTGTTTTCTCTAAGAAATGCTACTCAATTGCATGATTTTAACTTAAATATTCATGAGCCCATACTTAGCCCTAGTCTTTTATGATAAAGCTTTGTATTTCTATGCCTATGATCTCAAGTATGAAAACATGTTTTGATGATGATATTATGACAATGATGATGTTATGAGCTATGATAAAGAGGGTAATGAAAACCCTAATATTTATGATGATGTTAAGGTGGGAATATCTACCCACACAATGATGAAAGAAAGTAGATGGATTATTCTTATGACATGATATTTTATGAATGTGGACTATTTTGAAAGTTATGAAAGCTTAATGTTAATGAAGTATGACCTATGTTAATAACTATGTATATGTATGATTTATGTATTCCGTGGGATATAACTTAGCACTGAGTGGACTTGTGTGACTGAGACTATCTCCAAGGGTCCTTATATAAACTCTCAAGTCCTATAACTATGTGCCACCATAGGAATAATGTTCATATTTTATGACTTAAAGGTGTGCTATTGGATCCAATTACCTTATATGGTGGACATTCACCATGCTAGGACAGAGCCTAAAGGGTCGGGTCAAATAATGGTTCTCACCATGCTAGGATAGACCCTATAGGGTGAGGATCGAGTTTACCTTGGCAAAGTAAACTCCTTTAGCTCGATGTAGAGTGAACATCAGGATTTCATGTAATATTCTGTATGGTCTTATGAATGTCAATTATGGTCTTATTCTCACATATGTATTCTAAGGTTAAGAATGAATTTATGATGCTTCTTCTCTTGAATTTTTAATTGCATACTCATACATATTGTGTCCTTATCCTATTGATTACGATTATGCATATGGATACTATTTCGACGTCCTTTGATTCATAGCATACCGACATACTTAGTGCATTTTATGTGTTGACGCATACTTCTTTTCCTACATGATCTAACCATGTAGGGACGGATGACGAGGAGATTGTTATATTTCGTGGCTTGATGAGTCCATATTCCAGACTCATTTTGGGCTAGTTTGCAAAGAAACATTTTCCTTAATATGCTATTATTTCCAACATCTAAAAATATACATGTGTTATGTTAGGAAATGGAACTAAAAGACAATACTTGAAAAATCTTGGAAAGGGAGCGAAAGTGTCAAAAAGGCAGAGAAAAGCAGTATCGTCTACATATTCGGTGATCCATTGAACATTCAGAGAGACCACCTAGCATTGAAACAACCAAGGTTCAAGCCCAAGTCAGGAAAGCAGTCAGAATCGACGTCACCAAACATATTCGACGCACCGCTATATGGCTCAAAAGACCGCCTAAAGTTATAGTACTCAAAGCTCCAAAACCATGACAAGAAGGCGATGAGGTAGGGACTTCGGTGAATCGCCAAAGTGTATCGGTGGAGTGAAGAACCATCGCTTAATATTTCAGAGGAATAAGCCTTAAGAGGATGCAGAGAAAAGTGGTTAAGTGCACGTTCTACGCATCGCC
The DNA here is from genome assembly GCA_029948455.1 of Solanum rostratum. Taxonomy (NCBI): domain Eukaryota; kingdom Viridiplantae; phylum Streptophyta; class Magnoliopsida; order Solanales; family Solanaceae; genus Solanum; species Solanum rostratum. The sequence continues at coordinate 37,535,033 of CM057050.1, read as the reverse complement.
AGAGTGCTCGGTGATGGCCGACCTTGACCGCCGAATGGCAATTCATAGCACAAACTCTCACACTTTTGCACGGACTATATAAGCAAATTAGAAAGGACATTGTACATATCATACCATATCATATCATATCATTCTTCTTAGTTTTACAGAGAGAGTAGTACATAGAACATTTCTTTTCTATAGTACAAAGGGTTGATAGGGGTTTTAAGCATTGGGTAACCCAAAATTGAGTAGATTGGCTGGTGATGAGTAACTATTGTCTATTCGATCTTGTTACCTAGGACTCTAGCTACTATATTTGGTATTAAATCTCTAATTTCTAGCATGTGTGGCTAAAACCCCCATCTTGGGGGTGTGCTATTGATATGGGTTCTTGATTTATTTATTGAGTCTTTGATATTTTGACTTATTTGTGTTAATTTGAGTGAATTTACATCTAGTCCTATGTTCAATCTATAGTTTCAAGGTTGCAAACTTGGGGTTTAATTTAGATATCTAATTATTGCTTTAATCGGAATGATTAGAGTATGGAATGGGTGTAATGGCTGGAAACCTTTCGGGGTTTTAGTTGAAGTCTATAGCTATGAATTCAATGGTCAAGGTATTAAGGATTTTTCTTCGACTTCATAGGCCAAACGTGTTCTGGGAGGTCTGCGTATTATATCATAATTGAATCATATGAAACACTTCTGTGTCGTAACTAAAGACGAGTTACAAGCAACCTAGCATATTCACTCATTATCAACTCAATTAGTCAAATATTTAGACCCAGTTGGTAGATTGATTCCCATATTTGCACATCTCCAACATCTTCCCTAATTTGTTAATCAATTTGTTATTTAGATATTGTATTGTTAAATTGTTTTGCTTACTGTAACTACTCTAACTACATTGTTTTGCTTACTCTAACTACCCTATCTAACTTAACCTCTATAAAGTCCTATTCCTAACTCATTCAAAGCTTTTAATTCCCAAATTTCTTTCAAGGGTTCACTATAATTCTCTTTATAAATCAAGAGTTATAGGCTTTTGAACTATGATTCCTAATGCATGGATTATGACTCATATATGATGATTATAACTTATTATGCATGAATTATTATGAACTTCATGATGTATATGATTTTCAAGAAAACGTATGTGATTTTAAAGTATGCATGATTAGGGATCAATGACTTGATGTGGGTTCCTTTGTTAATGATCTAATTTGATTATAATTGTGTGTCTTCTCTAAGCAATGCTACTCAATTGCATGATTTTGACTTAAATATTCATGACCCGATACTTAGCCCTAATCTTTTATGATAAAGCTTTGTATTTCTATGCTTATGATCTCAAGTATGAAAACATGTTTTAAATGATGATGATAATATTATGACAATGATGATGTTATGAGCTATGATGATGCTATGATAAAGAGAGTGATGAAAACCCTAATATTTATGATGATGTTAAGGTGGGAATATCTACCCACACAAAGATGAAAGCAAGTAGATGGACTATTCTTATGACATGATATTTTATGAATGTGGACTATTTTGAAAGTTATGAAAGCTTAATGTTAATGAAGTATGACCTATGTCAATAACTATGTATATGTATGATTTATCTATTCCGTGGGATATGACTTAGCACCGAGTGGACTTGTGTGAGTGAGACTATCTCCAAGTGTCCTTATATAAACTCTCAAGTCCCATAACTATGTGCCACCATAGGAATGATGTTCATATTTTATGACTTAAAGGTGTGCTATTGGAGCCAATTACCTTATGTGGTGGACATTCATCATGCTAGGACAGAGCCTAAAGGGTCGCGTCAAATAATGGTTCTCACCATGCTAGGATAGAGCCTATAGGGTGAGGATCGAGTTTACCTTGGCAAAGTAAACTCCTTTAGCTCGATGTAAAGTGAACATCAGGATTCCATGTAATATTCTGTATGGTCTTGTGAATGTCAATTATGGTCTTATTCTCACATATGTATTCTGAGGTTAAGAATAGATTTATGATGCTTCTTCTCTTGAATTTTTAATTGCATACTCATACATATTATGTCCTTATCCTATTGATTACGATTATGCATATGGATACTATTCCGATGTCCTTTGATTCATGGCATACCAACATACTTAGTGCATTTTATGTGTTGACGCATACTTCTTTGCCTACATGATATAACCATGTAGGGACGGATGACGAGGAGATTGTTATATTTCGTGGCTTGATGAGTCCATATTCTAGATCATTTTGGGCTAGTTTGCAAAGAAAAATTTTCCTTAATATGCTATTATTTCCGACCTCTAAAAATATACATTTGTTATGTTAGGAAATGGAATTAAAAGACAATACTTGAAAATCTTGGAAAGGGAGCGAAAGTGTCAAAAAGGATGAGAAAAGCAATATCGCCTACATTTCGGTGATCCCCTGAACATTCAGAGAGACCACCTAGCATTGAAAAAACCAAGGTTCAAGCCTAAGTCAGGAAAGCAGTCAGAATCGACGTCACCAAACATATTCGACGCACTGCCGAATGGCTCAAAAGACCGCCTAAAGTAATAGTACTCAAAGCTCCAAAACCATGACAAGAAGGCGATGAGGTAGGGACTTCGGTGAATCACCAAAGTGTATCGGTGGAGTGAAGAACCATCGCTCAATATTTCAGAGGAATAAGCCTTAAGAGGATGCAGAGGAAAGCAGTTAAGTGCACATTCTACGCATCGCCAGAGTGCTCGGTGATGGCCGACCTTGACCGCCGAATGGCAATTCATAGCACAAACTCTCACACTTTTGCACGGATTATTTAAGTAAATTAGAAAGGACATTTTACATATCATACCATATCATATCATATCATTCTCCTTAGTTTTACAGAGAGAATAGTACATAGAACATTTCTTTTCTATAGTACAAAGGGTTTATAGGGGTTTTAAGCATTGGGTAACCCAAAATTGAGTAGATTGGCTGGTGATGAGTAACTATTCTCTATTCAATCTTGTTACCCAGGACTCTAGCTACTATTTTTGGTATTAAATCTCTAATTTCTAGCATTTGTGGCTAAAACCCTCATTGTGGGGGTGTGCTATTGATATGGGTTCTTGATTTATTTATTGGGTCATTGATATTTTGACTTATTTGTGTTGATTTGAGTGAATTTACATCTAGTCCTATGTTCAATCTATAATTTCAAGGTTGCAAACTTTGGGTTTAATTTAGATCTCTAATTATTGCTTTAACCGGAATGATTAGAGTATGGAATGGGTGTAATGGCTGGAAACCTTTCGGGGTTTTAGTTGAAGTCTATAGCTATGAATTGAATGGTCAAGGTATTGGGGATTTTTCTTAGACTTCTTAGGCTAAACGTGTTCTGGGAGGTCTGCGTATGATAATATAATTGAATCATATGAAACACTTCTGAGTCGTAACTGAAGACGAGTTACAAGCAACCTAGCATATTCACTCATCATCAACTCAATTAGTCAAATATTTAGACCCAGTTGGTAGATTGATTCCCATAGTTGCACATCTCCCACATCTTCCCTAATTTGTTAATCAATTTGTTATTTAGATATTATATTGTTAAATTTTGACTTTAGTTATTGCAAACCCCCCAAATCCTACAATTACTTAGTCCAATGAACCACTTCAATTTGTGAACCATGATTCCCTGTGAGAGTCGACCCAACCTGTAAGTTGGGTTATTTAGCTGATGATGACTGCCCCTTTGCTTCCTTTGAGTAGCTAGGTTGAGCGACATAAAAAATGATGCAATTGCTAGAGAATCGATGAGTTCATGACTAAAGTGTTTGTTAAGCCTTGTTCTTGTAGTTAGAATTATTTTTACTATTTTCTTGTAGTTTTTTCTGTTGAAAAATAGGTGTTGAGATGGGGGATGATGGGAGTATCCATGGTGTGAATGTTGGAGACACTAATAATATGCAGGGTGTTAATTGGGACCAAGTGGGAAGCGTAGGTGCTATAAGACTACCCCTATTGGCCGAAGGAGTGAATTTTCATGTGACAAGTATTATGTTGCAACTCCTCCAGTTGAAAGGATTGTTTGGAGGACTTGGCCACAAGGATCCTCAGAACACCTCAGGAATTTCGTTGGTGTCGGTCTCCTATTCAATTTTAGGGGAGTAAGCCAAGAAGTAATTATACTGGGGTTGTTTCTTTTCTTCATCACTGGAAAGGCTTTGAGGTGGCTAGTTGAGTTGACTCGTGATTCTATTACTTCGTGGGAGGAGCTGTATAATACATTCCTTAAAAGATTATTCCTTCCTCGAAGATGATAAAGCTGAGAAGAAGTTTTGAGAAATTCAAACAGAATGAAGGCGAGCCATTGCATGAGACATGACTTTGGTTTCAAAAACACTTATTTCAATGCCCTAACCATGGAGTTCTGGACCATATGGTATTGTAATACGTCTTTGTAAGCCTCGATGCAATTAACAAAGGGGTAGCTGACAAGGTAGTGAAAGGAGGACCTATGACACAAACGTTCGCTAAAGCTTGTGACCCCCTAGATGGCATGACAAAAATCGACCGAGCATGGTAACAAAAATCGACCGAGCATGGTACACGAGAGATGACCTCGTACCTTCAAGTCACAGGGGTCCATCCAAAGAAAATCTCACTAAAGATTAAGAGAGAGACGAAAATATAGCCAAGATGCTAACTCAACTTCTCCTCTTGACTAAGCACGTTATGGGAGGCAATAGTAAAAGTGTAAATGTTGTTGGAGCTGCTAGAGATGTGATATTTGATAGTGCACCATTTGAAGGTGGTTACAATGAGGAGGTGCATTTATATGGACAACCAAATGGTGGGTTCTTGACCGACTTTTCCAAGAATACCCGGGAATCAAGGTTGGAACAATAATAATGGATGGCAAGACCGTGCATGGTCTGACCAACCTCAAGTTGGGGGTTGGAGAAACTATGATAGGGTTGGAGATAGGTATGTTCCACCCTATGATAAGGTAAAAGCTGCTGACCTTATGGTGAATCCAAAGAATCTTCAGGCTGAAGATATGCTAACCAGAATCTTGAACAAGGTGGAAGCCTCCGACAAAGTCTTGAAGGAGATGAAGTCTGACTTTTCACAGTTGAGTCAAACAGTAATGTCACATTCAGCTTCTATCAAGCACTTGGAAACTCAACTTGGAAATATATCGGCTCATCTCAATCAGTGAGCAAAGGTGGTTTGCCTAGTAACACGGTTGCCAATCCTAAGGGCATTCATCAGCAATGTGTAGCTATCATTACTCATAGTTGAAAATGGTAGAAGGCACAAAGCCATCGTTCGTTGTTAAAGAAGGTCAGAATGAAGTGGGAGAAGATAAATGTATAGAGAATGTTGAAATTGATGAGAGTGTAGCTAATGATGGAAGTGGTGATGCTCCTAGCAATCTTGAGAGTGACAAACAAGAGAAGGTTGGGGATTATGCTGTGAATGTCAAGAAAACATTCCCCAAAAATTCAAGTCCAGCTATGAGGTTGAAAGCACCTCAAGTGAAGATTAATCCTCTATTCTCTCAGCGATTGAAGAAGAAAGAGGAGGATGCCAAATTTCAAAAATTTCTCTATATGTTCAATTCTTTGTCCATAAATATGCCCGTGGTTGCGGCATTAACTGAAATGCCAGGATATGCCAAATTTATGAAAGAGTTGATGTCAAAGAAATGGACCCTTGAGTGTGAGACAATCGAGGTGTCTCACAATTGCAGTGCTATCTTGACAAATGCTCTAGTTGTGAAGAAAAAGGACCCTACTACATTTACAATACCCTTATTTCTATCGTAGTAACCTCCTCGATTATTGACCCTGTATTCTTTGTCTCTATTATATTTTCGACCTTGATTCCCTTTTGACCTTGGCGCTAATAGTCCTGATCGGACCCTTGGGCGTTGGTCTAGAAACCCCCCTCCCATCTCATCAGTCACAAAGCAAGTGTCTTCCTTATAATATGGCTCCTCATACATGGGTGTTCGTGGTGGCTGATGACTAATTGCATTTACTTGTTCCTAACTCTGCTTCATCAACAACTCCACATAGTACTAATCCACGCCAACTCTTGCATCACATCTTTATTAATCTTAGCATGCTCTGAATTTGTACTGACTGAAAAGGAACTCTTCGTTGTAGATTTTTCCCTTTCCCCTATGTAAGGTTTGTCTTTTCCACCTTCTCCAGTCATTCGACCACAACAGGAAAAGGACATTCCAAGAATGAGCCACCAGTTATGGTGTTAGACACAACTTTTCAATTGTCATCTAAAGCTCGATAGAAGATCTACACCTAGGAATCATCAACAATCTTATAGTCAGGAACACTTCTCAAGCATTTAGTGAACCTCTCCCAAGTAGCACTTATAGAATCACCAGGAAACTACTCAAAGTTGTTATTCTAATCCTTCAGCTTCAACTTTTTTTATTTAGAAAAATACCTCTCCAAAAAGGCTTTTTTGCATTTCCGCCCATGTCGATAGAACTCTATAGAAGTTCAATTAACCATATTGTTGCTTCGCTTGTGAGAGATAATGGGAAGACACGGAGCCCAATTACATCCACGGATAAATTTTGATGTCCTATCATGCTCTTACAAATGAAGATAAGATTATGTAGATGGTTATGCGGATCCTCTGTTGGTAGACCCAAAAACAACCCTCTATGCTGCAACATCTGTAGTAACCTACTCAAAATGATAAACTTGGTATCTTCTAATAGAGGAGGTAGCACAATTAATCCTGTAATGTCCACTACCATAGGATCAAGTCTGTAAAGGTTCCACCCATTTCCTGCCGCTGGTTGAGCGTGTGGTGGATTCACATCCTCAAGTGGTGGTGGGTCTTCATTATTCAGATTGAGTGCAATGTTTGCAGCATTGTTTGCATTATCCTGGGCCATTCTTCGTAATGTTCTCTGGATCTCTGTATCAAATGGAGTCAATGGACTGCCTCGACTACAAGTATTGGACATACACTACACCTGTATACTGAAAGAAAAATAGAAAAAAACAAAAAATATAAAATAAGAAAAATAAGTATTAGCTCACAAATCACTCTAATTAAACCAATCTAATAGCCGTATTAACCGACAATGGTGTAAATATTTGATCACACCCAAACTATACCTCCCAATTAAGGTATAAGCTATCGCTGTTGAAATATAGAACCTAATAATGGTTAGCGTCGATCCCACGAGGAATAATGTCTAGACTTGGAATAATTAAAACAATTAGAATGAATTAATTAACCTATTTCCAAAAGAGGGGTTTTTTTTGATAAAAAGCAATAATTAAACCTAAACTAATATCAAATAGTCCAGTGCAAGTGTTGTAAATTCAGTTAAAAAAGTGACTAGGATATTGTGTTCCCCATGAATTCCTAACTCAGTATAACCAAATAATCATAACCTTTTGTAGTATGTAGCATACAGAACTGATAAGTTATATTCACCTAGCCCGTTGATCCAAGCGCCTGGCATATTTCACTACGTGACTTGATTTATCTACTGGTGTCGCATTACTAACCCTTACCTTGTCCCAGTACAACCTTCGCTTGATTTGTTCAGGTTGATTAGACGTGTGTAATCACGTCGAATCCTGGTATTTTACCTCTTTTCCTATTCATTACCTCCTTGATCTAGTAAGTAACAATTAGGCTAGTTCTAAATTCTGCAACCGTTAAAAAAACATTCAAAATGAAGAGATAAATTATACATGCATACACATTTTCCAAGGATTATGAATATCTTTTTTTTCTTCGTTTGTTCTTCAAGAATCTGATAACCCTAGTTGTGGATGTAGCTACTCATTTTCATTGTAGATGAATGAATCACATACGGATTTGCATAATTAATCACTTACAACAATGAATTGATGAACACGAAATCTAAATTCTTCACGAAAATCACAAGATTATAATATGAAGAAAATGTCAAAAGTAGTTCACAAGAAATCTCCAAGAACAAAGTATTAATCTCAAGTATCAAGTTCTGGATGTTTTAACTGCTCTCTCTCTCTCCCTCCCTAAAAAACCTAAAACCCTATTTATAAAATAAGGAAACCAAATCCTAAACGAAATAGGAAAACTAGAATCGAAAACTTTGACGAACATAGTTACGGTGCCTATATAGAATCACGGTCTGTTACTTGGTTTTATAGACTGCACTCTTCAAAATCTATCTTCAATATTGATGTCACCCAGCTACACCTCCTTTTTGAAGGCTAAAGCGGTCGTTGTCAAGATATATAACCTTACTGATGTTAGGGTCGATCCCACAAGGGATATGGTACACTTAGAATAATTTAAAGCAATTCGGATGGATTAACCTACTTATCTCTCCATAGGTAGGTGGGTGGGGCTTTGTAAAAACTATGAAAAGTAATCCTAATCTATGACAAGTGTGAAATCAATACGAAGAGTAACTAGGGTATTATATTCCCCATAATTTCCTAACTTGGTATTACCAGATAATAGAATTCTTTTCTAGCGTGTAGCATGCAAAATGGTAAGTTAAGTTTACCAAACCTTTTAATCCAGGAAATAGGCAAATTTCATTACGTGATTTGATCCATCCCCACAGTGTGACAAACTAACCCTTACGTTCTATCCAGTACAACCTCCCTTTGATAAAGTTTAGTTGATTATACGAGAAGCATCAATTGAATCCTGTTAATTAATCTATTTTACTATTCATTACTACCTTCCAGTCAGTAATACTAGGTGCGTTCTAACATTGGCCACTGGTAAAAAGCATTCAAATAGAAGAATTAACTAATAGATGCATACACACTTTCCAAGAATTACGAATTATCCAGTTTTACCTTGTTAGTTTTTCATGGTTCCCACAACCCTAGTTAAGGAATTTAGCTACTCATTATCAGTAGATGCAAGAATCATAAATTTGAATAACATAATTGAGCACTTACACAATGGAATTAAGATCAATACATCCAAGCTCTTCACCAAGAATCACAAGATTGAATTAAAGACACAAAATAATGTTTCACAAGTATTTCTCTCAATTCTATCTACTATTCTTTACTGCTCTATAACGTTCTCTCTTGTCACTTGCCAAAAATAACCTAAAAAAACCTATTTATAGTGTCTAACATACGAAACCAAAATGAATTGGGACAACTGGGTCGGCGGCTATACGGGCACTTCTACAGGAGTATAATGTTTTATTGCTTGTAGTCGAGGCGTCGTGGAATCTTTCTTTAACTCTAGGGTCAACTTCTACGACACCCATCTATGAGCCATATAACGTTCTATGGCCCATAGGGGGTTTCTTCTAATGACTTTTCAGCAACTCCCCACTTTCTGATCCTTCGGGCACGACACCAAGTCTACAACTCGTAGAATCTTTTACGGCTCATCTGCATGTTCGTAGACTTAACTTCAGAAAATCACCCTTCACTGGAAATTTATATGAAACCAACTCTACGACCCGTAAAAGGGTCTCATGAAACCTTAATTTCTGCAATATCTGCACGCTTAGCCCTAAAATTGTGCCAACCCTATAATCCTGCAAAATAAATACAAAAACACTTCAAGTCTACTAATATCGCTTTGAGAACATACAAAATTCTAAGTCTTTAAGCATAAAATGTGTTGCATTTTGGCAGCATATCAACACCCTTAACTTAAAATTGTTGCTTGTCCTCAAGCGACAGACTCAGTCTACATAAGTAGTATAGTAACTCACAGACCTCAATCTAATGGCATGCATCCTATCAAACTCAAGCACAAATACCCACATCACTGTAAAAGCACGTTACATAGCTATGAAGCAGACTTGTACAGATCAACATATGTGATAGTGCAACTATGATAAGAAAGACAATTATTAACAAGAAACACCCACTGAGTCATTCTAATGTCAACAATGCAATGCAAGTACCCTTACAGAAAGAAGTCTTATGTCCCACTCATGATATTGTCATATTCAATGCTTGGGCCTATGCAAAATTACTCTCTGTCACAAAAGAAATTCAAGTTCCATGCTCAATACCATATGCTTGGCCCTATGCTCATGACTATGACCTTTGACTACTTGGACTAGGATCACTTCAGGACTTTATTGGCTTGTAACATAGGCTCAGGGGGCTTTGGTATGATGTTTTGGCAACATAGTGACTAAAGACCCTCCTTGAAATTGTGCTTTTCTCCACGTTTTCCCTACCAACACTGTTATTTTTCACCTTCTTCCCATTTCTCCTATTTCAAGCTTTTCAGGGTGTGTTATTCATATTTTTCAGCTTTTTGCCTTTTATTTTCATACCAATTTTTCTTTGAAGCTCATTTATTAGGCATCATACATTTTTCTTTAACCCAGAACACATTTTTATTCCTTTTTCCATGTATCACTAGCTTCCCCCTCCTTTTGTGTTTCTTATTACACAAGCCACTCTCAACTTAGGCTTTTGGCCTGAGTCAAGGTGCATAATATCCAACCTAAGAACTCGGTCCACCTTTGGTAGCCACTCTCAACTTAAGATTTTTTGCCTTAGTCAAGGTGCACAATATTCAAGGAAGGACTAGGGCCAATTTCAGGATTTTACAACTAACAAGGCTAGGTTAACCGGGTGTGTCCAAAGAATTGATACATGTTAGGCTCAAACATTAGGAACAAGGGATATATCATAGTTTTGGTTGGTCATTTTCGGCTAAGTGGACTATTAAGAATGATGACCTAAGATCCTTTCCTAATCTAATTAATCTACCATCTAACTTAGAGTAACATGTCAAGTTCTGAATTAGGACAATATACATGAATCTAGTAAATTAAGCTCACATTCACATTGCACTGCATACATCATCAACAAAAGCCTCTCATATCATGCTTTTTATCACAATTTTTCCTCACTTATCAGAACAAACATTGTCATACATCTAGACATGCATGGTTGCTATCTAACTACTAATCAAAATAAATTTTTGGTGGGTATCATTTTTCAAACAAAACACAACAAACATGCTATATGCCACAAATATTGGTACTGTATGCTAAAAATACTATCTACTCATCCTAAATGTGCCAGTTGAACAGAAATTAAATATCCACAGGGAAAAAGAACACAAGAAAGAAAATACCAGGATTAAAAATTGGGGTAGTTATGGATCCAAGCTACTCAGACTTCACTAAGGACCATAACTACGCACACCCCATCAAAACAAATGTGCATTGTCCTAAATATACAAAATCAAAGTAAAGTAAAACATATTGTCACGCCCCAGGAGGGTACCCTTGGCGTGACCGGCACTCAGAGGCTATTGCTAGTCCCCGAGCGAACCACTTAGCCTCATCATCACCTCATACTCAACAGCGGAAGAAACATCCTCAAGGAAAAGACTTTAGTATAATTAAAGTAATCAAGTCTTTATATAAAATGTTAATTTCCAGCAAAGAATAGTTGAAAAAACAATACATGACATCCTCTACTCAGTGTCTATGAAGCCTCTAACTCAAACATCTAGATGGTACCATGACAGGCCATGGTTACCCAACTCAATGAAAATGAAGTACTACTCAAGCTAAATGATAATAATATGGAAATCCTCCGAAAATAAGGAGGTCTCACCGATCAGCTGAATGTGAATAGATCCTCAACGAAGCGCCTGTCGATGATCTTTAATACCTGCCTCTGCATCATAAAACGATGCAGTCCCAGAAGGGGACATCAGTACTTGGGATGTACTGGTATGTAAAATAGCTGAGTGAAACAGAAACAAGTAGAATAATATAGGAATAACATCAACCCAACATCACACTCCATCAGAATGTCAAATGTCCATCTAAAGAAAGAATAAATAGTAGACAAATGACCCATCAATATCTCATCAATGCATCATCAGTACATCATACTTACCCCAAGGAAACTCAACTCAACTTAATTCGACTTGACTTAACTCAACTCGACTCAACTCAAGGAAACTCGACTCGACTCAACTCAACTCAACTCGGCTCAACTCGACTCAACTCAACTCAACTCAACTCAAGGAACATCAACATCAACTCAACTCAGGAAACATCAACATCAACTCAACTCAGGAAACATCGACATCAACTCAACTCAGGGAACATCAACATCAACTCAGCTCAGGGAACATCGACATCAATTCAACTCAGGGAACTCGACACAAAACATCACATCAACATCAACATCAACATCAGAGTTCTACCAAAATGGAACCTAACTGGGAGTTTCTCTAATCGACAACCATCACCTATGAGCCAATGATGATACAACGAAGCGATGTCATTGCCACATCCATCCAATACCCTGCCCGGAGTAAAGGACATCAACCTCAGTGGATCCACAAGAAAAACCTCAGTCCTCATTTGGACAAGAAAGGAGCCATCCACATTGCGGTTCAATCCCCTCTTCCTATGCGGGCCACGTAGTTAATGGGTTCAAGTGGGACTCACTCTTACCCATTTTGGTGCTCAATACTCCTCCCAAAACTCGACATGCTCATAAAACATCAACCTCATCAGTCCCATAGGGACATAATACCTCATCATTAGTCCCATAGGGACATACATAATACCTCAACATCAACATCAGTCCTGTAGGAACATAGTACCTCAACATCAACATCACCTCACCTTATAACATCAACATCATTATCATGGACTCAAGATACTCTTTTAGAAATTAAACTTCCAATTTTAAGACATCATAAAATATCATTCTCATCAACATCATCATCAAGACTCTCATCAAATGTGAAACACAATCACAACATCATCATCGTCAAGGCTCTAGACTCATCCCCTATGTTTATTATGCATGCTTTTCAAATAATCATGTAAGGTTATGCAAAAATCTCATGAAAAATGTTAATTCAAGAAAACAAATAGTATGATGATCATCAACATAGAAAACATGTAATTTCAAATCAATTTTTCAATGAAAAACTTTCAAGTATTCATGCACATATACTCTTCAACCATTAACTCATCTTTGACCTCTATGGGGCACATGAGAGAACAATCTCATGCCTTTAGTTTAGCCTTACATACCTAGAAATTTGATATTACAATCAAAATTTGATGAATACTTGTTCCTTGGAGAAAATCCTCGATCTCGGTAGTTCTTTTATAGTGGAAGAACTTGGAAAGACATTGTGGAAGAACTTGGAAAGACATTGTTTGAAGAACTTCTTTTTGATTCTTGAATTCTTGACTTAGAATCTTTAGAGTTCTTGATGAAGAACCCTAATTCATGGAAAGAAGAATCAAAGAATCCTTTCTTGGGATTCTTGAATTTCGCTTTCTTGAAACTCTAGGTTATAATTTAAGATTCTATTAGGGATTCATGAATAGATAGAGAAATTAGCTTAAAGCTTATGAAGAATAACTCACCTTGATGAAGAATCTTGAAAGTTAATCCTAACTTGATGACTTTCTTGATGATTCTTGAGTGTTTTATATTTAGGAGTGAAAAAGAGGGTTTTGACTCATGAAACTGACGTTTTATGCGTTTTGGGACCTTAAATAGACCCCCAAAGGCTTTAGGATAAAAGTATTCTCAAAATAAAATAAAGGAACGTCGCTTAGCTTATCCAGAAAGGGTTTGCGATAGGTCCGCGTCGCGGAGCCGTCGCGGACCTTCAGACAGCTCTACAAGTCTCCAGTAAAATGGTCATAACTTTCTACTCCGAACTCTGTTTAATGCAAAATAAGATGCGTTGGAAAGCTAATTCAAAGATCTTTAATTTGATATGTTATGGGTCACCTAAGGCATTATAACTTAAGAGATATGACCATTTGAAGTTGACCCTTCTGTCAACTCATACGTAAACTTAGTCGCTAGAAATTCTTTGGACTTTACTTGATGTAAAAGATCCTTTATAACTCTAAATCACATCTAATATACTTTAAATACTTATAAATCGATCCTATCATATGAAGGATGGCTCAATCTTAGTAAAAACAAAGTTGGGGTGCTACACATATAGGGGTCAAAAAACATACCTGAGCGCCAATGTACACCTTGGGTTGCCTCTAAAGCAATGCCTAATTTATTGTTATGAAATAACATAATTGACTTGAGTACTCAGGCTTCCTCGATTTCCCTGACTTTATTCTTCAGATCATCTGGACGCTTCATATACTGACATATATTGAAGATGACTTCTTCATCGTTCAATCTAAACTTGAGTTGACCGGCTTCTATATCCATTAGTGCTCGCCAATAGCTAGTAATGGTCTTCCTAAGATAATTGGGACGTTGAAGTCGACTTAGCAATCCAGGATCACAAAGTCTGTGGGAAATAAAGTCTGTGGGAAACACAAACTTCTTAACTTTGACCAGCACATCGTACAGTATACCCACGAACTTCTTCACTGTGCGATCCACCATCAGCAAATGCATACTCATCCGAGTAGGGACTCCTAAACCAAGCTTCTTATAGACTACAAGGGGCATCAAATTAATAATGTCACCTAGATCACATAGTGCCATTGTGAATTCCACATCTACACTAGTGCAGGGTATAGTGAAAGGACCGGGATCTTCTCGCTTCTGAGCCAAGGACCTCATAATAATAGCACTGTAATGTTGAAGCTCTTGGGAGAGCTCCTAACTCACAGTGCATTTTTTAGTGACCAGGTCCTTTATGTACTTCACATATCCTGGCATCTTCTCCAATGCCTCGATGAGAGGGATGTTAATGGAGAGTTGTCTAAGCATAGAGAGAAAGTTCTTGAATTTTCCTTCCTCCTCCATCTTTTTGATTCTTTGAGGTAAGGGAGGAGGAGGCCTCGGAATAGGATTCAACTTCTGTGGCACATCAACAGCTTCACTCACCCCATCCTTGCCACAATCATCTCTTTTATCAGTATCTATGGCTGCACCCATCTCCTCTCGAACATCTTCATCATCAATTGGCATAGGAGGATCAATGGTGCTCTTGCCATCCCGAGTAGTAACCTCTGTATACTACTCTTCATTTTTCAAATTCTGAACTGTGTTGCTAGGTAGTGTACCCCTCTGACGTTGATTAAGTTGAGTTGACACTTGACCGAACTATTGTTCAAGCTTTTTAATAGCCAAAGAGTGAGACTCAATCTTCTAATTTATACTAGAAATCTCTGATTTTATGCCTCTTAGAGTCTCATCCTGTGTCTCAGCTTTCTTCAATAGGCGATCAAACATCTCCTTAATTCTAGAATTGCTTGCCTCTGCGTTGCGGTTATGTGGTGGCATATAAGGACCATTTCAAAAGCCTTCTTTGCGGCCCCAATCTGCATCTCTCTCTGGACTCCTGTTTCTATCATAGTAACCTCCACGGTTGTCCCTGTAAGCTCTATATCTGTTAAAGTTCTGACCTTGGTTTCCTTGAACTTGGCGCCAATAGTCCAGAATGGACCCTTAGGTGTTGGTCTGGAAACTTCCCGTCTGATCAGCAAAAAAACACATGTCCTCATCATAATATGGCTCATCATACATGAGTGCACGTGGAGGTTGATGAAATACTGCATTCACTCGGTCTTGGTTCTACTTTATCATCACCTCTATACCTGTGCAAATTTAGGAAAGCTGTTACATGATTTCTTCACTGATTCTAGCTTGCTCTAGACCCACATTGACAACATATGAACTTTTAGTGGATGCTCTGTCTCTCTACCCCCATGCACGATTAGTTTTGACCACTCTTTCCATTTGCTCTACGATCCTTGCAAATGGCTGATCTAAGAACATGCCCCCCATGATAGTGTTAGCACATGCTGACTGTTCTCATCAAGGGCATGGTAGAAGATCTCCACCAAGGCATCGTTAACCATCTTGTGGTTTGGGCCACTCCTCAAACATTTGGTGAACCGCCCTGTAGTACTGGTTGAATCACTAGAAAGTTGCTCAAAATTGTTTATTTGGTCCTTCAACTTGAGCTTCTTCGATCTAGGGTAGCACCTCTCTAAAAAATCCTGCTGCAAGTCTGCCCAACTGATGATCGAACTCTGCGAGAGCTCAGATAGCCATAATGCTGCATTGTCTGTAAGAGACAATGGAAAGAATCGAAGTCCCACCACATCCATAGATATATTCTTTGTTCCCATTACACTCTTCTAGACAAATGCCACATTATGTAGATGGCTATTAGGATCCTCCAATGGTAAGGCCGCAAATAGCCCATGGTTCTGCAACATCTAAAGTAACTCACTCGAGATTGTAAACTGTGTCTGCCGGTAGTGGCGGTAACCCAATAGCTCCAGTCACCTCCATAGGCATGGGATTCAGACTATATTGATTCCACTGGTAAGCATTGGCATTGAATTCCTGAAGCTGTGGAGCAATGTCCTCCAGAGGAGGTGGGTTCTCATTTTCGCATCATCATTGTTGTTCCTGTTCAGAGCTATATTAGCCGTGTTATTGGTGTTATCTTGGGACATTCTCCTCAACGTTTGGTGGAACTCTAGGTCAACTGGAGTTAAGGAATTTCCTTAACTCTGGGTGTTGGGCATATACTACACGTACACCTTGAAAAAGAACAAAAATAACAAAGAAACGTAAAATAGGGGAACTAAGGATTAACACCCGAATTGCTTTTGAATTTACTAAGTCTAGCCGTATTCCCCGCCAATGGCATCAAAATCTTGAAGTTGCCCAAGTTACACCTCCTTTTTAGAGGATAAAGCGGTCACTATCAAGAAATAGAATCTACAAAGGCTAGGGTCGAACCCACAGGGAATACGTAGACTCAAGAGAATTCAATGATCACAATTCGAATGGTTAACCGACTTACTTCCCCGAGGGGGGAGGGGTTCTTACAATAATTGATAAAAACTACAAATGAACAAACTAACAGAAGAGAGAAATCAATATGGAGAGAAACTAGGGTATTGTGTGTTGACACCCAATTTTGGCTCGCCATATTTAATTAGTCTAATTTTCTTTTTGAAAAAAAAGTTTTTTTTTTAAAAAAAAAAGAAAAAAAAGATAATAAAAACTTTTACGAAATACTTTTCACTACTACTACTATTGTTATTATTATAAATTTTGTTATTATTATTACTATTATTATTATTGTCGTTGCTAGTATTTTGATAAAATTTTCTTACTTTTTGTTCGACAAACATTTTCTTTATAGATATTATCTCCTACAAAGATTAGACACATATATATATATTTTTTAAATATATTATTTGCTACTTTCTTTAGCATCCTTGAGAATTTTATGTCATAAAAAAATCACTTTAAGTACTCAATCATTTTTTGTTTTATTTATTTATTTTTATTTTTTTCAAACATGATTCCTCATTGTTACGAGTAAATATTTTCTTATGTTATTCAAATGAAGAAGCTTGACTAATTTAATTTTATTATTAATCCATACTTAACTCTTGTCAAATAACTTAATCCTATAAAGTAATCGATTTTTTTTGTGCTTTTTTTTTTCTCTTTTCTTGATTTTGGCTCTTCAATAATTTTAAATTTTGAATTTAGTTTTGGCTCTCCGTGTTCAATTAGTTGAAAAAAAAAGAAAAAGGAAAAGGACTTTTTCTTTTTTTTTTCCCTTGAGGGATGATAAAACTTTTATGAGGTTTGAATTATTTTATTACTACTAATAGTATTATTACTACTACTATTATTTTATTATTGTTGTCATTGTTATTTTTATTGCTATTAATGAACTCCTCATTTTTTGTTTTGACCAATTATTTTATGGATATTATTTCTTATAAAACACTAAATAAAAAATGTTTACTCTTTGATTTTGTCGTTTTGAGAAAGCTTATGACAAATGAATATCATTTTGAAGTTTTAAATCGATTTTTGATTAAACAATAATTTTTATTATTTGAAATAAGTATTTTCATACATTATTCGAAAAAGGAAGCTTAATTAATTAATTTTGTTACTAATCCATACCAATTTATTTTTTTTAGAACGACCAAATTTTGTCACAATAATTAGTCTTGCAAAATAATCATTTTTAATTTGTTTGATTATGGCTATTAATAAATTAACTGTTCATAATTTAAATAGGTTAATTTGAGCAAAACGTGACAATCCCAAATCCCTTCATATTGGTCACTCCGTTTGTGCCACGTATGCAAACATATGGATTATGTTTCTTCAACCTTAACCTCAACCCTCCCTGATAGTTATCAATTATAGAGCTTCTTCAACTTCTAACAACTTTGAGGCGATCATCTTTGAAAATTTGCAATATCTTAAGTCTTTTTCAAATAGTTTTTTTTAATCTTCTAAAATACTTATGTACGCATATATTTACATATAGTTTGTATATATATATATATATATATATATATTATATTTATATACATTTTTTATTCCTCTTTGTAAATATTCAGAAACGACCTCGAAAAATAATTTTTAGCTTAAAAATGTACTTATTGTCTGCGAGTTAGTCAATTTTATAATTATTGTGTAATTAGTCCTAATTTAAATAATTAACTTGTGGTTTGTAATTTTTTTAATCTCGTTTGAATCGAAGAAGCTTAAATAATTGAGTTTGTTCAAATCTAGTCAATTGATCTCAAATCAACTACATTCCAAGTTAAATTGGCCAGATTTGTAATAAATCACCCAATCGGCTAAAATTATAACACTTTGGCTATTTCTTAAATTACCCTAATTTAATCCTTGAACTCCTCCATCCTTTCTTTCTTCCTCAAGCTTTTCCTATTTTCCCTTTGCCCTGCGTTTCCTTCCCCTTTTCTGGAATTCCAGCCACCATAGCCACTGACGCCCTTCACCATCGCCGCCTGACACCCATCATCATCGCTGCCTGACGCCCTCTTCTCTCAAATCAATCTGAAAAAAAAATCAACTCAAGCCTATTTTTCTTCTGCCTCATCATTCACCCTCCCGCTTGATCTGAGATTCAGCCTCCCAAGAATTCAAATTTTGAATTCTTAACTTCACTGAGAAGAGTCCGTTGAAAGCCCAAGTTTGGCTATAAAAGAGAGAACTCTGGTTCGTACTGATTCATTGAGGGTTGGCACTAGAAAACTATAAAAAACAGAGAGAAAATAGACAGGGACGCGTTTTACACCACAGGAGCTTAGAGTTACTCGTCTCCCTGTTTTGATTTCATTTTCTAGTTTGGAACAGGTTTTGGTCGAAATTCTTTACATAGAAGTCCTTGTTTGCTGCTTGTCACAAGGTAATACCCAACTCTTTCATATTGTTTTGTTCTAATATTTGCTATATGGTGGGTTTGATTATGTTCCTGAGTGATTTGTTAATTTTGTTTTGAGAATGAATTCAGAAGAAATATTAATATAGTTGGGTTGCTAGTTTGGTCCATATATGCTTGGGCGTGTTTAAGTGTGCATACGATGGATTACTGAGTTTTCGTCTTGTATGAGTTAACATCCTTCTCTGATTCATAGGATTTTCAGTTAAGCATAGCAATCATGTGTTACTATCGAGTTTATTTTAGTTTCCTCAAACGTGATCTTGTCATTGTTAAAGTTCAAATTTCAGGTCGTAGGTCGTTTCGACTTCATGTTAAATGCCATATTTACTTAAGCTCTTGTTCATACATATACCTTTTGTTTCGTTTATCGAAAGAGGGTTTATCCTATGCTCATAGGAAAGATCTGTTATAAGTCTCAAGTTCGGTGTTGTACGTTCTTATTTGGTTCATACTTTAATCCCTTTCTTATGTAGCTTACATTTCATTGTGGCTTAGATTCCTTCGTATTCAAAGTAAGATTTTGCTTTATGAATATTACATGCTGCTAATTTTAGTCCTGATTTCTTTTTAGGTGTGTTGCTGTGTTGCTCCTGTAATGTCATTTTTTTGGGGATTCTATATATGTCGTTTTTGCTTTCAGATTAGTTCATTTAATGTGTCCACCATCCCGAAGCACTTGAATCCTAAAATATTTTTTTTGTTTGGGATAATCTAGCAGAATCTCCTAAGTGAAATTCAATACCCTGTTGACCTAAGTCTGCAACTTCAGATTTGTGGTTATTTAAACTTATGGCTGGTAGAATTTTCTTTTTAACAAAAGAAAGAGTCTTCATATCTTTGTTAAGGATCATTCTCGCTTAGAAGTTGAGTTCTGTCGACTCATAGCTACGTACATATTTTCTGTTGCGATGTAAGTTTTAGCAAATATTCTGAAAGTTCTAATCGATTCAAGGCTACTTGTTTTAGAGTAGTTTTCTCCTACAAAAATCTATCACTCTGCCTCCTGTCAATGGAAACTCGAGTTGAAATCTAAAGAAAAAAGATTTGCTTACATTACTGATTTTGAATTCTGAAATATGATTTCATAGAAACTCTAGCCCAAGCTGTGGTTCTCTCTGCTGTTAAGTGACATTCATGTTTGGGTTGATGCTCGCGTTCTATATGTTGTGGCATTGCCAGATTTCATTTAAGAGACGAGGATCCTCGACTTTTAACTTGCTTACCCCTTTAAGTGTAGCCAAGCTTTGTCTGGGAAAAGTGATCAGATCCCCTGATTTGCCCGAGATCAGATTTTCTCCATTTGTCATCGGTTAAGTTTACTATGGAAGTAACCTCCCTTATTACATTGGTCACTTGTGGGTCTTAATGTTCTACAATACAATTACAATAAAGTATTGATACCCTGATCACCGCTTGACTGACATCACTGCACGGATCTTAATTTCCTACTATAACCTCTCTTTGTAAAAATGGCATTTCTACTAAGAATGCATAGTATTAAAGCAACTGTTCATTTAGATTTTTTAGTCTTATCAGAAAATATTGTTTCAATGTCATTTAATTAAGGTTTATCAGCTTCGAACACATTCTCACTTAGAATAATTCTGCAACCTTGCTCCTACGATCTTTGAATAATCTCTAAACATATGAATCCTATTAGTTTTGATTCAGAAACACTTTGGTTTTGTCCAGAATTGGTATCGTTCTTGGTTGAAGTATACTCTTTTTTGACTTTCTTTAAACTCATGATTTGTGTAAGTCTATTTATATTTCTTTGAGTTTTCGATGTTCATCATGTTCGTCTCGGGGTGTCCCTCGTATAAAATAAGTTTTTTTTTCTTTGTTTTTTCCTTCAGGTTTTGATGTCTCATTCTTATAATGTAGTAGAAATTATCTTTGTTCAAAGCTTGGTTACTGTTCTTTGTCAATGTGAAAAGAATTCGCCATTTTTATTTCACTCGAAGCTTGGGGCTGATTGTTAGTTTCACACCGTCAATCTTGTTTTTTTTTTACCAATATATAGTTTTGGCATATCTCAGTATCATTTAGATGTTCATTTCACTTCTTGGATGTGATACAGATAAAATGTATAAATAATGTGTTCCAAGAACCTTGACAAAGTTTTGTTTATATGATTTAAAAGAGAAAAAAAGTTAAATGTCATCTTTTACATTGAGTCTGGGGCCAGTAAAGTGTCTTCCCGCTCACTGCCAAATATGCTCTTTAAGGATTAATTAGATCGATTGTTGGTGTTAAGATTATTGCTTCTTTAAGTGCTTTCTGTTGCATCAAAAGGTTTGGAACTTGTTCAGCTTTTCAAGCGACTCATCTATGCTCAACTTGTTTCTTTTTGTTCGGTTGCTTCATTTTATTGTATCCCTCCTTATCACTATGAATAGATAATTCCTTTTCTCTTTTTTTTTCCTTTTCCTCTTCTTCTGTTACATATATAACTGGAGAGCTGGAGTTCTACTTTGGAACTCGTCTTGGCCCAAATTATGGGTCAACAACTATCAGGACCGTCACCATGCTCGGAGTCTCATAAATTAGGAGTCGATACTTCTTGGCTTTCTCATCACTGTCTGATTACATTTTTTTGCATACTAATCCATTCATATATATATATATATATATATATATGTAAGGACCCGGAAATTTGTTTAACGACCTCAAAGGAATTCCCTTGGCTAAACTCTTCTCAAGTACCAATAAGAGGGTCAACTTTGAGTGAGCATATCTCTTATTTCAAATTGAACTGGGTGGCCTATGACATACCAAATTAAAGCTCTTTGAATTAGATTTCCAACGCACCTGGTTTCACCTAATTCCGAGCTTGGACCAAGGATTTATGCTCGTTTTCGTTCAGACTGTTCGTGCAGGAAATCCACACGGCCAGCCACACGGACCGTGTGGCATCAAACGGTCCGTGAGGCTGCTTTGGCCCACGAATTTCTTGCCAAAACTTTTTTCTAAGTGTGTGTACTTCCTTGGTACCTTCATATGGACCATTGCACGGTCCGTGTGACCTTAAACGGCCCGTTTACCGGACCGTTTGGTGACACTTGGTCCGAAAGAAAATTTTTCTGAAAAATTCTAAGTCTGGTGAGATGGTCCATTACACGGGCCGTGTGACACTAGATGGTCCGTTTACTGGACAGTGTGGATCGACTTAGTCAAAAAAATATTGCCCTCGAAAAATCTAAGTCTAGTGCCACAGACCAGTAGACGGTCCGTGTGGAGCCAGACAGTCCGTTTACTGGACCGTGTGACCCAGACGGACCATTTTTTCGGTCCGTTTCATTAATGGAAATTTCGTAATTTTGGATTATTCCGGTGCAAATATGGTCTTTTCCACCCTTTCCTGAGCTTCCTATATATTCTACACTTCACCATTTTGCAGCCACTTTCACACTTCACTCTCTCTCAAAAATCCACTCCTCAAGAACTCTCCATCCTCTCTCTAAGATTGTTCAAGCTAGGGGCCAAGGTTGTGAGTCAATTCCTCCTCAAGTTTGTCTTCAAGTCAGGTATGTGGGTGTTGATTCTTGGTCTCTTCCAACCAAGAAGACCCAAATTCCTTCTTAAACTATTTATGAGTTTGTCTACTTAAAATGCGAATTTTACTACTTGAACTTGATATTTTGAACCATGGATGAGCCAGTTAATATTCAGAAATTTGAGTTATGTTAAGTTTGAACTATGGTGAGTTACTTGAGCTATGAACTATGAAGCTTGCATGTCCCTTTAAAGATGTTATTTTGCATGGGTGATTTATACTACACTTTCATATGAATTTTATTATGGAATTTCCTAGTCTTTACATTATATTGCTAATTTTGGATACATTCTATATTACCCATGCCATTCCTACATTTTTGCATTACATCATACTCATGGCATTTATACATGGAAATCTTGGAGATATGGGCTAAATCCAATTTTGGTCCGAAAAGGGAGATTATAATGTGAATTTTTGGTAAGACATGGGATATGACAAGAAGGTGATCACCGGTATGTCTATGATTATGGCTCTTTGAGCAATATGGGTGCTTGCACCATTATGATATATGTGTAGATGAGCTATTCCTTGCATACGCATTATGGTCATAGTTTGGAAATTGGTAATTGAGCCTATTTGTATAATCACATTTTGAAATGGATGTTAGCTCTCTCTTGATAAGCATATGTGCATATATTTATAAGTATTCTTGTGGGATGAGTACTTAGCACCGATGGATTTGGAGTGTTGGGATAGCCCTAAGGTCCCTCTCCCTTTTCTTGAACTATGTGCCAGCATAGGAGCCATTACCGAAAGTAGGGGTTGCCCGTAAGGAATGGCTAGATGTTATGAAAATCCTTCTGAAAGTAGGGGTTGCCCGTAAGGAAGGTGGCCATCCACTGAAAGTAGGGGTTGCCCGTAAGGTGTGATGTAGATTACCTTTGGCAAGTAATCTTCTCCCCGCCGATGGGAGGTCCCAATTCGGTCCGGTTCATGTAATAGCTCGCATGGACTTGGGTGTGTCGGTTATAGTCCATCCCCTTTATATATATAGGAACATTACCGCATTACACGCATCACGCATTTCAGGGCATCTTGTATATTAAAATTTTCATTGTTTATATATTCCTTGTATATTATGTGCCCTTGCCACTTAACTTGATTATGCAGATTTGGTAAGTCACGTGCATTGCATACCCACATACTTAGGACATTCAACGTACTAACGCATACTCTATGCCTGCATGATTTTACCATGCAGGGACCGAACAGTTTGAGCAGTATCCGCCGGACGAGTAGTTTTTCCCTGTCTGGATATTCTGTGGTGAGCCCCGTCTTTCGAGGGCATGCTTTTGTTCTTGTACGCTTTATCTATGTATGTACTTTGTTGAGGGTGAGCCCGGAACTTGTCCCGGCCCCCGTTCCTTGATTAGAGGCACTTGTTGGACTTTGTATAAACTCTTCTCATTTTGTTATCTATGGAAATATGTTCTCCCTTTTGGTTTTAAGAATGTTCTCTTTTATCTTGTCTTTAGTTTCCGCAAATTTGAGGCTTGTTTGGGGGCTTACGGGTCTCCATTCGCCGTGTCACACCTAGACCCCGACCCCGAGTCGTGACAATATATATATATATATATATATATATATATATATATATATATATATATATATATATATATATAAATATTGGTACATTAGCTAACTTTCTTTATTATTCGAAGGTTCTTTGTGGATTAGTATTATTTGCTAACAAATTTAGTGTTGATATTGTTTATTTTGAAAATATTTTATAATCATAGTTTAAGAGTTTTTTTTTAATAGGCCAAAGTTTTTGGAA
Source organism: Solanum rostratum (assembly GCA_029948455.1). Lineage (NCBI taxonomy): Eukaryota > Viridiplantae > Streptophyta > Magnoliopsida > Solanales > Solanaceae > Solanum > Solanum rostratum. The sequence continues at coordinate 37,510,519 of CM057050.1, read as the reverse complement.
AATTTATCTCAAAACTTTCTAAAGATGCTTGAAGCTAAATAATCATCTTTATAAATAAATTGAAACTAAATAAATGATGGCCTCGCTTTCTACAAATTTAACATTTATAGAACCCCGCTAATTAGGTCACTTTAGGCTTTAAGTTGATTTTCCAAATATAATATTTTTTTTCCATTTGGGTTATGTTAAATCCCTTTGATGGATTTTATTTTTAGAATGAAAAAAAAAGAGATGTATATCGGCATTTAGATTCCTTTGATCAATTTCCTATAAAGTTATTAATAAACAAAAAAAAAAAAAATGACCAAGGTGTTATGCTATTCCTTTTTTACATAACCTTTCGAGATTTTAGATTTTTAACAGGTTCAATAATACAATGTATGTATATATATACGTCATACACAAGGTATATATTTTATCCTAGTCGTTTCTATACTCGGTATATTATTACTATTATTTTGTATCCATCGTAGTATTATATTGTAGTAAAAAATGTATGATAAGGTGTACAATATATATATATATATATATATATATATATATATATATATTATAGACATTGTCATTTTATCACTACATGAAATAATGAGCCCTCATACAAGTTGAACAACATATTTATTTTACATGAAAGGTTATAAATTTTATTCAATATCTTAACATTTTTTCACGAAACTCCATTTTATTGAGATTCTTATACCACATGTCATACATATAAGTCTATATATTTACATCCCATTTATCTTCTCATTTATTTATTTAATTTTCTATTTTTACATCTTAATTTCGTACGTATATAGATAAAGTAATAAGTTTTCATACATAATTTTCTTATGAATTGCCTACAATAAAATTTTATAAGTTCATCCATTCTATATGATTTTAAGAATAATTTTATATTTTTCTAACATATATATATATTCTCATTTCAAATTTATTTATTTATTATTTTAGTTACATAACAAATAATATATTGTTATTAAAGCTTTTCACAGATATTATGGACAATATGTATGACATACCTTGTATTTTGCTCCTTTTTCTACTCAACTAATCAAGATTTTCTTATCACTAATTTTTTTGTAAGAAAAATAAATGAATAATTTATCAGTAGTTATATTTTCCTAAGATAAGTTTAGGGACTATCTTCGGATAGGCTCTGAGGGATGCCTAACACCTTCTCCTCGAGTAACCAAAATCCTTACCTAGAATTTTATTGGTTTCGCAAATCAAAACAGAGTCTACATTTATATTTTCTTAAGTTGGTTTCCTAAAATTTTCCTTAAAATTAGGTGGCAACTCTAAAATATATTTTCCAAAAGCCAAAAGAGCACGATCACATGATATTGCGACCTATTTCGACCGGGTCAAAAACGGGGTGCGGCATTGTGTTCCCCATGATTCCCCAATTCGGTATCCCCGGATAACCTAATTCTTTTCTAGTGTATAGCTTGCAGGACAATAAGTTATGTTTACCAAGTCCTTTGGTTAAATGTGAGAGGCAAATTTCACTATGCAACTTTGCTCATCTCCATATTGTGCATTTGTAACCCTACCTATTAGTCCCAGTACAACATTCCCTTGGCCCAGCTCAATTGATTAGATGAGAACACATCAATCGAATCCTGTTAATTAATATATTTTCCTATTAATTATTACCTTGGTCCAGTCAGTAACACTAGACGGGTTCTAATGTTGTCCACTATCAGAAAACATGCAAAACGAAGAGAGTTAATTAATACATGCATATACACCTTTAAAGAATTATGAATTATCCAGTTTTACTTTATTCATGGTTCCCACAACCTTAGTTGTGGATTTAGCTACTCATGCTTTGTGTACATGCAAGAATTATGGATTGAGAAAACATAATTGAACACTTAAACGTTAGAATCAAGAACGAGCAAATCCAACTTCAATAAGAATCACAAGCTTAAAGATGAAATTCAAACACAAGTGTTCTCAAAGACTCTCCCAATAGATCTCATAATTTTCTCTCTTTTTCTACTGAGTTATCTAAGTACTAGATAAAAACTTAGCAAAAACTATCGACTCCCTCGAAAAATAAGCTAAAATACCAATTTATAATAAGTAAAATACAAGTCCTAACTGAAATAGTATAAGAAGTCGGCACGCCATACGAAAGGGGTTTACGGGCTGTATCGCATTCCACGGCTCGTAATCGGGGTTTTGTACTCTGCTGCTAGAAATTTGGACTTCAACTCTACGACACCCCTCTATGACTCATAAAGTGATTTACGACCCTAAAGGGGGTTTCGTCTGATGAACTTTAGAAAATCCTAATCTCTAATTCTCAGGGAACGAACCATCATCTACGACTTGTAAAACCTTCTATGGCTCGGCTATATGTTCATAGAATAAACTTCAAAAAACATCTCCTCACCAGAATTGTTTACAAAACCATCCTACGGCCTGTAAAGGGTCTTTTACAACAACAAAAATCAGCAACTTCTGCACTTTTTTCCAATATCAAGGCCAACCTGTATTCCTAAAAATATAAACACATAAAACTAACTAACATCGCATTGTGAACACACAAAATTGTAAGTTTTAAGGATCAAAAGTTCTGTATTTATGCAGCACATCATTCGCGGGGCTAATGAACAACTGTAGTGACTCGTTCCTGGTTCTATTTCATCAACAACTCCATGTTGGTACTAACCTGGGTAAGCTCTTGTATCATCTACTCATTTATTTTGGCTTGCTCCAAACTAATTCTTACAATACATGACCTTTTGGTAGAGGACCTATCTCTTGGCCCCCATGCATGATTCGTCTTGACCACCTTTCTAGCTTCTCCACAACCCTTGCAAATGGTTGATCTAAAAACATGCCACCCATGATGGTGTCAACACATGCTTGGCTATTCTCGTCCAGGGCACGGTAGAAGATCTTTACCAAGGCTTCATCAACTATCATGTGGTTAGAGATACTTCTCAGACACTTTGTAAACCGCTCCCAAGTATTACTAATCAAATTACCAGAAAGTTGCTCGAAGTTGTTGATTTGATCCTTCAACTTGAGCTTCTTCGATCTCAAGAAGAACCTCTCCAAAAAGGCCTTCTGCAACTTAGCACAACTGGTGATCGAACTCTGCAGGAGCTCGAATAGCCATAGCACTGCATTGCTGTTAGAGATAATGGGAAAATGTAAAGCCTAACAACATCCTTAGACAAATTCTGAGTTCCCATTACACTCTTACCAAACAAACACAATGTTGTGTAGAAGGCTATACATATACTCTGATGGTAAGCCCGCGAACAACCCACGATTCTATAGCATCTAAAGCGACCCAATCGAAACCACGAACTTTGTGGCATCCGATAGTGGCGGTAACACAATGGCTCCAGTCACATCCATAACCATAGGATTTAGTCGATATTAGTTCTACTGATAAGCTTCATCGTTGAAGTCCCGTGGCTGTGGATCAATATCCTCAAGAGGAGATGAGGAGTTGTCATTCTCATTCTCATTATGCTTTTGATTCAGAGTTGCATTCATTGTGTTAGTTGCGTTCTTTTGGGCAATCCTTCTTAATCTTCTCTGGATCTTTGGGTCGAACGGAGTCAAGGAAATGCCTTGACTTTGCGTGTTGTGCATACACTGCACCTGCAAGGTGAAACAAAAAAAACAACAAAAACGTAAAATGAGGGAAATAAGGATTAATTCCCGAACTACTTAAATCAAACAAGTCAGGTCGTATTCCCTGGCAATGGCGCCAAAATCTTGATGTCACCCAACCTACACCTCCTTTTTGATGGCTAAAGTGGTCATTGTCAAGATATATAACCTAATCTAGGTTAGGGTCGATCCCACTGGAAATACGGTAGACTTAGAAGAATTTAAGCAATTTGGTTGGATTAACCTACTTATCTCTCAAAAGGGAAGGGAAGGGGGGGTTGTAAAAAACCATGAAAAGTAATTCTAAACTAAGACAAGTGTGAAATCAGTATGAAAAGTAACTAAGGTATTATGTTTTCCACGGTTCTCTAACTTGGTATTACCAGATAATTGAATTCTTCTCTAGTGTGTAGTATGCAAAACAGTAAGTTAAGTTTACCAAACCCTTTGATCTAGGAAAAAGGCGAATTTCACTATGTGATTTGATCCATCCCTGCAACGTGACATTGCTTACCCTTACCTATTGTCACAATACAGTCTCCCCTTGATCCAGTTTGGTTGATTAGACGAGAAACATCAACTGATTTATGTTAATTAATCTTTTTTCCTATTCATTACTACATTTATCCAGTTAGTAACAATAGGTGAGTTCTAATGTTGGCCATCGTTAAAAAGCATGCATTCACACTTTCCATGAATTGTGAATTATCTAGTTTTACCTTGTTAATATTTCATGGTTCTCACAACCCTAGTTATGGATTTAGCTACTCATTATCAGTGTAGGTGCCAAAATCATGAATTTGAATAGCACAATTGAACACTTACACTATGGAATTAAGATCAATAGATCCAAGCTCTTCACTAAAAATCACTAAATTGAATTTAAGACACAAAATAATGTTTCACAAGTGTTTTTCTCAAGCTCTCTACTATTTTCTATTGTTTTGTAACGTTCTCTCTTGTTCCCCTACGAAAAATAACCTAAAAACCTATTTATAGTGTCTAAAATAAAAAATTAAAAATGAATTAGGAGAACAAGGTCAGCAGGCTCTACGGGCACTTCTACGGGCCGCATAAAGTTTTATGGCCCGTCGTCGGGGCTTCATAGAATCTTTCTTCAACTCTGGGGGTTTCGTCTGATGACTTTTCAGTAAATCCCTACCATTTGATCCTCAGGGCACGACACCAAGTCTATGGCTCGTAGAATCTTCTACGGCTCGTCTGCATGTTCGTAGACTTAACATTAGAAAATCACCCTTCACTAAAATTTTTACGAAACTAACTCTACGTCCTGTGGAATTTTTCACAGCCCGTAAAGGTCTTGTGAATCCTCATTTTTGTAATATTTACACACTTAGCCCAAAAATTGTGCCAACCCTGTAATCTTGCAAAACAAACATAAAAACACATCAAATTCACTAACATCACTTTGAGAGCACACAAAATTCGAAGTCTTTAAGCATCAAATATATTGTATTTTGGCAGCATATCAAATATATGAACCTTTCCTATGATCTGTCTTCTGACTTGTTGCCCCTAAGAGGTCTCGTTTGGTACCTTTGCAGCACATATGCAAAATCTCTGATCCTCAAGGTACAAATTTCTGTACAGGCTTTCAAGTGGTCTACGACCCATCTGGTAACGTGTAACTTTAACTTCTGAAAATTGGCCTTTCACTAGATTTGACTCACGTAACCGATCTATGGCTCGCGGAATAAACCATGACCCATAGAAGGCCTCGTGAAACCTCAAAAACTTGCAATTTGTACAACTTTTCCCAAAAATGTCCCGAATTCTGAAATCATACAAAATCAATAGAAAAACACATCAAACCTACTAACATCACTTCAAACATACAGAAAATTCTATGTTTAAAGCATCAAATATGTCATATTTTGGCGGCACATCAGATATTCCCCATAGATAGGGCAAGAGACCGCTAGTAGAATCCCGTCCTCCCATAACTACCTGTCATTGTAGGAAATAGGGGTCACCGCTAGTAGAGGTCGACTTCTTGACCAACCGTTATTAGAGGTTTCTTAATAGCTAGCTGTAGTGGAGCCACTTAGGCATCTTAGGAAGTTATCTTGGCAAGTGACTTCCTCCTTCTTCCGGTGTAGGTAAAACATCAGGACTCCATGGTTTAGCTCACATGGTTTATGTTAGTTGAAGGTTTATCTCACTCATATTCATGTTTTCCTCATGGTCCTAAGGTGTCCTTTTATGATGATTTTATGATGGTTCCTTCATGTCATGCCAAAGGGTGTTATAAATTTCATATAACTCATTATCTCTCAAGTTCAAATGGTTGTATTCACATATGTCATGGTCCCTTGTTATTGGAAATGGTATTTCTCATATAGGTATATGACATCTTTTTTTAGTATGTAAGGTGTTCGTCATTATGGTCACTAGTGTCCTATTCATAGTAAGATGGTCCTTCCCTTAAAATAAATGCTTTTGTATTCCTAAAGGGTATTACGATTATACTTATACATAATGACCTATGTTCCTTATCTTTTCAAGTTTAAGTGTTTTATAATGAAACCAATTAAGTGTGCATTTCTTACTTTGCCATATGTATTATCCTCTGTTGCATAGCTTGAGAAATGTTTTAAATGATCATATTGTCACGATTTTGTGATTTATGCTTTGTTGCATTGCATACACACATACTAATACATTAAAAGTACTAACACATACTTCTTGCCTACATGATCTAGCCATGCAATGAATAGAGCGCTTATTCATCCTCCTTCACGTGGCTAGTCGGCTTGCTTGAGGATTATTATTGGTGAGTCCTCTATTTCAGGGACAACAACCAATTTCCTTTTATACTATGTTAAAGATTTAGTTACTTTTGGACATTTAATTTTGACGGTGAGCATAGGAGATTTCTTGGCCCTCATCCCACTCATGTCAGAGGTGTTGTTGGATATATGTAATATGCTTGACTCCTATGATGCTTATGTATATAATATGGATGACCTCCTTCAGTCCCTATACCTTTAGGTGTAGAATGAATGATGATGATATCAGATGGAAGTCCTAAGCCACAACTTTCCCTAGAGCGTGAGTCTTATTTACCCTCTCCTTAGCCTTTACTTGCTATTTGACGGTGGAAAGTCTTATTCCCTTTTTCATGCCCAAGCTTGAGTCCAAATCTCGATTCCCTTAGAATTATTTGTTAAATGTTTGAAGTTTGTTTAGGCCTCCACAACCAAATATGTGCTACTTATGCTTAGACGCTTGTTTGGGATCCCTTCGGGTTCCCCATTCACTATGTCACACTTAGGCCCTAGGCCCGGGTCATGAAAATAAACAAAGGATACAAGGTCAATGTGTCATGAATGATAGATTCTTAGTCAAAATGTGCATATAGAATCATCAAGTCATAAGATATATCATACATAGGTGGGAGGGGACCATAACCGACATGTAAGACCAAGTGAGCTACTACATGGAATTTTGATATTCACTCCAGACTAGACAAGGAGTAGGTAATTTTCCAAGGTAAACCAAACACTCACCTTACGGCATGACCTTTTCGAAAAGTGTCTACTTGAATCATAATCATAATTATATTAAATGTAGTCTCAAAACATCATAATTTACTTCTCGGAGTAGCTCATTAAGTCATAACTTATAACATCAAAGATAGAGCTTTACATCATTCTTAATTTTTATATCATGCTCATGAGCGCATAGAAAACTTGTTGGCCCTCTTATTAGTCTCGATATGTCTGACATACATATATTTTCATAAGGTATTCATTACATAAGAAACTTAGCCTGCATCATTAATCAAATCATGGTGGGTACATGCACATAATTTTAAAACCATGTAATTCAAGAGTAAATGATATGAGAGGAGAAAAATAGAATCACTTAAAAATGATTCAAAATTACACAACAAAGGCCTAATAAGACTTATCTAGGGTATCATAGATTCACTTAAATCATAGATTTCACATAGCATTACATTGCATAATAGTATACAAGGATAAAACATCATAAAATACTTCATAATATCATCATATAAAAGAGGTTATAAGATTTTCATAAGTTTCCATGAATTGTAAATAGATAAAGAAAAGGAATGATTGAGCTTTATGGAGGAAATGTCTCCACAAATCAAAACCCGTATACATTGGTGTGATTTAATGGAAGAAAATCTGATTTGGAAGTGAGGAAACTGAAACCCTAGCTTGGACTCTTCTCTTGAAAGCCTTGAGAAACTTGAGAGCGTTTGGGACTTGGAAATATTTTTGAATGAAAGTGAATGGAGTAGATTAGGGTTGTATAGGGCTGAAAGGGATCATTTGAGGATTAAAACAACATAACATAGGCTTCAGAAATGACAAAACTACCCCTTCTTAAAAACTGTCGGGCAAGACCACAAGAACCCGTTTATAGGTCGTGGTCCGTTCCTTGGGTTGTGAAAAATGGTCTCGTCTGGTAACATTCTTGACCCTCAGAAACTTTCTCTGAATCTCAACCAATGACATTACTTATGACCCATCAATCAATGTATGAGTTGTACTGGTATCTCGTACTCCAAACTCTAGAAACCATCTTTTCACTAAGTCTACCCTTCATTCTATGAGCACAAGCTACAACCTGTGGAATAACATACGACTTATACCCTCATTTGTGCCAATCACTAATACTTAGAACATTCCAAAATCTCTCTCGTAGGCACTTTTACACCTTCAAACATATGTAACCTTATAATATCTTTCCAGTGGGAACGTTCGTCTCGAATACGCTAATCGTAAGGTCTAAGGAATAGAACACATGCACTGTATGCAAAATGACATACAATCTCAAAATCACATTATTATGCAAAGATGACATGAAAATGACATGCAAGGATGGGGAGGTTCTCAAGTAGGAAAAATCATAGTACCTCAAGCTTGATTAGAAAGGAAGCGATAGGGATATCATTTCTTCATATCGGCTTCGGCTTTGGCTTCCCAAGTGGCACTCTCAACTTTTTAGTTCCTCCAAAGGACTTTGACGGAGGCTATGTCTTCATTTCTCAACCTCTTCACTTGCCCATCCAATATTTCCACATAAACTTCCTCATAAGTCATATTCTCTTCAACATTCACCCCCTCTAAAGGCACAATGGAATTTGGATCTCCGACACACTTTCTTAACATAGAGACATGGAAGACCGAATGAGCTATGGTCATCTTCATAGGTAACTCTAATTCATATGAAACTTTACCAATACGTCTCAAGATCCATAAGGACCTATGACTTAACTTCCCTTTGTTTCCAAAACCGTCTACACCCTTCATTGGCGAAACTTTTAAATACATCCAATCATCAACTTTGAATTCAAGGTCTCTTCTTCTAGTGTCGGCATAGGACTTTTGCCAACTTTGAGCCATTTTCAGTCTTTTCCTTATCATTCTCACCTTCTCTAAAGTTTACATGACTAAATTTGAACCTAACAAAGCCATCTCGTTCACTTCAAACCACCCAATTGGGATCTATAACGTCTACCATATAGAGCTTCAAAGGAAGCCATGCTAATGCTAGAGTGATAGCTATTGTTGTAAGAAAACTCAATAAGTGGAGGATGTTCATCCCAACTACCTTTAAACTCAAAGATACAAGCCCTAGTCATGTCCTCAAGAGTTTGAATGGTTCTTTCGGCTTGACCATCTGTTTGTGGATAAAAAGCCATGCTAAGCTTAAATTTAGTCCCTAAGCCTCTTTGGAAAGATCTCCAAAAGTGCAAAGTGAATCGAGCACCACAGTCCAAAATAATAGCCAATGGCACCCCATGCAATCTAACCAACACATAAATGTATAACTTGGCATAATCTTCAACACCATAAGTCATTTTAATTGGTAGAAAGTGAACCGACTTCGTCATTTTATCAATAATAACCCAAATAGAATCAAAGTACTTTCTATTCTTTGGTATATCAATCACAAAATCCATATTTATCTCTTCCCACTTCCAAGTAGGAATCTCAATATCTTGTGCTAGGCCACCCGGCCTTTGATGTTCGGCTTTCATTTGTTGGCAATTATGGCAATCGACTAAAAACTTGGCAATGTCGCTTTTCATACCACCCAACCAATACATTTCCCTCAAATCCCTTTACATCTTTGTGGAACCGGGGAGAATGGAATAAGATGAATTATGAGTCTCATTCAAGATCAAGTCCTTCAAGCTATCGACATTGGGCACTCATAACCTACCTTTGTACCTAAGGACACCATCTCCCTTTTGGGAGAAAACCTCCACCTTTCCATCCTTCATCAATGACTATAATTCTTCCAAAATGAGGTCAAGGTCTTGTTTGAATTTGACCTATTCCACCTAGGAAAACTTAGAACTATCTACAACCACCACATCTCCATACCTCCATTTTCGTCCTCATCTAACCTAATTCCCAATCTAGAAAACTAGTGAACTTCTCTCTCCAATTCCATCTTGCCATCATTAATATGAGTCATACTCTCTGTGGATACTATAATTATAGCATCAGCCACAACATTAGCCTTGCCCGGATGATAAAGCACACTCATGTCATAATCTTTAAGGAGTTCCAACCACCTACTTTGCCTTAAGTTTAGATCTCTTTGGATGAACACGTATTGGAGAGTCTTATGGTTGGTTCACACATCTACATGAACCCCTATAAATAGTGACATCATATCTTTACAGCAAATACCATGGCCACTCACTCAAGATCATGGGTGGGGTAATTACGCTCATGCACCTTTAGTTGCCTAGAAGAATAGGCAATAACCTTGTCACTTTGCTTCAATACACACCACAAACCGATTTATGAAGCATCACAATAAACCACCAACCCTTCTAACCCTTTCGATAGAGCCAAAATAGGAGAGGATGTAAGCTTTTCTTTCAAAGTGTGAAAATTCCTTTCACACTCATTGGTCCAAACAAATTTAGCCTTATTTGGTATCAACTTTGTCAAGTGAGAAGCAATTGAAGGAAAACCCTCAATAAATCTTCGATAGTACCCCGCCAAGCCCAAGAAACTCCTAATATCCATTGGAGTCAAAGGGCCTAGGCAAATTTCTTACCACCTCTATTTTTTTTTTGGATCCACTTTAATCCCTTCACTGGACACCACATACCCTAAAAATGCAACTTCCTTCAACCGAAATTCACATTTGTCAAACTTAGCAAATAACCTTTCTTCCCTCAACATTTGCAATACTATCCCCAAATGTTTCACATGTTCTTCTTCACTCTGGGAATAAATAAAAATATCGTCAATGAATACCACCAAAAACATGTTGGGGTAGGGTTTAAAGATTCTATTCATAAGATCCATGAATATCATCAACGCATTAGTTACGTTGAAAGACATTACCACAAACTAAAAAATGTTGATATTTTGTTTCGAAGGCCATTTTAAGAATATCAAACTCCCTTACCCTCAATTGATGATACCCAGGCTGAAGGTCAATCTTTGAGAAGTGACTAGCCCTTTGTAGTTGATCAAATAAGTCATCTATCCGAGGTATGGGATACTTGTTCTTCACAGTGACCTTATTGAGTTGCCGGTAGTCGATGCACATTCTAATTGAGCAATCCTTCTTACTAACAAACAACACAGGCACACCCCAAGGTGACTTTCTAGGACTAATAAAACCCTTCACTAATAGGTCCTTCAGTTGTTCCTTCAAGTCTGTCATGGCCATGCGGTAGGGGGAAATGGGAATGGGTTGGGTATTAGGGAGGAGGTCTATACCAAAATCTATCTCCCTTTTGGGAGGGACACTACGAAGCTCATTGAGAAAAACATGATGAAACTCATTAACTACCGGAATCGACTAAATGAAAGGGACTCTATACTCAACATCCCCAATCTTTACAAAATGGTATATGCAACCCTTAGAAATTAACTCCCGATCCTTAAGATAAGAGACAAATCTACCTTAACTACTGAATCATGACCTACCCACTTAAGGATAGGCTCATTAGGGAATTAGAAGTTAACCTTGCGGTTTCTACAATCAATGGAGGCATGATATGCATGTAAACAATCCACCCCAAGAATAATGTCAAAATCTACCATGTCAAGTTCAACAAAATCACAAGGCAAGACTTTATAAAATATGGACACAGGACAACCCCTATAGACCTTTTTAGCAATAATGGACTCACCAATGGGGTTAGACACTTCAAAGGGATCACACAACAACTTGAGACACATAGAGCCAATTAGCAATGAAAGGAGCAATGAAAGAGAGAGTGGCACCCTGATCCAATAAAGCATATACATCAAAATTGTAGATCTTTAACATACCGATAACATAAATTGAGTGCTTTATCCACCACTCGCATGCCTTGAAGAGCATAAAACTGATTATGATGTAGAGAACCTTATGGTTAGCCACCTTGTACCCTTTGGTCACCATGAGCACCTTGTCCTTGAGTAAAACCATCTCTACCCTTTTTTGGACAATCCGCAATCTCATAGCCCATCTTGTCGAACTCGAAGCAAGCACTCGTGTTCCTCAAACATGCACCATTATGATTCCTTGCACATTTTTGGCACCTTGGAAGAGTCACCCCACTATTTCCACCTTGACCTCTAGGGTTGGGCACCCTATCATTAGCAAACCTTTGGCTTTGAGCATTAGAGGACCCCTAACCTTGAAATTTGTGGCCTTGTTGTCAATGACTACCTCTAGAACCTTGAAATTTACCATCATAATGAGCCTCTTGGACTCTCCACTCCTCATCTTTCTAAGCTTTTCTCCTTCAAGTTACTCGACATAAGTCATGAGCCGAGACAAGTCCATATCTTCTATGAGCATGACTGTGCGGCATTCTTCATTGATCAAGTCAGATACTCCAGACATAAACTTAAGCATCCTTGCCCTAGGGTCGACGACCAAGTGAGGAGCATACTTTGAGAGGTTGTCAAATTTTAGGGAGTACTCCCTAACACTAATAGAATCTTGTTTGAGGTTCAAAAACTTTGTCATCTTTGCCTCCTTTATCTCTATAGGAAAAAAAACAATTGAGAAAGGTGGCCTTGAATTCATCCCAGGCAATAGGCTCTCCATTTACCCTCTCCCTCTTCCATCAAACAAACCACAATTTAGCAAGTCCCTTTAGTTGATAGGCCGCTAGTTTTGCGTTCTCCTCCGAACTTACCCCCATATGTCAAGAACCTTGTACAACTCATTGATGAATTCTTGGGGGTATTCTTCAACTTTGGAGCCATAGAACTCCAGAGGATTCATTCTTGTAAATCTCTCACTCTTGAAGCAGGGGTAGGAGCATGAGGAGCTTGAAATCCTTGGTTGGCTATGACGCTTACCAATTAAGCAACCACATTTCAGTACTAAACATAAGTGACCCCTTCTTCTCCTCAGGGGACTTATGGAGCTAGAGGGGCTGATTCACCCTCGAGAGTGAGAGTTCTTTGTGCCGGTCTTCTTTGAGACATGATCTAAAACAACAAAAGATCATCTATGAGGAATAGAAAGTCTCAGTTTAACTCCAAAAGCATGACATAGAATATGAAAAATTGAATCATTCCCAAAATGACTCATAGCCTCTTATTCATAGTTGTAGCGCGCTTTGCAACCATGAACAAGACTCTACTTGACGCGATGTGTCAGATTTCTGAAGACCCTTTATCAACCTGATGTTCTAATACCAAGCTTGTCATGACCCAAGCCTAGGGCCTAGGCGTAACACAACAAATGGGGAACCCCAAACAAGCCTCTTAACTAAAGATGGCACATCCTTGGTTATGAAAGAATAATTAAAAGAATCAATTATATAATTCTAGGGGAAACATGGATTTGGACTTAAGCTATGGGGATGTCAGAGGAAAGAGGATTAACATGAACACATAACATATAAATCTAAGGGGCGGATAAGTATGACTCACGCTATGGAGAGAAATAGGGACTTAGAATTTCCATCTCAACAATACAATAGGCATCAATACATAGAAGGGAATAAGGGACTACGGAAAGTCTTCAATAATACATAGACATAAAAGGAGTTGAGTGCATAATATACAAATCCATATCCAACAACACCTCTAGTATGAGTAGAATGAGGGCCAAGATATCTCTTGGGCTCAACCTCACTAGATAAATATCCATAAATATACAAATATTAATAAAGCGTGAAATTAAATGGATATTATCCCCGGAATGAAGGACTCACCACAAGCAATCTTTGATCGAACCATCTAGTCATGTGGAGGAGAAGGATGAATAAGAGCTTCGGTCCCTACATGGTGAGATCATGTGGGAAAAGCGTATGTGTTAGTACTTGGAATGTACTAAGTATGCAGGGTGCAAATGTAACAAGGAACATAATCTATAATGAAAAAATATGCATAATAAAAAATATAACACTCTAGATCTTAAGCTAAGACATGAGTTGTTCCTCATACACGTATAAGCTCAACTGGATGACTTATAATGTGGTATGATCAATTATTAGGTATTCAAAGTGTATTACATATAGTTTGGGTTCATAAGGCATCTCTTACATCGAGCCAAGACCAAAGGATTCCAATTGACTACATTTCATATAAGGGTCAACTTAAAATAGTCATATCTCTTAGAACATAATGAATTAGGTGATCCACTACCTACCAAATTAAATTTTTTTGAATTAGCTTTCCAGCGCATCTAATTTTGCCTTATTCCAAGTTTAGAGTAAAACATTATGGCCATTTTACTAAAACCTGCCAAAGCAATCAATTTCGGTGAAACGTCGAATATTTTGGTGATAGGCCAATTTTGACTGTCAAATTATCTTGAAATGCTTCAAAATCTATTGAAAAGGTCAACCCAAATGGTTCAGCGAGGGGACCCCTAGACTGTCGATTTTGCCCCCGAGACTATTAAAATGATATATTTTTTACTCTTGATGATATTTTACATTCCCAAAAGGGGTTTCAACCCATTTACCCTAAATACACCTTCCTAAGCCTATTTAATGCCCTAATAACTTTTCCCTTCACATATTCCAAATTTCTCTCTGAAGGAAAGAGACCCAAATCCTCTATTAAAGAACAAGCTTCAATTTCTTCTAAGCTTCTCACCGAATACAAGATTCTCTTCAACTTTCTTCTCTATTTGGGTCTAAGGTATATGGGTTTCTTCATTCAGGTGTCCTTCCACCCATGGAATCCAAAACCCTTTTCAACTCAAACTTTAATTTCAAGTTTTATTTAATTATGGGTACTTCCTACTGTTAATTATATGTATGATTCATGCTAGAAATTGTTATTTGTTGATTTTAAATGCATGAAATGAGTGGGTATTCAAAACCCCTTTACATTGCAACATTGGGTTGATGATTTCTCAAACAGGTCTTGTTAAATCTTTATCCAAATGCTATATTTTCATCTAAATCATTAATATTATGTTCAAATGAGTATGTATTGCCATCTAATTGCATGTGTTGATGGATTTTGAAATATGACCAACCTTAAACTACTTTGGGTTTTTGAATATCATTATGGGTTATTTAAATTATGATTTATGAGGTGATTTTCATGATGTTCTAAATGGGGTTTCTCGATGGTTATGGTGAGTTATTTTACAATGGTTTCAAGTGTGTATGTTTTACACAATTCATGCATGTTACTTTTAAATTTCATGAGTTTAGGTCTTTATGCATGAATCCACTATGTTTTTGGAACTATGCTGATATGATGAAGTAATTCATGTATGCTGAAAAGGTTTACTATATGTATGTAAGTTCAGGAAATTATGAATTATGAAGTTTATCAAGTATCTTTTGAAATGCATTGAATTCCTATGAAACCTATGCATTATTGTATATTGCTCTCCATGTTGTTATGGTATACAAGATTATGCATGTCATGATTATATCCATGTTTGTATATCCAATCAAACTAGTTTATTTGAAGTCAAGAATGAATGAATGATTAAGGTATGAGTCCTCCACCTAGAAAACCTTATAAGATGATTATAGGCCAACTGTAGATGTGTAGACAATATTTAGGACCTATCCTTATGATGATGATCTATGTTCAAAAGTTTCTCCATATACCTCTTACATTAAGATATAGCCTTTTTGATAGGTGTCATCAATTGTCTTTACCTTATGGCATTGTCTTTTCGATAGGTATAAGCCAATATAGGGAATCAATAGCATGAACCTATGGTAGTACATAGTCTAGGGACAATGGGAGACTACCAAGGTCCTCTCGGTGCTTGGTTGCAAGCCTACAGAATACTTGAATCATAATCATAGTTATATTAATCAAAGTCTGAAAACATCATAAGTTACTTCCCGGAGTACCTCATTAAGGCATAGGTTATAACATCAAACTTAGGGCTTTACATCATTTTGAACTTTCATATTATGCTCATGAACTCATAGCATACTTTTTGGCCCTCTTATTAGTTTTGACATATGTGACATACATATATTGCCATAAGGCATTTATTACATAAGAAACTTGACATACATCTTTAATCAAATCATGGTAGTTACATGCACATAATTTTAAAACTATGAAATTCAAGAGTAAATGACATTGGAGGAGTAAAATCGAATCAGTTAAGCATTATTCAAAATAACCCACCAAAAGCCTAATAAGACTTAGCTAGGATGTCATCAAACCCTCATTTAAATCATAGATTTCACATGACATTGCATTGCATATTAGTATACAAGGATAAAATATCACAAAGTACTTCATAATACTATCATATAAATGATTTCATACAATCTCCATAAGTTTCCATGACTCGTAAATAGATGAAAAAAAGGAATGGTTGAGATTTATGGCAGAAAGTCTCCAAAAATCAAAGCCCACATACCTTGGTGTAATTTAATGAAAGAAAATCTGATTTGGAATCGAAACCCTATCTTGGACTCTTCTCTTGAAAGCCTTGAGAAACTTGAGAGTGTTTGGGACTTGGAAATATTTTTGAATGAAAGAGAATGGAGTATATTAGGGTTGTATAGGGCTGAAAAAAGGTAATTTGGGGATTAAAATGACATAGCATAGGCCTAGGAAATGACAAAACTGCCCCTTCTTAAAATCTATTAGACAGGACCACGAGATCGCAATACAGGTTGTGGTCCATTTCACGGGCCATGAAAAGGGGTCTCATCTGGTAACATTTTGGACCATAAAAAATTTATCTGAGTGGCGACCCGCAACATGACTTATGACCGTCAATGAATGTACGAGCCATACTGGTATAACGTACTCCATACTCTAGAAACCATCTTTTCACCAAGTGTACCCTCCATTCTAGGAGCACAAGCTACATCCCAAGGAACTACATATAATTGTACACTCCTTCGTGCAAACCACTGATACCTAGAAAATTCTAGAATTCCTCTCTTAGGTACTTTTACACCTTTCAAAATGTGGAGCTTTACAATCATGAGTCGTGGTTTGAGTCATCTTGTTCTCTTTTTCCAATCTTCAAAGTCTGATTACTAACCACCCATTCCACGAAACCCATATGTGGGCCATGAATTGATCCATGGCTCATAGATCATCATGTGATATCCTCCCATACTTAAGCCAATTTTGTATTTCCCGGGCCCCATTTATATCCATGGACCTAATTTATGGATTGTAGTTTGTACCACGGACCATGAACCCAGCTCGTGAATTGGCCCTGAACTTTTTGAGTCCTATTTTCTTTGCACGTTCTCAACCTCCAAACCCGAGGATCCTTACAATAGCATCCCCTTGGGAAACTTTTTCCTGAATGTACTAAACATAGGATCTAAGGAGTTAAATAAATAGCTAACAAGCCAGTATGCATGTAAAAAATGCAATCTAAACATCTTTTTGTTTTTATTAAATTTCAAAATCCACACTCAAAATATGTCTCAAAATAGTCTATAAACATGTAAATATGTGCATGCATCGTTCAAAAATGGAAATGGAAGAAATTGGAGGCAGTACAGTGGAAAAGATAGAGATAGCGCTTCATCATGTCTGCTTTCGCTATCCATGTTTTACCTTCAACTTGTTGATTCCTCCAAAGCACTTTAACGGATGCAACTTCCTTATTCCTTAGCATCTTTACTTGCCGATCTAGAATTCCAACCAGTACTTCATAATTCAAATTTTCTTCAATGCTCACATCTTCCAATGGGACTATAGAATTTGGACCACACATGAATTTCCTCATCATTGATAGATGGAATATCGGATGAATCATGTTCATCTCCATATGCAAGTCCAACTCATGTGCCACTTGTCCAACTTTTCTCACCACCTTGTAAGTCCCTACATACATAGGGCTTAATTTCCCCTTTTTGCCAAACCAGAGACCACCGTTTATGGAAGACACCCTCAAATAGACCCATCACCAATATTGAACTCAAGGTCCCTTCTCCTCACATCGAAGTAGGACATTTGCCGACTTTGATCCCTTTTCAAATTGTCCCTTATGAGTCTCACCTTTTCCATAGCATCCATGACTAAGTACGGCACTAGCAAGGCCATATCACTAACTTCAAACCACCCAATGGGTGATCTACACCACCTACTATATAGAGCCTCAAATGGTGCCATCTCAATACTTGAATGGAAGCTATTTTTATAGGAAAACTCAATCAGAGGTAATCTTATCCCAACTCCCCTTGAACTCCAAATGCAATCTCTCAACACATCCTCCAATATTTGAATTGTTCTTTTGGCTTGCACATCAGTTTGAGAATGGAAGGTGGTACTAAACTTCACCTTAATATCAAGATCCTTTTGAAAAGATTTTAAAAAATGAGAGGTGAATTGGGCTCCACAATCTGATAAGACGGACAATGAAATCCTATGCAACCTCACCAACTCCTGGATATACAATTTAGTGTAATGTTCGGCACTAAATGTTGTATAGACCAGTAGGAAGTGAGCGAACTTTGTTATTCAATACACTATCACCCATATGGATTTGAAGTTCTTCTTGGTCTTAGGAAACCCCACTAAAAAGTCCATATTGATCTCTTCCCATTTCCAAGTTGGAATATCAATGACTTAAGCTAGGCCACCTGGCCTTTGATGTTCAACCTTGACTTTTGGCAATCGAAACATTCAAACACAAACTTGGCAATATCCCTCTTCATTCCATTCCACTAATAAACTTCTCTCAAATCTATATACATCATCATGGAATCGGGATGATGGAATATGAGGAATTATGAGTTTCTTACAATATCAACCTACTCAATTCACTATCATCCACCATACATAGTCTCCCCTGGTAACAAAGTAACCCCTCCCCATCTTAGGAGAAGACCACTATTTTTCCTTTCTTCACCAAAGTCTTCAATTGAACTAAAGCAGGATCAAGATCTTACTTAGACCTAACATCCTCAATCAATATTAATGAAGACTCAAACCCATGCTGTAACGATCCTCAGTTTAGGAGCTTAAAGTGCAGAAAAGTTAGGCAGAAAATGACCTAAAGTCAAGTTAGCAAGGGAGACTTACATGGCGTACGAGAAGTTATGGTCCATCGGTTTGATCCTTTAACATGAACTTCAAGAAGAGAAAAAGTTTCCAAGTGAGAGATAACCCACAGACCCAATGATGGCCCATAAAAGGGATAACGATCCATAGTTAGGGTTGTGGATGGGTTTGTCATACATGAATGAAATTTGGAGTTTGTGGGAAGTAATCTAAGAGTTACTAGCATGGCCTATAGAACAATGTATGGCCTGTGGAACCCCTTCGTGGATAGGTCACAGAAAGGGGGAGAAATGGCTATTTGTGGAAGGACTCTGCGAGTCCAACCATAACCCTTAATAAGTTAGATGACCTATAATATGATTTCATAGTTTAGAGTCAAATAAAACAGTTTTAGGGATTTAGAGAAAGTCAATAGCATGAGCAGGACATGTGGCCCATGGTTCATTTCATGGCCCGTAAAAGGATTTTTCATAAGTTGAAATCTGGCAGTTTTATCGAAGGGTAGTTTTGTCATTTATGTCATTTTTATTCATAAATTGTGTCATTTTGGTATTCAAAGGGGCCTTAAGTCAGATCCTAAACCCTAATAAGCCTCTATTCTCTTCATTCTTCTAATTCCAATATTGCCCTAAAGCAAGAATATTCTCAAGAAAAGGACAAGGAAAAGCTATGGTTTCTAAAGTTCTTCTCAAAGGCTTCAAGTTTGTTTCTCTCATAGCTTGTTAAGGTATGTGAGTTTGATTTGTGGTTATCCTTTCACCCACAAAATCCTTAATAATGTATTTTACCTTTTATTTAAGTTCCTTTAAGATAGTATGTATGCTTATAATGATTTCATGATACTTTATATTATTAAATGATATTCATGATATCCTATGATATATTTACTGAGCATATTCATGTATTTAAGGTATTAATGATAACTCCAATGATGAGTTTTATTGTTGATGAGATATGGGTTGTTTTACATGTTTCCAAAGAAGTATATTTCCATGATTTATATGATTTATGATTGTTTCATTTAAAAGTCTACTCCACCTAGTTTTCTAGTAAAGTCTTGCATGATTCACAATGATGATTAGGGAAATGAAGTTAAGATTTAATTTATGATTTGTCAAAGATATAAGCATGTTGACAATTTCCCTAAAGATGTTTTGAGAAAACTTCTGTGAAAGGACAATACTCACTTGGTGGTTCCTAAGTTCAAGCTAATCCTATGATTGTTATTATAATTTTAAGTTATGTTTTAATGATGTCGTGGGATGACTTAGCACTGAGTGGACTTGAGATTGGGTTTCATCCCATTAGTTTAGGCATGACCTATAAAAGCTAAATCTCAAAGTCCCTAACTATTTGCCACCATAGGAGCCCTTGTAGGCTAGGCTAGCGGATCCACGTAGGCCATTTATGTTGTTAAGTTGCATACAATGTTGATGGAGTTCCACCGGTAAGTGGTCTCTCCGTGCCAACATAGCGGGTTATGTTGGATTCCATATAGTAGCTCACATGGTCTTATATGTTGGTTAAGGTCTTCTCCCATAAGGTTATGATTCTATGATATGATTCCATTACATGTGATTTCTTATGCAATGACTCTTATTCATATTGAGCAATATTC
Organism: Solanum rostratum; assembly: GCA_029948455.1. Lineage (NCBI taxonomy): Eukaryota > Viridiplantae > Streptophyta > Magnoliopsida > Solanales > Solanaceae > Solanum > Solanum rostratum. The sequence goes on along the minus strand of CM057050.1, from coordinate 37,489,813 downwards.
CTTGTGCATGCTTAAGCTCACTTTGTGTACTTTTCATCTCATACGTACTTATATGTTATATTTATGGATGATGGCATTATAATTTCATATATGTATTTAATCTAACATACATAGTACATTCAAACGCACTAATACATATTTTGCCTTTGTGATTTAACCATGTAGGGACAGGCACTCCTCCACTGGCTCGTGGCTAGTATACATTGTTCAAGACTAGCACTATTATTTGAGATGAACCCTTAGTTCGGGACTCTACCATTTTATTTTGAGATGATGTATTTATAGCTCTTTTGAGGCATTTACTTTATATGTTGTTACATATTGGAGTCTTTTTTATTTGATGGAAATCGACCGTTACTGGTTCCATCCGTTGATATGATAGAGGGTATACTTATGGACAAAAATATGTTAGTTACGTATGCTTTTTAATGTTGCTTCACTGTCTTAAAAAGGCCCGTTCCAAATTTCTTTGTGTTTAATGCCTATGAATACTTAAGATGCTTAAGATGGTTTAGTGAGGTGTCTTTGGGCATATCATTCCCCGTGTGATGACTAGACCCTTAGGTCAGGTCATTACAAACTTGGTATCAGAGCACGAGGTTTATAATGTTCCTCGAATGTCCATGTACACCCCATTGAGTAGAGTCTCATTCAAGGTTATAAAGCGCTCCGCTATCTTGAGTGAGAGGCTATGAGACGATTTAGGGAAGTCTTCCCTTCCTTCTTATTCATGCGTACCTTTAGAGTTGGCTAAGGTATTCCTATAACTAACAAAATCTTCTTCTTATTTCTAGATCATGCCACCAAGAATAGCTCCACATCAAAGAGGCACTCCCGAACAACAAGTTCCTCCACTCTAACAAGGTGATGGAGTGTCTCATGCAGAGTTTCGAGCTGCCTTCACTTTGTTGGCCCAAGCATTGGCCAACCAAGCCAGCCAGAAGATAGTCGTTCCTCTCTAAGTTCCTACTTTGGTCGTGAGAGTGCACAACTTTATGTGGATGAACCCTCCGGAGTTTCATGGTTCCAAAATGAAGGAGGACCCTATTAATTTTATTGAAGAAGCCTACCAGGTAGCTGCGGTGATGGATATCCCATCAGAAGAGAAAGTCGAGTTAGTAGCCTACTAACTCAAAGGGGTGGCCAAGATTTGGTATGAGCAATAGGTGGACGAGAGGGGGTAAGAAGCGGGTCCTAATGGATAGGAAGAGTTCAAGTGTGCCTTTTTGGATTAGTTCTTACCAATTGATCTTAGAGAGGCAAAGGAGGACTTTATCAACCTCATGAAAGGGACAATGAGTGTGAGGGAGTATGCCCTAAAATTCTCCAAACTTTCCAAGTATGTTGCCTTCATGGTTGGGGATCTGAGAGCTCGCATTAGAAAATTCATCTCCAGCGTCTCCAATTTGGTCTCCATGGAATGAAGATATCCATGCTAGTCAAGGAGATGGATATCTACCTCTTGAAGACTTATGAAGAGCGAATTGGGGAGGAAAAGCTTTGAGAGAGGACAAGGGAGTCCAACAGGGCTCGAGTTGATGGTGGGAGCTACTCTCACCAAACGAGTGGTGGTCACAAGTTTCAAGGTGGCCAAAAGCAAGGTCGAAAAGGATCCACCAATGCTCCTCCCTGGGCCAGTAAGGATAAGGAGGTTGCGCTTAATCCCCAAAGCCCAAGTTGCCCCAAGTGTGGAAGACCCCACAAGGGAGAATGTCTAGTCAGTTCTAATGCTTGCTTCAAATATGGGAAGCCCAACCACCATGCCAAAGATTGTAGAAGCGGCAGTATAAGGCCCAAAGGCCAAGGTGTGAAAGTCCAACACATCCAAAGGACCAACCGGTTCTATGCTCTCCGGGTTATCAAGAAGTTGAAGAGGCTCCAGATATTGTCACTAGTATGTTAAGAGTTTTTTATTTTGATGCACATGCACTTTTAGATCCAGGAACAAATTTGTCATTTCTAACCCCATTTCTTTCTAATAAATTTCATGCATGTCTCTAAGTCCTTCATGAGCCTTATGAAGTAAGTAACCTTATAGGAGAGTCCATTGTTTCCCAGAGAGTCTATAGAAGTTTTCCCATCTCCATCTTGCATAAAGTGGTCTCTTGTGACTTAGTTGAGATTTCCATGGTAGACTTTGATGTGATTCTCGGGATGAATTGGTTGAATGCCTCCTTTGCTTCCATTGATTATAGAACCCCTAGGGTCAAGTTCCACTTTCTAAATGAGTTAAATGTTAAGTGGGAGGTAGTAACTCTTTATGTAGGGATCGAGTTATTTCTGATGTCGTCTAAGTTACACCTTCTTTTATAGGATAAAGCGGCCGTGGTTAAGAAATAGAAACTAACAAAGGTTAGGGTTGAACCCACAGGAAATACGTAGACTTAAGAGATTCAAGTAATGTAATTCGAGTAATTAACCAACTTACTTCCCCAAAAGGGAGGTTGCAAAAATGGAGAGAAACTAGAATATTGTGTTCTCCATGATTCCCTAACTCAGTATCACCAGATAACCTAATTCTTTTATAGTGTGTAGCATGCAGGACGATAAGTTAAGTTCACAAAACCCTTTGGCTCAAGCAAGAGGTGAATTTCACTGCATGACTTGGACCATCTCCACAGTGTGCAATATCAACCCTTACCTATTAGTCCCAGTACAACCTCCCCTTAATGTAGTTTTGTTGATTAGACGAGAACATATCAATCGAATCCTATTAATTAATCTGTTTTCCTATTCATTACTACCATGATCCAATCAGTACATTAGCCGGGTTCTAATGTTGGCCACCATCAGACTACATGCAAAACGAAGAGAGTTAATTAATACATGCATGCACACTTTCCAAGAATTATGATTTATCTGGATTTACTTTGTTAGTTCTTCATGGTTCCCACAACCCTAGTTGTGGATTTAGCTACTCATTATTTGTGTAGATGCAAGACTTACAAATTGGAGTAACATAATAGAGCAATTGAATTAAGAACAAGCAAATCAAACTTCAAAGAGAATCACAAGATTAAAGATCAAATCAAAGTATAAGTGTTTCTCAAAACTCTCCAATATAACCTAAAAAACCTATTTAAAATACAAGTCCAAAATAAAATAGAATAGTTGGATCGGCATACCTCACGAACAGGTTTATGGGCCGCATTGCATTCCACGGCCTATAATCGAGGTCTCATACATAATTATTGCAGAACTAGACTAATGATCTACCATACCCCTCTACAGCTCATAAAGTGTTCTACGACCCGTAAGGGGGTTTCGTCTGATGAATCTTCAAAATGTCCCTATTTTCTGATCCTCAAGGCACGAAAGGTATTCTCTGACTTGTAAATCAATCCATAACTCATCTTCTTGTTCGTAGAACAAACTTTAGAAACTCAACCTATCACTAGAATTATCCATGAAACCTACTCCATGGCCCATAAACTGAACGACGGCCAGTAAAGGGTCTCGTACTGCATCAAAATAGCAACTTCTACACCTTCTTTCCAAAGTCAAGGCCAACCCCAGAATCTGACAAATAAAATGCAAAAACACATAAAACCAACTAACATCACGGTAAAAACACATAAAATTCCAACTTTTAAGCATCAAAAGTGTTGTATTATTACAGAATATCAATTCCATAAAATGATTTCCAAGAGGTACATATACCACCTAGTAAGAGTCAAAGATGTCACTTCTAAAGTTTATTTTCTTGAGTCTGTCCCTGCTATTAATGAGTTTCTCGATGTCTTTCTGGATGAACTACTGGGCGTCCCTCTTAAAAGGGAAATAGACTTTAAAATAGATCTCCTATCTAACAGTCAACCTATCTTAATTCCTCCATATAGAATGGCTCCCACGGAGTTGAGGGAGCCAAAGAAGCAATTGAAGGATTTCTTGGAGAAGGGTTTTGTTAGACTTAGCCGGTCTCCATGGATGCTCTAGTCTTATTTGTAAGGAAGAAAGATGGGTCACTCCAGATGTTCATCGACTATTGGCAACGTAATAAAGTCACCATCAAGAACAAGTGTCCCCTTCCGAGGATAGATAATCAGTATGATCAATTGCAAGGGCCTACTCAATTCTCTAGAGTTAAATTGAGATCTGGGTATCACTGATGAAGGGTGAGGGAAAATGAGATTCCTAAGATGACATTTCTTACTAGGTATGGTCACTTTGAATTTATGATGATGTCATTTGGACATCAATGCACTGGCGATATGTATGGGCCTCATAAATATGGTGTTCAAGCCCTACCTTGACATGTTCGCCATGGTATTTATTGATGAAATACTTATCTAATCGCAAGGTGAGCAAGAGCATATGGAGCATTAGAGGGTCGTATTGCAAACCTTAGGGAGCAAAAGCTTTATGCAAAGTTTGATAAGTGCTAGTTTTGGCTAGATGAGGTTGCCTTCCTTGGGCATGTGGTATCACGCGATGGTATCAAAGTTGATCTTAAGGAGACTAAAAATGTGAGAAATTGGCCAAGGCCATTGACTCTTACTGATATAAGGAGTTTCTTGGGCCTAGCTGGCTATTATAGAAAACTTGTGCAAGAATTCTCTTCAATTTCATCCCCACTTTCCAAGTTGACTCAAAATAAAGCTAAGTTTGTGTGGACAGAAGAGTGTGAGAAAAGCTTCCAAACTTTGAAGGATCGAGTAACTTCTGCCCCAATATTGATATTTCTAGAAGGGAATAATGGTTTTGTTATTTATTGTGATGCATCAAGGATTGAGTTGGGATGTATGCAGATGCAAAATAGTAAGGTGATTGCTTATGCCTCAAGGCAATTGAAAGTGCATGAGAAGAATTACCTAACTTGTGAGCATGAGCTTGCAGCGGTTGTTTTTGCCTTGAAGATTTGGTGACATTACTCGTATGGGGTTCATGTGGATGTCTTCGAAAACCACAAAAGCCTCCAACATGTGTTCACCCAAAAAGATCTCAATTTGAGGCAACCGAGACGGTTAGAGCTACTTAAAGATTATGTCATAAGCGCAATATATGATCGGGGAGAGGCCAACGTGGTAGCTGACTCCCTTAGTAGAGTTTCCATGGGTAATGTGTCTCACAATGAAGAGGATGCAAAAAGGGAGTTGACCAAAAATGTTCATAGGTTGGCTAGATTGGGGGTAAAATTGAACGAGTCTAGAAATGGTGGATCAATGGTTCTTCATAAGTCCACATCTTCTTTGATTGAGGAGGTTAAGGATGAACAATACCTTGATCCCACCTTGGTTAAGTTGAAAGCCTCAGCGAAAGATGGAAAAATAGAATTTTTCTCACAAGGGGGAGATGGGGTACGATTTCAAGGGAGGTTGTGTGTGCCCATTGATGATGAGTTGAAGAAGTTGATTATGGAAAAAGCTCATAACTCTTCATATTCCATTCAACTCAGTACTACAAACATATATAGGGACTTGAGGGAGATCAATTGGTGGAATAGAATGAAAAAGGATATAGCCCAGTTCGTGTCAGAGTGTGCTAATTGCTAACAAGTAAATGTTGAATACCAAAGGCCGAGTGGCCTAGCATAATACATTGATATTCCTACTTGGTAGTGAGAAGAGATCAATATGGACTTCATAGTGGATTTTCCAAGGACCAAAAAGCATTTTGACTCCATATGGGTAATAGTTGATCGTATGACAAAGTCGACTCACTTCTTAAGACTACATTCAGTGCCAAAGACTATGCTCATTTGTATATCTGAGAGTTGGTGCAGTTGCATGGGATCCCGTTGTCCACCATATCGGATCATGGAGTCCAATTCACCTCTCACTTTTGGAAGTCTTTCCGAAGAGGACTCGGTACAAAGGTGAAGTTGAGTACCTATTTTCATTCCCAAACCAATAGGCAAGTCAAAAGGACTATTCAGACATTGGAAGACATGTTGAGAGCTTGTGTTGGATTTTAAGGGAAGTTGAGATGAGTATTTTCCACTCATCGAGTTTTCCTATAACAATAACTTCTATGCAAGTATCAGGATGACACTATTTGAGGTTTATATGGTAGACGGTGTAGATCTCCCATTGGGTGGTTTAAAGTCGGTGAGGAAGAATTAATAGGACCAAATTTCGTAATGAATGCTATGGAGAAATTCAAAGCGTAAGGGAAAAAATTATAAATAGCCTAAAGCTGACAAAAGTCCTACTCCAATATGAGAAGAAGGAAACTCGAGTTCCAAGTTGGTGATTGGGTCTACTTGAAGGTGTCTCTGATGAAAGGTGTGCTCTGGTTTGGTAAGAAAGAAAAATTGTGCCCTAGGTATGTAGGGCCTTATAAGGTGGTGAGAAGAGTAGGAAAGGTGGCAAATGAGTTGGATCTACCCAATGAGATGCATTTTATTCATTCGGTTTTCCATATGTCGATGTTGAGAAAGTTCATAGGTGATCCAAGCTCTATAGTTCCTTTCCATGATATGAACATTGAAGAGGATTTGAGTTATGATGAGGTACCAGTTGAGATCTTAGACGAGCAAGTGAAAAAGCTAAGGAACAAGGAAGTTGCATCCATCGAAGTTCTTCGGAGAAATCAACATGTTGAGAGTGCTATGTGGTAAGCGAAAGTGGATATGAGGAAGCATTACCCATATCTAGTCCACTCTACTCAAGCCTAAAGTATTAAGAAGTTCTTCTTAAAACCTCTAATTCCCTGCATTTTAGTTTTTCATGATGCATGCATTTATTTCTATGTTTGTGGACTGTTTTGAGACATGTTTTACGTGTGGAATTTGAAAAATTATGAAATGATGTTTAAGACGCATTTTCATATGCATACTGTAAGTACATGCAGGGATGAATGTTCCCAAGGGGGAGATATTGAAATGACCACTAGTTTAGGATCTTAGAGTGCAGAAAAGCTGGGGAGAAAATGACCTAAAGTTAAGATCATGAGGGAAACTTATAGCCTACAAGAGAAGTTATGGTCTGTAGTTTCGACCCTTAAACATGAACTTCAGGAAAGGGAAAAAGTTTCCTAGAATGAGTTAACCCACGGACCTAGTGACGGCCCGTAAAAGGAATGACGGTCTGTAGTTAGGGTCATGAATGGGTCTATAAAACATGAAGAAAATTTGCAGTTTGCTGGAAGTGATCTATGAGTTACCAACATAGACCGTAGAACAATATACGACCCATGGAACCCCTTCGTGGATAGGGCTGAGAAAGATGGGAGAAATGGCTAAGTGTGGAAGGGCACTACAAGTCCAACCACGACCTGTAAGAAGTTATACGACCCTTAAGATGATTTAATAGTTTTGAGTTCAATAAAATGGTTTGGAAAAGTTAACAGCACGAGCAAAACCTATGGCGCGTTGTTTTGTAGGTTGAAATCCGACAGTTTTAATAAAGGGTAGTTTTGTCATTTTCATAATTTCTATTCCTAAACTAAGTCATTTTGGAATTCAAAAGATCCTAAAATCAGATCCTAAACACTAAGAAGCCCATATTCTCTTTGTTCTTCTAATTCCTAAATTTCCCTAAAGCAAGAACACTCTCAAGAAAAGGGCAAGGCAAAGATAGGGTTTCTAAGGTTCTTCTCAAGGCTTCAAGTTTCTTTCTCCCGCAGTTTGTTAAGGTATGTGAGCTTGATTTGTGGATATCCTTTCACCCATGAAGACTTTAATAATGTATTTTACTTTTTCTTTAAGTTCCTTTAAGATATTATGCATGCTTATGATGATTTCTTGATGTTTCATGTTGTTAAATGATATCTTATAATATTTTTACTAAGTATATGCATATATTTAAGCTATTGATGATGACTCCAATGATGAGTTTTATTGTTGATACGATGTGGACTATTTTACATGTTTCTAAAGAAGTATATTTCAACGATTTATGTGATTTATGATCGTTTCATTTAAAAGCCGAGTCCACCTAGATTTCAAGTAAAGTCTTGCATGATTCATGATGATGATTAGGGCAATGAAGTTAAGTTATAAATTTATGATTTATCAAAGATATAAGCATGTTGATAATTACCTTAAAGATGTTTTAAGAAAACTTCTGTGAAAGAACAATACTCACTTGGTGGTTCTTAAGTTTGAGCTACTCCTATGATTACTACTTATGATTCTAAATTATGTTTTAAAGATTCCGTGAGATGAATTAGCACTAGTGGACTTGAGATTGGGTTTTATCCCGTTAGTTGAGGCATGTCCCATAAAAGCTAAATCTCAAAGTCCCTAACTATGTGCCACGATAGGAGCCCTTGTAAGCTAGACTAGTGGATCCACGTTGACCATTTATGTTATTAAGATGCATGCGAAGTTGACGAAGTTCCACCCAAAAATTGGTCTCCTCGTGCCAACGTACGGCATTATGTTGGATTCTATATAGTAGCTCACATGGTCTTATATGTCAGTTAAGGTCTTTTCCCATGATCTTATAATTCTATGATATGATTCCAATAATTCTATGATATGATTCCATTACATGTGATTTCTCATGCATTGACTCTTATTCATATTGAGCTATATTCCTTGTTCATACTTAAGCTCACTTTGTGTACTTTTCATCTCATACGTACTTATATGTTATGTTTATAAATATAGAATTACAATTTCTTACATTTCATCTCACATACATAGTACATTCTAATGACTAACACATATTTTGCCTTCATGATTTAACCATGTAGGACAAGCACTCCTCCATCTGCTCATGGCTAGTATATGACTTTCAAGACTAGCACTTCTCTTTGTGGGGAGCCCTTAATTCGGGACTCTATCATTTTCCTTTCTACCTTGTATTTTTTCTGAGATGATGTATGGCCCTTTTGAGGCATTTACCTTTTATGTTGTTACATATTGGAGTCTTTTCTTGTTAATGGAAACCGACCGTTACCAGTTCTGTCCATTGATATATTTGAAGGTATGCTTATGGACAAAAATATGTTAGTTATGTATGTTTTTTAATGTTGCTTCATTGTCTTAAAAAGGCCCATAGACCCTTCTCTATTTTACATCCATATTTCTTTGTGTTTAATGCCTATGAATGCTTAAGATTGCCTTGGTAAGGTGCCTTAAGGTATCCAATTTTCCATGTGACGACTAGACCCCTAGGTTGGATCGTTACACATGTAGCACCATCAGACCACCACTATCAGTATCATTTATCTTCATCCCCAATCTAGTCAACCTATGGACTTCCTTGGCCAACTCCCTTTTTTCATCATCTACTAAATGAGACACACTACCCAAGGAAACTCTACTAGGTATGTTCACTACCACATTAGCTTTCCTAGGTGATACTTCACACTCATATCATAATCCTTGAGAAGCTCTAACCACCTTTTTGTCTTAGGTTAAGGTCTCCTTGAGTGAATACATGTTGAAGGCATTTGTGATCAGTGAAAATATCTACATGAACCCCATACAAATAGTGATACCACATATCCAATGCAAACACCATGGCCGCTAGCTCAAGACCATGTGTTGGGTAGTTCTTCTCGTGCACCTTACACTGCATAGATACATCGGCAGTCAACTAACCATGTTGTATCAACACATAATCAAACCAATTCTTGAGGCATCAAAATATACAACAACCCATTGATTCCCTCCGACAAGGTAAAAATTGGAGTTGAAGTCAACTGATCTTTCAAGGTTTGAAAACTCTTTTCACATTCATCTTTCCGCACGAACTTCACCTTATAGGTCAATTTTGTAAATGGAGACGAAATGGAGGAAACCTTCAACAAATCTTCTGTAATACGCGACTAGGCCAAAGAAACCCCTAATTTTCATAGCAGTTAAATAGCCTTGGCCAATTTCTTACCGTCTCCATATTCTTAGGATCAACCTTGATCCCGTCACCCGATACCACATGTCCAAGGAAAGAATCTTACTTCAACAAAAATTCACACTTGTCGAACTTTATAAATAACCTTTGTTCTCTTAAGGTTTTCAAAACCACCCTCAAATGCTCCATGTGTTCACTCTAGGAGTAAATTAGGATATCATCAGTGAACACCACAATGAACATATCAAGTTAGGTTTTGAACACCTTATTCATAAGATCCATGATGATTTCCAGTGCTTTAGTTAGGCCGAAAGATATCACTATAAATTCAAAATTCTCATACCTAGTCTGGAAAGCCATTTTAGGAATATTACTCTCTCGTACCCTAAGTTGGTGGTATCGGAACTGCAAATTGGTCTTAGAAAAATGTTTAGCTCCTTGTAGTTTATCAAATAGGTTATTTATACTTAGGAGTGAATATTTGTTCTTGATGATGACTTTGTTGAGTTGCCAGTAGTCTATGCACTTTCAGAGTGACCCATCTTTTCTTCTCACAAACAACGCTGGAGCACCCCATTGAGACCTACTAGGACTAATGAAACCCATTTCTAACAAATCCCATAGTTGTTCTTTTAACTCCGCTGAGGCCATTATATAAGGAGGAATGGTGATAGGTTGAGTGTCAGACAAGAGGTTTATGCCAAAATCTATTTCTCTTTTGGGAGGAACAATGGGTAACTCTTTAAAAAAGACATTCGAAAACTAACTTACCATAGGAACCAACTCAAGAAAGGGGATTTAGAAGTTACATCTCTAACCCTCACTAGATAATATATGTACCCCTTAGATATCATTTTTTAGGTTTTTAGATATGAAACTGTAAGACCCCACCTATAAGGAGTATGAAAAATGCAAGAAAATAAGCTTTGGAAGTTTTGGACTAGCGGCATCTACGAGGTGGTTTTATGAGTCATAAGTCATTGCACGGCCCATAAGTTGGTTCAGGGAACCTGCGGTAAACTTGGTGAAATTGGGATCTTTCAGAGATTCAATCTACGACTCATCAGACAGCCCATAAAATCTTTTACGAGCCATAGATCATGTCGTGGAATGTAAATCAGAGAAGGTTCTCTAAAATTCTGAAAAAGCTATCAGACAAAACCCAATCTACGGCCCATAGAATGGACTACGACCCATAAACAGGGTCTCGTAGTCCCGTCCGAAAAGATTTTAAAGGGGAAGTTTTGTCATTTCATAATATTTTATGTCTATGCTAGGTCATTTTGACCTCCAAGGGACCCTTTTATCAGCCCTCTTAACTCGAATTTCTCTCATTCCTTATCATTCTGAAAACACTATAAGTGCCAAACCCCTCCCAAGTTCTTCAAGGTCTTCAAAGAAGAGTGCAAACTAGGGTTTTGGTTTCTTCACCTCCAAAGCGGGTTTTCTCTTCATGAAGTTAACAATGTGTGTGGGTATGATTGTGGAGACCTTTTGCTCCACAAGCTGAACGATTCCTCTTCTCCTTTGTGATTTCTCAAGTTATGATAATACATGATCATTTTTATGAACTCAATCTTATCATAATAATATGAAGTATTTTATGATGATTATCATAGTACCTTATCATTTCATGCAATATCATATGAAATCTATATTTTTATGCGAAGTTGATGGCGTCCTAACCGAATTTTCTCATGTTGATTGGTAGGTTATTTTGAATAATGTTTAAGGATCTTATTTTACTCCTCTCATGGAATTTATTCATGAATTGCATGATTTTAAGTTTATGTACATGTGCCCACCATGATTTGTTTGAAAGATGCATGTTAAGCTTTTGATCCATGAATGCCTAATGGCAAGATATGTGTGATAAGCATATTGAGACTAACAAGGGGGATAACAAGTATGTTATGAGCTCATTAGCATGATACGAATGACAAGAATCGTTTACTGCCCTAACTTTGATGTTACAAGTTATGATTAAATGAGCTACTCCAAGAATGATACTAAGATATATTGAGACTATGCATGTCATAACTATAACTATGTTCCAAGTATTTCGTGGGATTGTGACCAAGCACCAAGAGGACCTTGGTAGTCTCCCATGGTCCCATAACTATGTGCCACCATAGATTTTAAACTTTCAGTCCCTATGTGCGCTTGTACCTACCGAAAAGGCAATGCCATAAGGTATGGATTTTGGTAGAACCTGCCAAAAAGGTTATGCCGTAAGGTAAAGATACAATGTGAAACCTACCAAAAAGTCTTTGCAGTAAGGTGGTGGCACTTTCCGAAAAGGCCATGCTATAAGGATAGTGTTAGGTCTACCTTGGCAAAGTAGACCCCTCCTTGTCCGATGTCGAATGAACATCATGATTGCAAGTAGTAGCTCGCTTAGTATTATATGTTGGTTATGGTCCCTTTCTACTATGTATATGATGTCATGTGATTCGATGATTCTTCATGCATGTCCCTCTAGGCAATCGCCTCTCATTACATATTGAGCCTATACCCGCTGTTTATAATGACACAAATTGATTACTTATGATTTATGTTCCTTGATGAATTTTCACCCCACATACTTAGTACATTCCAAATACTAATGCATACTCTTTGTCTACATGATCTAACCATGTAGGAATCAGAGCTCCTTACCATCCTCCTCCTCCACGCGGCTAGATGTTCGAGTTGAAGATTGCTTGGTGAGTCCTCTACATCCGAGGACAAAATTCCATTTACTTTTATGCTTTATTTAGACTCGTTCACTTTTGGAAACCAATGATGTCGCCCAAGTTACACCTTCCTTTTAGAAGATAGAGCAATCGTTGTCAAGAAATAGAACCTAACAAAGGTTAGGTTCAAACCCACAAGGAATATGTAGGCTCAAGACAAATTCACCAACATGCAATCCGAGTAGTTAATCAACTTAATTCCCCAAATGGGGGTTTTGCAAAAATCAATGAGAAAAAAAATTAACTATCACGAAAGGAGAGCGACTAAGGTATTGTGTTCACCATGATTCCCCAACTCAGTGTCACTGGATAACCTAATTATTGTCTAGTGTATAGCATGCAGGACGGTAATTTAAGTTTACCAAGCCCTTTGGTAAGAGGTGAGAGGTGAATTTCACTATGTGACTTGGCCCATCTTCATAGTGTACATTATTGGCCATTACTTAAAAGTCCTAGAACAACCTCCCCTTGGCCCAGTTTGGTTGATTAGATGAGAACACATCAATCAAATTTTGTTATATAATCTCCTTTCCTATTCATTACTACCTTGGTCCACTCAGTAACATTAGGCGGGTTCTAATGTTGGCCACCATCAGTAAACATGCAAAAGGAAGAGAGTTAATTAATACATGCATATACACTTTCAAGAATTGTGAATTATCCGATTTTACTTTGTTACTTCTTCATGGTTCCCACAACCCTATTTGTGATTTTAGCTACTCATGCTTTGTGTAGATGAAGAGATTATGAATTTACAAGATATAATTAAACACTTACACAACTGAATTAAGAACAAGCAAATCCAATGTCAATGAAAATCAAAAGCTTAAAGATTGAATTAAATAACAAGTGTTTTCAAAGACTCTCTCACAATTTTCTCTCCTAGAATATTGAGTTCTCAGATCACTAACCTAAAACTAAGCTAATCTATCATAAAATGGTCGTCTCCTTTGAAAAATAACCTAAAAGACCTATTTATAATAGCAAAAAACAAGTTCTAAATAAATTAGGAAAACTTGTGGGCAACCTCCACGAAAGCACTTTACGGCCCGTATTGAAGTTCACGGCCCATAATCGGGGTCTCATACATTATTGCTGGAAAACTGGGTTTCTCCTTTACATCATCCCTTTATGACTCGTACAAGGGTTTACTACCCGTAAAGGGGGTTTTGCCTGATGAATTTTAGAAAATCTTCATTTACTAGATCGTCAGGGCGCAAAACCTCTTCTATGATTCGTACATTAATTTATGGCTCGTCTACATGATCGTAGAAGTAACTTCATAAACTTAGCCCCTCACTGGAATTCCTCACGAAATCACCTTACGGCTCGTAGAATGGTCTATGGCCTATAAGTTGTCTCATATAATAGCAAATCTACAACAACTTTTTAACTTTTCCCAAAATCATTGGCCAACCTGTAATCTTGCAAAAATAGACACAAAAACCCATAAAAACAACTAAAGTCGCATTGACAACACACAAAATCTTAAGTTTTAAGCATCAAAAGTGTTGTATTTTTGCAGCACATCAACACCCTAAACTTAAAATTGTTGTTTGTCCTCAAGCGATGGACTCAATCTATATAAACAATACAGTCACACACAAACTCAACTTAATGGCATACATCGCAGACTTGGATACCCACACCAACTCTTCAAAACGAGATTAGATAGCTATTTAGCAAACCAATGCAAACTGGTGTATGTGAAAAAATAACAATGATACACAAGGTATTATCAACAATCCACACTCACTGAACAAGTCTAATGCTAATAATGCAATATAAGTGCCCTCACAAAAAGAAGTCCCATATCTGATACTCAATGATATTGCCATGTTTTAGCATTGGGACTATGCAAACTCACTCACCCTCATAACAGATATTCATGCATAATGACTAATACCATAAGGTTGCCCTTATACTCATGACTCAGACCTTCAACTAATTGGACTAGGATCACTTTAGGAATTTCTAAGCTTGTAACGTAGGCTTAGGGGGGCTTTGGTATGATATTTTTGAAAAATAGTGACTAAAGTCCCTCCTTGAAACTTCGATTTTTCTACACTTTCACCCTACTAGCTCTGTTATTTTCACCCTATTCTCCTTTTTTCCTCGTTCAAGTTTTTCTAGGTGCTATCTTTTCATTTTTCAGGTTTTTACATTGTTTCTACACTTTAGTTTCCTTTTTTAGATCTCACTTAAGGCATATTTCATTTTTCTTGCACCCAATACATGCTTTTTCTCCTTTTTCTTTGTATTCCTACTTACCTCCCTTATTTTTGTGTTTCACCCTTACAATATCCGCCCTCAACTTAGGCTTTTGGCCTGTGTTGAAGTGCACACTATCCTTCCTCAGAACCAGGGCCACTTTTAGTAGCCACCCTCAACTTAGGCTTTTTGCCTGAGTCAAGGTACATAATATTCAACGAAGGACCAGGGCCAAATTCAGGATTTTTCACTAGATAAGGCTGGGTTAATCAAGTGTTTTGAAAGAATAGGTACATGTTAGGCTCAAACAGTAAGAACAAGGGATATATCATCGATTTGGTTGGTTATTTTTAGGCTAAAGTGGACTATTTAAGAACAATGGCCTAAGATCCTTTCCTTATCCAACTAATCTACAATCTAACTTAGAGTAACCGGGCAAAATTTGAATTAGCACAAAACACATGAATTTATCAAATAAAGCTCACACTCACATGGCACTTATATTATCAATGAAAGACTCTCAGATCATGTTTCTCGTCTTAATTTACCCTTACTTATCAGAACAAATAGTGTCAATCACACACGCATAGTTACTATCTAACTACTAATCAAATATTTTGGTGGGTACCATTTTTTAAAACAAAATATAAAAACATGTTATATGCCACAAGTATTGGTACTATATGTTACACATATTACCTAATTATCTAAACATGCCGGTTCAACGGGAATTGAATATCTATAGGGAAAAAGAACATATGAAAGAAAACCTTGAGATCAAAAATTAAGGTAGTGATGGACCATAAGCTACTCAGACTTCACTGAGGCTCATAACTACCCACACTCTATCGAAAAAGATGTGTATTATCCCCAATGTACAAAATTAAAAAAATAGAACATAAGAGGTCAAAAATACATACCTGGGCGCCTAAGCAACCATGTGTGGCTGAGTCTGGCCACCCTTCTCCTACGGGGTGGTTTGCTCAATAGTGGTACTCTGCCCGGAGGGGCCAGCACCCCTCACTTGCTTTGTTGCTCAAACTTGTCTCATCTCCTCATCATGCCTCGATCTCTGCAAGGAAAGCTCGAGCTCCTCCTCCTCGATCTCCTCAAGGAAAGCTCGAGCTCCTCCTCCTCGATCATCCTCATATGTACACATTTCTCATCTGACTTATCACCCTTTATGAGGGGTCTCTTCCCGCGAGAAGGCTGGATAAGCTCATTAGAGGCAAATAAATCCACCACCGGCACCTGAGATGTAGTTGCTCGAAATGCAACAGGTGCTGTGAGTGTTGTTGTCATGTCAACTTGGAGCTACTGGATCTCCGTCTTTAAGGCTAATAAATCTGAATGCTGGGCTTCACTCAATTTCCTTTGTACCCTCTCCTCAAAGGTATCAATGTGGGAATCCACCATAGAAATACGATCGTGGATGGTAGCAATAATGCATGACTCCTACCCTCCGAGTCTGTAATAGCCTGACGGACCCATGGCTTGATCTACTAAATGAGCTGAGTAAATTGTGACTCAGGTTCCGAACCCTACTCTGCAATATATCCAACCACCCATCTCATCAATGTGGCTCATCACTAAGGATCCTTCATCACTAGTAGGTCCCTCATCTGCCCCGCCCTATAGTCGAATTCTGCGTTGGATCGGGGGGAACGAGACTCATGACCAAATAACATACGGCAGATGGTCTTCTCTGATATATCCACCCGTCGGCCCCTCACTCGTGTCTCTATCAATCTAGGCTGAGCGAGGGCCTTCTTCCCCTTAGGAAGAGAAATTTGGATGGTGGTTGTATAAGAAGAATAGAACTCCCTCACCATAGTCGGGGAGTATCATCCAAGCGTATGTGTAAGACACTCGAGCCCATACCGAATCATCATGTCTTGGAAGCCAGGACACCATCAAGTCTGTCAGCAATAACTCTAGGCTCCTCATAAATAAAATGGGTTGGCTTGCCCCACTCTCCTGACTATGTGCCCTCTATGTAGATCTCTCCCATGCCCTCGACACACCACCGGCTAGTGAGGGCATCCGATGCAGATGATGATGATGGTGTGACGGAGGACTCAGCCTTGGATCTATCCTCAGAGGCCCCCTCAAAGTTGGACTACTCTCATGATGGATTCATCTGTGGTCGCCCGCTCCCATCATTGTCTCCCTCCTCAGACTGGGGAGCGCAAGCAATAGGAGCCTGAGTACGCCTAGCTATGCTCTATGGTACAACCATCTCTAGGACAGTGTAACATCAAGGACCTCTAGTGACCCACTCAACTGAGTGGTCTGATCATCATCCGTGGGCTCATCCCTGATCTACCTCCACATAGCCTCGATCTTAGCGTGTTTGCCTTTTGGGGCCAAAGTGCCTGAAACATAAACATGTATGCACCATGGTTAGCCCCACAAATCAAGAATTGAAATGCAAAAATCTCCTTAGTACAGTTGTAGAAGGGTTTTACGAAATCACCTTTACGAGTCGTAGTGCTTACTATAAGTCGTAAAGAGCCTTTGTAAATCAATGGTTCGAAACGAATTTGTTACTGGAAAGGTCTACGAGACCAGGTACAATTTATAAGTGGTTAACGAGTAGTAGACAGGGGTCATAGAAAATTCCAATAGTAATTAAATTCAGGTAGGGATCTACGAGACCTATCTACAAGCCATAAAGTGATCTACGACTCGTAGAAGGTCTCATCTGATGGATACTCTAAAACATCGAGTTTCTAGAATAGTGTAGGAGGGGCAACTACGGCTTGTGGATTACCCCACAGGTCATAAAAGCCACTCATGAGCCAGAAAACTTAGTCACCTGAGTTTCTAAGTCCGTCACATGGACCCCACAAGACATTTTCAACAACTAATACATCAGCATCGAGGCAAGAACACCCGCACCCACACGATTTCAATGCTACAACCCTACACCCAACATGTTCTGCAATACACGCACAGCCCATAGAAAGTGATTAAGCATGGATTACCCGATGGTTATGACCACCTCTAATTGATTCACACAAAATTATGTACCTGTGTCATCACCTACCAATTCACAATCATAATCATTCAACATATAGGGTGAGTGAAAAAATAGGCACAAATAATGAACATAATACAAGACCAAAGTACCCAATTTCAGAGTCAATAAATTCAATTTTGGGCAACCCAATTTCAACTAATATATTCAAATTCAAAGAATGATTTCGTTGCTAAACACCATACCCAACATAATATTCACATCAATCTTCAAAAACAAGGCAAATTAAGGGTTGTAATTAAACCAAAAACTTACTAAGAATTGAGATTGACTTGAAGAAGAGGAAAGAGGTGAGTAGAAACAAAACCCTAGGTCAACCAGAAATCTCACTAGAATTTGGGTTGACGGTGGCCAGAGGTGGTCAGGAAATCGAGGGTGTGGGGGTAGATTGGATAAATTTCGTAAATTGGGGCAATTGTGGGGTCAAAATAATTTTGATCCCTCTATTTATATTTAATGGGTCAACTAAAAATATTATTAGGCCTAACCGTACGAAACCCCAATTACGGGTCGTAGATGGTTCTACAGCTCGTAAATTATGGTTATGTAGAACCCTCAATAATTAGCAAAATTTCAAAAATTTACCTGGGGTTCACGATCCCCATTCAAGACTCATAGTCTAATCTACGAATCGTAAAGTTGGTTCATGGACTAGATTGCATATTTTTCTACTTACTGGAAATCTCTACGAGATAGGGTATGAGTCATAAACTGTTTTATGGCTCGTAAGCCCAGTCGTAGAGACGTAACTTGATGCTCTTTCTCAGCTAAACTGACTAACTCACTCCTGTACCTGCATACTCTTCATAAAATATAGTGTTACCCTATATGGAACCAACCCATTGTCCAAAATTACAATCAAACACAAGGAATAAATTACCTATGAATCTAAAAACTTGAAAATAAACCTATAACTATTCTATTACATCAATAACCTTGGGTTGTCTCCCGAGTAGCGCCTGATTTATTGCCGCGGCACGGCATAGATGGCTAGAGTATTCAGACTTCTTCTAGCCGTTGTGCTCCCTGATAATCAAGCCTTGCTAAGAAAGCCCTCTGCAATTCTATCCACTTGTTGATCGAGCCCTATGGGAGCTCAAATAGCCATAATGCAGCATTGCCCGTGAGAGATAATGGGAAGACACAAAGTCCCACAGCATCCATAGATAGATTCTGTTTTCCCATCACACTCTTATAAAAAAATGTCATATTGTATAAGTGACTATGTGGATCCTCTGATGGTAAGCCCTCAAATAGCCCACGATTGTGCAGCATCTGAAGTAACCCACTCAAGACTGTGAACTTTGTGTCTGCCAGTAGTAGTGGCAACACAATAGCTCCAGTCACATCCATAGCCATGGGATTCAACCGGTATTGATTCCACTGGTAAGCATTGGCGTAGAAGTCCTGAAGCTATGGAATATCATCTAAAGGAGATGGGTTCTCATTCCTATCATCATCATTATTGTTCCGATTAAGAGCTACATTTGCCGCATTGTTGGCATTATTTTAGGCCATCCTTTTTATCGCTCTGTGGATCTCTGGATCAAATGGAGTTAAGGGATTACCTTGATTCTGAGTGTTGGGCATACACTACTTGTACACCCTGCAAATAAACAAAAAACAAAAGTAAAATAAAGGGAACTAAGGATTAACACTCGAACTACTAATGAATTTACTAAGTCAAGCCGTATTCTCCAACAAAGGTGCTAAAATCTTGACATAGCCCAAGGTACACCTCTTTTTTAGAGGATAAAGTGGTCACTGTCAAGAAATAGAACTTAATTAAGGTTAGGGTTGAACCCACAGGGAATGCATAGACTCAAGATAAATTCACCAATATGGAATTCGAGTAGCTAATCAACTCAATTCCCTCCTGTGCACCTACGTCATTCGGCTCGCGCACGGAAGGTGGGGCTCATAGTCTTCAAGGCCTACTTTAGGGGCTTCTATTACTGATGAGTAATGCGTGTTTCCGAGGAAAAAATAGAGTCTTTGTCTAAAAATATGTGTTAGATTATTTGGAGAAGAATCGAAAAAGCATCTGACTACTTCATGCATGCTCCAGAATACCCTTACCCATTCTTACTAAGAAAATCATTCCTCTCCGAGCATTGAATAGTGGGTTCTCAATATTTTTAAAGAATCTAACTAGCTCTTTTCTGTATGGAACCTACCCTTCCAAATGGGCTCCTTCCATCTACTTCCTAAACTAAAGGAAGATGATGTTATGATGTCCCAGTTGAAAAGTCAACCTTTTCATATTAATGCTTGCCCTATTGGAAATTCCAACTATATATGCATTTATGCATTTTCTTTTTATTCGACAGGTAGGGGGGGTTTGCAAAACTCAATGAGAAAAATAAACTAACTAATTATCATGAGAGAAAGATCAATAAAGGAGAGCAACTAAGGTATTGTGTTCCCCATGATTTTCCAACTCGGTACCACTTGATAACCTAATTCTTGTCTAGTGTATAGCATGCAGGATGATAATTTAAGTTTGCCAAGACCTTTGGTCAAAGGTGTGAGAAAAATTGCACTATGCGACTTGGCCTATCTCCATAGTGTGCATTAATAATCATTACCTATAAGTCCCAATACAACCTTCTTTTGGCCCAGTTTGGTTGATTAGACGAGAACACATCAATCGAATCTTGTTAATTAATCTCTTTTCCTATTCATTACTACCTTGGTCCAGTCAAAAATACTAGGCAGGTTCTAATTTTGGCCACCATTAGAGAACATGCAAAATGAAGAGAGGTAATTAACACATGCATATACACCTTCCAAGGATAGTGAATTACTCGATTTTACTTTTTACTTCTTCATAGTTCTCACAACCCTAGTTGTGGATTTAGCTACTCATGCTTTGTGTATATGAAGAGATTATAAATTTAGAATACATAATTAAACACTTACACAACTGAATTTAGAGCAAGCAAAGCCAATGTTAATGAAAATCACAAGCTTGAAGATTGAATTGAACCACAAGTGTTTTCAAAGACTCTCTCACAATTTCTCTCCAAGAATATTGAGTTCTCTGAATACTAATCTAAATCTTAGCTAATCTATTGGAAATTGGTCATCTCCTTTGAAAAATAACCTAAAAGACGTATTTATAATAATAAAAAAACAAGTTCTAAGTAAATTAGGAAAACTAGTCGACAAGCTCCATGAAAGCACTTTACGGCCCGTATTGGAGTTCACAGCTCATACATTGTTGCTGGAAAACTAGACTTCTCCTTTACGACACCTTTATACGACTCGTAGAATGTTTTAAGACCCATAAAGGGGGTTTTGTCTGATGAACTTCAGAAAGTTTTCATTCTCTAATCCTCAGGCATGAAACTTCTCTTACGATTCGTACATTAATTTACAGTTCATCTCCATATTCATAAAAGTAACTTAAGAAACTTGGGCTCTCATTGGAATTCATCGTGAAACCACCTTACGGCTCGTAGAATGGTCTATGGCCCATAAGGTGTCTCCTATAACAGCAAATCTGCAGCAACTTTGTAACTTTTCCCAAAATTATTGGCCAACTTGTAATCCTGCAAACATAAACATAAAATCACATAAAAACAACTAAAGTCGCATTGAGAACATACAAAATCCTAGCCTTTAAGCATCAAAAGTTTTGTATTTTGGCAGCACATCAACCTACTTTTGAGGTGAGCCTGGGAGATGTCTTAGCCCACATCCTATTCATGATTAGAGGTGTTGTTAGATATTGTGATGGTTATGTATGATTGAGCTTGACTCCTTATGCTTTTGTATTATGACGATATCCCTTAGCCCTATACTCCCTTTTTATGTTAAATACTTGATGATGGTGATGAAGTGGAAGTCTCGAGTCCTTAATAGCCCCCATAGCATGAATCATACTTACTCGCCCCTTAGAAATTATTTTCTATATGATTCATGCCCATCCTTTTCCCTACAAGATCCCCATAGCATGAGTCCAAAGCCTCGTTTCCCTTAGAAATTATGTGTTGCATTTTTATTGCCTTTTTATGCTTCTACAAAACCAAGGATGTGTTATGCACGCTTAAGAGGCTTGTTTGGGACCCTTCGGGTTCCCATTCGTCGTGTCGCATCTAGGCCCTTGGCTTGGGGTGTGCCAAATCTTGGTATTAGAGCACTTAGTTTGTAAATGGTCCTCAAAAATCCAACACACCACGTCGAGTAAAGTCTTGTTCATAGTTGTGAAGCACGCCACAACTATGAATGAGAGGCTATCAGGTATTTTAGCAAACATATCACTTCTTCATGCTCTATTTCATGATTTAGGTTTGATATAAGGTTTACTATCTCTATCGAGCTGTCTTTTTCTCTTTTAGATTATGCCTCCCAGCTGAATGGCACAAAGATCTCCCACTCTCATGGGTGAACCAGCCCCTCTATCGCCACAAGCTCCCCAAGTTACGCCGAGTACCAAAATGTGGTCCCCTTTTTGGCATTTTGGCAAGGGTCGTGGCCAACCTAGGAGTTCAAGATCCTTATGCTCCTATGCTGTCCTCAAGAGTGAGGCATTTCACAAGGATAAATCCCCCTGAGTTTCATGGCTCAAAGGTAGAGGAAGACCCCTAAGAATTCATCGATAAAGTGTATAAACTTTTAGCCGTCATAGGGGTATATTTGGAGGAGAAAGTGGAGCTAGAGGCCTACCAACTCAAGGGCCTTGCTAAAATGTGGTATAATTAATGGATGATGGAGAGGGTGGATGATTAACCCATTCCATGGGAAGAATTAAAAAGTTGCCTTCCTCGATCACTTCTTCCCAATTGAGCTAAGGGAAGCAAAGTTGATAGAGTTTGTGAACCTTAGGAAAGGTTCTATGAGCATGAGGGAATATTCCCTTAAGTTCAAGAACCTCTCCAAGATTTCTCCATAGTTGGTTTTTGACCCTCGAGCAAGGATACACAAGTTTGTGTCGGGTGTATCTGACTTGATTAATAAAAAGTGCCATGCCGCCATGCTCATTGGGAATATGAATATATCACGGCTTATGACATATGTCGAACAACTTGAGGGGGTGAAACTTAAAAAGAGAATGATGGGGGGAGTCCAAGAGGGCTCGACTTGACAGTGGATTCCAAGGTGCTAAAAGTAGTCATTTCCAACAAGGCCAAAAATTACAAGGACAAGGGACCTCTAATGCCCAGGGCCAAAGGTTTGCAAATGATAGGGCTCCCAACCCAAAGGTTCAAGGTGGAAGTGGTGGGATGACTCATCCTAAGTGCCCAAAATGTTGAAGGAATCATAGTGGCACATGTTGGAAGAATACGGGTGCATGTTTCGATTGTGGAGGAATGGGTCACAAGATTGTGGAGTATCCAAACAAGGGTAGGGATGGTCGTCCTCAAGGTTAAGGCGCCCATAGTGATCAAAGGGCACAAGGTGTTCAACAAGGAGGTGCTTCTCGACACAACCGGTTCTATGCTCTTCAAGGGAGACAAGGGGTTGATGAGGCGCCCGATGTTGGTATCAGTATGTTAAGGATTTACAATCTTGATGTATATGCTTTATTAGATCTGGGTGCCACTCTTTCTTTTATTACTCCATTTATTGCTAATCGGCTTCATCTATGTCCCGAATTGCTATTTGAACCCTTTAAGGTGTCCACCTCCATCGATGAGTCCATTTTTGCTAAAAGAGACTATAGGGGTTGTTCCGTGTCTATATCGTATAAAGTTTTTTCTTGTGATTTTGTTGAACTCAATATCATAGATTTTGATATCATTCTTGGGATGGATTGGTTACATGGATATCATGCTACTATTGATTGTAGGGCTCGTAAGGTTAGATTTGAAATCCCTAATGAACCTGTCCTTGAATAGAAAGGTCATGATTCGGTGGTCAAGGGTAGATTCATCCCTTATCTTAAGGATTAAAAGTTGATTTCCAGAAGCTATATTTATCATCTTGTGCGGGTTAGGGATGTCGAGTCTAGGGTCCCGCCTAATTAGTCGGTCCCGGTTGGCAATGAGTTTCTTGATGTCTTCCCCGATGAACTTCTCGGTATCACTCGCCAAAGGGAGATAGATTTTGATATAGATATCCACCTGGGTACTCAACCCATTTCCATTCCTCCCTATCAAATGGACTTGGCAGAGTTGAAGGAATTAACGAAGTGATTGAAGGATTTATTAGAAAAGGGGTTCATAAGGCCTAGTAAGTCACATTGGGGTGCACTGGTATTGTTTGTAAGAAAGAAGGACGGTTCGCTTAGAATGTGCATTGACTACCAGCAACTCAATAAGGTCACCGTCAATAACAAGTATCCATTTCCTAGAATCGATGACCTATTTGATCAATTGCAAGGGGCTAGTCACTTCTTAAATATTGGCCTCCAATCCAAGTTTCATTAACTGGGGGTAAGGGAGTGTGATATTCCCAAGATAGCTTTTTGGACAAGATATAGGCATTTTGAGTTCGTGGTGATGTACTTCGAGCTAACTAATACTCCAACAATATTTATGGATCTCATGAGTAGGGTCTTTAAAGCCTACCTTGATATGTTTATGGTGGTATTTATTGATGACATTTTGATCTATTCTCAGAATGAAGAGGAGTATTCAGAACATTTGAGGTCAATGTTGCAAACATTGAGGGAAGAAAGCTTTTTGCCAAATTCAAAAAATGTGTGTTTTGGTTGAAAGAAGTTGCATTCTTCGGTCATGTGGTCTCAGGTGATGGAATTAAGGTGGATCCGAAGAAGATGGAGGTAATAAGAAATTGTCCTAGAATCTTGACTCCAACTGATATTAGGAGCTTCTTGGGTTTGGTCGATTACTACCGAAGGTTTGTGAATGTTTTCTCCTCAATCGCTTCTTCTTTGAACAAATTGACCCAAAAGAAGGCAAATTTGTATGGCACAATGAATGTGAAAGAAGTTTCCAAACCTTGAAGGATAAGCTTATGTCTATGCCCATTTTGGCTCTACCGGAAGAGATGGAAGAATTCGTGGTGTATTGTGATGCTTTAAGAATCAGATTGGGGTGTGTGTTGATGCAAAATGGCAAGGTCATCGCCTATGCTTTTAGGCAACTAAAGGCTCATAAGTGTAATTACCCCACCCATGACCTTGAACTAGCAATTGTGGTATTTTCCTTGAAGATATGGCATCACTATTTGTATGGGGTTCATGTAGTTATGTTTACTGATCATAAGAGTCTCCAATAAGTGTTTACCTAAAGAGACTTAAATTTGAGGCAAAGAAGGTGGCTAGAGTTCCTTAAAGATTATGACAAGAGTGTAAACTACCATTCGGGAAAAGCTAATGTTGTGGCCGATGCACTAAGTTGGGTGTCCATAGATAATGTGACTCATCTTGAGGATAGCAAGAAGGAGTTAGCAAGAGAGGTCCATCAGTTAGGTTGGGAGTTAGATTGAATGAGGCCAAAAATAGTGGTGTGATGGTAATAGATGGTTCCAAGTCCTCCTTGATTGAAGAAGTTAAAAATCGAAAAAAGACCTAGACCCCACTTTGACGAAGTTGAAGCCATTCGTGAAAGATGGCAAAGTAGAGGTTTCCTCCCAAGGGGGAGATGGTGTCCTTAGGTACCAAGGTAGGTTGTGTGTGCTTAATGTCGATGACTTGAGAGATATGATCTTCAAAGAGGCCCATAATTCCTCTTATTCTATTCACCCCGGTTCTACCAAGATGTATAAAGACTTGAGAGAAATGTATTGGTGGGGTGGCATGAAGAAAGACATTCCCAAATTTGTAGGCGATTTCCATACTTGCAAACAAGTCAAGGCCAAGCATCAAAGGCCGACTGGTTTGGCCTTAGGCATAGAAATTCCAACTTGGAAGTGGAAAGAGATCAATATGGACTTAGTAATTGGGTTGCCAAAGACTAGAAGGAATTTCGATTCCATTTGGGTTATTGCTAATACAAAGATAAAGTCGGCTCACTTTCTACCGATTAAGGCAACCTATAATGTTGAAGATTATGCCAAGTTATATATTCATGAGTTGGTGAGATTGCATGGGTTTCCATTGGCCATGATTTCATATTGTGGTGCTCAATTCGCATCGCGCTTTTGGAGACCTTTCCAAAAGGGCCTTGGTAATAAAGTCAAGCTTAGCACGGCCTTTCACCCGCAAATGGATGGCCAAGCTAAGAGGATTATTTAAACTCCTGAGGATAAGCCATCTGAGCTGAGAGGACTATTCAAACTCTTGAGAATATGCTTAGGGCTTACCTCTTGGAGTTTAAGGGTAGTTGGGATGAACACCTCCCGCTCATTGAGTTTGCCTATAACAATAACTATCACTCTAGCATTGGGATGATTCCTTTTGAAGCCCTTTATGGGAAGCATTGTAGAACCTCGATTGTTTGGTCTAAAGTGGGAGAAATGGCTTTGTTGGGTCCGGATCTAGTTATGGAGGCATTGGAGAAGGTGAGGGTGATAAGGGAGAGATTTAAGGGGGCTCAAAGTCGGAAAAGTCCTATGCCGACACTAGAAGGAGACCTTGAGTTTAAAATTGATGCTTGGGTGCATTTGAAGGTTTCGCCAATGAAAGGTGTGGTTCACTTTGGTAATAAGGGAAAATTAAGTCCTAGGCACATAGAGCCTTATCAAATTTGAGACGTGTTGGTAAAGTTACATATGAACTAGAGTTTCCCATGGAAATGAGTATAGTTCATCAGTTTTTCATGTCTCTAGCTAAGAAAATGTACGGGGACCCTAGTTCCATTGTGCCCATGGAAATGGTAAATGTTGAAGAGAACTTGATCTATGAGGAGGTCCCGCTAGAAATATTAGATAGGCAAGTCAAGCGGTTGAGAAAAAAGGTTGTATCATCCGTTAATGTCCTTTGGAGGAATCAACATGTAGAATGTGCCACTGGGGAAGCCAAAGTTGATATGAAGAAGTGATATCCCTATCTCTTCCATTCTAATCAAGCTTGAGGTACCATGATCTATCCTATTTTAGATCCTCCTTTCCTTGCATGCCATTCTTATGTTATTTATGCATGGTTATGTGATTTTGAGGTTGCATTGTAAGTGTTATTTGAGACATGATTTAAGGATTTTAATGGTGCATGTGTTGCATTTTTGTATGTGGTGCATTTGGCATATGGTGTATGTATTATGTTCCTTAGAGCTTGCTTTAGCACATTCAGGGATGAATATTCCCAAGGGGGAGATATTGTAAGACCCCACCTATAAGGAGTATGAAAAATGCAAGAAATTAAGTTTTGGAATTTTTTGACTGGAAGCTTCTACAAGGAGGATTTATGAGTCGTAAGTCATTGCACAGCCCATAAGTTAGTTCGTTGAACCTGGTTAGACTTGTTGAAATTGGGATCTTTTAAGGATTCAATCTATGACTCATCAGATGGCCCATAAAATCTTTTATGAGTCATAGATCGTGTCGTAGAATGTAAATCAAATAAGGGTCTCTGAAAAAGCTATTAGACAAAATCCCATCTATGGCCCATAGAATGGACTATGGCCCGTAAACGGGGTCTCGTAGTCACATCCGGCCAGATTTTTAAAGGGCGCAGTTTTGTCGTTTCGCAGGATTTTATGTCTATGCTAGGTCATCTTGACCCTCAAGGGACTCCTTTATCAGCCCTCTTAACTCTAATTCCTCTCATTCCTTCTCATTCAAAAAACACTCTAAGTCCCAAACCCCTGCCAAGTTCTTCAAGGTCTTCAAAGGAGAGTGCAACCTAGGGCTTTGGTTTCTTCACCTCCAAATTGGATTTTCTCTTCATTAAGTTAATAACATATGTGGGTTTGATTGTGGAGACCTTTCCTCCACAAGCTCAACCATTTCTCTTCTCCTTTGTGATCTCTCAAGTTATGGTAATAGATTTTTATGAATTCATTCTTATGATAATAATATGAAGTACTTTATGATGGTTATCCTAGTACCCTATCATGTCATGCAATATCATATGAAATCTATGATTTTTATGTAAGGGTTTGATAGTTCCGTAATCAAGTTTTCTCATGTTGATTGGTGGGTTATTTTGAATAATGTTTAAGGATCTTATTTTACTCCTCTCATGGCATTTATTCATAAATTGCATGATGTTAAGTTTATGTACATTTCTTTCTTGCCCACCATGATTTGTTTGAAAGATGCATGTTAAGCTTTTGAGCCATGAATGCCTAATGGCATGATATGTATGATAAGCATATTGAGACTAACAAGCGCTAACAAGTATGCTATGAGCTCATGAGCATGATACGAATGACAAGAATCATGTAAAGCTCTAACTTTGATGTTATAAGTTATGATTAATGAGCTACTCCAAGAATGATACTAAGATATTTTGAGACTATGCATGCCATAACTATGAGTATGTTCCAAGTATTCCATGGGATTGTGACCTAGCACCGAGAGGACCTTGATAGTCTCTCATAGTCCCATAACTATGTGCCACAATAAGTTTAAGACATTAATTCCCTACCTGGGCTTGTACCTACCGAAAAGGAAATATCGTAAGGTATGGATAGTTGTTGAACCTACCAAAAAGGTCATGCTATAAGGTAAAGATATAATGTGAAACCCACCAAAAAGGTAATACCATAAGGTGGTGGAACTTTCATAAAAGGCCATGCCGTAAGGATAGTGTTAGGTCTACCTTCGTAAAGTAGACCGCTCCTTGTCCAATGTGGAGTGAACATTGGGATTTCAAGTAGTAGCTCGCTTAGTCTTATTTGTCGATTATGGTCCCTTTCCACTATGTATATGATGTCATGTGATTCGATGATTCTTCATGCATGTCCCTCGAGGCAATCGCCTCATATGACATATTGAGCCTATACCCATTGTTTATGATGACGTATATTGATTACTTATGATTTATGTTCCTTGATGCATTTTCACCCCACATACTTAGTACATTCCAAGTACTAACTCATACTTTTTGCCTGCATGATCTAACCATGTGAGAACCGGAGCTCCTTACCATCCTACTCCTCTATGCGGTTAGATGTTCCAGTTGAAGATTGGTTGGTAAGTCCTCCACATCATGGGACAGAATTCCACTTACTTTCATGCCTTGTTTAGACTCATTCACTTTTGGATACCATCTTTTGAGGGTGAGCTCGGGAGATGTCTTGGCCCCCATCCTATTCATGCTTAGAGGCATTTATAGATATTGTGATGGTTATGTATGATTGAGCTTGACTCCTTATGATTTTGTATTATGAAGACATCCCTTAGCCCTATACTTCCTTTTTAAGTTAAATGATTGATGAGGTGATAGGCTAGAAGTCCCAAGTCCCTAATTGCCCCCATAACGTGAGTCATACTTACCTACCCCTATAAATTATTTTCTATGTAATTCATATGCATACTCATCCCTACAACATCCCCATAGCGTGATTCTAAAGCCCATTTCCCTTAGAAATTATGTTACGCATATTTATTGCCCTTTTATGCTTCCGCAAAACCAAGGATGTGCTACGCATGCTTAAGAGGCTTGTTTGGGACCCCCTTCAGGTTCCCTTTCACCATGTTGCATCTAGGCCCTTGGCTTAGGGCGTAACAAAGACTAACCATCCTCTACATGAGGAACCACTACCCTCACACTCAAGAACGGACACATTTAGGAATTGAAACTTGACTTTACGAGCCCGACAATCTATGGAGGTGTAAGAATCACGCAACTAATTCATCCGAAGTATCACATCGAAATTAACCATAGAGATTTCTACCTAGTCACAAGGGAAAACTTTATGCAAGATGGACACGAGACAAGTGTTATAGACCCTTTGTGAAACAATAGACTCTCCTATGGGAGTACACACTTCAAGGCTCAGTTGGGACTTTGGAATATGCATGAAAGCTATTTTTAAGAAAAGGAGCTACAAAATACAAATTTTCTCTCGAATATAACAATGCATATGCATCAAAAATCATAAACTTTTAGCATACTAGTAACCATATGTGAAGTCTCTTCTACTTCTTGGAGGCTATGAAGAGCGTAGAACCTATTGGTTCTTGGGGCACCTTGAGCTTTTCCACCTTGGCCTTGCGGCCTAGTTCCTTTGCTCCTACAATCATTGGCATGGTGTCCTGGCTTGCCACACTTGAAACGCGCATTAGAACTAGCCAAACACTCCCCTTTGTGAGGCCTCACATCTAGAGCAATTGGGAGTTTGTGGAATTAGAGTTGCCCCCTTTTCCTTGATGAATCAAGGAGGAGGAGTATTGGTAGACCATTGGCCTCTTTACTTTTTTCCACCTTGGAATTTGTTTTGGCCCCCACTATTTTGGTTGGAATATCCTCCACCATCCACCTGACACCTCTTCGACTCTCCATCTCATTCCCTTAGCCTTTCCTCCTCGATTTACTCCACAATAAGTCATCAAATGGGAGATGTCCATCTCCTTCACAACCAATGCAGTTTTGCACTCTTTAGACACCAAATCTGATACACTAGATAAGAACTTACTCATCCTAGCTCTTGGATCTGCTACCATAAACGAGGCATACTTAGAGAATTTGGTGAACTTGAGAGAATACTATCTCATGCTCATGTGCCCTTGCTTTAGATTTACAAATTCTTGCACTTTTTCCTCTCGTAGCTCTAGTAGGAAAAACTTGATCCAAGAATGCAGTCTTGAATTCCTCACATTCAATTTGACCTACTCCTTGGCCCTTCTCATCAACCCATTTCTCATATCATATCTTTTTCATGCCCTTGAGTTGGTAGGCCACTAACTTGGCCTTCTCCTCCGATGGTTCCCATCATGGCAACGATTAGATACTTCTCATCAATGAGATCTATTGGGTCCTCATCCATTTTGGAGCCATAAAATTTCGGCAAACTCATCCTCGTGAAAGCTCGAACCCTTGTAGCCGAGGTGAGTACTTGAGGCAGGATGGCAATTTCGCTATATTCTTGGTTAGGCTAACATAGTGAAGGCGACTCTAAACTCCGCATGAGACACCTCTTCATCTTCTTACAAAAAAGGAGCTTGTTCTTTAGGTGCATTCCTTGGATGAGAAGCTCTTCTTGGCGGCATGATCTAGAAATAACAAAGGGAATGTCATTAGATATGGGAGAATCATAGGCAACTCTAAAGTAACGATATTAGTTATGAAGAAGGGAAATGCTTTCCTAAACATCTCATAGCCTCTTGTTTATGGTTGTGGCGTGCTTCACAACCTTGAACGAGACTCTAGTGGACGTGGTGTATTGGACATTAGAGGAAAATTTTGAAGTCTCATGTTTTTATACCAAGTTTTTCACAGCCCAAGCCTAGGACCTAGTCGTAACACGGTGAAGGAGGGATATGTAGGAACCTTATCCAAGCTATCTCAGCATATCAAGCATCCATAGTAACCATGTGGAAATAAAATGGAAAGGGACTATGGGAAATCATTTTAGTTAGAAGGGAACATCTCAAACATATATTCTTGTCCAAAACATACTATCTAAACATGACTTAACGAGAATCAGTGCACGGTTTTGATTTCTCAAATCGAAAAGATGTTAAAATAAGTTTAAAAGTAAAAGTCTCCAGTTTTGAAACCCAAAATATACATCCATCTAAATAGTACAAAGTATGAAGAAAAATAGGTGAAGACCTAAACTAAGGGCTCACTACTACAACTAGTCTTGAATGTTGATGACTAGCCATGTGCCGAAGGAGGAAGGGCGTCGGTCCCTAAATGATGATATCATATAGGCAAAATATGCATTAGTACATTGAAATATACTAAGTCTGTGAGATGCAAATGCAAGTATGAAATTGTAACATCGTCATTCATAACTCAAAAACTTTAATGTATGAAACGGTAAGGTCAATATTTAAATGAACTTAAACATGCACAAGGAATAAGGTTCAATATAAAGTAAAAGTAATGCATCATATGAAATATATGTGATGGAACAAAAACATCAAATCTCATACTTTATGAAATCCAACATAACCCCTTACATTTGTATGGGGATACCACTTGTCGTGCAAAACTTTTTCACATAGCATGCATCATCAATTAACATAAATGACCTATGTGGAAAGGCTCCTAGGTGGCACATAGTTGATGGGGCAAAGGGTTGTTTCTAGGGTTCCCTTACTAAACCCTACCTCAATACCTCATTCAGTGCTAAGTCATCCCATGAAATACTTTAAACCATGTATTTAGTCAAATAATGAAATTTAGAATCGTAAGTAGCAATTTCATCAGAGTAACTCAAAATCTTAGTAACCACCAAAGGAGAATTGCCCTTTAACTTTGGGGACCATCATAAACATCTTTTAAGGATATCAATAACATACCTATATCTTTGACAAAATCATTAACTTAAATCTCTTTTTTATGCCCTCATCATCATTATCATATCATGCGAACACCATCCTAAACATAGTGGGCTTATACATTGACTAGAAATCTCATAAATCAAGAGAGTAATGCATGAACATAGGGAAAATATGCATATTTGAATCATATACTAAGTAAACCACTCATCATCAATTAAATCCTAAATAATGGAATCATAGTTACCAACTAAAATTCATGGAAAATTATAGTAAAACATTACATGGTATCGTCGGAGACAAAATACATGGTAATGCATCATAGAATCATCATTAAATCATTGACATGAATAATAGCACTCTTAAGGAACTTAAAGAAAAGGTAAAGACATTTAAAGAAGGAATTTTTGGATAAAAGTAACCCACAAATCAGCTCACATAACTTTGGAGTCTAGGAAGAAGGAACTTGAAGTTCATGGGGAGGAACCTTCGAACCCTAGCTTTTGCCTAGCTTTCTTGAGAGTATATTGCCAAAATATTTTGAGAAGATGGAAGAATGAAAGAAATGGAGATCCTTGAGGGTTTTAGATCTGATTAGGGGCTTAGGGAACTGATAAAATGACGTATTTTAAGTCTAGGATACGTGAAAAGGACAAAAATGCCCTTTCTTAAAACTGCCAAACTAAATAGATGAGACTCCGATTACAGGTCATGGACTCAATCAGAGTCATGGTTTGAGTTATCCTATTCTTCTTTTCCAATCTTCAGACTCTAGTTTTCGACCACCCATTCCACGAAACTCATCTATGGATCATGGATTGATCCACGAGTTGTGGATCATCTCATGGTATCCTCCCTCACTTGGCGAATTTTCTATTTTTTAGGGCCCTATCCATGAACACTTACCACAGACCGCAAGCAAGACCACGGACCATCCTGTTGGTCATGGTTTCATTTCCAGAAATATAAATTTTTCATCATCTCGGGGCTCCAATCTATAACCCCTTTCCACGAGCCGTATTCCATTCCATGGGTCGTAGATAGTCCTCGTGGATCCTTTGACACTTAAAAAATTTTCAATTTCCCGTAGCCTCTATCCACGAGTCTAGTCTATGGCTTATGATTTGAACCACGGGCCAGGAACTGATCTCGTGAATTGGCCCTGAATTTTTTCAGTCCCACTTTTTTGCACTTTCTCAACCTTCCAACCTTATGGTCCTTACACAATTAAACCATTTTCTATGGCTACAACTAGTTAGATCAGGTTCTTACTTCAAGAAGTGAATCATAACAACATTCCTCGTGAGATCGACCCCGACTCTGTAGTTGGATAAATTATATTGCTAACGACTATTGTATTTCTTAACTTTTTTGCATATACTTGAATATTATCACCTCATGAGTTGATCTTGATTTTGAGGGATGGAGTCTTGTTTTTTATGAAGGGACTAAGACTGAACTATCAATTTCTAATTATTAAGGTAGTCGCTAATAGTCTATTCCAAATTGTTTAGTAATTTCTTGATGTTACCTCCAGATCTTTTAAGTCAATATGTTAGTTGATAGACATGCGCCCTTGTGTTAATTATAAAAGAAAAAAGTCATTGTAGTTTGATGATTTTTTGTGTGTATTGTGAGTTCTTGGGTATTCAAATAAAGTATCATATGTTACTTGAGGACAAATAAATATTTTAAGTTGAGAGTGTTGATGTATTGACATTGGAAAACACATTTTAACGCTTCTAACTACAAAGAAATGCAAGCTTTAGGTAATGATTGTATCATTAAATGGTGTTTGGTATGTTTTGTATAGGAAATTGAGCCAAAAAAGGAAAATAGCAAAAATATACTAGAAATAGCAATGACGATGAGGCCAACAACCTGCCATATGACTAATGGGCCAACACACCTACCAATCCGCCATATGACTGAGGGGCCATCACACCTACCGTCAAGTTAAACCTGGCAACGAAATCGAGAGGTGCCAGTTCCATTCTGGTTCCGGTACTATACCGGCACAGTATTGATAGTTGTCGGTTAAAAGGGTAACGGGACGGGAAGGGGTATTTTTACTGGTTAATACCAGTTCCGGTCCCGTACCGAACCGGTATTACCAGTTTAGATTTTTTAATTTTTTTAAAATTTTTTAATTGATTACCATTGGGGTAAGGTCCACCAATGGTAAACTGCCCCAACAGCCTTTTTTAGAGCCGTTGAACAGCTAATTTTTTTAAAAAATGTATTTTTTTTCAAAAATTCCTCCATTTTTCAACTATAAATACTCCTAAATCTTTCATATTTTTTCAATCAAATTCTCTCAATATTCTTAAAATCTCTCAACTTTCTCAACTCTCTCATTTCTCAATTCTCTCTATTATTATAAATTTATAATTATACTATACATACTACTCTCAAATTAATTATAAATATTTATTATTTACTCTCTCAATTAATATTAATTAGTTTGTCAATTTTGGTGGGGTAATTGCAATTTGGAGCAAATTTTGGTGGATCAATTTGGAGCATATTCAAGCTTCAAGTTTCATCAACTTCGGCTTCTATATCTGTTTTTACACAGACGTTTGGTACATTCGTTCCAACTTATTTGTTCTTCTAATTAGTTTTTATTCTTTAATTTTTACTGCTTGTCTACTTGAATTAATTTTTTTATATTCATAAATCATAATTTGATTAATTTCATATAATCTTTACTTGTATAATTTAATTTAACATGGATTGCGGTAGAAAAGGAAAGAGGAAAAGTACTTTTTTTGGTGGAATTACTAAAGCTTTAACCGGTAAAAAATTCGGTGGTAGTTCGTCTAGATCTACAAGACAACCACCACTTGGATTTAACACAGAAGATTTTACACACGTTGACGAAACTTATTTTAATATTGATTTTAATACGGAATTAGATTACGAATTTCTTGAACGAAGATTTGGTTTTAACGAAGATTTACCAGAAGATAATAATAAAATTAATGAGGACAATGATATTTTTTATGAGAGTGAATCGCAACTCCCATATACTGCTACTACTCTCCCCTCCTCCCGCTCCCACTCCCCCCCTCCTCTCCCGCTCCCATTCCTCCTGTACAACCATCGGTATCTAATAGGTTTAAGATGGAATGTGTAAAAAAAATTATTGTTTGGCAATTAACACAAAACGCAGATAAAACAAAAGCAATTTGTAATAAATGCAAGCATGTTTTGAATCATAAAACTTTGGGAAGGGGGGATGGGATGGGTCATTTGAAAAATCATTTAATGCATTGTTGTAAATTAGAATTTTTGCATGCTCAAGCCATTGCGGATGCTAAAAAATATGGAACTCCCATTCCGAAAGAATCCATGGGAGATTCAAATATGATGCAGTCACAATTAAACCCTTCAATGTTTCCGGTCCTAGTACACATCGCTTTTATAATAGACAACGTAACTTGGACGAACTAGCAAAAATGATTGTTGTTACTGGTTTGCCTTTTAGTTTTGCTGAAAATCCTTGTTTTATTCACTATATTCAAATTGTTTATAACCCATCTTTTAATGGTTTTTCAAGAAATACAATAAAAAAGCTGATTTTTATTATCAAACATGGCGTGTACAATATTGTCGATGTTTATTTACTTATAATACTTATAGATTAGCAATTACTTCTGATATGGATCGTAGTATAACTGGTAATGATTATTTTACAATTACGGGACATTGGATTGAATGAAAATTTGAATATGCAAAAAGAATTTTGGAATATGAAAGTTGTGAAATGCGTAAAACTGGTTCTTATATTGCCCAGACTATTCTAGATGTTTCACAATATTTTGGTATTTCTAGTAAAATAATTAGTGTAACTTTAGATAACGCTTCTAGTAATAAATATGTTGTTGATTATTTAAGACTTGTTCTTAGTCCTATTTACGAAGATGGTTTTCATATTAAATGTGTTGCTCATATTTATAATTTAATTGTTAGATATGGTGTGTCATTATTTGAAAATGGTAGTAATAAAGTAGAAATTACATGTCATTTTATTTTTAAATGACAAGTAAAGGCTAGGCGTAAAGAATTTGAAAGTCAGTGTATTGAATGCAATTAGTCTGTTAGGAAAATTCCTAAAATAGTAGTTACTAGGTGGAATTCGTTGTATGAAATGCTTAAAGTAGCTTATGAATATAGGAGACCCGTTACAATGGTTTGGAATGCCCATAATGCAGATATGACTTACCGACTTGATGAAAATGATTGGAATAATATTAGAGATTTAATTAAATTTTTAAGAGTTTTTTAATTAGCTACTAAACAAATCTCTGGTCTTTATTATCCTACTATTTGTTCTGTTTAACCTAATATTTGTGCTATCTAAATTTGTCCTGTTTAAAAATAATCCAAAATTTAGATAACCTGTTCAAAGAATGATTGAAAAATTTAGAAAATACTTTTTCTCAATTCCTCAGATTTATTTAACTACTTGTTTATTTAACCCGGCTTACAAAGAAGTCGGAGTATCTCGAATGGTAGATAGTATATATGCAAACTTAGAAATTCAATACGTTGAAGATAATCAATCACATAATTTGGATATAGTTAAAAGTAGCATTAGAACAGAAGTTAGGAAATTGTATGATTTAGAAGAATATAATTTAGTAAAAAATGTATAATATCAAGAACCACAACCATCTAGGGCTAGATACGAGGATGACATGGATGACATGTTAGAATTTTATCTTGGACTTCTACTAACAAAAACAATGATTTTGATGAATATCTTAACCGGGCTACATAAAGAATTAAGGTAAAGATTTTCCAAGACTTCAGCAGGTCGTTCGTGATATCCTAGCTATTCAAGCATCGTCGGTGACTTCGGAAGGCGCTTTTAGTGCCGCAAGATTCCAATTTGGAGACCATAGACATTCACTAGCAGCAGATAGCTTGGAAGTTTTAGTTTTATTTCGAGACTGGATAAATGTGGAGCGGAGGAATTTAGGGCATCCAACTTTGCCTTCTTAGTTTGAAGCCGATATAGATAATATTTTATTGGAATCAAGTGAAGACGGCATGGATTTTTTGGAGGAACAAGCTCAAGAGCCTATTCCAGAAATTGTAACATTAGAAATGTAAGAAACACTTAGGCAAGAATTCCAAAGTGGTTTAAGATATTAGTGTGTTACAAATTTACAATAAATAAGACCTAGTTGAAACAGAACCCTTCCTAGAAGGTGGCTGCATAAATTAGGTTCATTTCTAATATCCGTACATTGTACTATTTAAATTTTAAAGTAACATAATAAAATTATAGGCTATTCGTTTTATTTATTTTTAAAGTTATTATCTTGCATTTACTTTTAATTTAAGTTTTGAGTTTTTTTTAATATATTTGCCCCCTTTCTTTCTCTAATCTTTATTAACTTTAAAATAGAAAAAGAAACATTCAAAATCTAAACTTTAAAATTTAAATTTTATATTTAAAATTTTTGAAATTTAAACTTTTAAATAAAAAGTAAAAAAAAAAAATTTAAACTTTTAAAATTTGATATAAGTATAACTACTCATAAGACTACTTTAAAACTTTTATATTTTATAACTACTTTAAAACTTTTAAGTTTTAAAACCTTAAAAAATTAAACTTCAATTTAAACTTTAAAAAAATTATATAATGATACTATGTTTAATTTAACCTTTAACATTTTAAACTTCAATTTTAACCTTTAAATATTAAACTTAATTTAACCTTTAACAATTAAACTTCAAAGTTTAATAATTTAATCAAATTTACCAATTATTTAATTAAAAACAATTCGGATCTACCGGTCCGGTCCGGGTAAAATTTCCGGAATCGCCGATACCGGTTCCAGTCCGGTTCCGAAAATTTTTCCCTCCTTTATTACCAATTCTCATAATTATCGATCTGATGGTATTGATTCCGGTACCGTTATCACCTTTACCGTCAAGTATGAATAGTAGGATGGATTTTTGAAGAACGGGTGATGGACAACCTAATGGACCATCATACATATGAAGAACCATCAAGGTCACTGTCACTAAAGCTCATCGAGGAGACCTTTTGGGTCTACATGATGGATCAAGTGATAGACCATCATGCTTGTGATGGACCGTCTACTTTAGTGTCAGATGAGCAACAAATTCTTAGATGTAAGTATCTGCTAAGTTTTATTTTATTATCATAATTTTTAGTGAAGAATGCAGTGAACAATGCATTATGCTTTTACAGTTTTTGAGAGATTAACTTGTCTTTGAAATTCAAACTTTGTTCAATTTTGTAAGTTGATTCTTATATTTTGAATAAAATTTCTTTATTTTTTTCAAACGTTATAAGTGGACAAACCCCATAACTAGGAATTGTATGATGTATGACGATTTGATAGCATTAGAATGATTTATGGTATAAAATTATATATTATTAATACGAATTAATTTCTAAATAATTGAAAATATTAGAACTTGTTCTAGGTTTAACTCATTTCAGTAAAAAGGCATAAAACGAAGGAAAAGAATTAAAGAGAAAAAATTGAGACTTCAAAACCTCATCTAATGGTTGATGATGTAGTAAAATTAATCAAGTTAGAGTAATTGTCAAGAGTCGTGCTGCTATCACTTGTAGTCCAAAAGAATAGAAGTGATTCACATTTATTTAGTTGAAAAATATTTTATTTGACAAGCTTGCATATGTATAACTAAAACTTTATTTTTGGAAGCTAATTAGTGATGTTATAGTGAATCACTCCTAGTTACTCTCTTAATTAATTTATACATGTTACAAACTGATCTCGAAAGATAAACAATCCTCCAAAATTTCCTTTTTCCAGAAATAAACAACTAATCACATACGACTTAGTTTTTGTCTTATTTCCTGTGAAATTTGATCCCAACCTAGTTGAAGTGATGATCATATTATACTGCTTGTTAACCAGGGATGCTATTTGAGCATATCAGTATCCTCCTAAACATGTATGCCATCTTTCTCTACTCTTGGTAGTGTCAACTCAGGATATAATGTGTGACATATGTCATTAGAATGCCCTTGTATTCTACACACGTTCATAGAAAACTATACTGAATCTCAACTTTCGTTTCTAGTGGTCTCCATGTTCACAAGCTTCAGAAAATGTCACGACCCGAAAATGGACGTGATAGCACTCGTCTTAACCCACCAAGACAAGTCAGCCTAAAAACCCAATTAACATAATAAAGTGCGGGAAGATAATAAAAATAAAAGATTAATTGTGGATGATAAGTCAACTTAATTAAAAATCTCCGAAATCTGGTTGTCACGCGCACAAGCCTCTAATGTATTACAATAGATTTGAAAGAAAAGTATAAGTCTCAAATGATATTGTTTCTAAAGTAGAACAAAATCAAAAATAGGAATGGGACGTCAGCTGGGATGGCAAACAGCTACCTCACACAATCTCCACACGAAGCCTCGGGCAAGGAAAAATAGAGGGTATCACTAAGATCTGGGCTCGTAACCTACAGAAATGTAGTAGCAAGGAGTGATACCAAACACACGGTACCCAACAAGTGAACTACTAAATATAAAATTAAATAATATAGAATACAAGTACTCCTAACACTCCAACAGAACCTCCACAACTACCACCTGCATAAAGTCAGCTCAACCTAACAATTCACAATGTACCTAGCCTATAGCTCAATACCCACACTAATATTTATAGTTCAACAACATAAGGATCAAGTTCATCCATCACAAGTTCCATAAAAGACACTCGCAAGTTCATAGATAATAATGATGTGTGATGCAATGCAATGCATGTCAAATATCATGATGCATGTATGACCTAGTGATACATACCCGTTGTCTCGCAGTCCGGGACTCATGGGGGACTTTTAGCTCGTGCATCCGTCGCGGCATGCGACACGACCCTCGAATCATATATAGTATTCCTCGCCGCGGCGACACGTCCCTCGAATTATAATATCCATCGCGGCGTGCGACACGTTCCTCGAATTATAATATCCGTCGCGGCGTGCGACACGTCCCTCGAAATGGTATATCTTTTTTAATTCTTATTCTTTCTCAGTTCACATAACACTTGTCACAAAATCAATGCACTAAACATGTTTACACTATGATGAGGAGATGACCGAATTCTTAATACAATGCACATTTCACAACAGCACAGTCTTGATATAACATCAACACCAACTCCATATTTCAAAATCACTCTCAACACCTTACACAAGGAAGCACGAGATTCTATATACTTAATAAGGGTTAAGAAATTCACTTGCCTCAATTAATAAAATAATACTCTTAATCTTGAGTCTTTCGTAACGCTTTCAGATGATCAAAATCTGTTCAAATATATAATCTACATAGGAATACGAATCCAATAACACCCATATTGCTATACTTTTTTTTAAAAAAAATCGAGTCAAAAAGTCATCTCAACCCCTCAAATTCGAATTTGAAATTTTTTTTCAGATTATGTTTATCTATAATAAACTAAACGTACACGTCAAATTTCAGCTAAAACGGATCGTTAGTCGACCCTCAAATTAGGATTTTATTTTAAGAATCCTAGGGCTATATTTTCTTAATTAAGCATAAATTTATACACGTTTTTACCCTAAAATTTGTTCATAATCATATAAAAACTTAATAGAAAGGATGAGAGTAATTACCTTGATGATTTAGAATGAAAATCCTAATTTTTCTTCTCCTTTTTTTCTTTCTTTTTCTTCCCGTGTTTCTTTATTTTCTTCGTATTGGTGGTGTCGTTCCCCTTTTCTTTACTTTTTGTTTCTTGTTTCTTTTCTTTTTTCTTTCTTTCTCCCTTTTATTAATTTTTCTATTTTTAATTTCTTTCTAAATTAATCAAATATTAAAAGTGATTAATTTTACTAATTTTTATTTTAATATATAGAATAAATGGTATAGGTTATTAAGTAAATTATCAATTTAATCCATCAATTAAATCAATTATTCAAAATTACCCATTAACTAAATAATCGTAATTATCGAACCGTCCAAAATTTTCAATTTAAATTTGCGGAAAGGGTCTTTTATGAAAAAGTGAGGATTCGTTCTCAAAATGACCTAACAGGTCATTACATTATCCACCACTAAAAATCATGTTCGTCCTCGAACATAAAGTAAAAGAAAGTACCTGAAGCTTCGAAAAGATGAGGATATTTAGCACGCATGTTAGACTCTGTCTCCCAAGTCACCTCTCGTACTGGACGATTCTTCCATTGCACCTTCACGGAAGCAATCTCTTTGTTTCTAAGCTTTCGAACTTGTCTATCCAAAATAGCTATATGCTCCTCCTCAAACGACAAGTCTGGACTCAACATCACCGAATCAAATGAAAGTATATGAGACTCATCGGGCACATACTTCCGAAGCATGGAGACATGAAACAAATGATGCACAGATGACAAGCTAGGTGGCAAGGCTAGTCTATAGGCCACCTCTCCAACTCTCTCTAAAATCTCATAAGGGCCAATAAATCGAGGGCTAAGCTTTCCCATCTTATCGAACCGCATAACACCCTTCATAGGTGACACTTTAAGCCAAACATGATCGCCCACCATAAACTCTAGAGCTCAAACCCTCCTATCTGTATAACTCTTCTATCTACTCTAAGCGGTCAACAACCTACCCTAAATCATATGGACCTGTTCCATAGCATCCCTGAGAAAATCTGCATCTGATGAGTCCATCTCAGCGGAATAAAACCCACCAATCGGAGATCTACACCGTCTACCATACAAAGCTTAAAATGGAGCCATCTGAATACTGGAGTGATAACTATTATTATAGGCAAACTCTGCTAAGGGCAAGTGTTGGTCCCAACAGGAACCAAAATCGATCACACACGCTCGAAGCATGTCCTCCAACACCTAAATCGTCCGCTCAGACTGTCCATCTGTCTAAGGGTGAAAGGCTGAACTCATATCCAGCTGAGTTCCTAGACCATGCTGCAAGGCCCTCCAAAAATGTGAAGTGAAGAGTGAACCCCGATCCGAGATTATAGATATCGGCACACCATGTAATCTAACTATCTAGCTGATGTAAAGCTCAGCCAACTTCTCCGATGTATACCTAACCTTGACAGGAATGAAATGGGCAGACTTAGTCAATCGATCCACAACCTCCCAGATAGAGTCATAACCACCTACAGTAGTGGGTAAACCCACAACAAAATCTACGGTGATACGCTCCCACTTCCATGTAGGAATGGGCATCCTCTGTAACTCACCTCCGGGCCGTTGGTGCTCATACTTAACCTGCTGACAAGTTAAACACCTAGACACAAAGTCTATGATGTCCTTTTTCATGCCACACCACCAGTAATGTTGACTCAGGTCATGATACATCTTTCCTAGATGAATAGAATAACGAGTACAATGAGCCTCCTTAAGAATTAATCTAATCAAATCACCCACCTTAGGCACACAAACTCGACCTCCAATCCTCAAAACACCACTAGGATCAAGCACCGCTTCCTTAGCCTCTCCTCTAGCCACTTTGTCTCTGATGAGACACAGCTTCTCATCCTCAAACTGGCGCTCTCAAATCTGGTCCATCAAGGAAGAACGAGCCTCAATGAAAGCAAGTACACCACTCTCATCAGAAAGTTGTAACCTGACAGGGCCATTAGCTA
The DNA here is from genome assembly GCA_029948455.1 of Solanum rostratum. Lineage (NCBI taxonomy): Eukaryota > Viridiplantae > Streptophyta > Magnoliopsida > Solanales > Solanaceae > Solanum > Solanum rostratum. The sequence continues at coordinate 37,447,188 of CM057050.1, read as the reverse complement.
AACACTGAACATCCCTGGCTAATGATACGCCCAAATTACACTCCAAATAGAAGAGTAAAGCGGTCGTTGGTCAAATATAGAACTCAACCAGAGTTGAGGTCGATCCCACAGGGAACACGTAAGAATAATTCTATTAGTACCGGCTTTCAGTTGTAAATGCTATTCCCAAGATAAACGAACATAAAGTAAATGGGGGTTGCGTTATTTAATTTAACTAATTTCGTAAAGTAATTAATAAAGACACTCTGATTTTTAGACAGATAGAAAGAGGCTAGGGTTGTGTTCCCCATGACATACAATTACGGCAACTAAACTGGATCTGTAAATTCGTTCTTAATGATGCATGCAAAATCTACAACTTAGCTAATATCTAGGTCACCTTTCGGTCCTTCCTAGGTATATCTCACTCCTCTCCTTTCGGTCTCCGAGTGTATGCGATTCTAACCGTTGTTTCTGATCTCAGAATACCCTCACCTTTCGGTCTCAGGCACTTAGACTAGGTTCATGACCCCGAATCTCTGTTGTTAGACTCTTTTCCCAATCACTACATCCCTCTCGGGCATGTAACGAATACAGGCTTACCCTAATGCGTCGACTCAGTAAGGCGAAGTTAAAACGAAGAACTTAACAATACATGCGCTGTTTATTTGAATGAATTACTCCCAGTTTGCGTCATCTTAATTGGGTCGTCATGGTTCCCACAACCCTAGTTGTGGGTTTAGCCTAGCATACTATTGATAATTTGCCCACAACGATTAGAAGAAAACATAAAGATTGACTTACAATTGAAGAACAAGAATCCGTGTTACAAGCTTCGAACAATAATCACAAACGCGATTCTCACAAATTACAAAAGCCAAACTAATGTTTTTCTCCTTGTTCTCTCTAGTTTCTGCCGTAAAAACGAAGTTCTCCAATAAAATAAAATAATATCCTATTTATACAAAGTAAAACTAAGTCGATATAATTTAGGAAAAATAATTCCGGCACGGGACACGGTCCGTTACACGGACCATCTGGAGTGAGATGGTCCGTGCGAACGGACCGTCTGGAGACTGCCTGCGCCAACACGGTCCGTGACACGGCCCGTGTGGCGTGAGACGGGCCGTGTGGCTCTTCCGTATGGATCCACTTGCACGAATTCTGATATTTTTGACGAAGGCCCTCCGAGCTACGTCAGTTACATGGCCCGTGACACGGTCCGTCTGACGTGAGACGATCCGTGTGGTAGTCCGTGTGAATCTCCTTGCACGATTTCTTCAATTTTCGACGGGTTGCCTTCCGAGCTACGTCAATTACACGGTTCGTCACACGGTCCGTCTGGCGTCAGACGGGCCGTGAGGCCTGACCGTGTGACTGATGTAACACGTCGTGTCGTGCCACGGTCGGTCACACGGACCGTCTGGCGTGAGACGGCCCGTGTGGGCCTTCCATGGTCCGACACTTGGCTTCGTTTTTTCACCCGTTCCTTGTACTTTCCGCCATTTCCCATGCCTTAGTCATTTTCCTGCACAATATCAAAACATACCCATTAAACCAATAACACCGCTTAAGAACACCCAATAACTCTATGTTTTAAGCGTCGTAAAAGTCGTATTTTCATGACTCATCAACACCCTCAACTTAGAACCATTGCTTGTCCTCAAGCGATAATAAAAAAAAAAAACACATTACGCCACACAAAAGACAAGTACTTAAAAAAAAAAAAATAACAACTCCTTTGTTCATTAAACTCATGCTCAACACGTATACTTGTAATGTGTTCGTATCCCAACAGACTCTGATTAGATCAACCTAAACACGATACTATATCTCGTTGGCTCCTATTAAGTTCGCGAATAAAGATAAACCAGTTATGTATAGCACCCAAATAGTGCGGTGATAGTGCCCCTTACTACAAAGAAGTCTCACACACCATGTAATAATGTAGCACACAGAGACTGGAATGTAGACACTCACGCTCAGAAAGAATTTTCAACCGACACACGAGTACAGACCATATGCTTGCCTTTATTTTCACCACCTTGACTCTTGAATGACCTTTTCAAGATCACTTTAGGACTTTTAAGGCTTGTAACGTAGGCTCGGGCTTGGGTGAGATATATTTAGGATCAAAGTGACTAGCGTTTTGTTCCAAGACCCTGCTTTGACTCAGCCACTACTATCAGCCTCCCCAAAATCTTTGTTTTCCCTATTTTACCACTTTGCTCTGCAGAGGGGCGTGGTTACGTTCCTCGTTTTTTTTTTTTTTTTTAATTTTATTCACGCCCCATATTTTTTTTCAACCTTTCTTCTCACCACTTGGATCCTTTCCATCCCTATTCTTCTGCTTCTCTTACAATAGCCACCCTCAACTTAGGGTTTTAGCCCGAGTTGAGGTGCACAATGTCTTTTCAAGGACCAGGGCCAATATAAGCCACCCTCAACTTAGGCCTTTGGCCTGGGTTGAGGTTCACAATGTCCTTAAAGAGACCAGGGCCTGAGTATGGTCTACAGATAGATTGGAAACATGGATTGGGTAATAAGAAAGAAAAGGTCTATTAAGGCTCAATTATTTGGTTCAAAGTGATAAACTTCCTTTGGTTAATTCATTTTAGGCTTAGTGACTTCTCAACAACAATGGCCTAAGATCCTTTCCTAATCCACTCATTCAATCGTTTTAGGGGGACCAACCAGGCAAGTTCTAGCTTACAAGTGTGTCAATTAAATTTAAGCAAATACACTCCCACACACATGGCACATATCCCCCACTATTCAGCACTACACAACACAATCAAACTTCAATCGTTAAGATGCCAACTAAACAATGTACATTGTGTTTTCAGAGGATCACAGGATCAGTCCGTATGTGATACACACCCACAAGTTTCGTGGATTTTCATTTTTCAAATTGGTGAGGTTACTATAAACTCTTATAACCACTTGTCTTTACCACACAAAAGAAACATAATAAACCTAAACATGCCAGTTCTACTAGATAATACACATTCAGAGAAAAGAAACATGGCAAGAAAAACTCGTCAGGGTAAAGATAAGATGCCCCACCCCCAACAAAATACAGTGCAATGTCCTCATTGCACCAAGAATAAGCATCAAAGCAAAAATGGGAGCGGGACATACCTGGGACGCCTTAGGCGTCAGGTGGGTCATCATGGCTCGAACCAACTGGTGGGTCCGGGCAGGCAACATCATCAGCTGGCCCCATAGTACTTCCGGATGCTCCTGCCCGGGCAGCCTCATATGCGAGGCGCGCCTGCTCTTCCCGTGCAGCAGCCTCACGCCTCTGGGCCCTCAAAGCTTTTCGCAGCCTCCGTGCCTCCTCACGCTGCGGGTCCTCCGGTGGGCTAGTGCGCTGACTGCAGCATTTACCTTTATCCGTATGACCCGAAGCCGCTGGAGTGGGTGCCTGGGCAGCAGGAGGTATGATCGGTACCCCCCAGCCCTCAGTCAGGCTCGGCTCCACCGGGGCACTAAACAATGATATGAACGAATCGGGTGGTGGAGCCGGAGCGGGCCCTGTGCTGTTGTACCGTGCATATAAGTCATCAATTTTGTCCTTCATGCCCTGCATCGCCTGCACCATCTGTGTCACTTCATCACCGAACATGCTGCCAAACATGCGGCGGAGGTAGGCCTCCCATGTGTTAAACTGCTCCTGCAAACTCTGGATTTGGCCAAGTAGTTCAGCGCGAAGACGATCCTCAGCCAGCTGCACATGAGTCTGCACCACCTGAGGCACCCTGACCACCATCTGGTCAACAATCGCCCGCGTCTGCCTCTGCTCTGTAACCATGCGGGCGAGAAGGTCGTAGGGGACATAAGTGTAGCCCGGATGCGCCTGAGGTGCTGCGCCACTGCCCCCGGGCTGCTCAGTATCTGTGCCCGTCTGGGGGGCCGTTGGGGGCTCCTCAAACGACAAAGGCTACTGTGGGGGAGCCCGAGGGAGCTGTGTCGGAATCCCAAGCCGCCGGGATCTACTGTGATACAATGGGTTGTCGATATCCTTAATCATTGCAATGTTGACGACACCCTTCGGAGCGATCTTCCTGTCCAAGAAGTGTGTGGTGGGAACACGGGCCTGCCTGCAAAGTGCCCGAATCAGGCATGGAAAGGACATACCTGCGCGTTCGGAGAGGGCACGATCCTTTATCTCCATAGCAATCACGCGACCCACATTAATACCAAGGCGAGCCACCAAACTCGCTACCAATACCGCATGGGAAAGTTGGAGCGTGTTGTCGTTTACTGTGGGTCGAATTCGGGCCCGCACCACCGACCACCAAAACTTGGCGACAAATGTAAGGGAGGCCTTTGTAATAGGAATCTTGGGGTTAGTCACCCAAGGTGCCTCCACCCCCTGAAGTGCAATATGCTCTGCCATCCACTGTAACTCCCTTGTCCGGGTAGACGGGTCCGAGATGCGAACCTCATCAGTGACAGTCACATAGTGGGAAATGAAGATCCCATCCGGTGGGGCACGGTAGTCTGGGCCAAATAAAAAGTGGGTGATCGTCTCTGCCGAGATGTCAACCTGCGCCCCCCGGATGGTGACATAATCCCGATGGGATAATTTGGCAGCAAGCCGCTTCTTCGCACGTCTGGGCAGGTTGCCTTCTATGGAGGCAAGTAGGCTGGCGGCATAGCTAGAATAAAACTCCGCGATCATGTCTGGGCCATAGTATCCAGGAGGGCTGGCCATCCATCCAAACTGATATGCTTCAAAGGTGTTTCGTATCTCCGGAATGGAGTCCAACTTGTCCACTAGGACCCGCATTTCCGGGATAATTGGCCTCCCATGATAGCCTCCAGTACCTTTGGTGATGCCATTTACATATATCTCCTTAGCCCCGGGGACTGACCATCTCCTCCGTAAGAAGATCAGAAGCCATTTGGCGGTGTCCGGGTCTGAAGTCCGGGCAACCGCCTGCTGAGTGGCCTCATCATCACTGTCGCGGAGGATCAAAATATCCTCCTCACCTCCAACATCGTGCTCGGCAGTGACTGGCGTGCCAGCCTCATCCTCCTGCTCTGGGGCTGCAGCTTCCCCTTCCACCCCCGCTGCAGGAGCTTCCTCCTCAGAATCTGAAGCGATGTAGCGTCTCACTGGACGGGAACGGGAAGTGCGAGGGGGTGGGGAAGGCACAGCTGACCCGCCGTCGGAGTCATTGCCTGAGTCACTCCCCGGATTGTGACTGGAGGATTCGGTGATCGAATCCTGGAGACGTGACTCCTGCGCGGCTCGGCGTGGACGAAGGCGTAGATGTGGGGCCATACTAATCCTGCAAACAGCACAAAGAATAAAGAACATGTTAGTTATGCCAGGAGGCTTGGGACGACACATGGGACGACACACTAACGGGTACTCAGACTTCCCCTGTGGAAATGAAATGACAAAAACCCTTAAGAGTGGCGTCACCCGGTCTATCATAGGGAATTTCGCACTACAAAGGCCGAGGAGACTCGAGGAAAGTAAATATAATGACGTATAAAAAAAAAGAAGGGGGCATAGGACGGGGGCCCTGCACGGGCCGTGTAAAGGGGCACGGGCCGTGTAGAGGCCCGTGTGAAGGCCTAAGGGGTCGCAGGCGTCCAAGGGACACGGGACGGGCTGCCACACGGACCGTGTAGGGTCAGACGGTCCGTGCAAACGGACCGTGTGGCGTGCCTTAGCGTACAGCGGGGGTGCGACACGGACGGTCCGTGACACGGCCCGTGTGATGTCACACGGTCCGTGTAACGGACCGTGACACGGTCATCGTCCCCAGTCAGCCCCATAACAGATTTTGACGTGCACACGCGCAATAAGTCATCAAAAACGCCGGATCGGGTACTCAAACTAAGCAAAACTACGTTCTACAACACAAACCCAATTTTTAACCAACCAAAAATCACAAATACCCTATGTTTCAAGAGTTCAAGAAAGAAACAATGGTGGCTAAGACTACCCATTAACAAAGATTCAAAGAATCATGCCCCTAGAGAGTTATAGACTTCACAATCACTAGGTATATGCATAAACTTACTCTCAAGAATAAAACTAAAAACAAAATTTCAAGAACAAACTAAAGAACAACTAATCTAGAATTAAAATCAAACTACATCAAAGAAACTTACTTGAATGAGAGAAGTAGACTTGAGACTTGAAAAATTTGTCTAAGGACGGTGTGACGGATCGTGAATAGAGTGCACAAACCGTGTGAGAAGAGATGGAGATTGTGGTGTTGTAAGGAAGAGAGTGAGGCGTGTGGGGGTTTTTTTTTTAGAGAGAGAAAGTGATTGTGAGGGGAAGGAAAAATCTGAAAAGAGGGTATAAACACCCAAATTTTCGTGACCCAAGATGGGTGGGAGAACGGGCCGTGCCACGTGGCACGCGCCGTATCGCGGGTCGTGGGCGGCGGGCGCATGGTCCCGAGGCGCACGCCAAACGGTCCGTTAGACGGACCGTTTCACGATAGACTGCCCGTGTTGTGGGCCGTGTGGTGACGCGCGTGCGCATGCTCTCACACGGTTCGCCGCACGGTCCGTTCAACCTCACACGGACCGTTTGAGAGGGCCGTGTGCGGTGCCTTGGCGGACGTTCACGCTTACCTGGAGGGGGACACCACAACGGGCCGATACACGGTCCGTCCAGTGTCGGACGGTCCGTGTAAATGGTCCGTGCGATCTCCCTTTTTGAAATCTGGTCCTTCCTTTTGCCCGTACGCCTAATTGGCCTTCCTTGTCACCATGTGCATCCTTCCCTGAGGCAAAATATAAGCCAAGAAAAAGCATAAGTCAGTGTACGTCTCTTTTTTTTTTTTTTTTTTGATTGATGGGTTGCCTCCCATTTAGCGCTTGGTTTAACGTCACGGCTCGACGTGAAGGTCTTGACTACTCAGACTTCGTCAAGATGGAGAACCTCCATCACCGAGGATTCCTCTGCAGCGCCCAAGTACTTTTTCACGCGCTGCCCATTAACCTTGAAGCGTTGCCCGTCATCCGTCTCTAACTCAACTGCTCCATTAGTCAGCACTAGTGTGATCTTGTACGGGCCAGACCACCTTGATTTCAGCTTTCCTGGAAATAGCCTCAATCTGGAGTTGTAGAGTAGCACTCTATCACCAACATCAAAGCTTCGTGGGGCAATGAGCTTATCATGGTAAGCCTTCATCTTATTTTTGTACAGAGCAGCACTCTCGTAAGCCTGTAGACGAAACTCATCCAGCTCATTCATCTGGTCCATCCTCATGTTGGCTGCCTCCTTCCAATTCATATTCAGGGCCTTGAGGGCCCACAGTGCCTTGTGCTCCAACTCAATTGGCAGATGACAGGCTTTACCGAACACCAACTGATATGGAGACATACCAATGGGTGTCTTATAAGCTGTCCTATAGGCCCACAATGCATCATCTAATTTCCTAGCCCAGTCCGTTCTTGTGGCGTTCACAGACTTGGTCAGGATCTCCTTAATTCCCCTGTTGGATACCTCGACCTGCCCACTTGTCTGCGGATGATAGGGCATGGCCACCTTGTGTTGGCGTACCCCATATTTCGCCAGTACAGCCCGAAAGGACGTGTTGCAGAAGTGGGAGTCCCCATCACTAATGATAGTTCGGGGTGTCCCAAATCTAGCAAAGATGTTCCGCCTCAGGAACTGTACCACACTCTTACTTTCGTTCTTAGGCAGCGCTGTTGCCTCCACCCATTTGGAGACGTAGTCCACAGCCACCAAGATATACTTCATCCCATAAGAGCTCACGAACGGGCCCATGAAGTCGATGCCCCACACATCAAACAGCTCCACCTCCAAAATGGGGGTCATAGGTAACTCTTGACGCCTTGAAATGTTCCCTTGGCGCTGACACTGGTCGCACCCCTGCACCAAGTCATGGGCATCTTTATAGATGGTGGGCCAGTAGTACCCACACTGCAGGATCTTCTTGGCAGTTCTGGCGCCACCATGATGCCCCCCACTGGAGAGGAGTGGCAGGCTTCCAGGATGCTCAACATTTCTGCCTCTAGGACACATCGTCGGATGACCCCATCTGCGCATGTTCTGAATAGATATGGATCATCCCAAAAGTACCTGCGCACATCATGAAAAAACTTTTTTCTCTGGTGAGGGTTAAGGCCTTCCGGCATAATATCGCTCACCAGGAAGTTAGCAAAATCAGCATACCAAGGGACTAGGTCCGCAGAAGCGGCTAATACCTGCTCATCGGGAAACGAGTCATCGATGTACAACCATTCATTGGCCCGGGCTGCGTCCTCTAACCTGGATAGATGGTCGGCCACTTGATTCTCCATGCCTTTACGATCCTGTACCTCGAAGTCGAACTCCTGTAGCAAGAGCACCCATCTGATTAAGCGAGGCTTTGCGTCCTTCTTGGCCATGAGGTACCGGAGTGCGGCATGGTCAGTGTGGACGATCACCCTCGTGCCCAGTAAATATGCTCGAAACTTGTCAAAGGCATACACCACGGCTAGCAACTCCTGCTCTGTGACAGTGTAATTCCTTTGAGCCTCATTCAGCGTCTTGCTGGCGTAGTAGATAGGATGGAAAATTTTGTTCCGCTTCTGCCCCAGCACAACACCCACAGCAACTCCGCTTGCGTCACACATAACCTCAAACGGAGCGTCCCAATCAGGTGCAACCACGACAGGCGCTGAGATGAGCTTCAGTTTTAAGGTCTCAAACGCTTGTCGACACGCATCGTCAAAGTGGAACTTGACATCCTTCTCCAACAGTTTGCACAATGGATGTGCAATCTTCGAGAAGTCTTTAATAAACCGGCGATAGAATCCGGCATGCCCAAGGAAACTCCGGACCCCTTTGATCGAGATAGGAGGCGGCAATTTCTCAATGACCTCAATCTTGGCCTTGTCCACCTCTATCCCCTTTTCTGACACCTTATGACCAAGGACTATGCCCTCCTTGACCATGAAATGACACTTCTCCCAATTTAGAACCAACTGGGCCGCTTCACAGCGCTGCAGTGCCTTGCTTAGATTCTGCAAACAATCATCAAAAGAATCACCCACTACTGAAAAATCGTCCATAAATACCTCAAGGATGTCTTCGACCATGTCTGAAAAGATAGACATCATGCAGCGCTGAAAAGTGGCTGGGGCATTGCAAAGCCCAAACGGCATCCTCCTGAAAGCAAATGTCCCATACGGACACGTGAAGGTAGTCTTCTCCTGATCTTCTGGGGCTATTGAGATCTGGTTGTACCCCGAGTATCCATCGAGGAAGCAGTACCATCCTCGCCCGGCTAGCCTGTCTAGCATCTGATCTATGAACGGCATGGGGAAGTGGTCCTTTAGAGTCCATTTGTTCAACTTCCTGTAGTCCATGCACACTCGCCATCCGGTGACAGGTCCAGTGGGACAAGCTCGTTCTTATCATTGACGACTACCGTCATGCCCCCCTTTTTGGGGACGCACTGCACTGGGCTCACCCACTTGCTGTCCGAGATTGGATACACCACCCCAGCATCCAGCCACTTAATGATCTCCTTCTTCACCACCTCCTGCATGGGTGGGTTAAGCCTTCGCTGATGCTCAATGCTAGGCATACAGTTATCCTCAAGCTTGATTTTATGAGTGCAGATGCCTGGAGGGATGCCAATTATGTCAGCAATGGTCCATCCAATGGCGCGTTTGAACTTCTGTAGGACCCCCAATAATGCCTCCACCTGATGTTCCTGAAGATCTGCAGCCACAATCACAGGAAGAGTGTTGTTAGTGCCTAAAAATGCATACCTGAGGTGTTGCGGCAACTCCTTGAGCTCCAGAACGGGCGGTTCCTTGATAGAGGGTTTCGCCAGAGGTGTTGGCCTATTTTGCAAATCCAAGTCCAACTTTCTTGGCACGAACGGTCTGGTCCCCATGCCCTGCAAGGCATAGATGGTGTCGTTGTACCCCTCAATACCATCTTTTGGGAAGTTCATTAGCACTGCTGCCAGTGTGTCAACAGTCATCTTTTCCTCCAACGAGACCTCAGAAACATTGTCGTCATCAATATCCAGGATGGACATCACAGCTAACTCCTTAGGCCTTTTCATGGTAGCACACACACTGAATTTCGCCTCTTCGGTGTTTAACCGGAATGTGAGTTCACCTCGCTCGACGTCCACCAGTGCCCTGCCAGTTGCCAAAAATGGCCTTCCAAGGATGATTGGTACCTCAAAGTCCACTTTACAGTCAAGGATGACAAAGTCGGCAGGGAAGATGAACCTTCCCACCCGAACAAGGACATCATACAGGATTCCCACGGGCCTCTTTACTGATCTATCTGCCATCAACAGCCGCATGGTCGTGGGTGTGGGGGCTCCCAAGCCCAACTGCTGGTAAACTGCCAACGGCATCAAATTAATGCTGGCACCAAGGTCACAAAGAGCCCGTGCAAAGTCATAAGCACCAATGGTGCATGGGATGGTGAAAGCCCCCGGATCTCCCTTCTTTTCTACCAAAGATCGCGTAGCGATGGCGCTACAGTGGTGTAAATTATCGACTGGCTCGATCGTGGCTGTCCTCTTCTTAGTGATTAAGTCCTTCATGAACTTAGCATAGCCAGGCATTTGTTCAAGTGCTTCCACCAGAGGTATGTTCACGGACAGCTCCTTCAGCATGGATAGGAACTTCTGGAATTTGCCATCCTCCGCCTTCTTTTGTAGCCTTTGGGGAAATGGCGGCCTTGGTTTTGGGATGGCTGGCAGACTTGGGCCACTGGGGGTGTCTGTCACTACTGCCTTCTTGGTCGACTCGGGCTCTGCTACCACCGCCTCAGGTTCATTACTCTCAATGTCAACCTGACCCTCCATAGGGCCAGGCATGTTGTCATCGACTTTCACCTGACCTGCATTAGGAGCAGCAACTGGGTTAGCAAGTACCTGACCACTTCTCGTGGTGATCGCCATACAGTGGCCATCGTTCTTCGGGTTTTGCACTGTGTCACTCGGGAGTGACCCCGCTTTCCTCTGATTAAACGCCGCCGAAAGCTGCCTCATCTGCTGCTCTAACTGCTTGATTGAGGTGGAGTGCGAATCTACCAGCTGCCTGACATTGGAAATTTCGCTCTTGACATCTCGCACCTCTGCCTCAGTGGCCTCCACTTTGCTTAGGACTTTTGTCATCATATCCTCTAGCTTGGAGTTGCTGCCTCCCTCGTTTTGGCGATCACGGTTTCTGTAGCCATCCCTGTTCTGCCAGTTCCCTTGGTAATTCTCCCGATTGAAGTTCCGACCTTGGTTACCGGAGTTGAAACCTCGGTAACCCCCCTGACTACCAAGAAACTGTGCTTCCTCATCATAGTCGCTGCCTTGATCGTCATACCTGGGTAGTGCTTCCATTGCTTTGACTTTCTCAGTGCCCCCACCAAGGAACTTCTTCGACAGCAAATCAATTTGTGTCCGCATATGGGCCATGTCCTGGTCCCGTTCTTCCTCCTTCTTGCGCTGCGCCTCACTTATCTCAAATACCATCCCTGAGCAGTCTGCCTCTCTAGTATACCATGCCCTGTTGTTCTTTGCCACTTGGTCTAAGATGACCACTATGTCCGGGAAAGTCCTGGACATATATGACCCTCCACAAGCTGCATCAATGATAGGCTTGGTAATGAAGTTGCAGGACCTGTAGAAGACTGCCTTCAAGTGTTCATCAGTGAGATGGTGATTTGGGCACTGTTTGAGCTTTTGCCTGAATCTCTCCCAAGACTGATACAGCGCTTCATTCGGCATTTGTTTATGGGATCCGATCTCATCTTTGAGTTTCAGTTGCCGTGAAGCAGGGAAGAATCGTTCCAGAAAGGCCTCCTTTAGTTCCCCCCATGTGCGGATGGAATCGTGGGGGAGCTCGTTTAGCCACCTTATTGCCTCCCCAGACAGAGACAATGGGAATAACCTCAGCCTCAACGCTTGCTGGCTAACTCCTGGAATTTCGGAGGACTGACAGGTAGCTAAGAAATTAATCAAGTGTTGATTTGCATCCTCTGTGGCCGCTCCAGTAAACATCCCCTTCAACTGCAACATCTGCAGCATGGTGCTGGTGATCGTGCATTTGATCCCAGCAGGCAGTGGTGGGAGTACTATCGCCCCAGTAGACCCGGCATCATCATCATCATCTTGCACAGCTGGCGGGTACTGAGGGCCTTGAGGTCTCACCGGGGGTTGGTGTTGCTGAGGTGGTACAAGTGGTACCTGGCGAAGTGGCGCTGCTGGTGGTACCACATTACCAGCAAGATCATCCATACCCAACCCATCCTGACCTCCAGCTGCAGGATTCACTGCCAACTCCCTCTGCCTTGCTGCTTCACGATCTTGGGCGTTCATTCTGCGAATTGACTTGGTAAGCTCCGGATCGTAGGGAATAAGTGTTGCACCCTTGCTTCGGGTACTTGGCATACAATGTTGAACCCCTACGAGGACAAAAACAAGAAACAAAGTAAAATCAGGGACTAGACTTACAAGCTGAAAGTAGCAACTAATAGACTAGTTTCTTGTCGCGTTCCCCGGCAACGGCGCCAAAATTTGATACGCCCAAATTACACTCCAAATAGAAGAGTAAAGCGGTCGTTCGTCAAATATAGAACTCAACCAGAGTTGAGGTCGATCCCACAGGGAACACGTAAGAATTATTCTATTAGTACCGGCTTTCAGTTGTAAATGCTATTCCCAAGATAAACGAACATAAAGTAAATGGGGGTTGCGTTATTTAATTTAACTAATTTCGTAAAGTAATTAATAAAGACACTCTGATTTTTAGACAGATAGAAAGAGGCTAGGGTTGTGTTCCCCATGACGTACAATTACGGCAACTAAACTGGATCTGTAAATTCGTTCTTAATGATGCATGCAAAATCTACAACTTAGCTAATATCTAGGTCACCTTTCAGTCCTTCCTAGGTATATCTCACTCCTCTCCTTTCGGTCTCCGAGTGTATGCGATTCTAACCGTTGTTTCTGATCTCAGAATACCCTCACCTTTCGGTCTCAGGCACTTAGACTAGGTTCATGACCCCGAATCTCTGTTGTTAGACTCTTTTCCCAATCACTACATCCCTCTCGGGCATGTAACGAATACAGGCTTACCCTAATGCGTCGACTCAGTAAGGCGAAGTTAAAACGAAGAATTTAACAATACATGCGCTGTTTATTTGAACGAATTACTCCCAGTTTGCGTCATTTTAATTGGGTCGTCATGGTTCCCACAACCCTAGTTGTGGGTTTAGCCTAGCATACTATTGATAATTTGCCCACAACGATTAGAAGAAAACATAAAGATTGACTTACAATTGAAGAACAAGAATCCGTGTTACAAGCTTCGAACAATAATCACAAACGCGATTCTCACGAATTACAAAAGCCAAACTAATGTTTTTCTCCTTGTTCTATCTAGTTTCTGCCGTAAAAACGAAGTTCTCCAATAAAATAAAATAATATCCTATTTATACAAAGTAAAACTAAGTCGATATAATTTAGGAAAAATAATTCCGGCACGGGACACGGTCCGTTACACGGACCGTTTGGAGTGAGATGGTCCGTGCAAACGGACCGTCTGGAGACTGCCTGCGCCAACACGGTCCGTGACACGGCCTGTGTGGCGTGAGACGGGCCGTGTGGCTCTTCCGTATGGATCCACTTGCACGAATTCTGATATTTTCGACGAAGGCCCTCCGAGCTACGTCAGTTACATGGCCCGTGACACGGTCCGTCTGACGTGAGACGATCCGTGTGGTCGTCCGTGTGAATCTCCTTGCACGATTTCTTCAATTTTCGACGGGTTGCCTTCCGAGCTACGTCAATTACACGGTCCGTCACACGGTCCGTCTGGCGTCAGACGGGCCGTGAGGCCTGACCGTGTGACTGATGTAACACGTCGTGTCGTGCCACGGTCGGTCACACGGACCGTCTGGCATGAGACGGCCCGTGTGGGCCTTCCGTGGTCCGACACTTGGCTTCGTTTTTTCACCCGTTCCTTGTACTTTCCGCCATTTCCCATGCCTTAGTCATTTTCCTGCACAATATCAAAACATACCCATTAAACCAATAACACCGCTTAAGAACACCCAATAACTCTATGTTTTAAGCGTCGTAAAAGTCGTATTTTCAGGACTCATCAGCTAACAGTCGCTCCTCAACTCGAATGGTGGCTAGACTCTCCATGCTAGAAGTCTTTATACTCAAGGCATCGGCCACCATATTAGCCTTCCCTGGATGATATAAGATGGTCAAATCATAGTCCTTTAGCAATTCAATCCACCTACGTTGCCTCAAGTTCAGATCTTTTTGACTGAATATATATTGAAGACTCCTATGATCAGTGAAGACCTCACAATGTGCCCCATATAAGTAATGACGCCACAACTTAAGCACAAAAACCACAACCGCTAGCTCTAAGTTATGGGTAGGATAGTTCTTCTCATGAACCTTCAACTGTCTAGAATCATAAGCAATCACTTTTCCCTTTTGCATCAATACACCACCTAAACCAACTCCTGAAGCATCACAATACACCGTGAAGTCCACACCTGCCTCAGGTAGTGTCAATATGGGAGCTGAGGTCAACAAAGTCTTGAGCTTTTGGAAGCTTGCTTCACGCTCCTCGGACCAATGGAAGGCTACATTCTTCTGAGTTAATCTAGTCTGTGAGGCTGCAATGGAAGGAAAACCCTGTATAAACCGTCGATAATACCCAGCTAACCCCACAAAACTGCGAATCTCGGTAGCTGAAGTAGGTCGTGTCCAACCTCTAACTGCCTCCACCTTAGCCGGATCCACTCTAATCCCTTCCTTCGACACCACATGCCCTAGGAATACCACCTAATCAAGCCAAAACTCACACTTGGAGAATTTTGCATATAATTTTTCCTCTTTCAATCTTTGTAGCACTATCCTCAAGTGACAAACATGATCAGCCTCAATCTTGGAATATACCAAGATGTCATCAATGAATATTATCACAAAAGAATCCAAGTACGGACGAAACACCTTGTTCATCAGCTCCATGAATGTTGCAGGTGCGTTAGTCAACCCAAAGGACATTACTGAAAATTCATAGTGGCCATAACGGGTTCAGAAAGCTGTCTTAGGAATATCTTATGCTCTAATCCTTAACTGATGATAACCAGACCTTAATTCAATCTTAGAGAACAAAGTTGTTCCCTGAAGCTGATCAAATAAGTCATCGATACGGGGAAGAGGATATTTGTTCTCAACAGTGTTTAACTACCTATAATCAATACACATCCTCATAGACCCATCTTTGTTTTCACAAATAAGACTGGGGCACCCCATGGTGACACACTAGGACGAATAAACCCTTTGCTCAGCAAATCTTGAAGTTGCTCCTTTAATTCTTTCAATTCTGCTGGAGCCATTCTATATAGAGGGATGGAGATGGGCTTAATGCCTGGCTCTAGATCAATAGGAAAGTCAATATCCCTATCGGGAGGAATACCTGGAAGGTCAGTAGAAAACACATCGACAAACTCTTGAACCACAGGAATAGACTCCATAGAAGTTAGTTCAACACTGGTATCTTGAATGAAAGCCAAGTAAGACAGACACCCTCTATCAATCAATTTCTGAGCATGGATGTAGGAAATAACTTTGCTAGGATAAGAACCACTGTCACCCTTCCACTCAATCTTTGGTATACCAGGCATGGCTAAGGTCACAGTTTTTGCATTGCAATCAAGAATAGTATGATAAGGAGAAAGTCAATCCATCCCCAAGATAACATCGAAGTCTACCATCTCCAGAATAATCATATCTACCCAAGTATCATACCCAACCAAAGAAACAAGACAGGATCGATACACTCAATCCACCACTAAGGGCTCACCTACTGGTATGGAAACATGGATGGGAACAGGCATACGATCACATAGCAAATCAATTTCAGATGAAAAGTAAGAGGACACATAAGAATAGGTAGATCTAGGATCAAACAATACAGACGCAGATCGATGACAAATCGGGATAATACCTGTGATAACTGCATCGAAAGCCTCTGCCTCGAGCCTCCCCGGAAATGCATAACATTGTGACCCCCTACCACCACCTGTCTGAGCAACGCCTCAACCTCTACCCTACGGAACTATGGCACCACTCGCCCCTCTGCCTAAAGTGTGACCACTTCTACCTGTCTGAGCTTTGTCTCACCCCCTGTATGGTGGTGGGGTCGATGGTCTAGTCTGAACTGAAGATCTGGGATGGGTCCCTCCTTGTCCCCTTAATGAGGAACACTGTCGTATCAAGTGATCAGGATCTCCACAACCATAACAAAATCCCTAACTCTGGGACGGATGTGTTGATCCTGAAGAACTACTGTAGATGTTTCGCGCTGTAGGTCGTTACTGCGAACCGTATGAGTCATGACCCGTACTATGAGATCCACGATGTGTTTGACTGTTTGACCACTCCTAGGAGTAGGTAATGATGCATGAATTGGTCCTCGACGCTGGGATGAGTCACTCCCTCTATAGGGCCCTCTACCTCCAAATGAGGTACCATCAACTCTGCCTCTTTAGCCGCACTCACAATAGACTAGAAAGAGGCTCCATCCCTAGATATTCTAAACACTGCCTGTCGAATAGAATAGGTCAGTCCTCTCACAAACCTACGAACTTTCTCTATCTCATCTGGAATAATGGTTGCAGCATGTCTAGATAACTGACAGAAACGGGTCTCATACTCGGTTACTGATAAACCGCCCTGCCTCAGACTCTCAAACCTCAAGCGACTCTCCTCCCTCACGCTCCAAGGGATAAATCGATCAAAAAAGGTACTAGAGAACATCTCCTAAGACATTGTGGGAGATCCCACTAGCAAAGATCCTGAATATGTCCTCCACCATTCTCTGGTAGGCCCACGAAGCTGAAGAGTAACATATCAAACCCCGTGTGACTCAGCTAAGCCGACAGTATCCAATAGCTCTCTGCAAGTAGTCAGAAACTCATGAGCATCCTCTGTCCTCCCACCCTGAAATTGAGGTGGGTTCATCTTCCTAAACATCTCATAGCAGCACTGCTCATTCTCAGTCAATGTGGCCACGGGTGCACCCCCAACCTCAACAGCTGGTGCAGGATCAATCTCAACTCTAGGATCCAGTGGTGGCTGCTCTACTAAACCGCGAACCATGGGAGCTTGATGTTGATCTGGAGTCTGAACCCCCTCTCCAATCTGAGAACCGCCTGGGATGCCTGTCGAGTTACCATTCGGAGTAAAACTCTCAAGTACATTCAGCACCCTTAGTAAGGTATCCTGCAGCAAAGGTGAGGCTACGTGCTCTAAAGGAACCTGCTCCTCACCAACCTCTATCTGTGGCTCTAGAGGAACCCATCTAACCTGCCCTCTACCTCGTGTCGCTCCTCAGGCACGTCCTCTAGTTCGACCCCTTCCCCTACCTCTAACTGGGCCCTCAACAACTATGTCGGGAGCTGCCCCACCTCTACCACCGGCAACAATAGCCCTAGTCCTTGCCATCTATCAAATGAACACGGGCACAACTCAGTACTAATGAACAACCCAAGCACGATAAGAGAGAGTAAATAAAAAGAAGTTTCCTAACAGTCTTTATAGCCTCTCAAAGATAAGTACAGACATCTCTGTACCGATCCTTGAGACTCTACTTAGACTCGGCTTGTATGCACGTGAGACCTATATACCTGGGGCTCTAATACCATTTTGTCACGACTTGAAAATGGATGTGATGGCACTCGTCTTAACCCACCAAAACAAGTCAACCTAAAAACTCAATTAACATAATAAAGTGAGGGAAGATAATAAAAATAAAAGATTAATTGTGGATGATAATTCAACTTAATTAAAAATCCCCAAAACCTGGTTGTTACGCGCACAAGCCTCTAATGTATTATAATAGATTTGAAAGAAAAGTATAAGTCTCAAATGATATTGTTTCTAAAGTAGAACAAAATCATAAATAGGAGTGAGAAGTCAGCTGGGATGGCAAACAACTACCTCACACAATCTCCACAGGAAGCCTCGGATAAGGAAAAATAGGGGGTATCACGATGATCCGGGCTCATAACCTACAAAAATATAGTAGCAACGGGTAAGTACCAAACACACGGTACCCAGCAAGTGAACTACTAAACACAAAATTAAATAATATAGAATACAAGTACTCCTAACACTCCAACAGAACCTCCACAACTACCACCTGCATAAAGTCAGCTCAACCTAACAGTTCACAATGTACCTAGCCTATAGCTCAATACCCACACCAATATTTATAGTTCAACAACATAAGGATCAAGTTCATCCATCACAAGTTCCATAAAAGACACTCGCAAGTTCATAGATAGTAATGATGTGTGATGCAATGCAATGCAATGTCAAATATCATGATGCATGTCTGACCTAGTGATACACACCCGCTGTCTCGCAGTCTGGGACCCATAGGGGACTTTTAACCCGTGCATCCATTGCGGCGTGCGACACGACCCTCGAATCATATATAGTATCTGTCGCGGCGTGCGACACGTCCCTCGAATTATAATATCCGTCGCAGCGTGCGACACGTCCCTCGAATTATAATATCTGTCCTGGCGTGTGACACGTCCCTCAAAATGGTACATCCTATTTAATTCTTATTCTTTCTTAAATCACATAACACTTGTCACAAAATCAATGCACTAGACATGTTTACACTATGATGAGGAGATGATCGAATTTTTAATACAATGCACATTTCACAAAAGCACAGTCTTAATATAACATCAACACCAACTCCATATTTCAAAATCACTCTCAACACCTCACACAAGGAAGCACGAGATTCTATATACTTAACAAGGGTTAGAAATTCACTTGCCTCAATTAATAAAATAATACTTTGAATCTTTCGTAACGCTTTCAGATGATCAAAATCTGTTCAAATACATAATCTATATAAGAATACAGATCCAATGACACCCATATTGCTATACTTATTTTTTTTTCAAAAATCGGGCCAAAAAGTCATCTCAAGCGCTCAAATTCGAATTTGAAAATTTCTTTCAGATTATGTTTATCCATAATAAACTAAACGTACACGTCAAATTTCAGCTAAAACGGATCGTTATTCGACCCCCAAATTAGGATTTTATTTTAAGAATCCTAGGGCTATATTTTCTTAATTAAGCTAAATTATACACGTTTTTACTCTAAAATTTGTTCATAATCATATAAAAACTTAATAGAAAGGATGAGAATAATTACCTTGATGATTTAGAATGAAAATTCTAATTTTTCTTCTCCTTTTTTTCTTTCTTTTTCTTCCCGCGTTTCTTTGTTTTCTCCGTATAGGTGGTGTCGTTTCCCTTTTCTTTGCTTTCTGTTTCTTGTTGTATCGCAGGGCTGCTGCGCAATCCTTTTTTTCTTTTCTTTTCTTTTCTTTTTTCTTTCTTTCTCCCTTTTATTAATTTTTCTATTTTTAATTTCTTTCTAAATTAATTAAGTATTAAAAGTGATTAATTTTACTAATTTTTATTTTAAGATATATATATAATAAATAGTATAGGTTATTAAGTAAATTATCATTTAGTCCATCAATTAAATTAATTATTCATTAACTAAATAATCATAATCATCGAACCGTTCAAAATTTTTAATTTAAATTTACGTAAAAGATCTTTTATGAAAAAGTAAGAATTCGTTCTCAAAATGACCTAAAAGGTTATTATATAAAAGTAGAGAGTAAATCAACCTAAAGTTTTACTCTTGCATACCTAGATTTAATCTTATTGATTGCTGCCACGTTTAGTTGTAGAGGTATCCCAACTGCAAAAGCAAGTGTGAACAAAGCCTCTATGAGGTTGATTTAGAAAAGATATTCAAGTCAAAATTTATGTCATTTCTTCATTGATGCTAAAATTTGCATCACATATGAAGAGATCACATCAAATACCAATATTCATCCTTAGCTTTCAAGTGGTATACCAATATTCATAAACACTTCTTTAATACCATATCTAATAAAAATATACCTATTTCAAAAGAAGCCAATAGAATAAACACATTTCATGGGAATAATTTTCTTATAGCACCAATTATGGGAAAACTTCCCAATAACTGTAAATTTTAATTTCTCAATCATATTCATTCTATCAAATCTATCTTTATCTATTGTATTAGGTTCATCATTAATCACTACGACAGATTTAATAGGAATGCGTTGAATATTGCTATTTGAAGTTGGATTGTGATTAAGGGTGGACGTTTGATTTGCTATTCTATTTTCAATTTAGAAAAAGTGTACACCAAACATCAAACCAAACTAATATTTTTTTCAACTTTTCTTTGGTGTTTCTAAAATAATTTTTAAATGCAAATTAAAAATAAAATTATTTCCTTGAAAAAGTAGATATACATTACTGATACTGACATGCCTTTTCTCCTTTTAAAGATGCCTTTGGAGCTCTTCAGCCATTTTGAAACCCATCTATTTCTTAGTTTAATTATAAAAATGAAAGTTTTTAAACTCTTCATGAACTTGAAATTATGGAATCTAAACATATAATTGTACCTTTTCATTTTAAAAGACGAGCATATATTAGTAGTGTGCAAAAAATAGTTCAATCAATAAATTAAATGGAAAAAAATATTATTAATTTATTGATATTGAGTTAACTTTTTAAATAATTTTGTAAATTTTTTATTGGGTTATAGGTCCCTTTTTTTAATTGTAAAGTCTTAGTTAATTATATGTCTGTTTTTTATTTCAAAGTCTTAATTAATGATTAAATGACTTAAATCAATAACCCAATAAAATTATATTATTCCTAATCATATATAATGGCTTTAGATTTTAAGTACATACCTTATTGTGTTTTGCATTTTATAGTTGTTGTCTTAATTTTGTTTTTGTTTTTTTGCAAAGTCATTGATTTGACTAGTCATGAAAATTACAAGCTCGTCTAATTTTTCTTTTTGAGAGATTTCTACTCTTGTTATTGCTGCTTAACCAGCAAAAAATAAATTTATTTTAGTAATAATGTTTTGAATTTACTTCTGATTATAATTTGTGAACTTTTATGCATGAAGGTAATGTATATGTGTGTAATAAAAAAAAAAAAAAGAGATAGCAAAAGAAAAAAAAGTTAGGGGAGCATTAGAAAGCAAAAATAAAATAAAAAATGAGGCGAGCATTTTCTTATTGATAAATAGTAAATCGAACCATAATGATCTAAAATTAATCAACCAAAACTTCATTAGAAATATCTTATTAATTTAGCGTGCTTACCAATCAAAAGTTGATAAATTAAATTGTTAATATATAGAATTTAACTGAATCAATCCGCGACTGATTCACATTCCTAGCATGTATGACATAGTTGACATTATGGTGATTTTATGTCAATAACTTTAGGGGTCGTTTCGTACAAAAATAAATAATGCAGGGATTAGTAACACATAGATTAATAATGCAGAGATGTTTTTTATCAAGTGTTTGGTTCATTATTTTTTATTTAATCTTGTAGTTGGTTTAAAATTCTACAAAAAGCTTCTTTTCAATTATGCCCTTGAATTATTATGAAATTTTCTATTTCATGTAATTAGATTAAAGTAGATTATTTTTTGTGACTTCCAACTAGTTAGGAAAATAATAATTTAGTTATCATGTGTTGCTATTTTTTCACTTGAATTATTTGAGAATAAATAATTGTGATCTTAAAAAACTCATCACTAATAAAACGCCAATTTTTAATTTAATAAAGATAGACCATTTATTATTAAAATCGAAAAGATGGTAAACAGTTGTAAAATAAATAATCTATATTTACACATAAAAATTTCAAAGTTGTAGTGTCACGCCCCGGGAGGGTACCCTTGGCGTAGCCGGCACTCAAAGACTATTGCTAGTCTCCGAGCGAACCACTTGGTCTCATCATCATCTCATACTCAACAGCGGAAGAAACATCCTTAAGGAAAAGACTTTAATATAATTAAAGTAATCAAGTCTTTATATAAACTGTTAATTTCCAACAAAGAATAGGTGAAAAAAAAACAATACATAACATCCTCTACTCAGCGTCTATGAAGCCTCTAACTCAAACCTCTAGATGGTACCATGACAGGCCATGGTTACCCAACTCAGGGAAAATAAAGTACTACTCAAGCTAGATGATAATAATATGGAAATCCTCCGAAAACAAGGAGGTCTCATCGATCAGCTGAATGCAAATAGATCCTCAACAAAGCGTCTGTCGATGATCTCTAATACCTGCCTCTGCATCATAAAACGATGCAGTCCCAATAGGGGACATCAGTACTTGGAATGTACTGGTATGTAAAATAGCTGAGTGAAACATAAACAAGTAGAATAATATAGGAATAACATCAATTCAACATCATACTCCATCAGAATGTCAAATGTCTATCTAAAGAAAGAATAAAGAGTAGACAAATGACCCATCAATATCTCATCAATGCATCATCAATACATCATACTCACCTCAAGGAAACTCAACTCAACTCAACTCAAGGAAACTCAAGGAACATCAACATCAACTCAGCTCAGGGAACATCGACATCAACTCAACTCAAAGAACATCAACTCAGCTCAGGGAATATTGACATCAACTCAACTCAGGGAACTCGACTCAAAACATCACATCAACATCAACATCAACATTAGCGTTCTATCAAAATGAAACCTAACTGGGAGTTTCTCTAACCGACAACCATCACCTATGAGCCAGTGATGATACAACGAAATGATGTCGTTGCCACATCCATCTAATAACCTGCCCGGGGTAAAGGACATCAACCTCAGTGAATCCACAAGAAAAAACTCAGTCCTCATTTGGGACAAGAAAAGAGTCATCCGCATTGCGGTTCAATCCCATCTTCCTACGTGGGCCACGTAGTTAATGAGTTCAAGTGGGACTCACTCTTACCCATTTCGGTGCTCAATACTCCTCCCAAACTCGACATGCTCATAAAACTTCAACCTTATCAGTCCCATAGGGACATAATACCTCATCATCAGTTCCATAAGGACATAACATAATACTTCAACATCAACATCAGTCCCGTAGGGACATAATATAATACCTCAATATCAACATCAGTCCCGTAGGGAGATAGTACCTCAACATCAACATCAACATCAACATCATGGACACAAGATACTCTTTTAGAAATTAAACTTCCAATTTTAAGACATCATAAAATATCATTCTCATCAACATCATCATCAAGACTCTCATCAAATGTGAAATACAATCACAACATCATCATCGTCAAGACTCTAGACTCATCCCCTAAGTTCATTATGCATGCTTTTCAAATAATCATGTAAGGTTATACAAAATCTCATGAAAAATATTAACTTCAAGAAAACAAATAGTATGATGATCATCAACATAGAAAACATGTAATTTCAAATCAATTTTTCAATGAAAAACTCTCAAGTATTCATGCACACATATTCTTCAACCATCAACTCATCTTTGACCTCTATGGGGCACATGAGAGAACAATCTCATGCTTTTAATTTAGCTTTACACACCTGGAAATTTGATATTACAATCAAATTTGATGAATACTCGTTCCTTGGAGAAAATTCTCGATCTCAATAGTTTTTTTGTAGTGGAAAAACTTGGAAAGACATTGTTTGAAGAGCCTCTTTTTGATTCTTGAATTCTTGACTTAGAATCTTTAGAGTTCTTGATTAAGAACCCTAATTCTTGACAAAGAAGAATCAAGGAATCCTTTCTTGGGATTCTTGAATTTGCTTTCTTGAAACCTAGGTTAAAATTTAAGATTCTATTAGGATTTCATGAATAGATAGAGAAATTAGCTTAAATCTCATGAAGAATAACTCACCTTGATGAAGAATCTTGAAAGTTAATCCTAACTTGATGACTTTCTTGATGATTCTTGAGTATTTTATGTTTAGGAGTAAAAGAGAGGGTTTTTACTCATGAAACTGACGTTTTATGCGTTTTGGGACCTTAAATAGATCCCCAAAGGCTTTAGGATAAAAGTATTCTCAAAATAAAATAAAGGAACGTCAGTTAGCTTATCCAGAAAGGATTCGCGATAGGTCCGCGTCGCGGAGCCGTCGCGGACCTTCAGACATCTCTGCAGGTCTCCAGTAAAATGGTCATAACTCTCTATTCCGAACTCTGTTTAACGCGAAATAAGATGTGTTGGAAAGTTAACTCAAAGATCTTTAATTTGATATATTATGGGTCACATAACTCATTATACTTTAGGAGATATGGTCATTTGAAGTTGACTCTTCTATCAACTCATACGAAAACTTCGTCCGTAGAAATTCTTTGGACTTGACTTGATGTAAAAGATCCTTTATAACTCTAAATCACATCTAATATACTTTAGAACTTATGAATTGATCCTATATATGAAGGATGCCTCAATCTTAGTAAAAAAAAAAGTTGGGGTGTTACATGTAGTTTTAATGTAGTGTTTATATTTTATAAGGTCACTCAACTTTGAGAATATATCTAACGTCATTTGGACTTTGTTTTGTATGAATAAAATCACTCAACTAAATTAATTATAAAAAAAATTGACATGACAAATTTTTTTTTGGTCTATTATGTAAATATGAAACCATAAATAAATAAAATTTAAAAAATTGACATGATAAATTTATTTATTTTTATATTATGAAATATGAATCCGCAAATAAATAAAATTTGTAAGCTAATTTATTTAAATAAATTTACATGTACAAAACTACAAATATAAAACATAAAATCAAGAAAATAAAAAAAAAATGTAAAAGAATTTGAGGGATATTTTTATTTTTATATATTTAATCCATGGTATTAAATTCAAGGTATTAGTTAATACCATATGGGAGGTATTAGTTAATATCATGTATGTGGTATTAACTAATACATGGATTAGTTATATATGGGTCCAAAAATCCTACCAAATATTGTATTAACTAATATCTTACTCTAATATTTCCTTCCAAACGACCCCTTAGTTTATACTCGATTAGGTTTCTAGAAATCTCTTCAAGTTTCAAATATTTGTGATAATAAAAAATATTTATTGTTTTCAACAAAATATGTCTTCTATTTTATTTTAAATCTATTCTCCTTTAAAATTATATTTTCTACCATGCGCGTGCTAAAGTTCAAGATTTGAAAATCATGTAATTAAATTAAAATCTTTCATGTTTTAATTTTGTATTTTAAGATTCTTATTAAATAAGAAATAAAAATTTAGTTTTTTGGTGCATCAAAGAACTACAACCTTTACCGCAAACACTAAACTCAAGAATTAAACTTTCGAGAAAAACCTCTCCAAATCAAATTCAAGATAAGATAGGATTTAACTATAATAATATACTCAGTGAAATACCACAAGTGGAGTTTGAGAAAGGTAGAATGTACGCAAACCTTACCACTGCCTCACAAAAGTAGAAAGACTGTTTTTTGAGAAGGATTAGAATTTAACCAAAGATTAAAATTTAGAAAGTGATAAAGCATGAAAAAAATTGAGAAGGAGAGGTGATGACAATTATTTGGCCAACCAAAGTGAGTAATTGGCCAATGGACGAAGTGGCCATGATTAAGAGTGGCACTGGGTCCGGTATCGGCACCACCGGACCGGGACCGGTAAAGTGGGGTAGGTTTTTCTCGGAATCGGTACCGGCGGTTCCGGGAAAATACTCCGTTACCTTACCGGTCCGATACCAACCGGTA
Organism: Solanum rostratum; assembly: GCA_029948455.1. Classification (NCBI taxonomy): domain Eukaryota; kingdom Viridiplantae; phylum Streptophyta; class Magnoliopsida; order Solanales; family Solanaceae; genus Solanum; species Solanum rostratum. The sequence continues at coordinate 37,421,513 of CM057050.1, read as the reverse complement.
CGGTATCGGACCGGACCGGGCTGTACTGGTAATCCAGTAATTAAAAAAAAATTAATATATTACAAATTTACAATTTGAAGTGTAATTTTTATATGTTAAATTAATATTAATATTTAAAAATTTAAATTCAAGTTTAAAATGTTAAAGGTTAAATTAAAATTTTAAAATAGTATTATTATTCATTAATCATTATATAAATTTTTTAAAATTTAAAATGAAGTTTGAATTTAAAGTTGTTATAAAATATAAGTATAAAAGTTTTATATAATATAACTAAAACATTTAAAGTGTAAAATCAAAATTTTCAATCTTTCTACCATAAAAGTTTAAATTTCTAATTTTTTAAATATAAAATTATAAAGTTTAATTTTTAACGATTAAGTTTTGAATGTTTCTTTTTATATTTTAAACTTTAAAGTTAATAAAGAATTAAAGATTTGAGAAATAAGGATAAAATAAAAGTATAAAAGTTTTATATAATATAACTAAAACATTTAAAGTGTAAAATCAAAATTTTCAATCTTTCTACTATAAAAGTTTAAATTTCTAATTTTTTAAATATAAAATTATAAAGTTTAATTTTTAACGATTAAATTTTGAATGTTTCTTTTTATATTTTAAACTTTAAAGTTAATAAAGATTTGAGAAATTAGGGGCAAATATATTAAAAAGAAGTCAAAACTTAAATTAAGATTGAGTGAAGATAATAACATTTAAAAAAAGAAATAAGGCGAATAGCCTATAATTTTATTGTGTAATTTTAAAATTTAAATTGTACAATGTAGTGAGGTAAGATATTAGAAATCAACCTAATTTACGCAGCCACCTTCTAGGAAGGGTTTTGTTTCAACTAGGTCTTATTTATTATAAATTTGTAATACAATAAAATTTAATCACTAATATCTTAAACTACTTTGAAATTCTTGTCTAAGAGTTTCTAACATTTCAAGTGTGACATTTTCTGGAATCGGCTCCTGAGCTTGTTCTTCCAGAAAGTCCATGCCATCTTCGCTTGATTCTGATATAACATTATCGATATCGGTTTCAAACTGAGAAGGCAATGTCGGACGCCCTAAATTCCTGCGCTCCGCATTTTTTCAGTCTCGAAATAAGACTGAAACTTCCAAGCTATCAGCTGCTAGTGAATGCCTATGGTCTCCAAATTGGAACCTAGCAGCACTAAAAGCGCCTTCCGAAGCCACTGAAGAAGCTTGAATTGCGAGGACATCACGAACCGCCCGCTGAAGCCTTGGAAATATTTTTCCACGAGTATTCCACCACGCCAAAAGCTGTTGCTTCCCCTCTGCATCCTTGATGCTTTCTAGTGCCTGGTTAAGATATTCATCAAAATTGTTATTTTCGTTAGCGGTTAGTCCAAGCTGAAATTCTAGCATTGTGTCAATATCATCATCGTATCTAGGCCTAGTAGGTTGTGGTTGGTATTGTACATTTTCTACTAAATTATATTGTTCTAAATCATATAGTTTTCTAGCTTCTGATCTAATGTTACTTTTAACTACGTCTAAATTATGTGATTGATTTTGTTCATCGTATTCTATTTCTAAGTCTGTATATATACTATCTACCATTTTAAATACACCGAATTCTTTATAAGCAGGATTAAATAAACAAGCAGTAAAATAAATTTGAGGGATTGAGAAAAAGTATTTCCTAAATTTTTCTATCATTTTTTTAACAGGTTCTCTAAATTTTGTATTATTTTTAAACAAAGCAAATTTATTACAAATAACACAGATATTGGGCAACACAGAATATATAGTAGGATACTAAAGACCGGATATTTGTTTAGCTGCTAAATAAAAAAACTTTTAAAAATTCAATTAAATTCTTAATATCAATCCAGTCATTTTCATCTAGCCGGTAGGTGGAATCTGCATTATGTGCATTCTAGACCATTGTAAGCGGTCTCCTATATTCGTAAGCTGCTTTTAACATTTCGTACATTGAATTCCATCTAGTAGCTATGGTTTAGGAATTTTTCGAACAGGCAAATTACATTTAATGCAACGACTTTCAAATTCCTTACGCCTAGCCTTAACTTGACATTTAAAAATAAAGTGGCATACTAATTCTACTTTATTACATCCGTTTTCAAATAAAGAAACACCATCTCTAACAATTAAATTATAAATATGAGCAACACGTTTGATATGGAAACCATCTTCATAAGTTGGACAAATAACAAGTCTTAAAAAATCTACAGCACGTTTATTACTACTAGCGTTATCTAAAGTTACACTAATTATTTTTCTAGTTATACTAAAAAATTGTAAAACCTCAAGAATAGTTTGCGACATATAAGGACCTGTTTTGCGCATTTCACAACTTTTATATCCTAAAATTCTTTTTTGCATATTCCAGTTTCATCTATCCAGTGGGCGGTAATTGTAAAGTAATCGTTACCGGTTATACTACGTCCCATATCAGAAGTTATTGTTGTTCTACAATTATCATAAGCAAATAAACATCTAAGATACTGTACATGTCGTGCTTGAAAATCAAAAACAGCTTTTTCAATTGTATTTCTAGAAAAACCACTAAAAGAAGGGTTATAAACAATTTGAATATAATGGACAAAACTTAGATTTTTAGCAAAACTAAAAGGCAAACCAGTAACAATAATCATTTTAAAAAGCTCACCTAGGTCACGTTGTCTATTATAAGGTCTATGTGTACTAGGACCGAAAATATTACTAGGGTTTAGTTGCGATTGCACCATATTTGAACCTCCCACCGATTCATCGGGAATGAAAAGTCCAAATTTTTTGGCGTCCGCAACGGCTTGGGCATGCAAAAATTCTAATTTACAACAATGCATTAGGTGATTTTTCAAATGACCCGTCCCGCCCCCCTTTCCCGAAATTTTATGGTTTAAAACGTGTTTACATTTGTTACAAATTGCTTTTGTTTTATCTTCATTTTGAGTTAAAAATTGCCAAACAACAAATTTTTTAACGCATTCCGTCTTAGGCCTATTAGATGACGAAAGCTGTACGGGGGGAGCGGGAGCGGGAGCGGGAGCGGGAGCGGGAGCGGGAGCGGGAGGGGGGAGGGGGAGTAGTAGCAGTATATGGGGGTTGAGTTTCATCGTCATCAAAAATATCTTCGTCTTCATTAATTTCAAAATCATCTTCCGGTAAATCTTCGTTAAAGCCAAATCTTTGTTCAAGAAATTCGTGCTCTAATTCCATATTAGAGTCAATATTAAAACATGTGTCATCTACGTGAGTTAAATCTTCGGTATTAAATCTAAGTGGTGGTTGTCTTGTACTTGTAGATTTAGACGAACAACCACCGGACTTTTTACCGGTTATAGCTTTTTTTATTCCACCAAAAAATGTACTTTTTCCCTTTCCTTTTCCACTGGAATCCATGTTAAATTTAATTAAATAAATAACGATTATATGCAAAAATTCAAGTTATGAAATATGAACTTATAATTTATGAATATAAAAAAATTAATTCAAGTTGACAAGTAATCAAATAAGTAATTAGAAGAACAAATAAGTAGGAACGAAGGTACCAAACGTCTGTGTAAAAGCAGACGTAGAAGCCGAAATTGATGAAAGTTGAAGCTTGAATATGCTCCAAATTGATCCACCAAAATTTGCTTCTAAATTGTAATTATGAATTAACACACCAAACTAAATAATATTTTTAAATAATAATTGAGAGAGTAAATAATTAATATATAATATATTTGAGAGTAGTATGTAATATGTATAATATAATTATAAATTTGTAATAGTAAGTGGAGAGAATTGGATTGAATTGAGAGAATTGAAGTGGAAAATTATGAAAGATTTAGGGATATTTATAGTTGAGAAATTATTGAATTTTGGAAAAAATAAAAAATGTGTAAAAACGGTAAAAAACGGCTAGAAAATGGATCAAAAAAATTGTTACCGTTGGTGGGCTCCACCCCAACGGTAACAAAAATAAAAATATATTTTTTTAAAATCGGTATTACCGGTCCGGTACCGGACCGGAACCGGTAAATCGGTACCGATAAAATGGCCCAATCCCTTCCCGATACCCCCTACCGGTACCCCCCTTACCCGTACAAATCGATATAGTACCGGGACCGGACCAGCACTAAACCGGTAACGGAACCGGACCGGAATCAGTACCTATCGGTTCTGTTGCCAGCCCTAGCCATGATCAACACTTAGAGGTGGAGGACTAGGTTTACAAAGAGAAAGAGAAAGAGAAAGAGAAAGAGTGTGCCCATGAGTTTTGCTTGGGATGGGTAGAGATGTTATTTAGTAATTTTTTCTTTTTTTTTAAATAAAAAGAAATTTAGTAGACATTTGTTCATAGATTTTAAATATTTTATTTAATTTAAATTTATAAAGTTTAAGTCGAAGATAAAATTGTGTTTGGATTATACTTTTTATAAATAAAAGAAAAAATATTTTATTTGAAATTTATGAAAATAAAGTTGAAAAAAACACATTTGAATTTTGAAATAAAATAAAAAGTTATTAAAAAAAAAAGTAAATAAATTTTAGGGTAACTTTTGTCATTCAAAAATCTGGTTCCAAAAGGTGCACCAACTTTTCGTTTGTCTTTTGGGAAATGAACATTTTAGCGCAGCGAGGCATCCAGATATGAGATATGGCACAAGCCAACCACGCGCTTCTGTCCGCAAATCAATCCTATCCATCCACTTGTTAGTCCATCCAACGGTCCTCATCGTCTGCTGTCAACTCAGCTTTTTGTATATGTATAGGGTTCATTTTCCCCTTCCTATCATCAGTCATCACCACACACTGAATTTTCTCCCCTGCTTTTTGCCTCTTCTACACAACCCTAATTTTCAACCATGCTTCTCAAGGTTGCACCTGCTTTTGCTTTGTTGAACGCCGCTAACCCTACCTACGGGGAAAATCTGTTTTCCCAGAAGAGTTTTTCTTCCAAAAGGGGAAATTGTTTCATGGTTTGTTCTTCAAAGGCGACAAACCACAAGCCCTTGACCGGTGTTGTTTTTGAGCCATTTGAGGAGTTGAAGAAAGAGGTGATGCTTGTACCCACTGTTCCTCAAGCTTCTCTTGCCCGCCAGAAGTACTCCGATGACTCTGAAGCCGCTATTAATGAACAGATCAAGTGGGTCTTTTATACTCTTCGATAGTTTTGTGTTTCAGAGCTGTGGTTATTAATGAGTTATTTTTGAATTTTCAGTGTGGAATACAATGTTTCCTACGTTTATCATGCCATGTTTGCCTATTTCGATCGAGACAACGTTGCTCTCAAGGGTCTTGCCAAGTAATTTTCCATAATCCCCCTTGAGAATTTTATTTTCTTCCTTGTTAGATGGGCGTTCATTCTTGCTTTGTTGACTGTAGGTTTTTCAAGGAATCTAGTGCAGAGGAAAGGGAGCACGCTGAGAAATTCATGGAATACCAGGTCTTTGACTATTCACTGTTATGACGAATCTCACGTTTTTTTGGCCTTTTTAAGGCTGGGGTAATGGTTTCTAATATTTTTTTTGTTTCTTGTTTCTAGAACAAGCGCGGTGGGAAGGTGAAGCTGCAGTCTATTTTGATGCCACTGACTGAATTTGATCACGCTGAGAAAGGGGATGCATTGTATGGTAAGTCTAGGTTTATTTCTTCTAGTAGATGTAAATTCTAATTTGGGAGTTCATATAGACTTAAATGTACCTTGATGCTAAGTAGAAATTATTTTCTGTCAATTTATTGAATGAACATGAAAATGGTCAAATGGATTTCTTGTGGGCGATGCTTCTGTTCCGCTCTTGGAAAATTAAATGGAGTTGGGTGAATATTTATTCTGATGGTTTTATTAATTGACAATTCAGATCCCTATTAACTACTTTTATTTATGTTGCCCTTCTCGTGAATTTGAAAGAGCTACTAAACACTACATTTGTTACATGCCCTACAAACACTCATTTAGATTTACTTGGCTTTTTTTTGGTTTTATTTGTTCTGTAGCGATGGAGCTTGCGCTGTCACTGGAGAAGTTGACAAATGAAAAACTTCTAAACTTGCATGCTGTGAGTTCCTCTGCCATGCTTATTGGTTGTATTAACATATGTTTTGATGTTAATTACTTTTGTGATAAAAATGTCAAATTTTGAAGTGCGACAGTGCATATGCCTATTTTAGAATCTGACACTGTTAGGTTTTTTATTGACGTCGTTAAACTCTAAAAAACAGGTGGCCTCACGAAACAATGATGTGCAATTGGCTGATTTTGTTGAAAGCGAATTCTTGGGAGAGCAGGTGATGATTTACTGTGCAGAAATACTGCTATATGTTTTAAAGATTTTGGGATAAAATCCTAAATCCATTTGTAGCTATGCAAATTTAAGATGCTAGTTTACTAATTTAGGTGGAAGCTATTAAGAAGATCTCAGAATATGTTGCTCAGCTGAGAAGAGTTGGCCAAGGACATGGTAGGGATTGCGCACCCCACTTACTGATTGTATTTGTTCATTGTGAAATACCTTCATATATCTATATTTTGTGTCCCTCCTGCTGCCACCCCTCAAACTTGTTATTTTAACATCCATTTCGTTGGTTGTGATTTAGGTGTCTGGCATTTCGATCAGATGCTGCTGCAAGAGGGAGCAGCTGCTTGAAGGAGATGATGGAATTTCACTTACCATTTGTATTTGCCATTGTCGTCCGGGTAAATTTGGATATTAGAATGGGCTATCTGAGATTATGGGCCTCTTATTATCAGTAGACTATTAGCAAGTGCATATAAGAGTGGCCTAGTAGATGACCTAGTCAGCTGTGCTATTGTTTACTTACTAGTTTTCAAGTAATTGTAGTTTAATTACTTACATCTATGCGATCATGCTTTCTGCTTGTAGCTTGAACCTGAAGTGCAACAGAGAGTATTCTTTAAAATTAGCTAATCTCCTTTTGTTTCAACTGATGTTTCAGTACTTCAGCAACTTATTACATCAAATAAAAATTATCACCAGGCAGGTTCTTGTTTGGACTTACTTTGGACTGCAGCACTTACTACATCAAATAAAAACTGTTGCTGCTAGGTTGACTGCAGCAACTTATTACATCACAACTTATTTCTTGCTTGCAATGATGTTAATTCTGGGCATTTCGATAGTTTTGGCAACAGTTTCACTCATCCTCTTGCGTAAGAAGTAACCAAGAACGTAAATCAAATGTCTGTCCGTTTTGAATTTTAAGTTATGCCTTTAATGTCTTCACCGTTATGGGAACAACCACTTTATTTCCAGGTTCTTCACTTGTTTTTTTACTTTTTTTGTTACGAAGAAAAATTCTGCCACAGAAATTGATCGAAGAGATTATATTGATGTGCAACCTAGTTTAATGACTTTTTTTCATCATTTAAGTGAACAAAAGGTAAAAACTGTTATCAAAATCAGAACTTTGATGAACTCAAGAGTTTGAGCATGTCAACACGCAGATAAAGAATGTGCTTGGACGCACTTGAAAGATGAATGCCACATTTGTAAATGATACCAAGTTTTTGGCTATGAATGCCACATTTGTTAATGATGCAAAGCCTTCAATTGAATTACCAGCAATAGTTTAGCTATTGTCGTCAACATTACGGGAATTCTTGGTCAATATAAGAAATTAAGCCATAGTGCTAATATTCCCGATGATCTGAACAAGGAAAAAAATCAGACCATCTGAACAAATTACAGTTTGGTCAGTACTTACAATGGTAAACCGGAAGACTAAAAGTACCAAATGCAACACCGGATCTCTACGTCAAAGCCTTACAGGAAGCAAATCCTGAAACGTACAAGGCTTGAAAAAACACATGTCTTTTGGCTACTGCTGGATTGTTAATATCCCTGAAAGGAGAGAAAACTAACTCTGAAGGATGAGAAGATGGTAATGTTATGCAAGCTCTAAGATGACAAGATGCAATTCTTATAAGTGTGATGATAAATTACAACCCTGAAAATGGTGCTAAAGCAAAAGTGCATTACAAGGTGGGATAGTGTTAGACCCCTAGTCTACTTAGTGTAATAGCACGGGCGTGGCACGAACATGGCAAGGACTTTTACATTGGCCTTGACATGGGTGTTGGCAAAGCAATGCAACGTGTGGGCTGTGCGGTTAAGTGTTGGTGGTGCAGCAAGGTGTCAAGCTACTTGAGTATGGGCAAGTGAGCTTAGACACAATGACCAAGGATGTTGGGGTGATGGCCAGGCAGACTTGGGCACGAGGCAGGCAAGGCACAAGACAAGACAGTGGCATCGGCAAGGCAGCATGTTGCTTGACAAGGCTAAGGCTTGGCGCGGCTAGGCAGTGGGTTGGCTTGACAAGGCAAGGCTGTGGGACTTGACGATGGCAAGACAAGACTGATGGGCATGTGGGAAAAGTGCTGGCAAGAAGTCGAAAATAAAACTAAGTGTTGAAGACAACAGAAAAATATTCTAAGTATGGCAGTGGCCAAATTCGCATAAGGTATAGGGCATGTGCGAGGCACATGCTGGACTTAGTTTAAATTTGAACTTAAATTTATCTGTTAGAATACTGTTGTAAGATTTGGTGGATTTCTGATGTGGCAGTCATGTGCCTAACATGTGCAGTTTGTAACTGTTCTTATCCTGTTGTAACTGCCTAGTGTAAAATCTATTTAAAGGGTGGAAAATCAGTTTAAGGCATGAAGAGTGTTATTTCGTGAAGCCTTTCCTTGTTATTAAGATATTAATAAAAGGTTCGGAATTATTCCTGTAAATTTGGCTAAGTGTTTCATACGTGATTCTGTCTAAGTATGCAAACCGTCTAAGTGTTAGACAGTGCATTGCAGTGTGAATGTGACTGAAGTTTACAAGTGTGTAGACTGTCAAACAGTGGTAATTTGCAAAAAAGAAAAACACCCCTATTGCAAGTGGTATTAGAGCCGGTTGTACGAAAATGGAGACTAACGCAGAAATACGTGAACATCTAAGGCGAGTCGAGGCATTTGTTGGCATGACGGATGAGCGATGGGACGACCCAAATTTGGTGGATCTGTTGACTCAAATTTGGGGCATCAAGACTGAATTTGAGAAATTCCGGTCTGAATTTGCCATACATTGTTCTGAGAGGGACGATTACATGGCCGAAACAGTAAATTTTTGTGAAGGCATGACGTTGCAAGTGGAGAGTTTGACGAAGGAAAATGATGAACTTCGCTCAGAAATTGCAATGTTGGGCCTAGCCGTCACTGCATCTGGGCCAAATCGAGGGGAACACTCTAAAGTAAAAATCCCAGAACCAAAGCCTTTTGGTGGGGCAAGGAGTGCCAAGGAACTGGAAAATTTCATTTGGGACATGGAGCAGTACTTCTCTACTACAAGAGTACCAGAAAATGACAAGTTGAACTCACCACGGTGTACTTGACTGGTGATGCAAAACTATGGTGGAGGACTCGGAATGCGGATGATAAGAGTGCTAACTGATCCTAAATTGATACGTGGGAAAAGATGAAAAGGAGATGAGAGATTAGTTCCTTCCTAGCAATGCGTCTTGGATTTCTACGGACCGTTTGAAAAGGTTGCGACAGAATGGGATGATTCGTGATTATATCAAGGAATTTTCTTCCTTGATGATGGACATCCAAAATATGTCAGACGAGGACAAGCTTCACAACTTCATCTCGGGCATGCAAGGTTGGGCCCAAAATGAACTAAGGAGGCAGAATGTCAAGGATCTGCCTACTGCCATTGCTGCGGCAGATTCCTTGGTTGATTTTCGCTCAATCCGGCCTACTTCGAATAATCCCTCTACTTCAAAGACTAAGAAAAAGTTTGAGAAGAAAGGGGATGGGAAGACGGAACACCGAAAAGAGACTGCCGATAAGGAAAAGGCGCCAATGAAGGATGGGAATAACAACAAGACCAAAAGCAAAGATAAGGGCTGCTGGAATTGTGGTGGTCCGCATTTGGCCAAGAACTGCCCAGATCGTGAGTAGGTGAAAGCGATGCTTGCTGGGAATGTGAATTGAGTGATGATAAGGGACAAGTGGTTGCTGCACCTGCAAATCCCTAGGACTGTCTATAAATCAGATAAGTTTGATCGATGCAGTTGGGGAATCTTCCAAGTCAGGGAATCTTTATGCCTCACTGATTCACATAGAGATGATGGTGAATGGGAAGCGAACGGTGGCCATGGTTGACACTGGAGCCACACATACGTTTGTAGATGTCAAGGTTGCTGATCGGATTGGACTAAAGTTAAAGAAGAGTCCATCCTACATCCAGACGACGAGTTCAAAGGTGCAGGCTATTAAAAGCATGGCCTATGATGTGACGATGCTGAACGGATGCTGGACGGGTAAGCATAATTTGATGGTAATGCCGTTGGGAGACTTTGAAGTCATACTCGGGATAGATTTCTTGAGGAAATACAAGTTTGTTCCATTTTCTCACTTGGATGGTGTCATGATTATAGATGAAACCAGTCCAAATTTTGTGAAAGCTGTGCATCCTTATGGAGAAGCTGAGAAGGTTGCAAAGTACAAGACCCCTATGTTATCTGCCACTACTGTCGAAAAAGGATTGAGAAAGGGTAAGGATACCTTTCTGGCTGCCTTAGTCGAAGTGAAACCTGATATACAAGTTGAAATGCCCGATTGTATGGCAGAATTATTGAAGCAGTTTGAAGATATGATGCCGCCTGAGTTGCCAAAGACCCTGCCACCAAGGAGGGATATTGGTCATAAAATTGAGTTGCTACGGGGTTCAACACCACCCGCACAAGCTCCTTACTGGATGGCCCCAAAAGAGCTGGCTGAGTTGAGGAAGCAATTGAATGAATTACTTGATGCTGGGTTAATTCAGCTATTGAAAGATCCTTATGGTGCTCCTGTTTTGTTTCAAAAGAAACAGGATGGATCCTTAAGGATGTGTGTGGACTACCGGGCACTGAATAAGGTGATAGTGAAGAATAAATATACAGTGCCTTTGGTGCAAGATTTGATGGACAGGCTGAGCAAAGCAACCTGGTTCACCAAACTAGACTTAAGGTCGGGTTACTGGCAAGTTAGAATAGCGGAGGGGGATGAGCCCAAAACTACTTGTGTTACTAGATATGGCTCTTATGAATTTCTTGTAATGCCTTTTGGCTTGACAAACACTCCGACGACTTTCTGCAAATGAATAATGTGTTATTTGAGTATCTCGATGACTTTGTTGTTGTTTACTTAGATGGCATAGTTATTTATAATCAGACGTTAAAGGAACATGTGCAACATCTGAGTACGGTCTTGACGAAATTAAGAGAATACACACTTTATGTTGAAATGAAAAAGTGTGAATTCGCTCAAAAGCTGATAAAGTTCCTTGGGCATTTGGTTAGTGAAAAGCAGGTTCGGATGGATCCTAAGAAAGTGCAGGCCATAGTTGAGTGGCATGCACCTTCAAATGTAAATGATTTGCGATCGTTCCTAGGGCTGGCCAATTACTATCGGAAATTTATTGCTGGGTACTCCAGGAGGGAAGCAGCATTGACAGATTTGTTAAAGAAAAATGTCAAGTGGGTATGGTCGGTGCGGTGCGAAGAAGCTTTTCAACGGTTGAGGGAAGATATTGCATCTGAACTAGTACTGAGGCTGCCAGATTTTGAGTTGCCTTCTGAAATACATACTGACGCGTTGGACAAGGCTGTCAGGGGCGTGTTGGTGCAAGAAGGCCATCCTGTGGCCTTTGAGAGCAGAAAATTGAATGATGCTGAGCAACGATACTCAACTCATGAAAAGAGATGGTTGTTGTGGTGCATTGCTTGCAAACTTGGCGTGTGTATTTGCTAGGAACAAAGTTTGTTGTACGGATAGATAATGTGGCTAACAAGTTCTTCTAAACTCAGAAGAAGTTAAGTCCGAAATAGGCTCGCTGGCAGGAGTTTCTGGCAGAATATGATTTCATGTGGGAACATAAGCCGAGAAAGCATAACCAAGTAGCAGACGCATTGAGAAGAAAAGAGGTATTTGCTGCAGTATATTCAATTTCAAAACTTGAATCTGATTTTATTGACAGCATCAAGTTGTCTGCGTTGAATGACTCACTCTATGTGAAGTAGATGGGTCAAGTCCGAGATGGGACTGTGAGATGGTATTGGATCGAGGACGATTTGCTCCATTTTAAAGGGGGGAGAATCGTGGTGCCAAACAGTGGTGGACCGCGTAGGGATTTAATGAGAGAGACGCATTACACTACTTGGGCAGGTCATCTGGGTGTGGAATGGATGATGGCACTACTGTCTCGGGTATATTTCTAGCCAAAGATGGAAGACGACGTTGAGGCTTACGTAAAAACTTATCATATTTGTCAAGTGGACAAGATAGAACATAAGAAGGAGGCAGGATTGTTGCAGTTCCTGCCTATTTTTGAAAGGCCATGGTATGGATTTCATTTCTTGTTTTCCCAAAGTTGAAAATAAGACATCAGTTATGGTTGTAGTAGACAGATTCTCAAAATATGATGCATTTGTTGCTGCACCTAATTTATGTTCATCTGAGGTTGCTGCTGAGTTATTTTATCAAAATGTTGTAAAGTACTTTGGTGTTCCGACTGACATTGTGAGTGTCAGAGACACTAGGTTCACAGGCAGGTTTTGGACAACGTTGTTCAATATGATGGCGATGAAGTTGAAGTTCTCCACTACAAATCACTCACAGACGAATGGACAGACGGAAAGGATCAACCACTTATTGGAGGAGTACTTGAGGCATTTTGTGATGGCAAGTCAAAGGAAATGGGTAAGTTTACTTGATACAACCCAATTTTGCTATAACCTGCATAAATCTTCAATGATAGAGATGAGTCGATTCGAGATTGCCTTAGGCAGACAACCTATGACGCTATTAGATGTCGCCAAGAATAGGTTTCATGGGAAGTGTCCAGCAGCATACAAGGTTGCAAGGGACAGACATGAAATGTTTTCCGAGGCTCAGGACAGCTTGTACAAGGCGCAATGGTGGATGAAGAAATATGTTGACTAAAAATAGGCGCCCATTAAAGTTTAAAGTGGGTGACCAAGTGCTGTTGAAGCTTACTCCACAAATCTGGAAGCAGATTTCAAGAAAGACAAGGCATAAGGGACTGATCCCTAAGTATGATAGGTCGTTTGAAGTCATGAAGAAAGTGGGGGAAGTAGCTTACAGACTGAAGCTGCCAGAAAGGTTAAAGATTCATCCAACCTTCCATGTTAGCTTTCTGAAACCTTATTTTGCAGATGAGGATCTAGAGAGGAATAGGAATAAGAGGGATCCTCCTTCCATTCCAACTTAGTTTGATGCAGACATTGAAGAAATTTTGGATCATAGGATTTTGGGACATGGTAAGAAGAATACCAAGACAAAGTTCCCGATTCATTGGAACGGCCAGTTAGTTGAGGATGTTGTTTGGGTGAAGGCGAAGGACTTATGGCAGTTCGATGCGAAGATTGATGACTATCTCAAAATAATCTCGAAGAGGGCATCGAGTTCAAGAGGTGGGGGTGGTCTATTAGACCCCTAGTCTACCTAGTGTAATGGCATGGGCGTGGCACGGACATGGTAAGGACTTCTACATTGGCTTTGACATGGGTGTTGGCAAAACAATGAAGCGTGTGGGCTGTGCGGCTAAGTGTTGGTGGTGTAGCCAGGTATCAAGCTACTTGAGTGTGGGCAAGTGAGCTTCGACACAATGACCAAGGATGCTGGGGTGATGGCTAGGCAGACTTGGGCACGAGGCAGGCAAGGTACAAGACAAGACAGTAACATCGGCAAGGCAAGGCAGCGTGTTGCTTGACAAGGCTAAGGCTTGGCGCGACTAGGCAGTGGGTTGGCTTGAGAGGGCAAGGCTGTGGGACTTGACGATGGCAAGACAAGACTGATGGGCATGTGGACAAAGTGTTGGCAAGAAGTCGAAAATAAAACTAAGTGTTGAAGACAACAGAAAAATATTCTAAGTATGGCAGTGGCTAAATTCACCTAAGTCATGGGGCATGTACGAGGCACATGCTGGACTTAATTTAAATTTGAATTTAAACTTGTCTGTTAGAATATAACCGTTGTAAGGCTTGGTGGATTTTTGATGTGGCAGCCATGTGCCTAACATGTGCAGTTTGTAATTGTTCTTATCCTGTTGTAACTGCCTAGTGCAGAATTTATTTAAAGGGTGGAAAATCAGTCTAAGGCATGAAGAGTGTTTCTGTGCCTTAGGCTTATTTCGTGAAGCCTTTACTTATTATATGAGATATTAATAAAAGGTTCGGAATTGTTTCCTGTAAATTTAGCTAAGTGTGTCATACGTGATTCTGCCTAAGTGTGCAAACTGTCTAAGTGTTAGACAGTGTGTTGCGGTGTGAATATGGCTGAAGTTTACAAGTGTGTAGACTGCCAAATAATGGTAATTTGCGAAAAAGAAAAATACCCCTGTTGCAGATAGTCTAATGGTTAAGATCAAATTTCAAAGTTGTCATAGTTTCAATTCAGATGACCAGAGTATCCAATTACCCTTTTCTTTTCTATGAAATATATTGTCTTTGGCATAATTTTTTGTGGAAATACTTCTTTGGATGAGATTTTACCGTGTTTGATTGATTAGCGAACATATATATATATATATATATATATATATATGTTCTGACAATAAAATAGAAATCGTATGACGTTTCAATGAAACTTTGATTACTATATAAGGTTGATAAAATAATTTGAAGTGTTGGTTGGCTTGGCACTATGATATAAAAGTAAAGAGGTAATGTTTGATGTTTATGAGGCAATTCAGTTGTATATTTGTACTTTATGATTTTGCTTATTGATTATCAATTCTTAAATATGCTAATCTGCTAGCCTAACCAGTCAGGTTTAGTTGGTTCAGTATAATTTAACGCTTATCGAGCAAAATTGAAATATTTATTTCTTTATCACACTGTCAAGCTAATGTTCATAAGAGCAACATGCTCTAGGAACCAATAGGGCCACAAACATTGGCAACAATCGACATGACTTTATTTTCGAGGCCTACTGACTTAATTGCTGGAGAATCATCAACATATTAATTCGAATGAACTAATGTATTATCTTATTTTTGGTCCATAACCAATGTATCAAATTACCAATAACAAGTCCAGGGCCTTGTGAGACTAATAAACTAGCTAACCATGACAGAGTTTATACATGCCTGGATATCTTTTCTTCTCCGATGACAAAATATTAAACATATAGAACGATTAAATAGTTGCAGTTTTATCAAGTAATAGAGTAAAAATTGACACAACCAAACAGTTCACGCATTTTTTTTTAAATAAAGCCATATATCATTTAATTCGAGTAGATGAGACATTTAATCTTAACCTCAAAAGAAAAATAAACTATATAAGATAGAAGCAGAAGGGGGTTGCCCTTGTCCCGAAGCCCACAAAAAAGGTAGAATTCTTAAAAGCTCAAAGATCTTAATCCATGCTATTTCTTTCATTCCCTATTCTGAAATTAACCATACCAAAATTCTCCATCACGTAGTTTCCCTTAACAATTTATGCAGCACACTATAATATTAAGACGTACATTTTAATGGATTAATGACAAAACTGATAAGAAAAATGAGTAATCTATTATCGACACTGTTAATAAGTAATGAAAATGGTAGTTAGAAGTTAGTTAATAAGGTGGTTAGTTAGTTAATGAGTTGTTAATAGTAAGTTAAAGTTGTTAGCAATTAGTTTAGTTCCTAATTACAATTAGTAGTCTGTATATAAATAGCTGCACTTGTACTACTACACATTTTAATACAATAGTACAGATTTTTCCCCAAATTCTCTCCAAGTTCTGAGCTTCTTCTTCTTAATTTCTGAGCTTCTTCTCCTTCGTATCTGAGCTTCAATTGCATTCAAATTCCACATGGTATCAGAGCATTGAATCAAGGAAATTGATTCAATAATCTTGTAAGTAAGATTGACAGCATTATTGAGGTTGAAATCGACGACAATGGTGAACCGCGGAGTAAGATCGACGACGGAGAATTCAGGTGAAAATGTCAATAACAACTCAACGGAGACTCTAGATCTGATTGAGAGGAAGAGGAATCATCCTCTATATCTCCACAATTCAGACACTCCTGGGAGTATTCTTACAGCTGTGCAACTCACCGGAACAGAGAACTATTCTCTCTGGAGCAGGTCGATGTTGATTAACCTATGAACAAAAGGAAAACTTGGATTTATGCTGGGAACATGCAAGAGAAGTGACTATGAAGGTGAGATGGAAGAACAATGGGAGAAGTGTAATGCGTTTGTGCTGGCCTGGATTATGAATACTGTGTCTAAGGAATTACTCAGTAGCATAGTCTATGCAACAGATGCGACTGTGGTATGGTTAGATCTGAAGGAAAGATTTGACAAGGTAGATGGTTCAAGAGGCTATCAACTACATAAAGAAATTTGCACTGTAAGTCAAGGGAATTTGAGTGTTTCTGCCTATTTTTCAAAATTGAGACTGTTATGGGATGAGTTTGATGCTCTTGTACTACCACCCTCATGCAATTGTGATAAATCTAGAACATATATAGATCACTTGTCGTGTTTAAAGTTGTTTGCATTTCTGATGGGACTGAATGAGACATACAACCACGCACGGAGTCAGATTCTGATGATGAGTCCACTGCCTAGTGTTGGGAAGGCATATGCAATGGTGATGGCTGATGAGGGACAGAGAATGACAGCAAATTCACACATTGGAATGAATATGTCAGAACCAAGTGCATTGTTTGCAGGAAAAGGAGGTTTTCAGCAGAGAAGGCCACAATTCAAGAAAAAGAACTGGAATCAGATTTGTGACTTCTATAAGATTCAGGGCCACACCAAGGAAGATTGTTACAAGTTGAATGGCTATCCTCCTGACTGGAAATTCAAGAAGAAGCCACCTGGTTCAACATCATATCAGGCAAATCAAGTGGAACATAATAACCAGCAAGTAGCCAATCATGTAAAGTTCAACAATGCTGAAATAAAACTCAGTGGATGAATTTGCACCTCAGACAGCTAAAGGAAGGAACAATGAATATGTTGCATCAATGGCCACACAACCTACCTTTACACCAGGGCAGTATAATAAAATAATTCAAATGTTGAACAAAGAGGAAGCTTCAAGCTCAGGAAATGGACTAAGTGACATGGCCAACATGGCAGGTATAACCACTGATCCTACCACTTTGTCTGTAGCAAATAAATTGACAACTAAGGATGAGAGGTGGATTGTGGATTCAGGAGCAACTTGTTACATGACATCCAAGCTAAATAGATTAAAGTGTGTATCTGATTGTATTGGTAGAAATGTACATCTACCTAATGGTGAAAAGGCTTCAGTGACACATATTGGTGAATACAATACAGGATTTAATGGTGTGTTGGATGATGTCTTGGTTGTTCCAGCCTTCAAATATGATCTACTTTCAGTATCTAAGTTAACTAGACAGTTGAATCGTTCAGTTAACTTTTTTCCTGAGTTTTTTGTCCTTCAGGATCTCTTCAATGGGAAGTTGAAGGGGATTGGTAAAGAAGTTGATGGACTCTATTACTTTCCAGTTCATACCATATGTAAGAAAGATCAAAATAAGGACACTACACTCATGGCACAACAGTCAAACATACGCAAACTGCTATGGCATAACAGGCTAGGACATCCTTCTACAAAAGTGCTACAACAGCTACTGGCAGACAAAGAAAATATTGATGAAAGTGAATGTAGTAAGTGTTCAGTATGCCCTCTTGCAAAACAGACTAGATTACCTTTTAAATCTAGTATTTCTAGAGCAGATTATGTTTTTGATTTGATTCATATGGATGTATGGGTACCATATAAAGTTTCAACTCATAATGGATGCAAATTTTTCTTGACCCTTGTTGATGATAATTCAAGAATGACTTGGGTATATTTGATGAAAATGAAGAGTGATGTGTCTTCAATATTGAGACTGTTTATGAATCTAGTTAAGAATCAGTTTAATATGCATGTTAAAAGAGTGAGATCAGACAATGGCACAGAGTTCTTTAACACTGAATGTGGAAGTCTTTTTAGATCACTTGGTATTGTTCATGAAAGTAGTTGCCCTTATACTCCACAACAAAATGGAGTGGTTGAAAGAAAACATAGACATATACTTGAAGTGGCCAGGGCACTTAGATTTCAAGGAAGCATTCCAATCAATTTCTGGGGAGAATGTATAGTTGCTGCTGTTTATTTGATAAATAGATTGCCCACTGTTGCTTTGAAAGGACAAACTCCTTATGAGAAGTTCCATGGAAAAAGGCCTAACATTGATCATCTCAGAACTATAGGATGTCTATGTTATGCTACCAAGATGATAAAACCTGACAAATTTTCACCCAGAGCAGAAGCCTGTGTATTGATGGGTTATTCAATAACACAGAAGGGGTATTTCCTGTATAGTTTATCTCAGAAGAAATTCATGGTTAACAGAGATGTTGTGTTCAAGGAGAATGTATTCCCATTCCAACAGGCAAGTACTATGTACAGACCACTATTCTCTACTGATAATGATGCAGTCCAGACTGATTAAGATGAATATGAGAGGGATATAATCCACACATATACTACCTCAGAGAATAATGCAGATCAAGAGAAGAATATAAATGAATCACCACCCACATTCACTGAAGACAAAAGCAAGCTGATAGGATCAAGAAAATCTACCAGGATCCCACATCCTCCTATTTGGATGAAGGACTATGCTACTGCTAATTCTAGCTCTTATTCCCAGAGCAACTATGTTTCTTATAATAATGTGACATCCAAATACAAGGCATATTTGAAAAAATTTTCCACAGAGACTGAACCAAACAGTTATGAAGAAGAAGTAAAAGACAAGAGATGGATACAGGCTATGCAGGAAGAGATTAAAGCTTTAGAAGAAAATGGTACTTGGAAGATAGTACAATTACCAGAAGACAAGACAACTATAGGGTGTAAGTGGGTATTCAAAATTAAATACAAAGCTGATGGTCAAATAGATAGATTTAAAGCCAGATTGGTGGCAAAAGGGTATAATCAGACTGAGGGGGTTGACTACCAAGAAACCTTTTCACCTATGGTGAAAATGGTCACAGTAAGATCCATTGTAGCATTGGCTGCTGCTGAAGGATGGACCATATATCAAATGGATGTGTTCAATGCATTCTTGCAAGGAGATCTATTTGAAGAGGTATACATGGAGCTACCCAAGGGATTCAGTGATCCAGAAAAGAACAAACACCATGTCTGTAAGCTCACTAAGTCACTCTATGGACTTAAACAAGCTTCTAGATAGTGGAATGCAAAATTAACTGAAGCATTGTTAAACTCAGGATATGTTCAAAGCCACTTGGACTATTCTTTATTCACAAAAAGGAAGGCATCAAGTATGGTAATAATTCTTGTATATGTGGATGATTTGCTAATTACAGGAAATGATTTGAAGTTAATGGAAGAAACTAAGCAGGTTTTACACAGTCACTTTAAGATCAAAGATCTAGGAGAACTCAAGTATTTTTTGGGGATTGAATTCTTAATATCCAGTGATGGGATTATGATGAATCAACGAAAATATGCACTGGAGTTGATTGCTGAAGCAGGGATGGGCAATGCCAGGCCAAATACAACACCAATGGAATGCAATGCAAGACTAACAAGTGCTGAGTATGATCAAGATGTTGAATCTGCTGATGAACTATATACAGATGTGTCTAGATATCAAAGGCTAGTGGGTAAGCTGCTGTACTTAACAATCACAAGACCAGACATAGCATTTGCAGTCCAGTCATTGAGTCAGTTTATGCAAAAACCCAAAATGTCTCACTGGAATGCTGCATTAAGAGTAATCAAGTATATCAAGCTTGAACCAGGCAAAGGCTTATTAATGAATTCCAGTTGTAAGCCTCATCTAACAGGTTACTGTGATGCAGATTGGGCTGCATGCCCAAATACCAGAAAATCTATCACTGGTTTTTTATTAAAATTTGGAGATTCACTCATCTCTTGGAAATCAAAGAAGCAAAACACAGTGTCCAGAAGTTCTGCAGAGGCAGAGTATAGAAGTTTAGCTACTCTGACAGCTGAAATAGTGTGGGTTACAAGCTTTCTTAAGGAACTAGGAGTGAAGATTATAGAACCAGCTTCCATTTATTGTGATAGCAAAGCAACCATACAAATTGCTGCGAATCCAGTGTTTCATGAACGCACCAAACATATTGAGATCGATTGCCATTTTGTCAGAGTTAAAATCCAAAAGGGTTTAATCAAGACTAACTACATCAACACCAAAAATCAGCAAGCTGACCTGCTTACCAAGGCTCTTGGGAGGACACAACATGAGTTTTTGCTGAGCAAACTTGGAGTACTGAATATTTTCAGCACATCCAGTTTGAGGGGGAGTAATGAAAATGGTAGTTAGAAGTTAGTTAATAAGGTGGTTAGTTAGTTAATGAGTTGTTAATAGTTAGTTAAAGTTGTTAGCAATTAGTTTAGTTCCTAATTATAATTAGTAGTCTGTATATAAATAGCTGCACTTGTACTACTACACATTTTAATACAATAGTACAGATTTTTCCCCAAATTCTCTCCCAAGTTCTGAGCTTCTTCTTCTTCATTCTGAGCTTCTTCTCCTTCGTTTCTGAGCTTCAATTGCATCCAAATTCCACAATAAGCTAACGTTGGAATTTTGTTAAAATCAAATTATTTAGTAGTATTTTCAGAATGAATGTATATGTCTTTTATTAGTGAAAGGACATGTCTTTAAATGAATGGATGTGTCCATTCAATCTTTGGTTACCACCACTCCCATTTAAGTTCAACTTATGCCCATTTCTACATAACTTTACAAAGTATTTTCTTTACAACATTCTCCAAAGAATTCGTTTCTTCTCCAAAAAATCAAGTTCAAGCTTTTGCTTTCTAATAGGATTGCTTCACTATTCATAAATGTAACTCTCAATTTCATGACATTTATGAAAAGTAACCCCAACTCGTGATGATCTTTACATGCTTGATATTTTTAGAAATATTATTTATTTTATGTGATTCATTATTATTGCATAAAGATCATATATGAAGTTTATACTTGGAAATTTATTATAAGTGAATTTGATATCTAGAGAACAATAGTTAGTGTATTGAGTTTTCTCTTTATATAATACGAAAAGACACTTGATATATTTAAAGTATAGAAAAGTTTGACATGTGATTAAAATGCAATATTAGAATTAAATGTATCTAATATATATTTAAAACACATAAACAATTTGAGATAGTATGCCTTCACTTTACAATTCTTTATGAATATTGTGATATTGTGTGAAAGTTTATCAATATGTCATAAAATTATAATACAAAAATCATTATAGGAATGAGAAGGTTTTAAGTTTAATATTTTAATGAAGGATCTTGGAGAAATTGGTATCATGTTGGGTATCAAAAATTAAACAAAATAGTGTGTGTGTGGGTGGGGGTGGGGTTACTATATTGAGTTAAATCTCATTAGATTAAGAAAGTGATAAATTAGTCACTTTAACATAAAGAGGACAGCATCCAATTTAATCCTAGATTGAGTTGACTAATTATGATGAAAGAATTATGACTTAAATTGTATAAACAAGAACTATTGGAAGGCCCAATGCTTGAGTTCTTGGTTCTCTTTAAAGAACTAAAGGTTCGAGAAATTCTAGGTTACATATCTTTTATAAAAGATATATTTCAGTGATAATTTGACATCAAATATGTGAAGAAAATAAATTTATCACATGATGGGCCTTTACCTTGAGAGGAGATACAATATCTTGAAATCAAGAAATGAACATGCATTGGTAGAAGCAAGAAAAGAGTAGAGTGATGGAGAGATTTCTATCCTTTTAAAAATATATTGACTTTGCAATGTATGAGCCCAATTTGTGATAGTCAAGTTGCTCTAATCGAGCATGTAAATATTATATATTGGGATGTCCAATTGCATAGGTCACTGACATGATTATGTGAGAGTTAATACAAGATGGAATAACTCCTATCACATTGCTGTAGTCAAAGAATTTGACTAATCTATTTGATAAATTTTGTAAAAGAAAGTTTTCAAATAAAATTTCAAGTATTATGTTAAAACTCCATGTTTAGGTCCACCAGTAATGGCAATCCTACTCTACAATATAAAATGAATAGCTATGGGTTTGAAGAATAACAAGTTATTGATATGTAGATGTTTCAGTACGTGGATGTTTCAGTACTAAATCAAGAGATATACTAATGCTGATTGTCATAGGCTAGAGAGTTGAGTTCTAATACTCTTAATGAGGTTTAGTTCAAGAAACAGATTTTCAAATATGTAAAGACACTGCAAGAACTTCACCTATATGAACATAATAGTGGTGCCCCTTCAATTGAGAGTTGGAGTTACTTTTCATAAATGTTCATGAAATTTGGATAGCACATGACCATTAAAGTGCTAAGCATCTTTGCGAGGATAGAAAAAAATAAAATGTTTATATTTGTAATGTCACCGATGTTATCACAAGAAAAACATGTTCAAAGCTATAAGGCCCCGTAAGTTAAAAGAGTTGAAAATAGGAAAGAAGTGCAGAAAATGGTTTGGTGAAGGAAGTACGAGTCACGAGTCATAGACATGCCTCGTAGAAGGTTCAATGACTTATTAAAATTTTGAAGTCTGGATGAATGTATGAAAAGGGTTCTACGACCCGTAGAAGAGTCTACGAGTCATAGATATAGGCTCATAATTTGGAAGGATAAAGTGGGTTTCTTGAAGTTTGGGGAGCTGACACCAGGTGGAAGGGTTTAAGGACCGTAGTCCATTTTACGAGCCATAAAAAGGTCTTGTGGTTTGAGCCCTAAAGGGTGAAATATTTCTAAGAGTGAGGTAGTTCTACAAGGAGGTCTTTATGACCCATAGAATGAATGATAGGGCGTGAAGATTGTCCATGGATTGGGGTTCAGAGATATATTTTAGGAGTTCAAAATGTAACCAGGATGAAACCCCGACCTATGACCCATAGAATGATCTATGACTCGTAGATCAGGTTCGTAGATAGGGTCCGACAACTTTTAATGAAGGGAAAATTTGACCTTTTCCCGCATGTTAAGTCTAATACTATATCATTTTATGTCTATTTCTAACCATATCATCCCCAACCCAACCAATTCACTCTCATTCACTTCCAACTCACATTCCTCTCAAATTTCTCCTAAGTCATTCCACTCCAAAAGCTCAAGAAGGTAAAGCTAGAGTTTCAAGGTTTTTCTTTCCTTACTCTCAAGTTTCTCTCCTAGGTTTCAGTCAAGGTATATAAGTTTTGATTTGCATGTTCCTTTCATCTGCAACTCAAGTATATTCTATATTTTACTTAACTTTCAAGTCAATCTTTATGAATTTTATGATGTGTTATTAAAATATTGATATTATGATGTATTTATAGTTATATGAGGTATATTGATGTAATATTATGATATGCTATGAAATTTGATGACTTACATGATGAATTTCATGTTTTACTACCTAGAGTTTTGAATGCTTGTGGTGGATTATTTGAGAGTGTTTTAAACTAACGAGTTTTATTATGTTTATATATTATCCTCTTGAATTGTATGATTTAAAACTCACCGGCATCAAACCTATCATGTTCCATTCTATGTTCTAATGAAGTGTGACTATGAATGATAAAGGGTTTCAAGCATATGTTATGAAAGCTTATAACTTATGAAAGTTAAAGTATTTGTGAAGCCCTTTTCTTTCAAAAGATGGTGACAAGGACAATTCTCGCTAAAGAAGGATCATCTTGTGACAAGGACAATTCTCACTTGAATATATCATTAGGTTTTGTGAGCTTCTCCTCATATGATGATGTCATGCTTTAAATCTTATAAATGTATATGCTTATGACTATGCTTTAAAGTATTATGTTAGACTTGACTTAGCACCGAATGGGGTTTGAGGTGGGGTTCGGTAAGGTAATTCTAGTAGCAACCTCCTATCTCATTAACTATGTGCCACCATAGGAGCACTTGTAGAATAAGGCTAGTGGATCCACAATAGTGAAAGTTAACGTTAAAGAAGTGCGTGCATAAGATGAAAGAAATCTACCTGGCAAGTAGTTTCTCCAAGCCAACGTAGGGGTTATGTTGGATTCTATATAGTCGCTAACATGGTATTAAATATCAGTTACAATTTTCGAAAACATAGATATGTATATGATGACTTGAGATCTTTATGTTGTTCAACTCATATTTTAAATGATGCATTAACCATTCATCATCT
Source organism: Solanum rostratum (assembly GCA_029948455.1). NCBI lineage: Eukaryota > Viridiplantae > Streptophyta > Magnoliopsida > Solanales > Solanaceae > Solanum > Solanum rostratum. The sequence continues at coordinate 37,397,242 of CM057050.1, read as the reverse complement.
CTTGAGATTTATTCCTTGTTATGCTTATGCATATTGCCTATATGATATTATGACTTCCTTGTTACATTTCATCCCACATATTTAGTACATTCAATGTACTAATACATACGTTTACCTATATGATATCACCATGTAGGGACCGATGCTTCTCTTCCTCTAACACGTGGCTAGCTTGTGGATGTTTAAAGACAAGTTGATTGGTGAATCCTCTAGTTCAGGGACAACACCTTATTTTTTTAGGCTTGATGTAGACTATTTCATTTTGCTGCTTGTTACTTTCATTTGATGGTGAGCTGGTAACATGTCTTAGCTCCCGCCAAGTTTAAACTAGAGGTATGACTAGACATGTTTGATAATGATGATTATGACTTGTATTGGTTTAATGTTTGATTCTCCCCTAGTCCCTTTCCCGCATTTAATTTCGCTTTTATTTATGTTCAATACTTATGAAATGCTTGATGAATGCTAAGAGTTTTGGGTAAGGTGTTTCGGATTTCTCATTCATCGTGTTACAACTAGTCCCTAGGTATGAGTCATGACAAAATCTATAATGCTACATGGGATTTCGATTTCGTCTTGTGACATTATGTTAAGGTAATGTCTAAATCCAAAAACACATTACTCTATGTGTGAACCTAACTTGATCTTTATATCCTAGTTATATCTTAAAAAAAGAGGATGGTTGATATTTTGTTTAAATAAAAGTATTAATTAGTATTTTAAAATAAATGTATATATGCCTTTTATTATTGAAAGGATATGTCTTTAAATGAAAGGGTGTGTCCTTTCATTCTTTGGTTACCACCAATTCTGTTTAAGTTCAACTTCTCAAGATTCCTACATAACTTTACAAAGTATTTTCTTTACAACATTCTCCGAAGAAATCTTTTCTTCTCCAAAAGATCTAATTCAAGTTTATTTTCTCTCTAATAGGATTTCTTCATTATTTGCTTAGTGTAGAAATTAATAAGCGTGTCATATCTGCTAAAACTATTTGCATGTAATTTTATAGCAATCTCGAAGAGGAGAGAGAACAAATATCATTTTTAGGAAGCATTTCACACATATTTCAAGCCCTTAATTTTGTATTTTTAATTCATATTATTAAGTCTTTATCTGGATATTCTTCTTCATATAAAGTTTTGTATCATGAATATGAATTTTTCAACAGCTAACGAATCTATTTTGCGATTACGTTATTAGTTATGATTTATTTTAGAATCTTTTTGACTAGCTTGTCTCATTCTAAGAAAAATCAAAACCCCATCAAGCATGAGAACATCCATGTACAATATTTGAAGGCTTGTCTAGCCTTCACATTGTTATCTTTAACCGTAATTTTAATAGGGCAGTGATCACTGATCCCTTCGTTCAAGTACATACCTTTATAGGCAGGCATAGGAGTGTATTCATTGTTGATAAACATTCAATCAATCTTAGAGTATATTCTTTGGCTAGCATTTTTGTCGTTCGAGGTATACCTAGGTTCATTATGTGCCAATTCAACAAGGATAAATATATCAATACATGTTTGAAAATCAATTAACTTAGCCTAAGTAATAGAATTATCTCCTAATCTATCCTCACTATTCTGTACAAAACTAAAGTCTCATATTGCAAGTCTCCCTTTGTGTCAAAGGAATTGACAATGAATATCATACATTAGACTTGTGAGGAAATATGAAATAACTCACATGTAATCACTTGATCAACACTAAAAATAGGTTTTTGTGACGGTTAATCCCGCTAGTGATATTATCCTCTTTGATCATATGTCTACACGACTTTAAAACGTGTCACTAGTAGGTATGATCTGCTTATTTATACACCCAATATATCTCCTGTGTTTTGTCAACGCAAAACTTTCTAAGCTTAAAATGGGTTGTTACATACACCCTTTCTATGGACTCAACATCCTTGCTTAGGTTTTCACCACCTCATAGGATTTGACCAGACTCCGCATTGAGGTTTGCCCCATCTTATTGGGATTTATCTAAACTCAGTTTAACTCTAGCCCACATCTATAAGGTTGTAAGGCCTTGCAAGTTAGAAAGTATAAAAGTGCAAAAAATGTGAAATTTGGAAAATTGCAAGTCAATGTATGAGCCCATTTATGGCTCGTGGTCCATACCATAAATTGTAGAATATGATCGTAGATTGGGTCAGTGTAAGTGAAAAACTTTGGTTAAGTATGGAGATGGTTTACGATAGGTGTTCGCGGTCGGTAAATAGAACTACGAATTATACAAAGTGTTCGTAATTTGAGATTTCAGATTCCAGTAGCCAAGTTTGGGAGACCATGCATAGTATGACGCACTTTACGAGTCATCATTTGGTCTATGGATCCTAGAATGTTGTTCTTGCATTGGGGTCTGGGTTGGTAAAATTTTATGTTTTTGGATCTAGATTTATGAACAAATAGGATGAGTTGTGGTTCATTTTATGAATCGTAATATTTAGTCGTAGTTTGATGTCTGAAAGGCTCCGGATCATCTACGTCACTGGAGGTCCACAAGACTGCTCAGAAATTTCTGCCAGCATCACCTCAAGGAGAGCCTACACGGCCTGTGTGAAATCACTCGGACCGTGTGGCCTCCCGTGGGGTGACGCCTGGGAAAGTGGAGGGAAAATGGGCCTCCACACGGTCCGTGTAAAGCTACACGGTCCGTATGGCCCTCTGTGCCCCTTGCATAGAACCACCTTCACATGGGCCAATTCACGGCCCGTGTGAATTTAAACGGTTCGTGTGGTCCTCCGTCTAGCCTCGGTGTGGAGAGTCACCTACATACGGATGGGGTCACGGTCCGTGCGACCCCAGGCGGTCCGTTTACCGGTTCGTGTTTTGATACTTAGTCCGAAAAATCTTGCCTTTGACAATTTTAAGTCCGGGACCACAACACAGTGACGGTCCGTGTGACACTACACGGACCATGTACTGGACCGTATGCCTCAGACGGACCAAAATTTAAGTCCGTTTCATTAATGGCATTTATGAAATATTGGCTTATCCCAATGAAAATTTGGTCTTTTCCCACCCCTCCTAAGCCCCCTACATAAGTTGCTCACCCCTATTTTAACCCATTTTACTTCATTTCACTCCTCTCTCTAAAATCCACTCCCTCAAGCTCTCCAACATCTCTCTAGAATCATTCAAGCTAAGGTTCACAATTTGAAGTCTCTTTCTCCTCAATTATTGTCTTCAACAGGTATGTGGGTGTTGATTCTTGATTCCTTTCAACCAAGAAGACCCAAGTTCTTCTCAAACTATTTTATACACTTGTCTACTTAAAATGTGAAGATTCTACTACTTGATCTTGATATCTTGAACCATGCATGTGCTATTTAAGACTTCAAATTTTGAGTTATGTTAAGTTTTATTATGATGAGCTACTTGGATTATGAAACTATGATCATGCATGTCCCTTTAAAGTTGTTTTATGCATGGGTGATATTACTACCATTTCTACTAATTTTATTATGGATTTTCTAGTTCTTACCTTATATTGCTATGTTTTAGCTATTCTCTAAATTACCCATGCCATCCATATATTGTGCATTACATCATGCTCATAACATGGATACATGGAAATCTTCGAAATGTGGGATTAAGTCTAACTTCATTTTTTTTTGTTGAAAAGAATTGTGATATGATTTTTGATAAGACATGGGATATGACAAGAAGGTGATCACTGACATGTCTATGATTATGGTTCTTGGAGCATCTTGGGTGTTTACACCATCTTGTATCTTGGCTCTTGGAGCATCTTGGATGCTTGCACCATCTTGTATATGTAGATGAGCTATTCCTTGCATGAATCATGTGATCTTGACATTGTGATTTGGCATTTGATCCTACTTGTGCATTTAACGTTTTGAAATGGGCATTTGACTCTCTTGAAAGCATATGTATAGATATAAGTATTCTTGTGGGATGTGTAAGACTTTGCACCGATGGATTGGGGGCGTTAGGGATATCCCCAAGGTCCCTCTCCCTTTTCTTGAACTATGTGCCAGCATAGGGACGAATATCATTCGTCTACTTGTTTATGATATGACATGTCTTGATATGATTCTTGTAAACCCTTTCGAAATAGGGGTCCCGTAAGGAAGGTGACCATCCACCGAAATGGTGTGGCCCGTAAGGTGTGATGTAGATTACCTTTGGCAAGTAATCTTCTCCCTACCGGTGGGAGGTCCCAATCGGTCCAATTCATGTAATAGCTCGCATGAATTTAGTTTGTCGGTTATAGCCCATCCCCGCTATATGTATATAGGAGCATTATCGCATTTACATGCATCACGCATTCCACGACATCTTGTATATTAAAGTCCCTTTGCTTATATGATCCTTGTACATTATGTACCCTTGTCATCTAACATTGATATGCAGGTTCGGTAAGTCATATGCATTTCATGCCCGCATACTTAGTACATTCAAACGTGCTAACGCATACTCTATGCCTACATGATTTAACCATGTAGGGACCGAGCCGTTTGAGTACCAGCCACCGGATGAATAGTCCTCCTTGAAGATATTTTGCGGTGAGCCCCATCTTCCGAGGACGAGTTTTGTTCTTGTGTTCCTTATGTATATGTAATTTTGTTGAGGGTGAGCCCGGAACTTGTCCTGGCCCTCGTTCCTTACCTAGAGGCATGTGTTGGTGTTTTGTAAAGACCTTGTTATTTGCTCAATTTATAAGATATGCTCTCTTCTTGTTGGATTTAGAATCCCATTATTTAGTTACTTGTCTTTAAAATCTCTCGAACCAAGCTTCGTAGATTCTGGAAATTTTGAGGCTCATTTGGGGACTCTCGGGTCCCCATTATCCATGTCACATCAAGGCCCCGACCCCGGGTCGTGACAATGTCTCCAGTTGAGGATTTCTTTAAGTATGGGTCAGGTTCATGAGTGGAGTCTATCACCCTTCTTTTATTTTATGGCCCGTACATGGGATCGTAATTTGGGGTCCTGAGTTGAATTTTTTTTCCAAGTATGGATGGGATTTATGAAAGGGTTTACGACCCATAAATCTTTTTATGATCGTAAAAGGTGCTTGTAGTTTGAGGATCAAAGATGGTTTCAAAAACCCAAAAATGTAACCAGGATAAAACCCTCTTTTTTGAATCTGTAAACCATTCTATGACCCATAGATGGGGTTCATAGTTTTGCTCCCACAATTTTTAATGAGGGATATTTTTGATATTTTTTCGCATCCTGGGTCCAATACTAAATTGTTTTAAGACTAATCTCTCCCATATCAAACCTATTCCTCTTCAATACTATCATTCACCCTTCATTCAAATTTTCCCAAGGCAATTTTTCTCTTAAGACACAAGGGAGCTAGGATTTTTAAGGTTTCTTCCCCAAACTTCAAGCTTCTTTTTGGTCATCTAATCAAGGTATGTGGGTTTGATTTGTGGACTTCTTCCATCCACAAAGCTCAAGTAAAATTTCTATTTCATTAGCTTTTAAGTATGAGTATTTTATTACATGCATAAAGTCTCTTTAAATGTTAATATGAGTATATATTTCAATTATATGAGCTATATAAAATGCAATGTTATGAAATATATAGTTGATGATTTTACAAGATAAATTTTATGTTCATTTATCTAGGGTTTTTTAATGATTATGGTGGGTTGTTTGAGAATGGTCTAAATTGATTAGTTTAATGTGTTTATGCATGACTCTTTATAATTGCATGATTTAAAGCATGCACACAAAAACCCACCAAGTTTTTAAGTTCTATGATGAGTCACATTAAGAATGATGAAAGGTTTCATTATATGTTATAAAAGTCCATAAAAGTTATGAAGTGATTTATGAAGTCCTTTTTATGATGTTTTAATGATGGACCCTCTTGTCAAAGGATAATTCTCACTTGAAAGAATTACTAAGTTAATGAACTATTCCTATTATGATTATTTTTATGTTTTCAAGATTATGAATGTGTGATTATGCTTATATTTAAGGTATTCCATGGAATTTGACTTAGCACCAAATGATGCTTGAGGTGAGGAACTATCCCCAAGGCTTGGGGTACTTAAATAAAGCCTCTTGTCTCATAACTACGTGCCACCATAGGTTTATCTTGCCGAAAAACGCTTAGCTAGTGGATCCACATATAGCATCATGTTCATGACAGTCACTTAGAGGGGTAGATTTCTACTTTGACAAGTAATTTCCTCTTTCTCTGGTGTATAGGCAACATCAGAATTCCATGTAGTAGCTCACATGGTCTTAGTATCGATTATGATCTCCTCCCACATATAGTGATGAGTTATGGTGATTATGTTACTTCATGGCATGTTTTAAATGATGCATTGATCATTCATCATATATTGAGCGTTACTCTTTTGATTATGACTATGCATATTACTTATTATGGTATATGATTATGTTGTTGCATTGAATCCCATACTTAGTACATTTCATAGTACTAACACATATTTTGCCTACATGATTTCACCATGTAGGGTCTGACAATCCTCCTCATCCTGACACTCATGGTTGACTTATGAATTGAAGACTTTGCTTCATTGGTGAGTCCTCTAATTAGGGGATGATAGCCATACTATCTATCTTGCTACTTTAAGACTATGGTATCTTGTTCCACTATATATACATTTGAGGGTGAGCTTGAGACATGTCTAAGCCTCTGCCCTATCTAAGAATTAGTGGTATTGTTGGATATATGGACATGTATGTATATTCTATGACTCTAGTCCTTATGTTTATGTTGATTAACCCTTATCCCCTACCCTATAGTTTTCTCTTATTTTATGACTCTAGTCCTTATGTTTATGTTGATTAACCCTTATCCCCTACCCTATAGTTTTCTCTTATTTTATTGTCTATACCTAGGCTTGCTTAATAAATGATATGAGGCTTGTTTGAGGTACCTTCAGATTCCTCATTCTCCATGTCACATTTAGTCCCTAGGTTGGATCATGACAAGCTTTGTATCAGATCACTAGGTTGTAAATGGTCCTTGAAAATCCAACATACCGCATTAAATGGAGTCTTGTTCATGGTTGTAAAGCATGCCACAATTATGAATAGGAGGCTATAAGGCATCTAGGATATGACTCACTCCTTTTATATTTTATGTCATGCCTTAGAGCTTGTCCTAAGACTTCCTACTTCTAATGACTTGTTCTTTACATTTCTAGATCATGCCTCCATGAAGAATGTCTCCACCAAGGGACCCATCCCCAATGAGAGCCAAGCTCCCTAAGATGAAGGGGTACTCATGCCAATCATTAGAATGTCATCACCATGATGCCTCAAGTCATGACCAACCAAGTCCACCAGGGAGCCCAAACTCCACATGCTCTTACTCCAGCCTCAAGGGTGAGGGATTTCACTAGGAAGAACCCTTCAGAATTTCATGGTTCAAAAGTAGAGGAAGACCATGAAAAATTCATTGATGAAGTGTACAATGCCTTGGCCATTATGGGGGTGATTTCAGAGGAGAAAGTGGAGTTGGTGGCTTACCAACTCAAGGGAATCACACAAATATGATTTACCTAATGGAATATGGAGAGGGTGGGTGATGATCCCATTCCTTGGGAAGAATTTAAAGCCGCCTTCCTTGATCGCTTCTTCCCTATTGAGCTATAGGAAGCAAAGATGATAGAGTTCATGAATCACAAATAAAGCTTTATGAGTGGGAAGGAGTATTTTCTCAAGTTCACTAATCTCTCAAAATATGCTCCTACATTCGTCGTCGATCCCTGGGCTAGGATGAACAATTTTGTGTCAGGAATATCCGACTTGATTAATGAAGAATGTATCACTATAACGCGTATAAGGGAAATAGACATATCACGACTCATGACTTATGTCGAGAAAATTGAGGGAGAGAATCGTAGGAAAAGGAGAATGGGGGAGTCCAAGAGGGCTTGCTTCGAAGGTGGGTTTCAAGGTACCATAAGTGGTGGAAATGGCCATTTTCAACAAGGTCAAAAATTTTAAGGCCAAGGGCTATCTCATGCTCTAAATCAAGGGTTTTCTAATAATAGGATGCCAAATCCTAAGGCCTAAGATGGTGGGGGAATGCCATTCCCTAGGTACTCAAAGTATGGGAATAATCTTGATGGCAAATACTTAAGAGATACAAGTTCTTGCTATGGGTGTAGCAAGATGGGCCACAAGCTTACCAATTGTCCAAGTGTTCCAAATAGAGGTACGCATGGTAGTCCCCAAGGACATAGTACTCATGGAGTTTAAGGGTATCAAGAGGGCCAACAAGGTGGTGCTTCATTTCACAATCGGTTCTATGCCCTTCAAGAGAGGCAAGGGGTGGATGAGGTGCCTGATGTTGTCACTGGTATGTTAAAGGTTTTTGATTATGATATGTATGCTTTTCTGGATACTGTGCCACTTTGTCTTTCATTACCCCATTTCTTGCTAATAGGTTTGATGTATGTTCCAAGATGTTACGTGAACTCTTTTTGGTATCTGGCCCCATTGGTGAGTCCATTGTTGCTAGAAGTGTCTATAGGGGTTGCCCCGCATCTATTTTGCATAAAATCTTACCTTGTAATTTTGTTAAACTTGATATGGTAGATTTTTACATTATTCATGGGATGGATTGGTTGCATGCATCTCATGTCTCTATTGATTTTAGAACTCATAGGGTTATGTTCCAATTTCCTAATGAACTTGTTCTTGAGTGGAAAGGTCATGATTTGGTAGTTAAGGGAGGTTTATTTCTTATCGTAAATCTCAAAAATTAATTGCTAAGGTTTGTATCTATCACCTTGTGAGAGTTATGGATGTTAATTCCAAAATTTCTTCCATTGAGCTAGTCTTTGTGGTTAATGAGTTTCCTGATGTCTTTCTCGATGACCTTCCTAGTGTTCTTCCCAAAAGGGAAATAGATTTCAACAAAATATTCTTTTTGATACCTAACTTATCTCCATTCCTCCCTACAGTATGGCCCCAATAGAGCTAAAAGTGCTAAAGGAACAATTGAAGGATTTATTGGAAAAGGGTTTCGTAAGGCCTAGCAGGTGACCATGGGGTGCTCCAGTTTTTTTTGTAAGAAAAAAGGATGGTTCACTTAGGATGTGCATTTACTAACAACAACTCAATAAGGTTACTATAAAGAAAATTATCCATTTCCGAGGATAGATGATTTGTTTGAACAATTACAAGGGGCTAGTCACTTCTCTAAGATTGATCTTTGGTTTGGTAATCATCAATTAAGGGTGAGGGAGTATGATGTTCCAAAGATGGCTTTTCAAACAAGGTATGTGCATTTTGAATTTGTGGTGATGTCTTTTGATTTAACCTATGTACTTGCAATATTTATGGACCTCATGAATAGGGTATTTAAATCCTACCTTGATATATTTGTTGTGGTATTCATCAATGATATGTTATCTATTCTCAGAGTAAGGAAGAGCACATGAGGAATATAAGGGTGGTGTTATAAAGCTTGAGGGGGGAAAGGTTGTTTGCCAAGTTTGACAAAAGTCAATTTTGGTTAAGTAAAGTTGCATTCCTTAGGAATGTAGTGTCAGGTGATGGAATTAAAGTAGATCCAAAGAAGGCTGAATCGGTAAGGAATTGACCTAGGCCCTTGACTCCTTCAGATATTAGAAGCCTCTTGGGGTTAGCGGGGTACTATTGGAGATCTATAAAAGGATTCTCTTCAATTACATCTGCTTTGACAAAATTGACACAAATGAAAGTAAAGTTTTATTGGACTGACAAATATGAGAAATGATTTCAAACCTTGAAAAATAGGCTTACCTCTGCTTATATTTTGACTATATCGGAAGGGTTAGAAGGTCTCATTGTCTATTGTGATGCTTCAAGGGTCAGATTGGGGTGTGTGTTGATTCAAAGTGGCTAGGTCAGTGCCAATACTTCTCGGAATCTAAAGGTGCATGAGCGTAACTATACTACACATGATCATGAGTTAGTGGCCGTGGTATTTTCTTTGAAGATTTGGCATCACTACTTGTATAGGGTTCATGTATATGTCTTCACCAATCATAAAAGCCTCTAATATGTGTTCACCCAAAAGGATATCAACTTGAGGAAAAGAAGGTGATTGGAGCTCCTTAAAGACTATGATATGAGTGCGTATTACCATCCAGGAAAGGCCAATGATATGACTAACACACTTAGTAGGGTGTCCATGGGGAGCGTGGCTCACTTTGATGATGTGAAAAAATGAGTTGGCAAGCGATGTTCATAGGTTGCCTAGGTTGGGGTTCGATTAAGTGATGCCAAAAATGGTGGTATGATGGTGGGACATGGTTCTGAATCTTTATTGTGTGGATGTCAAATCCAAGCAAGATTTTGATATCACTTTGGTTAAATTGAAAACATTATTAAAAGGAAGAAAAGTAGAGGTTTTCTCCCAAGGGGGAGATAGTGTGCTTAAATATCAAGGTAATTTGTGTGTGCCGATATTGAGGGTTGAGAAGTTTGATTTTGAAAGATGCTCATAATTCATCCTAGTTCCACAAAAAGGTAGAGAGATTTGAGGGAAGTATATTAGTGGGGTGGTATGAATAAAGAAATTGCAAGGTTTATGGCTGAACGCCCAATTTCCAACAAGTAATAGCCGAACATCAAAGGCCGGGTGGCCTAGCCCAAGACATATAGATGCCTAGTTGGAAGTGGGAAGAGATCAACATGGATTTTATGATTAGTTTACCTAAGGCTGAGAAATATTTCAAATCTATTTGGGTTGTTGTTGTTGATATAATGACACAGTCAACTCACTTTCTATTAATCAAGACAATCTATGATGTCGAAGACTATGCTAATTTGTGCACCCATGAGTTGGTTAGGTCATAGGGTCCCGTTGTCCATCATTTTGGATCACGACGCCCAATTCAATTCTTACTTTTGGAAATCCTTCCAAAGAGATCTTGGTACCAAAATAATGCTTAGCACGATGTTTCACCCACAAATGGATGGTCAAGGTGAGAGGACCATTCAAACCCTTCAGGATATACTTACGGCTTGTGTGGTGGAGTTCAAGGGTAGTTGGGATGACCATCTCCCACTCATTGAGTTTGCTTATAATAATAGTTACCACTCTAGTATTGAAATAGCACCATTTGAGGAATTCTGTGAGGAGATGTAGATCCCTAGTGGGGTGGTTTGAAGTGGGGGGGGGGATGCCTTTATAGGTATGGATTTGGTTTTAAAAGCTTTGGAGAAGATGTGGTTGATAAGGGTGAAGGCAACACATAGTCCGCAAAGTCTTATTTCGGCATTAGGAGGAGAGATCTTGAGTTCAGGATTGATGAATGAGTGTATTTGAATGTCTCACCCATAAAGGGTGGTGTTCAATTTGGTAAAAAATGAAAGTTGAGCCCTAGGTATGTAGGGCCTTATAGGATTTTGAGATGGGTTCATAGGGTTGCTTCTAAGGTAAAGTTGCCTATGGTGATCCGTATGATTTATTTGATTTTTCATGTGTCCATGTTGAGGAAGTGTGTAGGTGACCCAAGTTACACTAGTTTGGAGGTGGTGAATGTGGAAAAACACTTGACTTATGAAGAAGAGCCAGTTGAAATATTAGATAGACAAGTATACAAATTGAGGAACCAAGATGTTGCATCCGTTAAGGTCCTTTGTAGGAATCAACTAGTTGAAAATGCCACATTGGAAGAAGAAGCAAATATGAAGAGTTGATACCCTCATCTCTTTCACTCTACTCAAGCCTGAGGTATAAAGTGTTCTTGCCCAAAAACCTCAAATTGCTTGCATTTGAATTTTCATGTCATTTATGCGCCTTTACATGTTTATGAGATTGCATTTGAATAATATTTAAAGCATAAGTTTGAAATTTGTATGAAAAAGATGTTTAAGTTACCTTTTGTATTCATGTTGGGTTGTTAGCTATTTCATTACTCCTTTAGAGATTGTGTTTAGCACATCCTGGAATAAATGTCTCCAAGGGGTAGATATTGTAAGGCCCTGCAAGTTAGGGAATATGAAAGTGCAGAAAAATGTGAAATCTAGAAAATTGCAGGTCAATGTACGAGCTCCATTTACAACTTATAGTCCAAACCACGGTTCGTAGACAAGGCTCGTAGATTGAGATAGTGTGGGTGGAGAAATTTGTTTTAGTATGGTGGTGGTTTATGATAGGTGTTTATGGTCCATAAATTTAACTACGACCCATACAAGGAGTTCGTGGTTTGAAATTTCAAATTTAAGTAGCCATGTTTGGGGGACCATGAAAGTATGAGGCACTTTACGAGTTGTTATTTTGATCTACGGATTGTAGAATGCCTTTCGTGGATTGGGGTCTAGGTTGGAGAAATTTTGGATTTATGGATCATGGCTTATGAACAAATAAGATGAGTTGTGGTTCATTTTACGAACCGTAATACATGAGCTTAGTTTGATCTCCCGAGTGGGGTCTATGACCTATCTTTTATTTTACGGACCGTAGATAGGATCATAATTTAAGGTTCTATGTTGAGAAAATTTTCTAAGGATGAGATTTATGAAAGTTTATATTACCCACAAATCTTTTTACAAGTCATAAAGGGTGCTTGTAGTTTGAGCATTCGAAATAGTTTGAGAGGCCTAAAATTGTAACTACGACGAGAACCCTTTTTTTAGGATCCGCAAACCGTTGTGCAACCCATAAATGGGGTTCGTAGCTTGGCTCGACAGTTTTTAATGAGGGGTATTTTCGATATTTTCTTACATCCTCAGTCCAATACTAAGTAATATTAAGACTAGTTCTTCCCATATTAGACCGATTCCTTCCGAATACTCTTATTCACTCTTCACTCCAATTTCTCCAAAAATTTTTAAGGCAATTTTCCTCTCAAGACACAAGAATGGAGCTAGGGTTTTCAGGGTTTTTTCCACAAACTTCAAGTTTCTTTTTGGTTATCTAATTAAGGTATGTGAGTTTGATTTGTGGATTCCTTCCATTCACAAAGCTTAAGTAAATTTCCTATTTCATTAGCTTTCAAGTATGGCCATTTTATTAGATTCATGAAGTCTTTTTAAATGTTGATATGAGTATATATTTCAGTTATATGAGCTATGTAAAAATGCAATGTTATGAAATGTTATGAAGTGGATGATTTTGCAAAATATATTTCATACTCCCTTATTTAGGGATTTTGAATAATTATGGTGGGTTGTTTGAAAATGGTTTAAATTGATTAGTTTTAATGTGTTTATGCATGACTCACTATAATTGCAACATTTAAGGCTATCATACGTTAACCCACAAAGTTTAAGGCTATGTTCTATGATAAGGCATGTTAAGAGTGATGAAAGGTTTCACTATATGTCATGAAAGTTCATGAAAGTTATGAAGTGATTTATGAAGCCCTTTTTATGATGTTTTAAAGATGGACCCTAAAAGACAATTCTCACTTGAAGGGATTACTAAGTTAATGAGCTATTCCTAATATAATGAAGTTTATGTTTTCAAGATTATGAATGTATATTATGCTTATGTTTAAGGTGTTCCATGGGATCTAACTTAGCACCGAATGAGGCTTGATGTGGGGGACTATCCCCAAGGGTCCTTACATAAAACCTTTTGTCTTAAAACTACATGCTATCATAGGTTTATGTTGCTAGAAAGGCTTAACTAGTGGATCCACATATAGCACCATGTTCATGACACCTACCTTGTGGGGCAGAATCCTACTTTAGCAAGTAGATTCCTCTTTCTCCGGTGTAGAGGCAATATCAAAATTCCATGTAGTAGCTCACATGGTCTTAGTGTCGGTTATGATCTCGTCCCATATAGTAATATACATGATGAGTTATGGCAATTATGTTACCTCAAAGCATATTTTAAGTGGTGTATTGATCATTCATCACACATTGAGCTTTACTCTTTTGATTATGATTATGTGTATTGCTTATTAGTGTATATGATTTCATTGCATCTCACATACTTAGTACAATCCATAGTACTAACACATATTTTTCCTTCATGATATTACTATGTAGGGTTCAGAGATCATCCTCCTTCTCATACTCGTGGTTGACTTATTGGTTGAAGTCTTTGCTTCATTGGTGATGTGAGACCCCATGTTTTTCTCCTTTCATTATATACATAGTGTGCTACTTCCTTTTACTAATGGACAAGGAATCAAGTGTAAACATTATGTGAAGCACCATAAGCTCCTTATGAACATTTTAAGAGTTAAGTTTTCAAACTTATTTCATAAGACATATAAGATTTCATGAGTCATGTGTATGTTCTACGATAATGATTATGATGTTAATGAGAAATCCATCCATCCACCCACCCACCCACCCACCCACCCACCCACCCATCCATCCATCCATCCATCCATCCATCCATCCATCCACAAGATGCCTACTTTTCATTGTGGGTATAGTCGAGGCCTTGTCTCGACAATGAGTGAGACTCTTAGAGGCTATTATAGACATGTATATTGGGTTGGTTCTTTTGCAGCTTTTGGTCTCCAGCTATAGGTTTGGCATGTATATATGTGTGTGCATTACCTGTTTGGTTGCAGCCTAAGCGACTTGTTAGTATTTTATCATTTTGGTTTATCTACCTTAGTGTATATGACTTATTATTGACCAATTCATGACCTAAATGGTCCAGGCTTAGGCTTTCAGATATTATGTTGCCTTATCTTTTGTCCCTAGTTTATTTAGCTAGAATGTTTTATGGCTTGCTCAACCAATGACAGTATTGAGTGCCTGTTACACCTCCCCTTTTTTGGGGCATGACAAACATGGTACCAAAGCAGGGCATATCCCAGGGAGTCCACAATGCCGTGTCTAGTAAAGTCTTTCTTATGGGTTTGTTGTGAACCACACTTATATTCAGGAGGATATTAGGCAATTAGGGATGGTTACATTTATGTCACTTAATAGATCGTGCTATAGAGCAAATCTATAGGAACATATGAAATCTGAATTGTGCTTTGGTGGTTTTTATTTAACTAGCTGCCTATGCTTAAGAGATGGTTTTGCATGATATAGGTATGGATCTAAGGGAAGGTACTAGTCGTTCCTCTTCTAGTTAAGGAGATATATTTCCCGTGGGGGCACACAATAAGTCTCCAGTACCCATAGTACCAGCTTCACCAACACGTATTGAGGCCCAAGGAGATACATTACCCCCTTTTAACTAGTTCCAGTGGCACCTGAGGCAGGTTGGAATGCAGGCCCTCCAACATCTGGTATGCCCCTACTAGAGACTTGGGAGAAGGGGATGAGGGAGGCAATTCAGCTTTTCACTAGGATGGTTTCTATTCATGATAGACAACTAGAGGTGGGGGCAGATGCCAAAAGAGATCTAACAAAAAACTTGAAGGTATGAGAGTTTCTTCATTTTGCCCCTCTAGTATTTACAAGATCTAGTTCCACTGAGGACCTCGAGGACTTTAAAGACCATATGTATAGAGTGTTGAGGGTGATGCATGCCTTTGTCATTGAGGCTATGGAGTTGGCTTCTTTTCGACTATGTGATGTTGCGGTCTTGTGGTATGAGGCATGGGAAAGATTTAGAGGGCCTGATGCTCCGCCAGTAGAGTGGGAGGAATTCCTTGAGGCATTTCTAGCCCATTACTTGCCATGAGAGGTTTGGGAGGCCCGTCTTGATTAGTTTATTAGTATGAGGTAAGGGGATATGAGCGTAAGTGAGTATAACCTTAGGTTCAATTCTTTGGATAGGTATGCACCAGATGTTGTATGTACCATGAGCCTAGAGTTCATCGTTATGTGGATTGTTTAGGGTATCATCTGATTAGAGATTGTAGGATAGCATCTTCATAGGATGGTTAGATATTTCCCGCATACAAGCTTTTGCTCAGACTACTAAGGACCTTTCTTGTCAGATTTGGGATACTCATAAAGATAGGGAACAAAGTCAGAGGGCTCATACTATGGGGTCTTATAGGGAGCCTGCATGGTGATTTTAGGCCCCTATTTCATTGATATCCACCTTGGTCAGTGGGTAGTTTTCCACCACAGATGCAGGGCCAGCTATTTGATCGTTATATTCAGCCAAGACCAGGTTAGAGTTCTAGCTAGCCTGAGAGCCGTCGATAAGAGCAATCGGCACAAATGAGACAGCCTACTCTTCCATGTACATAATGTGGTAAGCTTCACACTAGGTAGTGTAGGAAGGGTTCACTTGCATGTTATCATTGTGGGTAGACATGACATTTTATTAGCCAGTGCCCGAGCTTAGGTAGAGGTACATCAATTCAGCCTTTAGGATTCATAGTAGCCTCTTTATCCTCCGTACGTGCTCCCTAACTAGGTCCACAGTCTTGTTAGGGTCGTGGTAGATGGAGAGGTATAGAAGACATTTCAGCTTCTACTGGTGGCCAGAATCGCTCTTATGCACTCACAGGCCGATAGGATTTAGAGGTATCTCCAGATGTTGTCATGGTATATTGATGATACATTCTCATGCTGTTTATGCACAGATAGATCCTGGATCTAAATTTTCATATATTACTCCATTTATTACTAGTAAGCTTGATATGAAACCTGAGTAATTGCTGCGGCCAATTGAAGTATCCACATCAGTTGGCGACTCAATTATAGCTAGTCACATCTATCAAGGTTGTACGGTGTTAATTAATGAACGTCCAACCTCTATTGATTTAATTGATTGATTATGCTAGATTTTGATGTCGTTATGGGTATGGATTAGTTGGCATCTTGTTATGCTAATATTGATTGTCGTGCAAAGCTAGTCCACTTTCATTTTCTAGGTGAACCTGTCCTTTAATGGAAAGGTAATGCTGCCATGCCCAAGGGTAAGTTTATTTCATACCTTAAGGCTTAAAAGCTAATTGTTGAAGGTTGTATGTACCATCTAGTTCATGCTAGGGATATTGATAAGGAGCCACTGACCCTTCAGTCAATCTCTATTGTGAATACATTCTCAATGGCGTTCCCTGATGAGCTTTCGAGAATTCTCCCCGAGAGGGAAATTGATTTTGCTATAGATTTTCTCCCCATTACGCAACCTGTATCCGTTCCTCCCTGCAAAATGGCTCATGTAGAGCTAAGGGAATGAGGAACAACTGAAGGACTTACTTGACAACGACTTTATTAGGCCAAGTACATCTCTACGGGGTGCTCCTGTCATTTTTGTTCAAAAGAAAAATTGCTCCTTACAGATGTGTCTAGTTACAGATAGTTAAATAGGTCATTATCAAGAATAAGAATCCTCTTCCATGGTTGATGACTTGTTCGACTAGTTTCAAGATCCCAAATGCTTTTCAATGATCGACTTGCAATCCGGTTACCACCAGTTGCAGGTTGGGGATGTTGATATTCCAAAGACAACATTTAGGATGAGGTATGGACATTTTAAGTTCCTTGTCATGTCTTTTGGTCTTAGAAATGCCCCAGCAGCTTTTATGGATCTAATGAATCGAGTCTTTAAATCATTCTTGGTTGAATTTGTGATTATGTTTATTGATGATATCTGATATATTCACGGTCAGAAGTTGAGCATGCAGACCACTTGCGAGCTATATTATAGACTCTCCAAGACAACATATTATATGCTAAATACTCTAAATGTAAATTTTGGTTAACTTCTGTAGCTTTTCTTGGTCATGTTATTGCTATTAATAGTATCAAGGTCAACGGCTAGATGATTGAAATAGTGATGGCTTGGCTGAGACCCATGAATCCAACAGAGGTCTGTAGCTTTTTAGGCTTGGTAGGATATTATAGAAGGTTTGTTGAGGGATTTTCCTCTATCTCAGTACCACTGAAGAAATTAACACATAAAATAGCTAAGTTTCAATGGACTAAAGCATGTGAAAAGAGTTTTCAGGAGCTAAAGAAAAGGCTTAGCACTGCACCTATCTTGGCTCTTCTGGATGGCAACAAAAGTTACGTTGTATATTGTGATGCCTCAAGAATTGTCCTAGGTTATGTTCTTATGTAGCATGGTAGGGTTGTCGCATACACTTCCAGGCAGTTGCAGAAACATGAACAAAACTATCCTACTCATGATCTGGAGCTTGCCATAGTCGTTTTTGCCCTAAAGATTTGGTGGCGCTATAGATACGAGGTTCATATTGATATTTTTACCGACCACTAGAGCCTCCAATATTTATTTAAGCAAATGAAACTGACCTACAACAAAGGAGATGTCTAGAATTACTTAAGGACTATGATGTTAACATTTTGTACCATCCTCACAAAGCTAATGTTGTTGCTGATGCACTTAGCCAGAAGTCCATAGACAGTCTAAACAATGCTGAAGCTTATAAGGTTTAAATGGCAAAAGATTTTTGTTAGCCAGCTCATTTTCAAGTACGATTAGTAGATGCGGAGGATGGAGGTGTAATTGTTCTGAATACAACAGAATCTTCCTTATTACTGAAGTAAAAAAGTGACAACACAAGGATCCTAAGTTTATCACTCTGAGGGAAAGTATTCTACAACAACAACAACCTTATTTGAGCTAACAAAAGATGGAGTCCTTATGTAAGACCCCACTCATGGGGGTAGGAGACATACACGATGTAAGCTTTGAGAAAATTTGAACTGTCAGCTTTTTCGAGAGGGTTTACGGCCTGTAAAGTTGGTTTGTAGAACTTTGCAGACTTGATGAAATTCAGTATCTTTCTGAAGTTAAATCTACGATTTATCAGATGACCCGTAAAGTACTCTGTGAGTCATAGACGGTCTCGTAGAATGAGAATCAGAGAAACGAGGTCTCTGAAGTTTGGAAAAGGGTCATCAGATGAAACCCATCTACGGTTCATAAATGGGGTCTCGTAGACCTGTCGTGCAAGGATTTTAATCGGAGTAAATTTGACCTTTACACTTTGTCTAACTCCAAGCTACGCTGGTTTGAACCCATCTAAGTCCCCTATCAACATATACAATCCTAATTCATCCAATTCCTCCTTATTCTCCAAGTTTAGAAACTCTCTCAATCTTTTCAAGGCATTCAAGTAAATAGTGAAAGCTAGGGTTTCGAATCTTCCACCTCCAAATCAGGTTTCCTCAACCATAATCACACCAAGGTAGGTGGGTTTGATTGTGGGAACCTTCCTTCCCATAAGTCCAACCAATCTTATTCTCAAACTACATGAGATTTATGGATTACTTTAAGGGTATTTATGAATTCATGCTTATGGTGATATTATTATGCATTACATACGTGATTTGTATTTGGGTTCTTCAAGTAATTATTTTATTATGCTAAAATATTTTTGGGGTTTGACATTGTGATGGATTTTATGATAATCAAGTCATGTACTCTATGATGCTATGAAAAGCTATGGAAGAACTTATGAATTTTTAATGGATTTCATGATACCTAAAAATAAGGGTTTTACTACAATGATGGTGGGTTGATTTGAACAACTTTAGATGAATTGATTTTACTCCTCTCTTGTCTCTTACTCTCGAAATGCATGATATTAAGTACATGTTCATATACCTACTATGTTTGACTATATCTACATGACAAGAGTTCTTATGATGATGAAAAATTATTGCATGAATTTAAAGACATGCATATTATTATAAGTTGTGGGCTCCTAAGCATGTATTGAAGTCATGAAAAGTTCCTATAATTTTCAAGTAAAACGTTGAACGCTTATGCTATATATTCTATCCTCTTGTGAGCAAATCATATCGACATGAAGGGGTCACTCATGATAACTATTTTACCCTCATGTACTATACTATCTAATGCTCACTAGAAGGGATCATGTATGTTACAATCTCTACCCTCATGTGTAATTCAATGTCTACTAGAAAGGGTCGAGTCTATGCTATGTTTTTATCCTCTAGTACAAGGTATATGCCATGTGTAGGGATCATGTATTTGAATGAGCTACTCATGCCATGTTATCATGTTTCTACAATTTATGCAAGTTATGATTAAGCTTATGATTATTTCAAGTATTCCGTGGGACTAGACTTAGTATTGAAAGAGGCTTAAGGCGGGGGCTCGACCCAATGGGTCTTTATATAAAGTCTTGGTCTCTTAATTATATGCCACCATAGGCTTACATTATTTCACCTAAAAGGGCTTAACTACTGGATACAACTAGGTCATGTTACCTATTATGTGGGTGTATGCTTGGTTTACCTTAGCAAGTAGACCACTCCTATATTTGGTGTGGATGAACATCAGGATTCCAAGTAGTAGCTCGCTTGGTCTTATATGTCGGTTAGGATCTCCTTCCACATATGTATGATATAATATGCTAGTGTGACTATCTTCATGCATGTTTTAACTTAATCTTTGACCATACATGTCATATTTAGCTCATGTCCATTGATTATGCATATGCATATTGATTATTATAGCTTATGTTATTTGTTGCATGACACCCTGCATACTTAGTACATTCCAAGTACTAACGTATATTTTTGCGTACATGATCTAATCATGTAGGAACTGGAGCTCTTGTTCATTCTCTTCCTCCTCGTGGCTAGCCAGATCCGTTGAAGACTACTATTGGTGAGTCCTCTATTTTGAGGATAATATCCACTTTGCTTTCATGCTTTTGTATAGACTTGCATATTTTAGACTTTTTATCTTTGAGGGTGAGCACGGGAGATGTCTTAGCCCCCGTTCACTTATATTAGAGGTGTTGTTGGATATGGAAGTTTATGTATCGAGTTTGACTTCTGTTACCTTTATGTAATTGTGAAGACTTCCCTTAGTCCCTATTTCCCTTCTATGCTTGTCGTATGTGAATGGATGTGATAGAAGTCCCAAGTTCCTAAATGCCCCATAGCCTGAGTCATACTTAACCATCCCTTAGACTTATTTGTTATGTGGATCATGCAAATCCTCTTCCCCATAACATCCCTATAGCGTGAGTACAAAGCCCTGCTTCCCTTAGAAATTATATGTTATATGTTTATTGCTCTTTTATGCTTCCACAAAACCATAGAGGTGCCATGCATGCTTAAGAAGCTTGTTTAAGATCCCTTTGGGTTCCCATTGGCCGTGTCACGTCTAGGCCCTTGGCTTGGGTCGTGATAAGCTTGGTATCAGAGCATTATGTTTGTAATTGGTCCTCGGAAATTCAACACACCGCATCAAGTAGAGTCTTGTTCATGGTTGTGAAGCGCGCCACAATTATGAATGGGAGGCTATGAGGCGTTTTCGAAAATGGTTCACTTCTCCATGATCTATGTTGTGCCTTAGATTTAAAATAAGGTTTTCGCCCATAACGGGTGGTATTTTTCTCTTATAGATCATGCCATAACCAAGGAGAATGATTCAAAGAGCTCCCACACCCGAGGAGGGTCCAGCCCATCCAGCTCCTCAAGCTCCCCTAGAAGAAGGGGTTACGCATGTGGAATACCGAAATGTCATTTCCATGTTGACACAAGCCATGAACAACCAATTGAAATAAGGAGCCCAAGCTCCTCACGCTCCCACTCTAGTTTCAAGAGTTAGAGATTTCTCAAGGATGAATCCTCCGGAGTTCCATGGCTCCAAAATGGAAGAAGACCCCCCAAAATTTATTTGATGAGATATACAAACTGCTTGCTATTATGAGGATGAGATCGGAGGATAAGGAAGAAGTTGCGGCCTATCAACTCAAGGCTGTTGCACAAATTTGGTTTACTCAATGGAAACTTGAGAGGGAGAATGATAATCCCATCCCATAGGAGGAATTTAAAGATGCCTTCCTCAACTGATTCTTCCCTATTGAATTGAGAGAGGTGAAGATGATGGAGTTCCTGAATCTCATGCAAGGCTTCATGAGCGTGAGGGAGTATTCCCTTAAGGTTAACAAGCTCTCTAAGTATGCTCCTCACTTGGTTGTCGACACTAGGGCAAGGATGAACAAGTTTGTGTTAGGGGTATCCAACTTGGTGAATGAAGAATATCATACTCCCGTGGGTGATATGGACTTGTCTCGGCTCATGACTTATGCTGAGCAACTTGAAGGGGAGAAGCTTAGGAAGAGAAGGAGTGGGGAGTCCAAGGGCTCGGTACGATGGTGGTTTTCAAGGTTCCAAGGGTGCTTGTGTCCAACAAGGTTACAAATTCCAAGGCCAAGGATCTTCCAATTCTCAAAACAAAAGATTTGCTAATGATAGGGTGCCTAATCCTAGAGCTCAAGGTGGAAATGTTAGTATGACTTTTCCAAGGTGCCCAAAATGTGGGAGAAATCATAGTGGCAAATGCTTGAGGGATTCGAATGCTTGTTATAGGTGTGGAAAAGTAGGCCACAAGCTTGTTGATTGTCCCTATGCTCAAAACAAGGAAAGGATGGCCATCCCCAAGCACAAGGAGCTTATGTTGATCAAAGGGCACAAGGAGGCTAACAAGGGGGTGCTCTATATCACAATCGGTTCTATACCCTTCAAGGCAGGAAAGAAGTGGAGGAGGTGCCCGATGTTGTTACCGGTATGTTGAAAGTTTATGATTACGATGTTTATGTTTTATTGGATCTGGGTGCTACTCTCTGTTTCATTACTCCTTTTGTTGCTAACAAGCTTCATATGTGCCCTAAATTATTGTGTAAATCCTTTGAGGTGTCTTAGCCCCGTTGGTGAGTCCATTATTGCTAGAAGAGTCTATAGGGATTTTCCCGTGTCTATATTGCATAAAGTGTTGCCTTGTGATCTTGTTGAGCTTGACATGGTGGATTTTGATGTTATTCTTTGGATGGATTGGTTACATGCATATCATGCTTCTATTGATTGTAGAACTCGTATGGTTAACTTTTTATTTCCTAATGAGCCATCTTTCAGTGGGAAGGTCATAATTCAGTGGTTAATGGTAGGTTTATTTCTAGTCTAAAGGCCCAAAATTAATTTCTAAGGGTTGCATTTACCATATTATAAGGGTTTGGGATATCGAGTCTAAAGTTCCTTGTATTGAATTGGTTCCGGTTGTCAATGAGTTTCTTGATGTCTTTCCCAATGAACTTCCCGGTGTCCCTACCGAAAGGGAGATAGATTTTGGTATAGATCTTCTCCTCAATACTCAATCCATTTCCATTCTTCCTTACCATATGGCCTCGAAGGAGTTATAGGAGTTGAAGGACCAATTGTAGGATTTGTTGGAGAAGGGTTTGATAAGGCCTAGTAAGTCACCTTGGGGTGCACCAGTATTGTTTGTAAGGAAGAAAAATGGCTCACTTAGAATGTGCATTGACTATCGGTAACTTAATAAGGTCACAATAAAGAACAACTATCCTTTTCCAAGGATAGATAACCTATTTGATTAACTACAAGGGGCTAGTTATTTTTTTAAGATTGACCTTTGCTCTGGGTACCACCAAATGAGGGTGAGGGAGTGTGGTATTCCCAAGACAACTTTTCAGACTAGATATGGGTATTTTGAGTTTGTGGTGATGTCATTTGGCTTAACTAATGTACCGACGATATTTATGTATCTCATGAATAGGGTCTTTAAACCTTACCTTGATAAGTTCATGGTGGTCTTCATAGATAACATATTGATTTACTCCCGGAGTGAAACAGAGCATGTGAAGCATTTGAGAGTAGTGTTGCAAACTTTGAGGGTTGAGAAGTTGTTTGCTAAATTTGATAAATGTTAATTTTGGTTGAAGGAAGTTTCATTCCTAGGGCATGTGGTGTCGGGTGATGGAATTAAAGTGGGCCCTAAGAATATAGAAGTGATAAGAAATTGGCCTAGGCTTGACTCCAACGGATATTAGGAGCTTCCTGGGCTTAGCGGAGTATTACCGGAGGTTTGTGAATGGTTTCTCCTCAATTGCTTCCCCATTGACAAAATTGACTCAAAAGAAGGCAATGTTTGTTTGGAATGACAAGTGTGAAAAGAGTTTCCAAATTTTGAAAGACAAGCTTACATCCACTCATATTTTGCCTCTACCGGAAGGGTAAGATGGGTTTGTAGTATATTGTTATGCTTCAAGGGTTAGTTTGGGGTGTGTGTTATTGCAGAAAGGAAAATTCATATCATATGCTTCTCGAAAATTAAAGGTGCATGAGCATAATTATCCCACCCATAATCTTGAGTTAGCGGCCATGGTATTTGCTTTGAAAATATGGCGTCATCATTTGTATGGGGTTCATGTAGACGGATTTACCGACTACAAAAGTCTCCAATATATTTTCACACAAAGGGATCTCAATTTGAGGCAAAGAAGGTGGTTAGAACTCCTCAAAGATTCTGACATGAGTGTGCATTATCATCCGATAAATCTAATGTTGTTAACAATGCTCTAAGTAGAGTGTCTATGGAAAAAGTGTAGCTCATTTTGATGATGGCAATAAAGAAGTGGCTAGAGAGGTTCACCAGTTAGCTAGGATGGGAGTTAGGTTGAATGAAGTTGATAATGGAGGTGTGGTGGTTATTGATGGTTCGAAATCTTCTTTGATTGATGGGGCCAAGTCCAAACAAGACATTGACCCCGCCTTGCTAGAATTGAAAGCTTCGGTGAAGGATGGTAAAGTGGAGGTTTTCTCCCAAAGGGGAGATGGTGTCCTTAGCTGCCAAGGTAGGTTGTGTGTGCCTAATGTTGATGGGTTAAGGGATTTGATTTTGAAAGAGGCACATAATTCGTCCTACTCAATTCATCCCGATTCTACAAAGATGTATCGAGACTTGAGGGAGGTTTATTATTGGGGTGGTATGAAAAGAGATATTGCTAGGTTTGTAGTCGGCTGTCACAATTGCTAACAAGTCAAAGCTGAATACCAATGGCCGGGTGGCTTAGCTCAAGACATAGAAATTCCTACTTGGAAGTGGGAAGAGATCAACATGGATTTTGTGACTGGTCTACCAAAGACTAGGAAGCACTTTGATTCTATTTGGGTTGTTGTTGTTGATAGAATGATCAAATCGGCTCACTTTTACTAGTTAAAACAATTTATGGTGCCGAAGATTGTGCCAAGATATATATTCATGAGTTGGTCAAGTTGCATGGGGTACCGTTGTCTATTATTTCGGATCATGGTTCTCAATTCACTTATCACTTGTGAAGATCCTTCCAAAAGGGCCTTAGTACCAAAATCAAGCTTAGCACGACCATTCATCCTCAAACGTATGGTCAAGGCAAAAAGACAATTCAAACTCTCGAGGATATGCTTAGGGCTTGTGTTTTGGAGTTCAAAGGTAGTTGGGATTAATATCTTCCACTCATTAAGTTTTCTTACAACAATAGCTATCACTCTAGCATTGGGATGGCTCCCTTTGAAGCCATATATGGTAGGTGAGGCAGGTCCCTGATTGGGTGGTTTGATGTGGGGGAAAATGCTTTATTAGGACCGGATTTTGTCATGGAGGCTTTGTAAAAAGTGAGGTTGATAAGGGAGAGATTGAAGATGGCTCAAAGTAGACAAAGGTCCTACTCCGACACAAGAAGGAGAGATCTTGAGTTTGATGTTGGTGATTGGGTGTATTTGAAGGTCTCATCCATGAAGGGTGTTGTCTGGTTTGGCAAGAAAGGAAAGTTGAGCCCAAGGTTTTTAGGGCCTTATATAATTGTGAAGAAAATTGGTAAGGTTGCGTACGAATTAGAGTTGAACATGGAGATAAGTATGGTTCATCCGGTCTTCCACGTGTTAATGTTGAGTAAGTGTGTAGGTTACCCAAGTTCTATAGTGCCTTTGGATGTAGTGGGTGTTGTGGAAGATAACTTGACTTATGAGGAAGTCCCCGTGGAAATACTTGATAGGCAAGTGAAGAGGTTGAGAACAAAGATGTGGCATCCGTCAAAGTCCTTTGGATGAATCAACAAGTTGAAAGTGCAACATGGGAAGCCGAAGCCGATATGAAGAAGCAATATCACCATCTTTTTCCATTCTGATTAAGCGTGGGGTAATACGATTTTCCCAATTTAGAATCTCCTCTCCTTACATACCATTTCTATGACATTCATGCATGTTTATGTGAATTTGAGGTTGCATTATAGGTGCTATTTGAAACATGGTTTAAAGATTTTGAATGGTGCATGTGTTGCATTTTTGCATATGGTGCATAAACTCATTACTTAGAGCTTTCCTTAGCACATTTCGGGACGAATGTTCCCAACAGGGAGATATTGCAAGACCCCACTCATAGGGGTAGGAAACACGCAAGAAGTAAGCTTCGGAAAAATTTGAACTGTCAGCTTTTATGAGAGGGTTTATGGCCCGTAAGACGAAGTACGACCCATAAAGTAGGTTGGTAGAACCTGACAGACTTGATGAAATTTGGTATCTTTCTGAAGTTCAATCTACGATTTATCAGATAACCTGTAAAGTACTCTGCGAGTCGTAGACACTCTTGTGGAAAGGGAATCTGAGAAAGGGGGGGTCTCTGAAGTTTGGAAAAGGGTCATCAGACAAAACACATCTACGACCCGTAGTATGTTTTACGACCCATAAACGGGGTCTCGTAAACCTATCTGGCAAGGATTTTAATGGGGTAAATTTGACCTTTTCTCTTTGTCTAAGTCCAAGCTACGCTGGTTTGACCTCATCTAAGTATCCTATCAGCATATACAACCCTAATTCATCTCATTCCACCTCATTCCAAAAATACTCCAAGTATCAAAACTCTCCTAAGCTCTTCAAGGCATTCAAGTAAAGAGTACAAGCTAGGGTTTCGACTCTTCCACCTCCAAATCAGGTTTCCTCTGCCATAATCACACCAAGGTATGTGGGTTTGATTGTGAGAAACTTCCTTCCCACAAGTCCAACCAATGTTCTTCTCAAACTACATAAGATTTATGGATTATTTTAAGGGTATGTTGAACTCATGCTTATGGTGATATTATTATGCATTATACACATGATTTCTATCTGGGTTCTTCAAGTAATGATTTTACTGTGCTAAATATTGTTGGGGTTTGACATTATGATGGATTTTATGATATTCAAGTCATGTACTCTATTATGCTATGAAAAGCTATGATGGTGGATTTCATGATACCCAAAAATAAGGGTTTTACTACAATGATGGTGGGTTGATTTGAAAAACTTTAAATTAATTAATTTTACTCCTCTCTTGTCTCATACTCTTGAAATGCATGATTTTAAGTACATGTGCATATACCCACCATGTTTGACTAAATCTACATGACAAGAGTTCTTATAATGATAAAAGATTATTAAATAAATTTCAAGATAAGCATGTTATGATAAGTTGTGGGCTCCTAAGCATGTACTGAACTAATGAAAAGCTCCTATGATTTTCAAGGAAAATTTTGAGCCCTTATGCTATATATTCTACCCTCTTATGAGCAAATCATGTCGACATGAAGGGGTCATGCATGATAACTATTTTACCCTCATGTACTATACTATCTAATGCTCACTAGAAGGGGTCATGTATGTTATAATCTCTACCCTGATGTGTAATGCAATGCCTACTAAATGGGGTCAAGTCTATGCTATGTTATTATCCTCTAGTACAAGGTATATGCCACGTGTAGGGATCATGTATTTGAATGAGCTACTCATGCCATGTTATCATGTTTCTACAAGTTATTCAAGTTATGATTAAGCTTATGATTATTTCAAGTATTCCGTGGGACTAGACTTGTAACCGAAAGAGGCTTAAGGTGGGTGATCGACCCAAGGGTCCTTATATAATATCTTGGTCTTTAACTATGTGCCAACATAGGTTTACATTATTGTCCCTAAAAGGGATTTACTAGTGGATCCAACTAGGTCATGTTACCCACTATGTGTGGTTATGCTTGGTTTACCTTGGCAAGTAGACCACTTCTTTATTTGGTATGGAGTGAACATTGGGATTCCAAGTAGTAGCTCACTTGGTCTTATATGTCGGTTGGGGTCTCCTCCCACATATGTATGATATACTATGCAAGTGTAGTTATCTTCATGCATGTCTTAACTTAAGCTTTGATCATAATGACTTATTGAGCTCATGTCCATTGATTATGAAAATGCATATTGATTATTATAGCTTATGCTCTTTGTTGCATGGTAGCACCCCACATACTTAGTACATTACAAGTACTAACACATACTTTTGCCTACATGATCTAACCATGTTGGGACCAGAGCTCCTGTTCATCCTCTTCCTCCTCGTGGCTAGCCGAATTCGTTGAAGACTACTATTGGTGAGTCCTCCATTTCGAGGAGAACATCTACTTTACTTTCATGCTTTTGTAAAGACTTGCCTATTTTAGACCTTTTATCTTTTAGGATGAGCCTGGGAGATGTCTTGGCCCCTGATCCACTCATATTAGAGGTTGTTGGATATGGAAGTTTATGAATCAATTTTGACTCCTATTACCTTTATGTAATTGTGAAGACTTCCCTTAGTCCCTATTTCCCTTCTATTATTGTTGTATGTGAATGGATGTGATGGAAGTCTCAAGTCTCTAAAATCCCCCATAGCAAGAGTCATACTTACCCATCCCTTATACTTATTTGCTATGTGGTTCATGCTAATCCTTTTCCCCATAGCGTTAGTCCAAAGCCCCATTTCCCTTAGAAATTATAAGTTATATGTTTATTGCTCGTTTATGCTTTCGCAAAACCATGGATGTGCCATGCATGCCTAAGAGGCTATTTGGGATCTTTTTGAGTTCCCATTCGCGGTGTCACGTCTAGGCCTTAGGCTTAGGTCGTGAAACCTTAGGTACTTAGGCCACTTATATGTGCCAAACATCGAAGGGCTCTGTGCCAAGATTCTTTCTAAGGCCTATTATTCTAGATTTTCAACTCACCTTGGAGTGACAAAAATGGATTGAGACTTTCGACATATCTATTGGTGGAATGGCATGAGAAACGATATTGCAAAGATGATAGCCCAATGCCCCAACTGCCAGCAAGTGAAAGCAGAATATCTGAGAGGTAGAGTCCTAGCTCTGTATATTTAGCTTTTATTATGGAAATAGGACATGATAAATATGGACTTCCTCACTTGTCTACCTCGTGTTCTATACAGGTATGATTCTATTTGGGTAATCATTTATAGGCTTACAAAATTTGCTCAATTTTTGCAAGTAAGAATGACATTCAGCAGAGGATTACGCTAGGGTTTATATCTCATTCGAGATATTATTCGCCTTTATGGAGTTCCATGATCCATTATCTCTAATTGAGGGGCTCATTGCATGGCACATTTTTTATTTCAGAAGGTTCCAAGCACCCAAGTAAATCTTAGCACCATTTTTCATCCACAAACTGATGGACAGGCAGAGTGTACCATTTATATCATTGAGGATATGTTTCGTGCCTGTGTGCTAGATTTTAAAGGAAGTTAGGATGATCATCTACCTCTTATCGAGTTTGCTTATAATAACAGCTCCCAAGGTAGTATTCAAATGGCGCCTTGCGAAGCATTATACGAGTGAAGGTGTAGGTCACCAATCAGTTGGTTTGAGGTCGGAGAAGCAAAGTTACTAGGCCCTAATCTAGTCCAGCAAGAGATGGAAAAAGTGAAACTTATTAGAGACCGACTTTAAAGAGCCCATAGTCAGCAAAAGTCTTATACAGATGTTCGACGATGAGACTTAGTGTTTGATGTAAAAGATGAGTTTTCTTGATATCCCTATGAAGGGTATCATTGATGTGCTGTCAAAATACAATACTTTCGATGCTTAAAACTTGGAATTTTATGTGTTCTCATAGCGATATTCATAGATTTGATGTTTTTTTTATATTTTTTTGCGGGATTATAGGGTTGGCATGATATTTTTGGCTAACTATGCAGAACTTGAAGAAATTGTTGTTCTATGATACCTTTTATGGCTGGTGGAAGTTTCCAAGGGTCGTAGAGTAAGTGTGGTAGAAAAATCCAATGAAGGGAATGTTTTCTTAAGTTGAGTCTACGAGCATGAAGATGAGCCGTAAAAGATTCTACAAGTCATAGACAAGGCGTCGTACCCTGAGGATAAAAAAGTGGGGAGTTGCTGAAAAGTCATCAATTGAAATCCTCCACGGGTCATAGAACTTTATATAGACCGCAGATAGGTCTCGTGGAAGTCACCTCCAAAATTGCAAAAGAAATCCACGAAGCTCTGACTACAGGCCGTCGAACTTTATACAACCCGTAGAGTTGTCCGTACAGCCTGCCGACCCAGTTCTCCTATTTGATTTGGTCTTGTATTTTAAATATTATAAATAGGTTTTTAAGGTTAATTTTGATATGAAATATTAAAGAGTCAGTGAGAAAAAGTGAGAAACATTGTGAGACACTTGGAAATAATATTTTGTGTTCTTAATTCATACTTGTGATTCTTGTTAAAGAGCTTGGATTTCTTGTTCCTAATTCTATTTTCGTAAGTGCTTAATTGTGCTATTCAGTATCATGATTCTTGTATCTACACTTAATATGTGTAGCTAAATCCAAAACTAGGGTTGTGGGAACTATGAAGAACTAACAAGATATAATCGGATAATTTGTAATTCTTGGAAAGTGTGCATGCATGTATTAATTAATTCTATTTGTTTTGAATGCTTTTAAATGGTGGTTGATTTCCCCCAAGTTACACCTCCTTTTTAGAGGATAAAGTGGTTGTTGTCAAGAAATAGAACCTAACAATGGTTAGGGTCGAACCCACAGGGAATACATACACTCAAGAGAATTCAATGATCGCAATTTAAATAGTTAACCGACTTACTTCCCTGAAAAGAGAGTTCTTGCAATAATCGATGGAAACTAAAAATAAACTAACTAACACAAGAGCAAAGTCAATATGGAGAGAAACTAGAGTATTGTGTTCCCCATGATTCCCCAACTCATTTTAACCGGATAACCTAATTCTTTTAGAGTGTATAGCATGCAGGACAGTAAGTTATGTTCACCAAGTCCTTTGGTTAAAGGTGAGAGGTGAATTTCACTATGCGACTTGGCCCATATCCATACTTTGCATTACTGACCCTTAAGGGTAAGTCCCACTACAACCTCCCCTTGGCCCAGTTTGGTTGATTAGACGAGAACACATCAATCGAATCCTGTTAATTAATCTCTTTTCCTATTCATTACTACCTTGGTTCAGTCAGTAACACTAGGCGGGTTCTAATGTTTGCCACCATAAAAAAACATGCAAAACGAAGAGAGTTAATTAATACATGCATAAACACCTTTCAAGAATAAATAATTATTCGGTTTTACTTTATCAGTTCTTCATGATTCCCACAGCCCTAGTTGTAGATTTAGTTACTCATGCTTTGTGTAGATGCAAGAATTATGGATTGAGAAAAAATAATTGAACACTTACATAATAGAATTAAGAACAAACAAATCCAACTGCAATAAGAATCACAAGCTTAAGATTCAAACACAAGTATTCTCAAAGACTTCCAAATTGATCTCACAATTTTCTATCTTTTTCTACTGAGTTCTCTGAGTATTAGATGAAAACTTAGAAAAAACTATTGACTCTCCCGAAAAATAACCTTAAAAACCTATTTATAATTAGTAAAAACAAGTCCTAACTGAAATAAGATAACTGGTTGGCATGCCATACGAAATGGATTTACGGGCTGTATTGCATTCTATGGCCCGTAATCGGGGTCTCATATTCTGCTGCTAGAAATTTGGACTTCAACTCTACAACACCCCTCTATGACTCATAAAACCTTCTATGGCTCGTTTACATGTTTGTAGAATAAACTTTAGAAAATAGTCCCTTACTAGAATTGTTCATGAAACCACTCTACGGCCCGTGGAACGATCTACGGGCTATAATCAGCAACTTCTGCACCTTTTCCCAAAATCAAGGCCATCTTGTAATCCTACAAATATAAACATAAAAACACATAAAACCAACTAACATTGCATTAAGAATACACAAAATTCCAAGTTTTAAGCATCGAAAGTGTTGTATTTTGGCAGCACATCAACACCCTCAACATAAAATTATGCCAGTCCTCAGGTGACGAACTCAATCTAGATAGATAATACAATAACATACAGACCTCAACCCCATGGCGTACATCACAAAACTCTCAAGCTCAGCTACCCACACCAACTTTTCAAAAACCAAATGTGTGATATATCCCTTGATTATAATGTTTGAGCCTTACATATACCTTTTCTTTGTAAAAACCTGAGTAACCTAGCTGAAACTGGACCTGGTCCTTCCTTGAACATTGTGAACCTTGATTGACGCAAAAAGCCTAAGTTGAGGGTAGCTACCAAAAGTGGCCCTGGTTCCTAGGTCAGATATTGTGCATCTCAACTCAAGCCAAAAGCCTAAGTTGAGGGTGGTTAGTGTAAGGGTAAACATGAAATGAGGGGGAAAATTAGTGATACATGGAAAAGGAGAGAAACAAATGTGTACTGGTCCAAGAAAAAATGAGTGATGCCTTAGCAATGAATTAAAAAGAAAAGATGAAGTGCAAATATAAGACAAAAAGTTGAAAAATGAAAATAAAGCACTAAGAAAAGATTGAAATAGGAGAAAGGGAGAATAAGATGAAAGGTAACAGTGTTGGTAGGGCAAAAGTGTAGAAAACGCAGTGTTAAGGAGGGCCTTTAGTCATTATGTTCCTAAATCATTATACCAAGGCCCCCTGAGCCTAGGTTACAAGCTAGTAAAGTCCTAAAGTGATCCTAATCCAAGTAGTCAAAGGTCATAGTCGTGAGTATAGGGAGAACATATGGTATTGAGCATGATATTTGAATGTCTTTTGTGAGAGTGAGTGATTTTGCATAGTCCCAAGGTTATAGTTGAAAAATATCTTTGTGAGTGAGATATGTGACTTCTTTTCTGTGTGGGCACTTGCATTGCATTGTTAACATGAGACTAATTCAGTGATTGTGGCTTATTGATAATTACCTTGCGTGTCATAGTTGCATTGTCACATGCTTTGATTTGTGTTAGTTTGCTTACTAGCTATCTAGTGTGTTTTGAAAGTGGTGTGGGTATCTGTGTTTGAATTTGATGTGATGTATGCCATTAGATTGAGGTTTGTGTGTTACTGTGCTACTTATGTAGATTGACTTTGTCGCTTGAGGACAAGCAACAATTTTAAGTTGAGGATATTGATGTGCTATCAATATACAACACTTGTGATGCTTAAAACTTGTAATTTTGTGTGTTCTCAATGCGATGCCAGTAGGTGTGATGTGTTTTTATGTTTGTTTTGTAGGATTTCAAGGTTGGCACTATTTTTTGGTAAAGTTTGCAGAAGTTGCGGAAAGTGAATTTCCACGAAACCATTTGCGGGCCATAGAGTATTCTACGAGCCGTAAAGCTGGGATTGTGCACAATTCCAATGAAGGGTGTATTTCTGGATTTGAGTCTACGAACATGTAGACGATCCGTAGAAGACTTCACGAGCCGTAGACTTGGTATCGTGCCCTGAGGATCAGAAGGTGGGGACTTGCTAAAATCCATAGGACGAGACCCCCTATAAATCATAGAATCTTATATGGGTCGTGGAGCGGTATCGTAGAATATAGTTCCAGAATTGAAGCAACAGTCCACGAAAGTCCGATTATGGGCCATAAACTGTTATACGGCCCATAGAGTCTGCCAACCCAGTTATCCTATTTCAGTTTTCTTTTGTATTTTAAACACTATAAATAGGTTTTTAGGTTATTTTTCAGAGAGAATGAAGAGAGAACATAAGAGAACAAAGGGGTATCAGTTAAAGAGCATTAGATAGTATGAGAAACACTTGTAAAACTTTATTTCATCTTTTTTTATTTGCACTGGGTGTCTGAGTCTCTTAGAGCCCCGACTAATCCCGAGGGTGCACAGGCCCTCTGTAAGGTTTCATCTTGTAATTTCAATCTTGTGATTCTCATTGAAGAGTTGGATTTCTTGTGCTTAATTCTCTTATTTAAGTGTTCAATTATGTTATTCAAATTCATGCGTCTTGCATTTACACTGATCATGAGTAGCTTAATCTAAAACTAGGGTCGTGGGAACAATGAAGAACTAACAAAGTAAAACTAGATAATTAGTAATTCTTAAAAAGTGTACATGCACATTTAATTAATTCTCTTTGTATTGAATGTTTTCTAATGGTGGACAACATTAGAACCTACCTAGTGTTACTGATTGGACCAAGGTAGTAATGAATAGAAAAAAGATTAATTAACAAGATGCGATTGATGTTTCTCGTCTAATCAACCGAACTGGGCCAAGGGAAGGTTGTACTGGGATAATAGGTAAGGGTTGGTAGTGTCATATTGTGGGGATGGACCAAACCACGTAGTGAAATTCGCCTCTCGCTTGGGCCAAAGGATTTGGTGAACTTAACTTATCGTTTTGCATGCTACACACTGGAAAAGAATTCAATTATCTGGTAATACTGAGTTAGGAAATCATGGGACACAATACCCTAGTTACTATTCATACTGGTTTAACACCTGTCTTAGCTTAGAATTACTTTTCACAATTATTATAACCCCTCTCCTTTTTGGGGAGATAAGTTGGTTAATCAACTCGAATTGCAATTGAATTCTTCTAAGTTTACCATATTCCCTGTGGGTTTGGCCCTAACCTTGGTTAGGCTATATATCTTGACAATGACTTCTTTAGCCTGAAAAAGGAGGTGTAGCTTGGGTGACATCACTATGTAAAACTAGGAGAACCAACCAAGTGAAATCAGGAGGGACTAGCAGAGCAAGACCCAAAAATGTATTGTAAGGACCCGGACTTTATATGACCTTAGAAGCTTGGAATTTGGTTCCGAAAAGTTTTTGACCAAGGTGACACTTCATGGAAGCCTCCACAGGCCGTGTGAAAGCATACGGACCGTGTAGTGCCTTGGGGTGGACCTTGGCCTTGTGTGTAGAGTATTGGCATTAATGTAGAGTTTAAGACTAAGGATCACCTCATATGAACCCCACACGGTTCATGTGGTGGACCGTGTAGAGGGCCTTGGCCTTAAAAATCCATATTTTTACCACGACACTTCACACATGGACATCTCACGAACCATATAACCCTTCAAGGTCCATGAGGCCTTCCGTATGAGCGTCAGAGTGAAAATTTTCTATGTATTGGATCATCGTCTCGAAACTTTGTTGACAAGAATTTTCCTAAGTATAGCTTCACGGGAAGCCACACAATCTGTGTGACCTCATAGACCGTGAAGCCATCCGTATAGGTGTCTACGTTCAGTTTTCTCTAAGTATGGAATTACCGTCTTAGACCTTCGACAGTGGAAATTTTTCCAAGTGTCGGATCACAAATGGGCACACAGACTGTATACCTTGGTATGAGCCGTATACCCTTCCACGGGACCCCTGGCAACATTTTTTTTTACTCAATTTATTAATGGCATTTTTGTAATTATGACTTCTTCCTAGGGACTTTTGTGACCTTCTATGCAATCCTAAGACATTCAAATGACCAAAACTTTATTTCCCTCATTCAAATTCACTCTCACACTTAGAATTATATTGAACTCTCTTAAGAACTTCTCTCAAAGACTCTAGTGGAGAATTAACTTGGGATTCAAGGAAGGACTTCAATCTTCATCAAATTATTTTTAGTTCTTCTTGGTGAATTTAGGTATGTGGGATTGATTCTTGGTCCTTTTCAACCAAAAGTACCTAAACTCTTTTACTTGAATTTTCATTAATTTTAGTTTACTTTAAATATGAGTTTATAAGATTATTGCTTATTTAATTCAATTGATGTATGGGCTATGTTTCATTTATGATTTTAAAGTGATTTAAGCCCTAATATGATGAATTGCATTGAAGTTATTAAGATATGAATGTGCATGTCCCCTTTAAAGCTTGATTTAGGCTCGGGTAATCTAAATTGTGATTTACTTGTGGTTTTACTTAGATTTCATATTGTATTATTGATTTTAGATTAAATCTCTATATCCCATGCTATTCTCATCTCATTCATGACATATGCATACATGACTATGGTTTTTATAAATTTATTATGTGGGCTAAGTCTCAATTATAATGATGTTTATGATTTCAATGAAAGTATGAGTATGACAAGGATGTAATCATATTAATGTTTATGATTATGGCTCTTTGATAAATTATGGGTGTTTACACCACTATGTTTATGGAGCACTGATTGAGGTTGGAGGCAGGGTGGGTTATCCCCAAAGGTCCATACTCCTATCTCATAAAGGTTCTCAAAGGAGCATAGAATTGAGAGTGGAGGCTGGGTGGGCTATCCCCAAGGATCCATACTCTTTTCTCATGTCTATACACTTAATGGAGTTATTCCTATGCATGAAAGTAATGACATGAAGTATGATTTGACTTTTAAACCCAAGTATGCATAAATATGAAGTATGTTTGGCTTTTTAGTCTAAGTATGCATGCATGAATATGAAATGTAATTTGGCTTTTAAGCCTAAGTATGCATGTAAATGATTTGAAAGTCTTATGCCTCTTTTACAAGCACGTATATGTAAATGTATTCTTGTAGGATGATGACCTAGCACCGATGGGATTGGAGGCAGGGTGGGCTATCCCTAAGGATCCACACTCCTTTCTCTTGAACTATGTGCCTTACATAGGTTTATGTGTATGCCCCTTTGTGGGTGATGATGATGAATATTAATGGATCTACCTTTGGCAAGTAGGTCACTTCTTTATCCATTGCGGGGAAGACGACGGAGTTCCAAGTTATAGTTCACTTGGTCTTATGTCGGTTATTGTCGCATACCATTATATATGAAGTATTTTTGCATTCATGCATCATGCATCTCATGGTATATTGATATATTATTCTCTTGTTATATGATTCTTTCTATATATGTGTCCTTGTCATCTAACATTGAATGCAAGTTTAATAAGTCATATGCATTGCATGCCCCATACCTAGTACATTCAAACATATTAATGCATACTTTTTCTTGCATGATCTAACCATGTAGGGACTAGAGATTACCTTCATCCACCGCACGACAGCTAGATTCGATCTTGAGATACTTGTCGTGGTGAGTCCTATCTTCCAAGGACAACCCACCATTCCTCTACCTATGATGTTCCGTTTATGTTATTTACTTTGAGGGTGAGCCCAGAACATGTCTTGACCCTCATCCTATCTTATGACTAGAGACCTTGTTGGACATCTTTTAGACTCTCGCATGGTTATACGTTATGTGTTGTATTAAGAGATTATGATTATGATTATGTATCCGATGATAATTATGATATAGAAATATGATATGATATGGAACTGTGAAAGATCCTAAATCCCGTATTTCCCCCATAGAGTGAGTCATGCTTATCCGCCCCTTATTCCTTATGTGTTATGCGTTATGTGAATTCATGTTAATCCCTATCCTTGTGATGTTCCCATAGCTTGAATCCTGCTTTCCCATCCCTTAGAACTGTAAGTTTACTATTTCATATGCGCTTTTGAACCAAATGATGTATGAATTGGTGCTTTGAGGCTATTTTGGGGACTTTTGAGTTCCCATTCGCCATGTCACTCCTAGACGTCCGGGTCATGAAAAGCTTAGTATCGAAGCACTAGGTTTGTAAATGATCCTCAGAGTCCAACATGCTGCATCGAGTAGAGTCCTATTCATGGGTGTGAAGTGCACCATGCCAATAAGTGGGAGGCTATGATGACGTTCTAGAAATTGTCTCACTTCTTCATGTCATATGTCATGCTTTGGACCGTATATTAAGGTCTCCTAATCCAGATGATGTCCTTGCTACATAACAGAAAATGCCTCCATGAAGAGCTCCACCAAGACCGGCCCCCGGCTAATAAAGACCAAGTTCCTCAAGGACCTATGGAAGAGCCTATCTCGAATGGTGAATTTCATATGGCTTTCACTATGCTTGCACAAGTTGTGACTTCTCAGACTAGGTAGGCTAATCTTTCTCCCCGTGATCCCACCCGGGCTTCTAGAGTGAGACATTTCACCCGGATGAACCCTCCAGAGTTCTATGGGTCAAAGGCTGATGAGGATGCTAAAGAGTTTATTGATGAGCTCACTGTGGTGTTGACTGTTATGGGAGTTACTTCTGAGGAGAAAGCGTAATTGGTTGCTTATCAGTTGAAAGATGTGGCCCAAGTGTGGTACACTTAATGGTTGATGGGGGGGGGGGGTCTATGGTAATGCTATTAATTGGGAAAAGTTCAAATTTGTATTTCTGGATCGTTTCTCCCCACTTGAACTTAGGGAAGCCAAGATGACATAATTTATCAACCTTAAACAGGGTAGTATGAATGTGAGGGACTATGACCTTAAGTTCACAAAGCTCTCCAAGTATGTTCCTACGCTTGTGGCTGACCCCCGTGAAAGAATGCACAAGCTTATTTCTGCTGTCTCTAATTTGGTTACGAAGGAATGTCGAATGACTATGCTTATTCGGATATGGACATCTTCAGTCTCATGACATATACTGAACAGATCAAGGGAGAAAAGCTCAAAGAGAAGAGGGTGAATGATTCTAAGAGGGCCTGTTATGATAATGAGTTATCCAACTCCAAGAGTGGTAGTGGTTATGGTCGCTTCCAACAGGGCCAAGGTTCTAACGCAAGGTTTGGTAATGCTAGGGTACCTTCCCCAAGGCACAGATTAAAGGTGGACCATTTCCTCCTTGATATAGCAAGTGTGGGAAGGCTCACCCCAAGAAGTGCTTTTGGGGTTCGGGTGCTTGGTTTGGGTGTAGTGAGATAGGCCACAAGCTTGCTGAGTGTCCATAGGAACCACAGAAAGGCCAGGTGGTTCAAGGTAATCAAGTCCAACCAAGAGCTCCACAAGGTGGTGCCCCTAGAAATCACAGGTTATATGCTGCATGCTCGATAGGAAACGGAGGAAGCTCTAGATGTTGTGACCAATATGTTGAAAGTCTTTGATTTTGATGTTTATGCATTGATTGATCCGGGTGCCAATTTATCTTTTGTGACTCCTCTATTGGCGGTTAAGTTTGGTTTGAGTCCTGAAATCTTGAGGGAGACTTTTTCAGTCTATACTCCTCTGGGTGAATCTACAGTTGCTCATACAGTCTATCGGGGTTGCCCCATCTCTTTTTTGCATAAAGTCTTCCTATGTGACCTTGTGGAACTTGAGATGTTTGATTTTGATATTATTCTTGGGATGGATTGGTTGCATGTTTCATATGCTTCTATAGATTGTAGAACCTGGAAAGTCAAGTTTTAATTTCCGGATGAGTCTGTTCTTGAATGGAAGGGTAGTGACTCCACTATTAAGGTTGGTTTATTCCCTACCTTAAAGCCTGAAAGATGATTTCCAAGGGGTGTATTTACCATGTTTTGAGGGTTAAAGATGTGGAATCTAAGTCACCTGTTCTTGAATCAGTTTCGGTGGTGAATGAGTTTTCGGATGTGTTTCCCGAAGATTTACCCAGTATTCCTCCCGAAAGGGAAGTAGACTTTGGCATAGATCTTCTCCCGGATATGCAACCTATCTCTATTCCTCCTAATCATAAGGCACCGGCTGAGTTGAAAGATTAGTTGAAAGACTTGTTGGAGAAAGGCTTTATTGGGCCAAGTATACCACTATGGAGTGCTTCGGTGTTATTTGTAAGAAAGAAAGATGGATCTTTTCAGATGTGCATTGATTATAGGTGATAAGGAGGTACGATCTATGATTTATCATTCATCGACGTTGATAAGATCCATCCATTTAATTGAATAAGGCAACCATCAAGGATAAATACCCGTTACCAAGGAGCAACGACTTGTTTGATCAACTTCAAGGGGCCACCTATTTCTCAAAGATTGAACTCAATTCTGATTATCATCAATTGAAGGTTAAGGAGTATGACATTCCCAAAATGGCTTTTCGGACTAGATATGGGCACTTTGAATTTGTGGTGATATCGTTTGGTTTAACTAATGCTCCAGCCATGTTTATGGATCTTATGAATCAGGTGTTCAAGCCATTTCTTGATAGTTTTATGGTTGTCTTCATCGATGATATTCTTATTTATTCTCGAAGTGAGTGGGAGCATAGGGATCATTTGAAGATAGTTCTTCAGACTTTAAGGGAGAAGCAATTGTATTCTAAGTTTAGCAAATGTGAGTTTTGGTTAGGTAAGGTAGCTTTTCTTGGTCATGTGGTACTCGGTGATGGTATTAAGGTTGACCCGAAGAAGACTGAGACTGTGAAGAATTTCCTAGACCATTGACTCCTTCGGATATCCGAAGTTTTCTTGGGTTAGCTGGTTATTATAGGAGATTTGTTGAAGGTTTCTCATCTATTGCATCTCCATTGACCAAGTTGACCCAAAAGAAGGCCAAGTTTGTATGGTCGGACAAATGTGAGAAAAATTTTTAGACTTTGAAAGATAGGCTTACATTGGCTCCTATTTTGACTTTACCAGATAGCTTAGATGGGTTTGTGGTATATTGTGATGCTTCTCGAATTGGGTTGGGTTGTGTGCTTGTGCAACATGGTAAGGTTATAGCTTATGCATCAAGGAAATTGAAGGTGTATGAGCGTAATTACCCAACTCATGATCTTGAGTTAGCGACGGTGGCGTTTGCTTTGAAGATTTGGAAACATTATTTATATGGAGTTCATGTTGATGTTTTCACCAATTACAAGAGTTTGCAATATATGTCCACTCAAAGGGATCTTAACTTGAGGAAAAGGTGGTGGTTGGAACTCCTCAAGGACTATGACATGAGTGTACAATATCATCCCACCAAGGAAAATGTTGCAATTGATGCTCTTAGTAGGCTATCTATGGAAAGTGTGGCTTATGTTGATGAAGGGAAGAAGTAGTTGGCAAAGGATGTTCACCATTTGACTAGATTGGGTGTTAGGTTGGCCGACTCTAATGATGGTGGTATTCATGTTCAGTGTATGGCTGAATCTTCTGTGGTTTTTGATGTCATGGCTAAGCAAGACTTAGACCCGTTATTGGTCTAGTTGAAGAATTTGGTTGCCGAAAAGAAGATAGAGGTTTTCTCCCAAGGGGGAGATGGTGTGCTTCGGTATCACGATTAGTTGTATGTTCCGGACGTGGATGATAATAGGAGGGTGATCATGATTGAAGCCCATAACTCTCATTATTCTATTCACCCGGGATCTACTAAGATGTATTGGGATTTGAATGAAGTGTATTGGTGACATGGTATGAAGAGGGATATAGCCAAGTTTGTAGTCAAATGTCCTAATTGTCAATAAGTGAAAGTAGAGCACCAAAGGCTCGGTGGTTTGGCTCAAGATATTGAGATTCCTACTTGGAAGTGGGAAGATGTGAACATGGATTTTGTGGTTAGTTTGCCTCAGACCCAAAGGAAATTTGATTTAATTTGGGTTATTGTTGACCAAATGACTAAATCGGCTCATTTCCTACCGGTCAAGACTACCTTTAGTGTCGAAGATTATGCAAGGTTGTATATCCAAGAGTTGATGAGGTTGCATAGTGTGCTTAGGTCTATCACATCGGATTGTGGCGCCCAATTTATTTCTCACTTTTGGAGGTTGTTTCAAAGAAGACTTGGTACTAAAGTGAAGTTGAGAACCGCTTTTCATCCTCAAACCGATGGGCAAGTCGAAAGAACAATTCAAACTTTGGAGGACATGTTGAGAGCTTGTGTGTTGGAATTCAAGGGTAATTGGGATGATTATCTACCACTCATTGAGTTTGCTTATAACAATAGCATTCATACTAGCATTAGTGTGACACTATTTAAGACTTTGTATGGTAGGAGATGTAGATCTCCAGTGAGGTGGTTTGAGTTGGGAAAGATGGCTTTGATTGGCTCGGATTTTGTATTGGAGGCTATGGAGAAGGTGAAGTTGATTAGGGAGTGGTTGAAGACGGCTCAAAGTCACCAAAAGTCCTATTCGGATGTTTGAAAGAGAAATCTTAAGTTTTTTGTTGGTGATTGGGTGTATGTGAAGGTCTCACCCATGAAGGGTGTAATGCGTTTTGGTAAGAGAGGTAAGTTGAGCCCCCGGTATGTAAGTCCTTATGAGATTATTGAGCATATTAGGAATGTGGCTTATAGGTTAGATTTGCCTCCGGATTTGAGTTTTATTCACCTGGTTTTCCATGTATCTATGTTGAGGAAATTGGTTGGTGATCCCAGCACCATTATGCCTTTGAAAGGTGTTGAGGTTGAGGAGAACTTGTCTTATGAGGAAGTTCCGGTTGAGATTTTGGATAGGCAAGTAAAGCAGCTTCGCACAAGGATGTGGATTCGGTAAATGTGCTTTGGAGAAATCAACATGTGGAGAGTGCTACATGGGAAGTAGAGTTGAACATGATGAAACAATATCCCCATATTTTCTAATCTACTCAAGCCTAAGGTATTAGGTTCTTCCTATTCCAAGTGTAACTAATTCTTTCACTCTTGTGTTTCAGACATGACATGCATACATGTGCACGAAAATGATTTTTAAGATGTTTTGAATGATTTGAATATGTTTTAATATGAGTTTTAATGACTTTATTATTTTTAAGTGACGAAATATGCATTGTATCTTGTGTTTGGATGTTCCATGTTCTAAGTCAAGCCTTGTTCTAGCACATTTGAGGACAAATGTTCCCAAGGGGGAGATGATGTAAGGACCCAGACTTTGTATGACCTTAATGGAGCTTGGAATTTGGTTCCGAAAAGTTTTTGACCAAGGTGACACTTCATGGAAGCCTCTAGGGGCCATGTGAAGGTATACAGACCGTGTAGAGGTGCCTTGGGGTGGCCCTTGGCTTTGTGGGTAGAGTATTGGCATTAATGTGGAGTTTAAGACTAAGGATCACCTCATATGAACCCCACACGGTCCATGTGGAGGACCACGTGGAGGGCCTGGGCCTTAAAAATCCATATTTTTGCCAAGGCACTTCACA
The DNA here is from genome assembly GCA_029948455.1 of Solanum rostratum. Classification (NCBI taxonomy): domain Eukaryota; kingdom Viridiplantae; phylum Streptophyta; class Magnoliopsida; order Solanales; family Solanaceae; genus Solanum; species Solanum rostratum. Next base: position 37,354,598 of record CM057050.1, on the reverse strand, counting down.
CATGGACTTCTCACAGACCATATAACCCTTCAAGGTTTGTGAAGCCTTCTGTATGAGCGTCAAAGCAATTAATGGCGTATACCCTCCCATGAGACCCCTGGCAACATTTCTACTCGATTCATTAATGGCGTTTTCATAATTACGACTTCTCCTAAGGGACTTTTGTGACCTTCTATGCTATCCTAAGACATTCAAATAAGCTAAACTCTATTTCCCTCATTCAAATTCACTCTTACACTTAGAATTATATTGAAATAAGAACTGCTCTCAAAAACTCTAATGGAGATTTAGCTAGGGATTCAAAAAAGGACTCCAATCTTCATCAAATTCTTCTTACTTCTTCTTGGCGAACTTAGGTATGTGGGATTGATCCGTTCAAACCAAGAAGACTCAAACTCTTTTACTTGAATTTTCACGAATTTTAGCTTACTTTAAATATGGGTTTTTAAGATTATTACTTATTTAATTCAGTTGATGTATGGGCTATGTTTTATTGATGATTTTAAAGTGATTTAAGCCCCAATATAATGAATTGCATTGAAGTTATGAATATGCATCTCCCCTTTAAAGCTTGGTTTAGGCATGGTAATCTAAATTGTGATTTAAATATTGATTTACTTGTGGTTTTACTTGGATTTCATATTGTATTGTTGATTTTTAATTAAATCTCTATTTCCCATGCTATTCTCATCCCATTCATGGATTATGCATGCATGACTATGGTTTTCATGAAGTTTATGATGTGGGTTAAGTCCTAATTATGATGATGTTTATGATTTCAATAAAAGTATAGGTATGACAAGGATGTGATCACATAAATGTCTATGATTATGGATCTTTGAGCAATTATGGGTGTTTACACCACTATGTTTATGGAGCACCGATTGAGGTTGGAGTCAGGGTGGGCTATCCCAAGGGTCCATACTCCTTTCTCATGAAGGTGCTCAAACGAGCATAGAATTAAGGTTGGAAGCAAGGTGGGCTATCCTCACGGGCCCATACTTCTTTCTCATCAAGGTGCTCAAAGGAGCATAGAATTGAGGTTGAAGGCAGGGTGGGCAATCCCCAAGGGTCCATACTCCTTTCTCATACCTATCTACTTAATGGAGGTATTCCTATGCATGAAAGTATGACATGAAGTATGATTTGGCTTTTTAAACCAAGTATGCGTTAACATAAAGTATGTTTGGCTTTTTAGCCTAAGTATGCATGAATATGAAATGTGATTTGGCCTTTAAGCCTAAGTATGCATGTAAATGATTTGAAAGTCTTACGCCTCTTTTACAAAAACGTATATGTATATGTATTCTTGTAGGATGATGACCTAGCACTAATAGGGTTGGAGGTAGGGTGGGCTATCCCCAAGGATTGAAACTCCTTTCTCTTGAACTATATGCGTAACATAGGTTTATGTTTATGCCCCTTTGTGGGTGATGATGATGAATGTTATTGGATTTATCTTTAACAAGTAGGTCACCGCTTTATCCGTTGTGGGGAAGATGACGGAGTTCAAAGTTATAGCTCACTTGGTCTTATGTCGGTTACAATCCCATCCCCGTTATATATGAAGTATTTTCACATTCATCCATCATCCATGTCATGACATATTGATATATTATTCTCTTGTTATATGATTCTTTCTATATATGTGTCCTTGTCATCTAACATTGAATGCAAGTTTGAGAAGTCGTATGTATTACATGCCCGTATGCTTAGTACATTCAAATGTAATAACGTATACTTTTGCCTACATGGTCTAACCATGTAGGGACCGGTGATTACCTTGATCCACTATACGACAGCTGGATTGGATCTTGAGATACTTGTGGTGAGTCCTATCTTCCGAGGACAACCCACCATTCTTCTACCTATGATGTTTCGTTTATGTTATTTACTTTGAGGGTGAGTCTGGGACATGTCTCGGCCCCCATCCTATCTTATGACTAGAGACATTGTTGGACATCTTGAAGACTCTTGCACGGTTATATGTTATGTGTTGTATTTGGAGATTATGATTATGGTTATGTATCAATGACTATTATGATATGGAAATATGTTATGATATGGAATTGTGGAAGATCCTAAGTCCTGTACTTCCCCCATAGAGTGAGTCATGCTTACCCTCTCCTTAGTCCTTATGCGTTATGTAAATTCATGTTAATATCTATCCCTATGATGTCCCTATAGCGTGAATCCTACTTTCTCGTCCCTTAAAACTATGTGTTTACTATTTCATATATGTTTTTAAACCAATGGTGTGTGAATAGATGCTATGAGGCTAGTTTGGGGACTTTCGGGTTCCCATTCGCCATCTCACTCCTAGACCCTAGGTCCGGGTCATGACATGTATGCCGAAACCAACTTACAAAGACAGCGCATAACCAAATCACACTGTCACACGACCAAGGTATGGTGTTGTATGTGGCTGTAAGGCCCTAGTATCCATTCCTGTATGCCAATTGATCCCCCCATAAGCCCAGAAGGTACACCCACACACAAGCAGGGTGTGGTAGGTGTATTTGTGGAATTGGGTAAGAACAGTGTATCTCGTGCCAGCTTGTAGCACCCGACCTCTTGATCCCGTGTTGGAACACGTCACCCGATCCTATGCATCCTGTTGGTCTGTGACACCCAACCTAGGTATGTACATATATAACGGTGGGATGAATCCCTCTATCGTGACAAAATGAGTCACCTGATTTTAGAATGTATATCGTGTCGACCCGCGACAACTAATCTTGTAGGTCACCCAAGTCACCCTATGAATATATGTAGCCATGTGGATCTATGCACAACAACTCTATGGTAGCATTAGTTTAAGCCTAGGCTAAGGCCCATAGAGAATAGATAACTAGAGGTATCTTTCCCATCTAGAATCACAACAACAACCCAGCTGATAAGTGTAATAAATAACCATGGCGACAATATACATGCCAAGTGGTAATGTAACAAGTCCCCAGAACGAGATGGAAGGCAAATCAGCTGATCAACATACACAAACGCCCCGCAACAATAGATAACCCAACAGTTTCCTGGGGTATGGCATATATCTCTCAATCAAGATTACATCCACATCACCAAACGATCAGGGGACCAGTATAATCGTACACCGCCCCAGCAGAATCATGGTGCATAGTTAGGAGCACAATTGACAACTAATCTGCCAAAAATATAGCATATTTCTCCGATATCAAACAACCCAACAGGTATACAAGTAGCCAAATAGGCATACGTCTCAACAGAATTAGTACAAGACGGTGTCTAGCCATAGACAAGTTCGTTATAGCCCAAAAAAAAATACAAGTACCCAGAGTATCCATAGACAACCCGACTACCAAGTACAACCGATATCCAGAACAATAAGTGTCAATGGAATCATACCTTTAAGGCGTAGCATGGTATATAGCCAACAATCGGTCCCTCAAGGCATTACATACCACTAGCACCAGGCCACTCTCACCGATAGGCAAGCATTAAGCTAGATATACGTACCAATAATGTGGCATATGTTACATTTAACTTTCACTAAGCTCATTCCCGATTTAATAGTGCCACAACCCAACATGTATAACGGTTATAGCTATTACAGTACTAAAAATAGTGAATACAAGCCCAAGTCATCATGTATCATATACTGTGAATCCCAACCATATACAGATATGTACCCCATATTTCAGCTCGTTCTAGAGGAAGAGGGAACCTTAAGCAGGATATGATCATAACATGAGTAGCAAGCAATTAGAAATATACCAAACATACGTAGGTATCAATATCAGTAGGCCTAACAGGGCAAATACACACTTAAATAGTCAAACATATTTATACAGGTAGCATCAATGTTTAGCTTACCTCAGTCGCGCTCTATCTCGCATTTACAACCCTTCCCAGAAGCTATCACAACCCAAACAGTGTTAAAACTAGCTACCAGAACAAATGCAGGTATTAAAAAGTCAAACAGTAATCACAATCTCAGCATCACACATATATACTTTACTAAAAAATCTCCAACAACAAACAAGCTCTCACTACATATTTCGACTCAATCTAGCGGTAAGAAAAGCATAGCCTACCTAGAAGGTGAAACCATGTGCTCCGAATTAATCCACATGAGTTTTACCTCTCCAGATCGTCTCCAAATGATGCTCAACTATCAAAACATGAATCACAACGTAAATACGATTGTTCTAGCTATAATATCTTAAGAAACAGGGAAAAATATGTCAATTACGACTAAAATGGAGAAAATTAGGCCCACGCCCAAAATACCAAACCAACCCCCATAAAATGATCTCTATGTCACCCCGAGTCTATAGCGAAAAATTGAGCGCAAAATGAGGCTCGGAATAATGAGAGTTAAGCGCAAAATGAGACAAAACATTTACTACAGTAGCTTCTCGATCAGAATACTCAAAAATACAATCAAATTAACAAAATCCAAATATACCACAGCGTGCGCCTCGAAAGGTAGTACATTTTAGACTCAAAATTTTACTTAATTTCTATAAGAAATGGTGAAGATATCGCAATTTGAAGTTTTCGGCAATTTACAATAATATATGCAGCAAAAATAGTGAGCTTTACCTCTAACGGCATGCCAAAAGCAATTCTCAATACTTCCACGATATTTTTCTCAAAAAGATACACAAGTTAGCCGCCGGCCGGCCCCGGCCGTTTACATGAGCATAGGGAATCTATACTCGAGCGTTCCACTGGTATTTATTAGAGTTGAGATAACTTTGCTTGACAATTAGGATCTCTTTACAAAGAAAAATATGAATAGCAATCATAGAGGCCCGCGTCTGAAATGGCGCGGGGAAAGAAGAGAGGGCATGTGGGCTTCTTTCACTTTTTGGTTAGATCAGCTAGAGTTCCAAAGGGGTTGCAAATGGATCCGCCGGTTCACCAATCATTGATGGTTCTAAAACGGCTAAGCCTACATTACATGCAAAAATACCTAGAATTACTACTGGAAAAAAAAAATCTAATCGAAAATGACATTCTGGACTCAACGACATGATCAAAATTCCCACGAATGTCGCTTTTTTCCAATGTGGGTCCTACTTCCCAATATTGAAATCTACTGAAGGGGCCAAAATGCACACGAAAGCTCCGAGAACCAAACGAAGGGTCCTCCTAGACCAAACTCGACGTTCTGAAGCTAACCACAGTATCAGAATTTCCATTTGGGCCGTTTACCAAGGATGTTGACTAAAGTCCACTATAGACCTATTTCGATGACTAAATTTGCAACACTTGATATAACTTCATCGAACATGCTCCTAGCTTAATTTGGTCGTTCCGGAGCTGATGGAATCATCATAATTTCACTTCACTGCCGACTACTAGGTCTTTATCTGAAAATTCATTTTACAGTTATAATCTTCCGTCCAACTCAAAAAGCTATATAAATTTTATACGATTCATCTAGCAACCACCCTAACAGTACCAAAAAGTCAAAATGGTCCGGGATCGCTATGCACATGCTTAAACTGACACTATAATCATGAAAAACACAGAAATGACCTAGAAGGTTATTACATTAGTATATTTTCAAAAGTCAATATATAATATATAATTTAATACTATCATTTATAAAGGCCCTTATTTATTTAATATAAATTTAAAACTTAATATAACCTTATGATTGCACTTGTATAACCAAACAATACACTTGTAATAATAATATAATTACATTGTGAGAATTAAATAGGTCATCGTAATTATTAGGATGATAACTACATCACAAATCATCAAATGAGCTTTCCAAAAGGATCTTTAGAGAAAAAAGAGCAAAAGAAGTGGAGGTAAAACCTAGAGAGGGCGTTGGGTAAGGTGGTGGAAAAAGTAAAAGGTAGCGCCCACGTGGAAAAATTACAAAACTACACAACATATTTTACCATATTTTCTAATAATCCCTACCATTTTAAAAAATTACAAAAGTCCCGTATTTTCACACTCTCTCTTCAACTTGTAGATACCTAGACTATTATTTCTCTCTCCTTCTTAATTTATCCTATATTATCTCCTAATTTTAAGTATTCTAATCAATATCTACATAATCTTCCTATTTTTTTTAGTTGTGTAATCAATCTTTTCATGATTGATTTCAAATTTTTTATCATTATTTTCAAACTAAACAAAAGGGAAGAAATTGAAAAGGGGAGTAATCTTTTATGATTATCTCTTTTGCTAAACCAAATAAACATTGATTGATACGTGTAAAATTTTTGGCATTTTTGGTATTGATACACAACACTAGGATTATGCAGTCTTTTTTAACCTAATCGTTACTTTGATTTATCAAATAAAATAACTATTCAGGTATCTAAATTAAGTATAAACAATACAATTAACATGTATCTAATTCATTAAATAAAATAGGTAGTTGTTTTTGGAAGAATAAGTTCACGCATCAAAACTGTTAATGTTGAAGAAATTCAAAATCAAGTCAAAATATTTTTGCAAAATCAAACTAAACAATGATTGGAATGTGTTTTCTAGGTGTTTTTTGGTATTGATACATAATACTAGGGTTATGAAGTCATTTTTTTACCTAGTCGTTTTTATATTTGATACTTGAATTTATGTACTTAATTCAAGGTTTTGATACTTGAATCCGTCTATTTGATTCTTGGACAACATTTTAGATTATTTGTGTTGTAGATACTTGATACTTGACTTAATGTACGTGAAAAGTATATTTGATACTTGAATTATGATTTTTCAGACTTGGAACCCCCCAACTGCATTTTCACAGTACCTGGTGTGCTTTCATGTATCAATATGTAAACAACATGAAATCTGTGTATCAATTCACAAAATTCATATAGAAAGACACACAGCGCAACAAATAGTATAAATTTGATACCTCAAAAAAATGTAAAAGAAACTCCCACAAACAAGTAAAGAAAACGGTATCCTACATTATTTCAACAATGAAGAAATTATAAAAAACTATGTTGAAGAATCAAACTTTCGGCAACAAAAGGCAAGTGATAATGAGCTTTTCCTTTTTTCTCCTTTTTTACATGTCATTTTGGGACTTTGAGTTTTGAAGTTGAAGCTATATTCTTGATGACCTCCACCTCTTCTTGGGAATTCTCTTCAATGGACTCATCTTAATAGTGTTGGCATTGTCGTTTATTGTTTGAGAATCCATTGAAAAATTTCGCTGATCAAATGGACAAAATCAGTTTGGGGAAAACTTTGAAACGAAGAATGAAAAGAAAATTTTGAAAAGGAAAGAAATAATTGTGTGAAAATAATTTTGAAAAGGAACGAAAATTTGAAAAGGAAAGAAATAATTATGTTAACATTAAGGAATCGCCTTTTAATTGTCAGATTTCTTTTCCTTATTTAACGTAACAGATTTAAATTCATATTAATGTATCAATGACACAAAAAAAGGGATTTTGGGTAATTTTTAAAGAGTCGAAAAAACTAGAAATTATGAATAACCAGTATGGTATTTATGAAACGTATATGGTTGTTGCTAGGTGAGCATTAAATGCAAAAAGAGATTAAAGGTAAGGATGTCACAATGAGCCCAAATATAGATAATTCAGCCAACTCGTCCAAAATTTTATGGGTTGGGTTTAAGACAATTTTAATTGGATTCAATCTCAACTCATTCAAGTCTTAAGTCATATAAAAAGAATCTTCAATTGAGTCCAATTTAATCTTTAATTTCAACCCATTCTAAAGCTCTTTACTTGCATTTGTGTAATGTATGTTTTCTCTCTATTTTATATTTTTTTCATCATTTATCCATCAATTTGTAACTTTCTATTTTTATTTTTTGAGTTTAAAATCAAATTGTAGTCATAAAAAAAATAATATGTTAAAATCATTTAGATTGTGCGGGTCAAATTGGGTGAGTCATAGTTCAACTCGAATTTTAGCCAATTTGAGCCTAACTCGTTTGAGCCCAAAGTAAATTTGGATGGTTCATAACCCAACCCAATTTCAACCCAACTCGCCCATTTGACATTCCTAACATAGAGACGAAAAAGCAACCAAAGAAAAAAAAGAAACTGAATTGAGAGAACACCATACATACAAACTTAGATATTCATCGTATGCTTGAATTTTGATGGATAGAGTGAGTGGATTTGATATGGTTATGCCCCCGATTGGAATACACATCATGGAGCATCTCTGTTAAATTGTGAGGGCACTTAATGGTTAGAATAAGATGACTTATTTGCAATATGTACATGCACATGTTGGTTCTATATTCCATAAAGAGTCAATTTTATTGGTTGTCATTTTGCATGAAGAGTCTTTGATTAAATTGTGCTTATAAATGAGTTTAAGCTCAGGATTAAATTGTCTAGGTTAACCTGAGTGTGAGCAACTGTCCAATTGGTGTTATTAAGGCATTGAGACTGCATGGTATATAAGGAATTATTCGAGGAAACCAAAAGCTTTTAAGTGTAAGGTTGTAATATTGAGCATCTCTAGTAACAAGGAGATTAGTTACAAGCTACTGTGTGCAGTTAGATGAATTATTAATATCCTAGAGATCAAAAAAAGGAAAGAATAATCTCAAGGATTACTGCTGAAACTGAGTATAGAAGCATGGCTGGAACAATGTCAAAGTTGATATGGATTCATAGTCGACTGACGGAATTGGGGTTACAAGTTGAACTTCCTATGAACCTTTTATGCAACAACGCAACTTCAGATAGTATCAAGCCATCAAATCCCATGTATCATGAACGTACAAAGCACACAGAAATTCATTGCCATTTTTTCAGGAAAAAATTACAAGGACTGATCACAACTGATCATGTAGGCAGTAAGGAACAGATTGCAGATGTGTTGACTAATGGACTGAAAGACAGCAGCATGATTACCTTTTAGCAAGTTGGAGAAGATTAATGTGGTCAGGGGTCCAACTTGAGGGGCAGTATAGAGGGCTACATAGTTGTTGATGCTTGTACTTAGTCAATTAGGCTAATGCAGGTTCTACATTGTTCGTTGGGAAATATCTGTAGTTAGTTAAAGATAATTAAATTATATAAATAGGAGTAGCTACAGTGTATTTGAAATTGTTGCAGAAATGAGAATTACAAATTAATTCCCTCTTCAAAAAATGCTTTTTCTTCTTCAAGCTTTAGCTTCCCTTTTAACAGAAATGAAAGATGCTTTTGGACATGAGAAGAATCTGAGGATTTTCCATTCCAAGAGCAAAATCGATCATACAGCACATCCCAATTAAAAATGGATTAGTAACCAAATTTGAGTCCCATATTTATGTTGAGGTTGTTGCAAAATCTATGTTAACATGATAGGTAAGGACGAATGCACCTAGACAAACTCTAGGAAATATTGGCCATTCCAGAAATTTCCCGTATGTGGAAAAACATACCGTAACACTAGTAAGGATTTTCTCTGATTATATTCCTTCTTTGCTACCCCAGACCCCACTTATGGAACTTCGTTGCGTATGTTGTTGTATATTCCTTCTTTGCTACCTACGGTTAGACCTCCAAAAATCCACCAGTTACTGGCTCTACTCTTAAGCTTCATCCATGTAGTATTTGGCCTAGCTATCATACCCTGCCAGGACCATCTGCTGGCCTAATGATTGAATCATGCTAATAAGCAGGCACAACCACCCAAACATAGAAAAGATCAAAAGAAAAGAAGAGGATCTACTGAGAAACTATAAATCGTCTTTCGGGGCCAACGAACCAGCATTCCTCAGCGACCAAAACCAACTAAATAATTGTGATGACTTACTGGAAGCAGAATTCTTCTGTTTCTGTCCCATTACGTTGCAAAGCATGTTGTAGTCGTGTTTCAAATGAGGAGCTGCAATTTTTCCCTGTAGAAAACAGTTAGAATGGGTGAGACTTAAGGGATAGTCTATGTCTCAGTAAATTGAAACATCTAGTGATAAATGAAGGTAATACCTTAAATACTTCAAACAGGCAAAAACTCGAACCATGGCAACCCTTCAAGAACAGAAAGAAGCTTCAAATTAGAATGGCAAAAATAGCAAGTAATCACTAACCACCAAAATTCCCAAATGGAACAAATATATATCACCTGTAGCACAAGTTCTTAGCAGCATTGTGACAAGTGGTTTCTATAAGTAGAGTGAGTTCCCAGTCACTCTTTTAGCAAATCTTATTATAAAAGAAAAAAATGACACAGAAGAGGACATGCAAAGAAAAAGTCAAAACGAGAGCTTACACCATCATTGTTGTCTAATGGAAACCTTGATACAAATTGTTTCACAGGAAAGTACTGGTGGATTTTTGTACTTCTGAAAATTAGACAGACAATAAGGCGCTTTATGAACATGTAAGTTCACTGCTTTGACATGACCACATCAAATGAATGATTCGAACAAACCACTGATTGAGCAACATGGACTAAGGCTGCCACTGAAACATTTTATTCTATTTCAATTAAAAGGTGCATGAAAAATTTCCAGTCTCCTAATAATCCAAGAAGATGAATTGCAAAGCAAGGGCCAAACATATTCAGATTCACCATAATATGAATCCAGGAACACTTACTGGCAATGCAATGGGACGTTCATTATGTAGCACTTGCACAAAGTACTTGCTTGAGTTGTCCAATTGGCAGCTGTAAAGGATTAACATGTTATTTCCAGCAAAAGGAGCTATAATACTTCCCCGCCAGTTTCTGTTTTTAGGAGGCTTAGGAGGGAGTTCCAAGCTTTCCTCTCTTTGTATTAGTTCAAACTCTGTAGCAATCAGAAACAGATTTAAAAATTCGGAGTAGGAGCCAATAACTATTCTAATTCTACTGTACAAACACTCACCAGAATCTTCAAGAAATAGCCCAATTAGGCATGAAAAGGGAATGAGAGTTTCTGCATGAGCAAAACGCATTCTTGCTTTTTCATAGATCCCTGGAGCATATCCTTCTGAAGGAGGAGAATGTACAGAAGAGATTCAGAAAGGTGAAAGTAAGAGAAATACAAAACTAGATACAGATTACCCTCAAGTGTATAATTGATTCACATATAAACAAATTTGTTGTTTTGATCTAAGTTCAGTTTAGGGAATACACACATACATGATGAAAAATGACATGAATAGGATAGGAGAATTTCAGATAGACTAGAGTGAGTGATACAGGGAGGCATTCATACTGGAATAAACAATATGAAGATAACTTGAACATCAGAAGCACCTAGTTGAAAAGATAGCTTATAAACATAAGCTTAAATCTCCTGGAGTAGCAACAGAAGCTGCAAATTTAGTGGTTGATCTGGGATAAGAATTTTCTGTATTACTTGGAAGAAGACACTAGAGAGATATACACAAATCATTTTACAAAGGACAGTTGAATGGTAGAAGCTTAAATCCAAGGAACAAGAACAGAATCTGCAAATTTAGTGACTAATCTGGGATATAAATTTTCAAGATTACTTGGAAGGATATACTAGAGAGAGTACACAGATCTTATTATATTTACTGGTTTGGTTCGAGCAAACATCATTTACACCATAACCGTCTCTTCCTTTTAATCTCGTTAGCAGCAACAAAGGGAAGAATAAGACATCCATATGCCTCCGGAGACACTATTTAACCCCCAACCAATAAGAAAAATAAAGAGAAGAAAGAAAAGTTTGTTGGGCTAGTATCACCTTCTTTAGCCTTGATTGCCTGTTCCATTGATTGAATAACATCCTCTAGCAGTGGCACTCCCATTCGATAATTTAGTGTGTCACCATACCCTTTCAGAATGAACAACTCCAAATCATCAGCCCACTCCAACAAAGAAACCTGAAATGAGAACTTGTCAGTAACCATCGATGGCAACAAGAAAGTTCCAATATTCCATATGAATGAAAAGTTGGAGATGTACTTAATATACATGGTGCTCAACAAGCAAATGATATATTTCAATCAAACATTAAAGGAGATGGACTAATCTCTCACCCTCTCCCTGCACTTCACATTATGACCCCAAAAAAAACAAAAATGGAGCTTGCGTACAGCACAGGATATGTATATAGTAACACCTTTTTAATATGGTGTTATAAGATACAGTTTCCACTTGCAATTCATAAGTGTTGATAAAAAGGGGAATTGTGATAGCACCCCACTCTCCACCCCCAAAACATACACAAAGATAATTTTCCGTTTCCAGTTCTCGCCCAAGATAATGAAAACAGAAAAAAAAACATAGAGCAGCAGGAACAATAAAAGGCAAAACATGAAACAGAAATGAAGAAAAAAAATAATAGGATTAGCACAAAGTACCTCAGATGGGCTAAACAGACTACAAGCTTGATTGGTGATGTTCAGCAAGGATGCTTCCTGGGGGAAAAGAGACATAGGAAAGAAGCTCTAGATTAAAAAAAATATAATACAAGGTTTAGCACTCATCGGACTTAATAGTGCTATACACACCTGTCTGCAGAGAAACCATAAAGAAGATACATCTTGTTTTGTAAAATTAAGCCCATATTGCCTGACTAATTCACGAGTAATTTCATGCAAGACAGGTTCTTTGAGCTTGTTCACATTTAGCTCCTGACTTTTCCTAAAAGCCTGCAACCAAATGAAAAGTATCATGATTTTGTTGCTCACTCAACTCGCCAATCAAGCCCCCCACCCACACCACAACCCAAAAAGAAATAACATCCAATCTATAAGGGGGTGTTCGGATTGGCTTATTTTAAGTACCTTAAAAGTTAAAAGCCAAAAGCCATAAGTAGGGAACCCCCAACTTTTGGCTTTTGGCCCTTTTTTTTTTCCTTTTTTAGCTTTAAGAAAGTGCTTAAAAGCATATCCAAACACTTCCAAAACTTACAAAGTGCTTAAAAGCCAAAAACTAAAAAAATAAGTCAATCCAAACACTCACTACATCTTCTTTAGATTAGATGGAACCCATATTCGATAAAATGGAGTAGGAGAAATAACACTGGTAGTGGTAAGGTCCTAAGTTGCTCGGACTCTTCACATTTGGTGCCGCACCCGTGTGGGTGTGGGTGTGGGATCTGTGTCTGATTTGGTCAACCAATTTTGGGTACTTTGACAAAAATCGATGGGGAAAGTTTGGACAGTTTTAATTATTTTTGTAATCAATACAAAAGCTAAAGTGAAATTGAAGAAAATGGAATACTTTTACTTAGAAATTTCTATATCACTCCTTTTCCTTTAATCTCCTTCCGGGAGTCTCCCCAAGTTCTCCATGTAATATCTTATAATTTAGATTTTATCACTCTATTTTTAGATATGTTAGTTATTTTTAGGCAAATCCCTGCACCCGTATCCATATATGGATCCATATCCCCGAACTTTAAAAATTAGATCATGAAGGCTCCGACCTCTAGATCCGCACCCGTATCGGACACCCGCACCCGAGTCCAAGCAACTTAGGTACGGTCTACCCTCTACCCAGACCCATTTGTGGAATTTCACAAGGTATGTTTTTATTGTTGTTGTTGTTGAGAAACAACACTCATGGTTATTTTTTAAAAAAAGAGGAGTAGTAGTGTTAATACAGAACACCATGTCCGGACACTGAAATGTAGTATATTTTGATACTCAGTTCATACTTCTTCTCCTTTATTTTTATTTTTAAATCAGAAACATGCAAGCTCAGCACTAATAAAAGCAAATTTGCAATTCTATGTGCATCAGACTTCTCAAAAAAATTAAAACCACAAATAACTTAGCCCATAATATGAGTTGTGCTCTATACTTCCATCAACATCTTCAATAATAAGTTAATCTCCATTAGCTCAATCCCAGTTTAGTCAGTATCTATTTACTTTTATACCTTTAGGAGATGTTAAACTTACCTATTTTAGGAAAGGAACTTCATTCAGGTGATACAAAATTGTAAACTTTTGAGAACAATCAAACAACGTGTGTACAACTTAACCAGCATTAATGTAGTTATTATTACCTCAAGTCCCAATTTACAAGTAAACGCTCAAAATGCTAGTTAAAATGCATGAATGGAAACCAATATTTGTGTTATTTCACATAGAAAATTTCCACCATATAGGCAGAAAAAATTTGCATGCATACCTTGTAGCTTTGACAACAATCATGAAATCTCAAAACTATGTCACTTGCACGGCTTTCACTGGTAACAGCAAAAGCTCGATGCCTTCCTGGTCCAAGCTTTCCTCTTTCATTAAAGAGACCCATCCCAAATGCCACAGCACTAGCTGATGCCCGAGGAACCTATACATGTAAAGATGAATATTGAAAACAATATTAATGAGAAAGAAACCGGAAGTTGATATGGAATTAGAAGACTTCGAACTTCGATTACAAAGAGTATACTTATAAAATGTAGATAAACTCTCCAATCACACAAATTCAAATACTTGTAAAGCAATTGAATTCTTGATGCATCACTTAAATATGTGAAACTTAAGATGTGCTTTGGTAGATAAATAAAGACAGTTTGCTGAAACCTCTAAAGCCATGTGAGTTGCGTGACAAAGGAAGCAATATAGACAAAAGCCTCTACATATATATCCCTATCGTGTATTTATTTGGAAATCATCTGAGTGACACATCAACACAGGAAGCCAGAAAATGAAGAGAAGGCAAAGCGCAAGTCAAAGGACCAAAAGTGATTGAACTCACAAGATGATGAGATATCCTCTTTTGTTTTTTAATACTAATAAAAAGATGTATAGACATCCCAGTGAAATTTGACACTTCAACTGTCTCTAGCATGTTAGATATTTTTTGATCATTTATTGCAAAAGTTCATTGACTGGTATTGAAACAGAGAGAGGGAAGGATGACTCCAGTCATGCTTTCTTCTTTATTCAATAGGATGACTCTTGCCATTTTCCCCAACTGAATATACAGAAGTAATAAAATAATTTATCAACCTGGGTAGTCTTGATTGAATATACATCTGGGTGGTATTCTTCATTGAACAGGTCTGGAAATCTTTCTCCAACTCTGACTCCGAGATGATATAATTCATCTTCTCCTCCAGTAATCAACTCTCCACCTGTAAGTTTTCCTTTCCAAGGAGACCTCCATCCAGCTAACCAAGCGGGAATTTTCTCCAAAGATTGCTCATGTTCTTTTGCATCACGTACAAGGACTTCCAAATGAGCAGCCAAGGCTTCTAATTCCCTTATCTTCTTCTTCGTTGGTGCACGAGTGCCATGTCTTGCCTATCAAAGAACAAGAAAGCGATCACAACAAATTATCTCTGGAAACATCTTTTATGGAAAAAGCATTACTTTAGAAATTCCAGCCAAAATAAGTTTACCAGCCAGATATCCATAGAGAACTTCAAACTCAAATCCCTGTGGCGCACTGGTATGTCTATGTCGTGTCCATCATAAAATTTGAGAGAGAAGACAAAGCATGCAGCATGGGAACAAACTAAGAGTATGCATGTTAGCACAATGTTGGATGCCTTATGAGGAACCAGTGTGAGAGATAACACAAAGTATGTGAAGTGAGAAAATAATAACTAAAGTGGGATAGAAGTATTTCTAATGAAAATGGAGGGTGCAAAGAAGTGAAGACTCTCTAAATGAAAAATTTATCCATAAAGGATCCGAGTAAAAATTGACCTTGGACTCGGAAAAGGAGAAGAGAATGGTATAGTGAGATAAACACTAGTTGAGATAGTTCAATTATCAACGTGTAAGCATAAAATTTAACATATAAGCATCAGTTAAGTACAGTTCGAGCCACAATTTCCATGCTCCTATAATTCTTTCAGAATAATAACATGGACACTTTATCAATCTGCAGCAGCTTTTAGAAGGAAAAAAAAAGGTAATTTCCTCTTAGATACCCTGTACATGAATGTATTTGGAATTTGAATAATCTAAAATCGTCATAATTTAATTGGATTGGCTAGACATTAAGGAAAACTCACCACTAAATTCAAATGAATGGGAGTCCATTGATCTGCAATTTCAGAAGATATGAAAGAATCTGCTGAAATGTCCTTGGAATCAGCGTACCTGCTCACAAAAAGCAATAAACAAGTGGAGCAATGAATAGAACAACTAAAAGAGGCAAATGGAAACGCCAACACTCAAAAAAAGAACACCAAATTTTTCAACAGAAATTGGAAAGTGAGAATACGTGGTAGATGTTGCACAAATGTAGAACCCTATATATGACAGATCAAATTTCATCATAAACTAATTGAGTATATGAAAGAGACCTTGATACAGTGGCAAGGTGTTTCCGAACGTCGAAGGGTTCATCAGCGTTTGAGGATAAGAAAAGAGAGAGGAGGAGGAGCAGGATCATGATATCCATACCTTCAACGTTTCTGATTTACACAACTTGTCTCTCCTTTTATTTAAACTACATTGTGCATGTGGTTACCTCATCTTTGATATTAATACGTTCATAAAAATGTATTAGGCTATATAGAAGTTTGTCCTTAGGGGTGCATTTCTAATTCTCTTTTAAATGCTTTTAATATTTTTTATTTGGAATTGATTATAATGATTTTTTTAGTCCTTTTCCAAGTTCATTTCATAATTAAAAAAACGTTGAGAATACCTAAATGTGAATAACAATTATGTTACAACAGAGTCTTCATCTTCAAAATTGACTTTCTTCAATTTCTTGACAAATTGCAGACATTCAAGACAACTATGAATGGGTTATAATTCACTCGTGGAAATCTTCCAGCTTCTATTGGACATCTCTCAAGTTCGTTGACTATATTTATGCTGATTGTAGTGAAATTAGTGGTAATATTCCTAGTGAAATTGAAAATTTAAGTGGTTTGTCTTTCTCGTTTCTTCAAGGCAATAAGTTGAGTGAATGCATTCCAAAAACAATAGGAAATTTAGAGAATCGTCAAGCATTGAATTTATATGACAACAAAATATAGGGACTTATCCTGAGGAAATCTGCAATTTAAAGAAATTAAGATTTTTGAGTTTAAGAAATAAAGTGCACATGACTATATGAGAAACAAAGGTAGTACACTAGCGTTAAAACATAAAGTAGGGGATACCTATTTATTTTTCAGAGAAGTTGAAATCACGATGGAGTTTGAAGAGTGTTTAGTATTAATAAAGCAAGGAGAGAAAAGACAAAAGTTGCATATTTTTGTGGTAAAAATAGAAGTTATACCTATTGGAGTTTATTTGGACAGAGGTGTTTATTCAGTTTATGTAAGTTTGAAGAGGCAACATATCATGGTGGAGGATGAGATCATGTGTGATGAAGGAGTCTATAGTTGGGGATTAATTTTTAAGTTGAGGATATTTACGTAATTTAACTTTAAGATATATATATATATATATATATATATATATATATATATATATATATATATATATATATATATATATATATATATATATATATATATAGATCGATTGATAAATAGATAGATAGATAGTCCCTCTGGGGCAAATTAATTTTATTTTTTTTGGAATTTTATCAATGTTTAAAAATAATTTATATCTATATTTATATCTATATTATTAATAGAAGAGGAAAAAACCCACACATTTACCCAAATGGCGGCATAGTAGAATAACAAGTGGCAGCTTTAGTATAAAATTAGTTAATTAGATAATAATTAATTATTAATTTTAACAATATTAAAAAAATCAGATTGTAATGATATATTTAAAAATTAAAAAATCAATTACATTATTTTTCAAATTTGAATTTACAAATAATTTAATGAATGTATATTTTTAATGGAGACCTGTTCTATTTTAAATTGAGAATCATTAATTAGTTACCATTTTAATTTCTGCAAAGATAAATAGTGTAACATCCGGTAAAATTATAAAAAATAGCCCTAGATGAGAGACACTCGCATAACGCATCTTCCCAAATATCATTGACAAATTTCAAGGCCAAAAATGCGGTCAACACAAAAAATTGTGTGGGGAAACGATCTTGGGTGATTTTTAGAGCAATCGGATCGAAAGATCATTTTTCGATGCGAAAACGCGATATTTTCTACTGGATTAGAAAACTTCATCGGAAAATTTTTGACGAAAAAACTCGCAAAACACAAGGGGCATTCCAGACTGTTCATTTTTTCACAAGGAGCATTTTAGATTTTTTCCAACCCCTCCTAAACTTAAAACACGATCAGAATAGACCGTTTTGAGCGTCAAAAGGGTTTTAACACTCATTCTTAAGCCTTCTAAATTTCTGACGAAGACTAGGGCTAAAGAGAAGTGAGGAAAAGCGAGGGTTCAAGGGGATTGAGGACGAATTCTTGCAAAGGTTGATTGTCAAACTCCATACAAAGTATGTAAGGCTAAACTAAAACATGGGAATGTTCTTCCATGTGCCCCTATTGATGATAATAGAAAGATTGTGAAAGTGTTGAGTCTCTATGCATGTTTTCTTGGAAGGTTCTCTTATAAACAATATATTCTAAGTATTTTACACGCTTAATGATCATCATAAACTTGATTTTACTAATTAACTGTTTTTACATGAGTTATTACATAAACCCTATGTGTTACTTTATAAAAGATTGCATGAACGAATCTAGGGATTGAGTCTAGAGCCTTGACTTGAAAATGTTGACTGTGATAGTGGTGTGAGTAGAGTGATGGGTTGATAGAACTTGATGGTCCTGTGACTATTCATAAATGAACTCTAAAGATTGGTTTAATTGATAGTCTTCTTAATGGTTGATCTGAGCTCCTTTGAAAGGTATGATTGGGTATTGAGTTGATTAGATGATTGATAGGCCTAAAGGCTTGATTGTGATAGAACTGATGGATTAATGAGAGTCTTTATGAGACTAATTGATCTGATTGAGTGAGATGGATTGTCTTATGAGCACTGAGTCTTGGGAGGAGATCGAGCACCGAAATGAGTAAGAGTAAGCCCAACTCGTACTCATTAACTACGTTGCCAAACGTCGGTGATGATTAAACTGTTAAGCCAAATGTTTCCTCTTGATCGATAAGTCCCTGAAATAATAGAGGACTTGATTGATTGGATCCATTATGGATTAATTCATTCTTTACCCTAGCAAGTATTGAACGGTTGTGACAACATCAGCGGAGTTGTTGTACAATCACTGGTTCATAAGTGATTGTTGTCAGATAAGAGAAACTCCTAGATAGATTCCATACTAATAGTACTCTGATTGGATTGGATTGAATTGATAGGTCACTGTCTATTCTTTATTCTTGCTTTAGAGTGACATTTGACATCTTGATTGAGTATTTTCCTAAGTAGATGTGATTCTATATTATTCTATCTATATCTATTTCATTCAGCCATTTTACATACTTGTGCATTCCACGTACTGACGTCCATTTGGACAGCCATGATGCAGAGACACGTACTAGAGATCACCAACAGGCACACCGTTGATAATCTATTGCAGTAAGCTGAGTTGGTAAACTCTCTCCTAATTCGGAGGATTCTCATTTATATTTTTCATCTAGCTTTTAGTGTCAGACTTTAGACTTGCTTTATTTTGATGGGTCTGTCATTGGCACCAATTAACAGTTGATAGAGGCTTCATAGACTAAAGTTGATTTGTTGACTGGATATTGTTTTAGCTAGTTTCTTTCATACTAGTCTTATTGATTTGATTCGGACCATTTATAGATTGAGATTTATCCACCCATTTACTATATGTAGGGATGTGCTGTCAAAATACAACACTTTTGATGCTTAAAACTTGGAATTTTGTGTGTTCTCAATGCGATGTTAGTGGGTTTTATGTGTTTTTTTTATTTGCATGATTCTAGGGTTGGCATTGATTTTGGGAAGACTATGCAGAAATTGTTGTTTTTTAATAATGTACGAGACCCTTTACGGGCTGTGAAGGAGGTCTCATGGATAATTCCAATAAGGGGCTGATTTTCTAAAGTTTATTCTACGAACATGTAGACGGGTTGTGAACTAATTTATGAGTCATAGATCGTGTTTCGTGCCCTGAGAATCAGAGAAGAAGGACTTGCTAAAGTTTCATCAGACGAAATCCCCTACGGACCGGAGAACACTTTACAGGCTGTAGAGGGGTGTCATAGATCACAAGTCCAAAATTGCAGCAACAAATTATGAAATCCCGACTACGCATCGTGGAGCACAATACTGGCCGTAAAGCAGTTCGTGAAGCATGTCAACCTAGCTATCCTATTTTGTTTAGGACTTTTCTATAGGTGAATAGTGTCCTAATGGCATATATCAGGGCGATCAAGAACATGTACGATAGAGCCAAAACTCAGGTAAGAACGGTGGGAGGAGACTCAGAGTATTTTCCTGTTGAGATGGGCCTCCATCAAGGATCTGTGTTGAGCTCTTTCCTATTTGCCATAGTGATGGATGAGCTGACACGATCTAACCAGGAGGAGGTTCCATGGTGTATGCTATTTGTAGATGACATAGTACTGATTGATGAGACTTGTACTAAAGTTAATGATAGGTTGGATGCTTAGCGACACGCCTTGGAGTCCAAAGGATTCAAACTGAGCAGGACCAAAACAGAATACTTGGAGTGCGAATTCAGTATTGCGAGGGATGAAGCAGACATTGATGTAAGGCTTGCCAATCAACTTATCCCCAAGAGGGAAAACTCTAAGTATCTTGGGTCCATCATCCTAAGTAGTGGTGATATCGACCATGATGTCACACATCGTATTAGGGCAGTATGGACTAAATGGAGGCTTGCCTCTGGAGTATTGTGTGACAAGAACATACCACCTAAACTCAAAGGTAAGTTTTACAGAATGGTGGTTAGACCATCTTTGTTGTATGGGGTGGAGTGTTGGCTAATAAATAATGCACATGTTCAGAAGATGCATGTTGCAGAGATGAGGATGTCGAGATGAATGTGTGGTCACACAAGGAGGGATAAGATTAGGAATGAGACCATTCGAGAGAAGTTAGAGGTGGCCTCGATGGATGATAATATGAGGGTAATGAGACTGCGATGGTTTGGACATGTGCAGAGATTAAATACTGATGCTCCTGTTAGGAGGTGCGTGAGGTTGGTTTTGGGAGTTAAATGGAGGGATAGAGGTAGACCGAAGAAGTATTGGGGAGAGGTGATCAGACAAGATATGACAAAACTGGATCTCACCGAGGACATGACCTTAGATAGAAAGAAGTGGAGGTCGTGAATTAGAGTAGCAGGCTAATTGGTTGGTAGGGTTAGGTGGAGGTATAGTAAGGTAGCAGGAGTAGGCGTGCTTTATATCTGTTATATGTATGTTAATTCTATCGTATTTAAATATTGACATGTGCATTTTGACATATCTAGATTATTTTGCTTATGGATTTTTGAGACGAGGGTTTCCAGGAAACATCCGCTCTACTTCTATGAGGTAGTGGTAAGGTCTGCGTACATTCTACCCTCCCCAGGCCCCACTTGTGGGATTCCACTAGGTATGTTGTTGTTGTTTTACTTATATTTTAAACATTATAAATAGGTTTTTAGGTTATTTTTCTTAGGGAGCTCGACCAGTTGATAGAAAAATAGTGAGGTCGAGTAGAGAAAACATTAGAGAGTTTTGAGAAATACTTTTACTTTGTTTTGATCTTATAATCTTGTGATTCTTATTGAAGCTTGGATTTACTTGCGCGTGATTCAATTGTGTAAGTGTTCTATTATGTTATTAAAATTCATAAGTCTTGTATCTACACAAATCATGAGTAGCTAAATCCACAACTAGGGTTATGGGAACAATGATGAACTAACAAAGTAAAAATGGACAATTCATAATTCTTGGAAAGTGTGCATGCATGTATTAATTAACTCTCTTTGCTTTGCATGTTTTCTTATGGTGACCAACATTAGAACCCTCCTACTATTACTGACTGGACCAAGATAGTAATGAATAGGAAAAGAGATTAATTAACAGAATTCAATTGATGTGTTCTTATCTAATCAACCGAACTGGACCAAGGGGAGGTTGTATTAGGACTAATATGTAAGGGTTAGTAATGCACACTTTGGAGATTGGCAAAGTCATGTAGTCAAATTTGCCTCTCGCTTGGGCCAAAGGGTTTGGTTACTTAACTTAATGCATGTTATACACTAGAAAAGAATTAGGTTATCCGGTGATACTAAATTAGGGAATCATGGAGAACACAATACCCTAGTTTCTCTCCATATTAGTTAAACTCACATGTTAGGTTTACTTTTCAACTTGTTACTACAAACCCCCCCCCCCCCCCCCAGGGAGATAAGTCGTTAATCACTCAAATTATGTTACTTGAATTCTCCTAAGTCTAGAATATTCCCTTAGGTTCGACCCTAACCTTGGTTAGGTTTTATTTCTTGACAACGATTACTTTATTCTAAAAAAGGAGGTGTAACTTGGGCGACATCAAGATTTTGGCGCGGTCTCCAGGGAATACGGCTAGACTTGGTTAATTCAAAGTGATATTGGTATTAACCCTTATTTCCTACATTTTATGTGTTTTTTTGTTATTTTAGTTTCTTTTCAGGGTGTAAGTGTAGTGTATGCCCAAAATGCAAAGTTGAGGCAAACCTTTGGTTCCATTTGACCTAGAAATCTAGAAAACGTTGAGAAGAATAGCCCAAGGTAATGCCAACAATGCGGCTAATGCAGCTCTGAAAAGGAATGCAAATAAAAATGCTGACAATGAGAACCCACCTCCTCTAGAGGATATTGCTTCACAACCACAGGATTTTAATGCCAACACTTATTAGTGGAATCAATACAGGCTGAATTATATGCCTAGGAGGTGACTAGAGCTATTGTCTTGCCACCACTACCGGCTGACACAAAGTTCATGGTTTTGAGTGGGTTGCTTTAGATGTTGCAGAACCACGGGTTGTTTGTAGGCTTACCATCGGAGGATCCTCATAGGAATCTACACAACGTTGCATTGTTTGCAAGAGTGTGATGGGAACACAAAATCTATCTATGGATGCTATGGGACTTTGTGTCTTCCCATTATCTTTTACAGGCAATGCAGCACTATGGCTATCTGAGCTCTCGCAGAGTTCGATCACCAATTGGGCTGAATTGCAGAAGGACTTTTTGGAGAGGTGCTTCCCAAGGTCAAAGAAGCTCAAGTTGAAAGATCAGATCAACAACTTTGAGCAACTTCCTGGTGACTCAATCAGTACTACATGGGATTAGTTTACTAAGTGCTTGGGAATTGTCCCCCACCACAAGATTCTTGATGATGCCTTGGTGGAGCTCTTTGATCGCGCCCTTGATGAAAAATAGTCAAGCTTGTGCTGATACTAATATTGGGGGCATGTTCTTAGATCAGCCATTCACAAGGATTGCTAAAAGGATGGAAAGAGTGGTCAAGAACAATTATGCATGGGGACAAAGAGATAGAGCATCTACCAAAATTTCGTGTGCTATCAGTATTAGTTCAGAGCAAGCTAAGATCAATAAAGAGATTATGCAAAAGCTTGCCTAAATTCATAGATGGATGGAGGTGATGATGAAGCGGAATCAGGAGTGAGTTAATGTAATTGTTCATCAGCCTCCACGTGCACCATGTATGATGATCCCTACTATGAGAAGGACACTTGTTTTATTGCTGATCAGACAGGGGTTTCTGTACCTATGCCCAAGGGTCCAATCAAGAATATTGGTGCCAAGGTCAAGGTAACCAAGGTCAAAACTTCAATAGGCGTTTTCAGGGACAACTGCGGAGGATACTATAACCGGAATTAGGGCCCGGGCAGAGATGCAGATTTGGGCCGTAGAGCTGGTTATAGAAATGATCCTTATGTACCACTACATAACCACGACACAAGTGCGAGTAGCTTAAGGGTTAAGGAGATGTTTGACTGCCTGTTGAAGAAAGTTGAGACACAAAATGAGACTCTAAGGTGGTTTAAATTTGAGATCTCCACTATTAGTTAGAAAATTGAGTCTCATTGTGTTGCCATCAAACAGCTTGAGCAACAGTTCGGTCAAGTGTCAACTCAGCTTAATCAACGTCAAAGGGGTGCACTGCCTAACAACACAATTCAGAATCCAAAGAATGAAGGGCAGTGCATGGCGATTACTACTCATGGTGGCAAGAGCACCATTGATCCTCCTATGCCAGTTGACGGGGATGATGTTTGAGAGGAGACAATCGTAGTCAAGGATGTTGATACCAGAGATGATCGTGGAATGGATGGGGTGAGTGAAGCTGTTGATGCGCCACAGAAGTTGAAGTCCATTACTAGGCCTCCTCCTCCCTCCTCTCTAAGAATTAAAAAGAGGGAGGAGGAAGGCAAGTTCAAGTACTTTCTCTCCATTCTGAAGCAACTCTCCATCAACATCCCTCTCATTGAGACATTGGAGAAGATGTCAGGGTACACAAAGTACATGAAGGACCTAGTTACGAAGAAGCTCATTGTGAGTCAGGAGCTCTCCCAAGAGCTTCAATATTGCAGTGCAATTGCTACGAGGTTCTTGGTCCAAAAGAGAGAAGATGCTAGCACTTTTATCATACCCTGCACCATTGTAGATGTGGAGTTCACAAGGGCATTATCTGATCTAGGTGCCAGCATTAATCTAATGCCTCTTATGGTCTTCAAGAAGCTAGGATTTGGAACCCCTACTCCAACGAGAATGCGATTGTTGATGGTTGAATGCACGGTGAAGAAGCCTGTGGGAATACTATATTATGTGCTGGTAAAAGTTGACAAGTTCATATTCCCCGTAGACTTTGTAATCCTAGATTGCGAAGTCGATTTCGGCGTCCCAATCATCTTAGGAAGACCATTCCTAGCCACTGGGCGAGCACTGGTGGATATGGAAGACAGTCAACTCAGGTTTAAATTGAACGATGAAGAAGTTGTCATCAATATTTGTCCAAATGATTTGAAGAATGAGGTGTGGGCACTTGGTGGTCTTAGTAGCCAAGTTGTGTCGCGACAATAAATCAGGGGCTGCTTGGGAGGCAACCCAAGGTGGAGACCGGTGCTTAGGTGCCAAGGTATGCCTTTTGACTCCTAATACTTTATTTTGCTTTGATTGTGTGCATTGAGGACAATGCACCTCGTTTTCTATGGGGTGTGGGTAGTTATGGGCCTCAGTGAAGTCTGAGTAGCTTGGGTCCATAACTACCCCAATTTTTGAATCTTGGGGTTTTCTTGTCTATGCTTTTTTTCCATGGATATTTACTTTCTGTTGAACTGGCATGTTTAGGATGTTTTAGGTAGTATTTATAGCATATAGTACTAATATATGCGACACATACATATTTTTGTGTTTTCTATGAAAAATTATACCCACCAAATTTTAAGTAGTTAGTCTAGATAGCGACCATGCATGTTTAAGTATGTTGACATTGCTTGTTCTAATAAAAGAGGTTAAATTGAGATAAAAAGCATGATTTAAGAGTCTTTTGTCGATAATGTAATCAGTGCCATGTGAGTGTGAGCTTAATTTGCTAAATTCATGTGTTGTGTGCTAACTCAGAACTTGCCCTATTACTCTAAGTTAGACTGAAGAGTAATTGGATGAGGAAGAATCTTAGGCCATTGTTCTTAAAAGTCCACTTAGCCTAAATGACCAACCGAATTTGTAGAATATCCCTTGATCCTAATGTTTGAGCCTGACATGTTCCTATTCTTTGTAAGCACCTAAGTAACCTAACCTTGTTAGTTGTGAAATCCTGAAATTGGCCCTGGTCATTCCTTGAACATTGTGCACCTTGACTGAGGCAAAAAGCCTAAATTGAGGGTGGCTACCAAAAGTGGCCCTGGTTTTGTGGATGGATAATGTGCACCTCAACTCAGGCCAAAAGCCTAAGTTGAGGGTGGTTGGTATAAGGGTGAAACACAAAAATGAGAAAAAAGTTAGTGATACAGAGAAAAGGAGAAAAATCATGTATTGGGTGCAGGAAAAATAAGTGATGCCTTAGTTGTGAGCTAAAAAGAAAAATGAAGTGTAAAAGCAACACAAAAAGTTGAAAAATGAAAAGAAAGCACCCAGGAAAGCTTGAAACAGGAAAAAAGGGAGAATGGAGTAAAAATAATAGTGGTGGTAGGGCAAAAGTGTAGAAAATGCAGTGTCAAGGAGGGCCTTTAGTCACTATGTTCCTCAAATATCATACCAAAGCCCCCTGAATCTACGTTACAAGCCTATAAAATCCTAAAGTGGTCCTAGTCCAAGTAGTTGAAGGTCTTAGTCATGAGTTGTCATGCCCCAAGCCAAGGGCCTAGACGTGACACGGTGGATGGGAACCCGAATAGGATCTCCAAACAATCCTCTTAAGCATGCAAGCACATCCTTGGTTTGCGGAAGCATAAAAGAGCAACAAGACATGTAGCACATAATTTCTTAAGGAAATGGGACTTTGGACGCACGCTATGGGGATGTCGTAGGGAAGGGGACAAACATGAATCATATAGCAATTAATTTCTAAGGGGCGGAAAATGCTATAGGGGAAGTTAGGGACTTAGGACTTCCGTCTCACCAAGCATTTAACATAAAAGGGAGAATGGGACTGAAGGATGTCTTCATAATACAACAACATAAGGAGTCAAGCTCAATAATACATAACCATCACAATATCCAACAACACATCTAATTACGAATAGGACGGGGACCAAGACATCTCTCGGGCTCACCCTCAAAAGATAGTATCCAAAAACAAATGAGTCTAAAAAAGGCATGAAAGTAAATGGAATATTGTCCCTGGATGTGAAGGACTCACCAAGCAATCTTCAACCGAAACGTCTAGCCGCATGGAGAAGGAGGACGGTAAGAAGCTCCGATTCCTACATGGTTAGATCATGCAAGAAAAAATGTATGTTAGTACTTGGAATGAACTAAGTATGCAGGGTGCAAATACAACAAGAATATAAGCCATAATTAAGCCATATGGATAATCATAATTAATGGATATAAGTTTAATATGAAGTAAATGCTCAATTCCTTAGTCAAAACATACATGAGGATTACTATATCACAAAACATATCATACAAAGATGGGAAATGACCATAACTGACAAATAAGACAAAGCGAGCTACTACTTGAAATCCCGATGTTCACTCCACATCGAACAAGGAGTTGTCTACTATGCCAAGATAGACCTAACACTATCCTTACGACCTGGCCTTTTCGAAAAGTGTCACCACCTTATGACATAGCCTTTTTGATGCGTTTTTACATGTTATCCTTACCTTACATCATAGTTTTTTGGTAGGTTCAATAAATATTCATACCTTACGACATTTCCTTTTTGGTAGGTGCAAGCCCACATAGGGAATTAATATCACAAACCTATGGTGGCACATAGTTATGGGACCATGGGAGACTACCAAGGTCCTCTCGGTGCTAGGTCACAATCCCATGAAATACTTGAAACATAATCATAGTTGTAACATGCATAGTCTCAAAGTAGTTAGTGTCATGCTTGGAGTAGCTCATTAATCATGACTTGTAATCATCGAATTTAGGGCTTATCACAATACTTGACACGCCAATCATGCTCATGAGCTCATAGAATACTTATTAACCCCCTTATTAGTCTCAACATGCTTATCATACATATCTTGCCACAAGGCATTCATGACTTAAGAACTTGGCATCCATCTTTAAATCAATTCATGGTGGGTACATGTAGACAAGCTTGAAATCATGCAATTTGTAAATAAATGCCATGAGAGGAGTATAATAAAATCCTTAAACATTATTCAAAATAACCCACCAGTCAATCATGAGAATACTTAGTTAGGACACCATCAAACGCTCACATAAAAATCATGGATTTCATATGGTATTGCATAACATGATAACATACTAGAATAACCATCATAAAATACTTCATTCTATCATCATAAGAATGAGTTCATAAAAATCATCATGTGTTACCATAACTTGAGAAGAACCACAAAGGAGGAGAGAAATGGTTGAGCTTGTAGAGGAAAGCTCTCCACAATCAAAACTCACATACCTTAGTGATAAGAGCTGAAAAACCTTGAAAGTGCCTAGTTTGCACCTTCTTGCTTGAAGCCTTGAGAGAAATGGAGTGTTTTAGAACTTAGAGAAATTTTGGAATGAGCAGGAAATGAGAGGAATTAGGGTTAAAAGGCTGATAAGGGGTCCCTTGAGGGCCAAAACGATGTTGTATAAGCATATAATTCTAAGAAATAACGAAACTGCCCCTTTAAATAAACTGGCCGAATAGGTCTACGATACCCCATTTACGGGTTGTAGATGGGGTTTTGTCTGATAGACTCTCAGAGAACCTCTTCTCTGATTCTCCCTCTATGATATGGCCTATGATTATAGAAGGTTTTATGGGTCGTCTAATGAGTCATTGATCGAACTCTTGAAAGATCCCAATTTTTCATCAAGTCTGCCCAAGTTCTATGAACCCACTTATGAGCCATACTTCATCTTACGAGCCGCAAACCCCTTCGTAAAAATTGACAGTTCAAATTTTACAAAGCTTACTTTCTTGCACCTTTCATACTCCCCATAGGTGGGGTCTTACATGAGTATAGGGGCAAGCTTTTGGTATTGGACATGATACATGAATATTTTTTGCGAGGGTGAGAGATTTTGTATAGTCCTAAGATTATACATAAAAACATTATTGAGAGTGATATATGGGACTTCTTTTTATGGGGGTACTTACATTGCATTATTAGCATTGGGCTTGTTCAATGATTGTGGCTTGTTGATAATACCTCACCTGTCATAGTTGTGTTGTCGCATGCATTAGTCTGTATTAGTTTGCTGGCTGACTATCTGATTCTGTTGAAAAAAGAGGTGTGGGTATTTGTGTTTAAGTCTGATGTAATGTATGCCATAAGGTTGAGGTCTGTTTGTTACTATACTACTTGTATAGAGTGAGTCCATCGCTTGAGGACAAACAACAATTTTAAGTTGAGGGTGTTGATGTGCTATCAATATATAGCACTTTTGATGCTTAAAACTTGAAATTGTGTGTGTTCTCAATGCAATGTTAGTGGGTTTTATATGTTCTTGTGTTTGATTTGCAGGATTCCAGGGCTGGCATAAATTTTGGAAAAATTGTGCATAAATTTCTATTTTTGATGATGTACGAGACCCTTTACAGCTCGTGAAGGAGGTCTCGTGGATAATTCCAGTGAGGGGCTGATTTTCTGAAGTTTGTTATACGAACATGTAGACGGGCCGTGAACTAATTTATGAGTTGTAGATCATGTTTCATGCCTTGAGGATCAGAGAGGGACTTTTTGAAGTTTCATCAGTCGAAACCCCCTATGGGTCATAGAACACTTTACGGACAGTACGAAAGCCCGATTACGGGACGTGGAGCACAATACGGGCCGTAAAGCAGTTCGTGAAGTGTTCCATCCCAGTTATCCTATTTTGTTTAAGACCTACATTTTAAATATTATAAATAAGTTTTTAGGTTATTTTTCTTAGGGAGCTCGACCAGTTGACAGAAAAATAGTGAGGTAGGGTAGAGAAAACATTGAATAGTTTTGAGAAGTACTTGTACTTTGATTTGGTCTTAGAATCTTGTGATTCTCATTGAAGTTTGTATTTACTTGTTCTTAATTCAATTATGTAAGTGTTCTATTATGTTATTCAAATTCATAAGTTTTGCATCTACACAAATCATGAGTAGCTAAATCCATAACTAGGGTTGTGGGAACCATGATGAACTAACAAAGTAAAATCGGATAATTCATAATTCTTGGAAAGTGTGTATGCATGTATTAATTAACTCTCTTCATTTTGCATGTCTTCTGATGGTAGTGAACATTAGAACCCGCCTAGTATTACTGACTAGACCAAGGTATTAATGAATAGGAAACAAAATTAATTAATAAGATTCAATTGATGTGTTCTCATCTAATCAATAGAATTAGACCAAAGGGAGGTTGTACTCGGACTAATAGGTAACAGTTAGTAAGACACACTGCGAAGAAGGGCCAATTCACTAGTGGAATTCACCTCTCACTTGGGAAAAAGGATTTGGTGAACTTAACTTACCATCCGGCATACTACTCACTAGAAAAGAATTAGGTTATCCAGTGATACTAAGTTAGGGAATCATGGGAAACACAATACCCTAGTTTCTCTCCATATTGGTTAAACTTTTATGTTAGTTGGGTTTATTTTCTACTTTTTACTACAAACCCCCCCTTTGGGAAGATAAGTCGGTTAATCACTCAAATTGCGTTAATTGAATTCTACTAAGTCTACAATATTCCCTTGGGTTCGACCTTAACCTTGGTTAGGTTCTATTTCTAGACAACGACTACTTTATCCTTAAAAAAGAGGTGTAACTTACGTGACATCACGTAGTCTTCCACTGATATGTTAAATATTGATTGAATGAATGTGATGAGGCCAAGTGGTTCGCTTGGGGACTAGCAATAGTCTCTGAGTGCCGACCATATCCAGGGTACCCTTCCAGGGCGTGATAAATTTAGTATCAGAGCACAGATTTTCAGAGTCCTAGGGAGTCTATGAAGCCGTATCTAGTAGAGTCTTATTAATGGATGTGTTGTGCACCACACTTCATAAGCAGGAGGCTATAGGACATTAGGAATGGTTACACTTCTTGATTTATGCGATAGAGTTAAAACTCTATGAAATTCTCTTTTAATTTGTGCGTTACACATTTACAGAGTTGTGATCATGCCTCCAAGAAGAGCTATTAGAGGAAGAGGGCATCCACCCAGGTAGAATGTTAACCAACCTGAGCCGCAGGATCTTGATAAACTCATAGGCCCAGCTATCCCTGCTGAGTAATCATTACAAGCTGAAATCTCGAATGTTGAGCATTGCCAGGCTATTCAGACTTTTTCCTAGGCTGTGACAACACCTGCTACTTGACAAAGAGTGGGTATACAGGATGTGCAGGATACATCCAGAGTCTGTGAGTTCTTATGGATAAACCCGCCTTAGTTCATAGAGTCTACACCTAATGAGGATCTTGAGAACTACATTGATGAACTTCAGAAAGTGTTTTAGGTGATCCACGTGGCTGATGTTGATAGTGTTGAGTTGGCTGCCTACCAGCTCAAAGGTGTTGCCAGATTGTGGTTTGATTATTAAAAAAAGGGTAGAGAAAAGGAAGCCTAGTGCTGACCTGGACAGTGTTCGAGGAAGCTTTCTTGGGGCATTTCTTTCCAAGAGAACTGAGGGAGCCCAAGGTAAGAGAGTTCTGCAATCTAGAATAGGGCTTTATGACTGTGCAGGAGTACGGGTTCAAGTTCACCCAGCTATCTCGCTATGCTCCAGATATGGTTGCAGATATGAGAGGGAGAATGGGGTTATACGTTGATGGGCTGAACAAATGGCCAAAGAAAGATAGAAGGGGGAGTTATGCTTGTGAGTGAGATGGATATTAGGAGGTTGATGACTTATGTACAACAAGCTGATGAGGAGAGGCAACAAGACAGGGAAGAGTACAAAAATAAAAGGGCTAAGACATCCAACCATGATGTTGGGAAGAGGGGGAACGGGAATGGTAGCAAGTTTTAGTTGGGGCAAGCACTGTCATCTGCTAGTGCACCTATGACCAGAAACAAGAATGAATAGAGGTCTCAAAATTATAGAGCCCAAGGATCTCAGTCGCAGGCTAGTATGGCGCAAGGTTCACAGGGTAAGCCACCATGTGGTAAGTGCTGCATGTTGCACTTCGGATAATGTCGTGAAGAAAGTGATGCATAATACAAGTCTGGCCAACTGGGTCACTTTCAGAGGGATTGTCCAAAGTGGGCTACATCAAGCGCAAGCGAAGCTGCAAACTATTTGTATATCATGGGTAGTTGCCAAGATCAGGAGAACTCCCCAGATGTTGTGACGGGTATGATTCGAGTCCTTACTCGTGATTGCTATTTTTTTATGGATCCTGGTACCACATTGTCGTTTGTGTCTCCTTATATGGATAATAGATTTGATAGAACTGCTGAGTGTCTTCTTGAACCCTTTGATGTTTCTACTCTAGTTGGTGAGTCTATTCTAGCTAAAAGAATCTATAGAGACTATGTAATGTCCATCCATCATAAGGATACCCTTGCTGATTTGATTGAGTTAGAGATGATTGATTTTGATATGATCCTTGGCATGGATTGGTTTCACACTTGTTATGCCTCCATTGATTGTAGGACCCAAACTGTTAAGTCCCAATTCTCGAATGAAATAGTCCTAAAGTGGATCTGTTGCACCTAAGGGTAAGTTTATTTCCTACCTTAGGGCCAGAAAGCTAATCTCTAAAGGTTGTATCTATCACCTTATCTGAGTCAAGCCTGATTATGTTGAGCTTCCCACTCTTGAGTCAGTCCCGATTGTAAATGGGTTTCTTGAGGATTTGCCTGGAGTCTCTCCTAACAAGGAGATTGACTTCGGGATTGATGTTCTCCTCGATACTCATCCTATCTCTATTCTACCTTATAGGATGGCCCCCATTAAGTTGAAAATTTTGAAAGAGCAATTAGGAGATTTGTTGGAGAAGGGCTTTATTAGGCCGAGTGTTTCACCTTGGGGTGCTCCTGTCCTATTCGTACAAAAGAAAAATGGGTCTCTCTTAATGTGTGTTGATTATAGGCAACTGACTAAGGTCACGATAAAGAATAAATATCCTCTCCCTAGGATAGATGATATGTTTGGCCAACTTCAGGGTGCCTCTTGCTTCTTAAAGATAGACCTCAGATCTGGTTATCATCAGTTGAAGGTAAAGAAATGTGACATCTCAAAGACAATCTTTAGGACTCAATATGGCCATTTTGACTTCTTAGTCATGTCCTTTGGGTTGACAAATGCGCCTACAGCCTTCATGGACTTGATGAATAGGATATTTAGACAATACCTTGACATATTCATGATTGTGTTCATCAACAACATTTTTCTATATTCAAAAGATGAGGAGGAACATGCTAATCATCTCTGAATTGTCCTCCAGACTCTCAAAGACCATGAGTTGTATGCAAAATTGTTGAAGTGTGAATTTTGGCTCAAGTCTGTGGCTTTTTTAGGCCATATTATCTCAGGCGATGGTATTCGAGTAGACACACAAAAGATTTAGGCAGTTAAAAACTGGCCCAGACCAACTTTTCCAATTGACATAAGAAGTTTCTTGGGGTTGGCAGACCACTATCGCATATTTGTTGAAGGAATTTCTTCCATATCCTTACCATTGATAAAATTGACTCAGAAGAAGGTGAAGTTTCTGTGGTCCGATGAATATGAGAAGAGTTTCCAAAAGTTGAAATCAAGATTGACTACTGCACCAATTTTAACCTTGCCTTATGGGATGGAGGACTTTGTGATATATCGTGACACGTCTAGAGTTGGATTGGGTTGTGTGTTGATGTAGAGGGAAAACGTGATAGCCTATGCTTCCAGACAGCTTAAGGTTCATGAGAGGAACTATCAAACCCATGATCTTGAGTTGGCAGTGGTGGTATTTATACTTAAATTTGGCACCACTACTTATACGGAGTACATGTGGATGTATTCACTGACCACAAGAGCCTGCAGTACGGCTTCAGTCAGAAAGAGCTCAACCTGAGGCAGAGGAGGTCGTTGGAGTTGCTCAAGGACTATGACATGGGCATTCTCTACCACCCAGGTAAAGCTAACATTGTTGCTGACTTGGCTAAGAAAGTGCATGGATTGGCCCGATTGAGAGTTCAACTCATAGAGAATGATATAGGGGGAGTTAATGTCCAGAGCGGCTCTGCCTCATCTTTAGTAGCGGAGGCGAAAGAAAAGCAAGATCAAGATCCTAAGCCGACAAGCAATAGCTCCAATTGGGGGCCTTTTACTTTAGTTGAAAGAAGCTGTCCATAAATAGAAAGTGATGATTTTCTCCAAAGGGGGAGATAGTGTATTGAGGTACCAGAGTAGATTATGTGTTTTGAATGTTGATGGTGTTTGAGATAGAATTATGGTTGAAGCTCACAGCTCCAGGTATTCTATTCATCTTGGCTCTAACAAGATGTACAAGATTTGAGGAAAGTTTATTAGTGGAGTGGAATGAAGAAGGATATTGCTGAGTTTGTTTCCAAGTACCCAAATTGTGAACAAGTTAAAGTTGAGCATCAAAGGTCATGTGGATTGGCTCATAACTTCGAAATTCCTGAATGGAAGTGATAGATGATTAACGTGGACTTCATTACCAGTCTACCGAGGTATCAAAAGCAACATGATTCAATTTGGGTAATTGTGGATAAAATGACTAAATCAACTCATTTCTTTGCTTTCAAGACGACTGACACTGCTGAAGAAAATGCTAAGTTGTACATCTGTGAGATTTTGAGGTTGCATGGAGTTCCCTTGTCCATTATCTCGGACAGAGGAGTTCAATTCACATCTCAATTTTGGAGATCTTTTCTGAAAGGATTGGGTTCTAAAGTGAATTTGAGTACCGTCGTTCATCCCGAAACGGATGGCCAGGCAGAGCATACCATTCAGATCTTAGAGGATATGTTGAGGGCTTATGTCCTTGACTGTAAGGGAAATTGGGATAACTATTTACCTCTAATCGAATTTTCATATTACAATAGTTATCATGCAGGTATTCAGATGGCTCCCTATGAGGCTTTGTATGGGAGGAGATGTACATCACCAATTGGGTGGTTTGAAATTGGTGAAGCCAAGTTGATTAGTCCAAACTTGGTCCATCAATCTATGCAAAAGGTGAAGGTTATTAGAGAAAGGTTGAAGACTCCACAAAGCTGCCAGAAATCTTACACTGACATGAGAAGAAGAGACTTGGAGTTTGAGGTGAATGATTGGGTATACTTGAAAGTGTCACCCAAGAAGGGTGTCATGAGATTTGAGAAAAAGGGGAATCTAAGTTCTCGCTATATTGGCCCCTATCAAATTGTGAAGAGGATTGCTAAGTTTGCTTATACATTAAGTTACCTTATGAGCTAGACACGATTCATCCAGTCTTTCACGTCTCGATGTTGAAGAAATGATTAGGAGACCCATTATTGGCAGTCCTTGTTGATAGTATTGGGGTGAAGGATAGCTTGTCCTATAAAGAGGTTCCAGTCCAAATTCTTGATCGTTAGGTTCACAAATTGAGAATCAAAGAGATAACCTTAGTAAAAGTTTTGTGGAGGAATCAATTTGTTGAGGAAGCCACATGGGAAGCTGAGGAAGATATGAAAGCTAAATACCCGCATCTATTCATGCCTGATGATGAAAATGTTGAAGGTATCATCCTTAATCTTGATATGAATTGATTTGTCTATCCCTAAGTTGATTTTTCTATTCTTGAGTCTGAATAGCGATTGTCTAGATTATTGATTGGTCGATAGTTTGATTGGTAGATTGAATGTCTAGAGGAGTCTTGACTGTTATTCGTGCCTTGATGTCCATCTTCACTCTTCATTCGAGGATGAATGATTCCAAGGGGGAGATAATGTAATGCCACGCCCCAAAAAGAGGGGAGGCGCGACTGGCACCTGATACCGTAATTGGCGGGGTAAGCCACTAAACATACTAGTTAACTAACCTTTGGACCAGAAGAAAATCGGGCAGCATAATGTTTAGAAAAACAAGAAACTATGTCGGGACCATTTAGGTCATGACCTGGCCAACAACAGATTATGTACATTAAGAGAAGTAAACCAAAATAATAAAGTACTAGCTAGCCGGCAAGGCTGCCACAACAGAGGTACAGACACACACTATATATACATGCCAACCTTATGACCGGAGACTGAAGGGTACAAAAGGACCAGCCCATAATAACATGTCCACAATAGCCTCTAAGAGAACTACAATACTGTCGGGACAGGGCCCCGACTATACCCAGCTGTACAACAAAAAGCAAGTATCCTGTGAAAGCTCCAGGAAGAGGTGGAGCTTACCAACTCACAGCTGACCAGGGCTCCTAGTGAAGGGGTCAATCAGAGTCCTTACCTGAACCTGCACGCACGAAATAAAATGCAGCGTCCCCGGCAAAGGGACGTCAGTACGAATAAACATGTACTGGTATGTAAGGCAGGAAGTAAAATCATGGATAACCATAGTAAAAAGGTAAATAGAAATACCACCTGTAACTAAAACTCAAGTAGCCTTAATGGCCAATAAGCCACCTCCTAATGATAAAAAAAAATGCATGGTATGCTCGAGTATCGTATGTCGT
This sequence comes from Solanum rostratum, assembly GCA_029948455.1. Lineage (NCBI taxonomy): Eukaryota > Viridiplantae > Streptophyta > Magnoliopsida > Solanales > Solanaceae > Solanum > Solanum rostratum. The sequence continues at coordinate 37,318,595 of CM057050.1, read as the reverse complement.
GAATACATATATATAGATGCAAATGCATGACATACCCAACCAAATGCTAGCACTGGTGGTCCTTTCCGGTAGCTAACCGGCATCATATCTGCCAACCTGTGGCCATCTGTACCATATACATATATAGTTGGGCAAATAGGCCCCATACCTTCGATTATAGCTCGAAGTCCATGCATAACGTGCAATGTATGATATGAATGTTGAATGCACATAGTAAGCCATAGCAAGAACTTAGAAAATCTTGGCTCTTTGGTACATTTATTCTCATAACATCATAATCGTTGTCACAAGATATACATATGGCTTGTGGAATCATACATGTCCTTTTTAACAAGTTTGGGAACTTAACCCAACATTTAGAGTGAAGCCTTAACTTTGAAAATGTTCATAAAGGTGATTTACATAATGATTATATTTGGTCCCATGTCAATTAGTTAAAAAAATTTATCTAAACAGGATCAAGTTCTTTAGTAGTTTAAATAGGAACATTTCACAGGAGAATATTGGAAACCAACGCGTTAATTGTTAAATTCTTCAATTATATTTTTGTATGGAAGAAGAACTGATTTTGAATACTACATTCCCTTGCATTCTACATTAATTTTAGTGGCACTACACCAAGAAGAGAAACGCCTCAAACCTATGAATAGGTAGCCGGAAGACCGACAAAATGATATATAGAAATTGAATGTTCGGTTTAAATGAACGAATGGAATTTTAACCTAATACCACCGTGAAAATAACTCAGCGGTAATCCTAGTTCCTTTCACAGAAGGTCTTTCTAGCAACAGAATAGTAAGATATCACATTTGACGTTTTGGGAAACTTCCCAGATTTCGTGCTAAAAGGAGGGACGGAGCTTAGCCTTAACATACCTCTCCAACGAACGTTCGATTGCCAAAAGTTCCTTCACCAAAGTTGTTCCTTACGTCCTAAGCTTCGCAACGACTATATATACGCAGCTTAAAGACACCTATAAACAGTCAAAAATTCAGTATTAATGACCAGATTTGGCAAGGAGCATTTACGCGAGGAAATGTCCGTAAAACTTCGTAAAATTAACGGAAAAGAGCTCCACAATTATAACCTAAACACACCAGCTGCAAACCAACAATACCAGCAAGAACACCACTTTTTTTACAGCCCAAGAACAGCTCCAAACACAGCTAATATGAGGGAAAAACAATTCCAAAGCGTAAGGCACGCATTTCTAGGCACGAAGACGAATTTTAACGGTAAAAATGTGAAAAACTTACCTAAATCGCTTAGAGAACCCTTGGGAGCTTTCTCTTCAGTTGTAAACTTGTTTGGGACGAAAATGGCTCAATTTTGAGCCTTAAAGTGTCAAAATAGCCGACATTTAAGTCGGGTCAACCCGACCCGACACATGACCCGGTTTCCAGCTCGGGCAGTCATGGTAAAACGGTCATAACTCTTTATTCTGAGGTCGGTTTGATGCGCGGTTTTGTGCGTTGCAAAACTCATAGATCTTCAATTTGATAGGTCATGGACCTTCTAACGCCTTATAGTTTGGGAGATATGACCCAATACATTTGACCCAAATTTAAGAAGGATTTCTTTAAAGAAAGTTACGGTAACTTTGGCCAACCTTTATCTTGCAACTTTCTTGATTCCAAAACTTAATGTATGACCTTTGTGCTATTAAAATAACTTAAAGAAATCCATTATTAGCAAATTATAAACTTTTAATTCCATCTGAAAAGTGAAACCTAATTTAGACCTTCCGAAAAGGGCGAGGTGCCACTTGGGTCATTTCTTTAATCCCGAATGTGCATTTAGGGTATTCCTTTGGCTTAAAACTTTAGGTCCTTGAAATTACCACTTATTGACAACCTTATTATCCTTAGGTTCTATACAAATTCATGTATGTCTTATATGACACACCACCCTATGTATATATAGAAGACGAGGAACACGGGGTTTCACAGTCTCCCCCCCTTAAGAACATTCGACCGCGAATGTATCTAAACAACGACTTGGTTGCACTATTATCTCTTGAAAAGTGACTTTTGGGGATATACTTTTTTTTCCTCCATTCCATAAATCAACTTTGAAAGAAAAAGAGAATTCTAATTATAAGCTTTGTATAGCTATCTCCTGACGATCCATATAAAGTATGCCCCCAACTCATTTAAAACTTAAGTTACTGTAGAAAGATGACTGCCAACTTTTAAAATATGACTTACCTTAATTTGTAAATAGCTGGGGGTGCCTCTTCTTCATTTCCTCTTCTGCTTCCCAAGTCATTTCCTCAATATTGTTGTTCCGCCACAATACTTTCACGGAGGCCACTTCTTTATTCCGAAGCTTTCTTACTTGTCGGTCTAAAATAGCCACTGGCACCTCATCATAAGACAAGTCTTCATTAATGTGGACATTTTCAATATTGGTAATACGTGATGGATCTCCAATGCACTTCCGTAACATCGATACATGAAACACCGGATGGACTGCCCCCAATTCTGAAGGCAAATCAAGCTCGTATGCGACCTTGCCAATCTTTCGAATAATCTTGTACGGTCCAACATATCTAAGACTAAGCTTTCCTGTCTTCCCGAACCGCATGATTCCCTTCATGGGTGATACCTTCAAGAAAACCCAATCTTCTACATCAAATTCTAAGTCTCGTCGTCGAACATCTGTATAAGACTTTTGTCCACTCTGGGCAGTTTGCAGTCGGTCTCTAATAAGTCTCACTTTGTCCATCGCTTGCTGAACTAGATTAGAGCCTAGCAATTTTGCCTCCCCAACCTCAAACCAACCGATCTGTGACCTACATCTTCGCCCATATAGTGCTTCATAAGGCGCTATTTGAATACTAGCTTGGAAGCTATTATTATAAGCAAATTCAATAAGAGGTAGATGGTCATCCCAGCTTCCTTTAAAGTCCAGCGCACAAGCACGTAACATATCCTCGACGGTCTGGATGGTACGCTCCGCTTGCCCATCAGTTTGTGGATGAAAAGCGGTGCTGAGATTCACCTAAGTGCCCAGACCCTTCTGAAAAGACTTCCAAAAATGAGCCATAAATTAAGCCCCTCGATCAGATATAATAGACAATGGAACTCCATGAAGGCGAACAATCTCTTGAATGTAAAGCTTAGCATAATCCTCCGCTGAATATGTCGTTCTTACTGGCAAGAAATGAGCAGATTTTGTCAACCTATCAATGATTACCCAAATAGAATCATACCTGCGTGGAGTACGAGGCAAACCCGTGATGAAGTCCATATTTACCATGTCCCATTTCCATAGCGGAAGCTCAATATACTGAGCTAGGCCTCCAGGTCTCTGATGTCCTGCTTTAACTTGCTGACAATTGGGACATTGGGCTACCATCTCTGCGATATCCCTTTTCATGCCATTCCACCAATAGATTTGTCGAAGGTCCCGATACATTTTTGTTGCTCCAGGGTGGGTTGAATATCTAGAATAATGGGCCTCAGAAAGAATCCTGGCATGGAGTCCTCCGATATCTGGCACACATAAGCGGCCTTGGTACCTAAGGACTCCCTCTCTGGTCAGCTCAAATGGAGGATCTTGTTGTTGTGAAATGCTTTCTCTCAATGTCCTAAGCTCAGGATCCTCGCGCTGTCGCTCTTTTACTTCATTAACAATGGAAGATTCTGCTGTATTTTGAACAATTACACCTCCTTCCTCTGTATCTACCAATCGTACCTTCAAACTAGCTAGATGGCATAGGTCTTTTGTCATTTCAACCTTATCAGCCTCAACATGGCTTAGACTTCCCATGGACTTCCGGCTAAGTGCATCAGCAACAACATTAGCTTTACCAGGATGGTACAAAATGTCCACATCATAATCTTTTAGTAATTCTAGCCATCTCCTTTGTCGTAAGTTCAACTCCTTTTGCTTAAATAAATATTGAAGGCTCTGGTGGTCGGTAAAATATCAACATGGACTCCGTATAGATAATGTCGCCAAATGTTTAGAGCAAATACAACCGCAGCGAGCTCAAGATCATAGGTGGGATAGTTTTGTTCATGCTTTGGCAACTGTCTAGAAGCATATGCAATAACTCTACCATGCTGCATAAGTACACAACCTAGGCCAATTTTCGAGGCATCACAATATACAGCGTAGCCTTCAGCTCCATCTGGAAGAGCCAAGATAGGTGCGGTGGTAAGCCTTTTCTTTAACTCTTGAAAACTCTGCTCACATGCTTCAGTCCATTGAAACTTAGCTGCTTTATGTGTCAATCTCGTTAGCGGTGCAGAGATAGAGGAGAATCCCTCAACAAACCTTCTATAATATCCTGCCAAGCCTAAAACGCTACGGACCTCGGTCGGATTCAATGGTCTCGGCCAGGCCATTACTGCTTCAATCTTCTGGCCATCGACCTTGATACCATCACCTGTAATAACGTGGCAAAGAAAAGCTACAGAATTTAACCAAAACTCACATTTAGAGAATTTAGCATATAACCTATTGTCTTGGAGAGTCTGTAATATGGTTCGCAAGTGATTTACATGCTCAGCTTCTGACCGTGAATATATCAGGATGTCGTCAATAAACACGATCACAAATTCACCCAAGAATGGTTTAAACACTCGATTCATCAGGTCCATAAAAGCTGCTGGGGCATTTGTAAGCCCAAAAGACATAACAAGGAACTCAAAATGTCCATACCTCGTCCTAAATGCTGTCTTTGGAATATCAACATCCCTGACTTGCAACTGGTGGTACCCAGATCTTAAGTCAATTTTTTAAAAACATTTGGCACCCTGCAACTGGTCGAATAAGTCATCAATCTGCGGGAGAGGATACTTATTCTTGATGGTGACTTTATTTAGCTGTCTGTAATTAATACACATCCGTAAGGAGCCATCTTTCTTTCGAACAAAGAGCACTGGAGCACCCCATGGAGATGTACTTGGCCTAATAAAGCCTTTATCAAGTAAATCCTTCAGTTGTTCCTTCAATTCCCTTAGCTCTGCAGGAGCCATTCTGTAGGGAGGAATGGATATAGGCTGCATGTTCGGGAGCAAATCTATAGCAAAATCAATTTCCTTTTCGGGGGGAATCCCTGGAAGCTCATCAGGGAATACCATCGGAAATTCATTCACAATAGGGACTGACTGAAGGGTCATCGACTCCTTATCAATATCCCTAGTATGAATCAAATGGTATATACAACCTTTAGAGATTAGTTTCCGAGCCCTAAGGTATGAAATAATCTTACCTTTGGGCGAGGCAACATTGCCTTTCCATTCAATGACCGGCTCACCTGGAAAATAGAAGTGGACTAGCTTTGCTCGACAATCAATATTAGCATAACAAGCCGCTAACCAATCCATACCCATAACAACATCAAAATCTAGCATAATCAATTCAATTAAATTAGCAGAGGTTGGACGCTCATTAATTAACACTGTACAACATCGATAGACATGACTAGCTATAATTGAGTCACCAATTGGCGTAGATACCCTAACTGACCTCGGCAATAATTCAGGTCTCATATCAAGCTTACCATCAATGAATGGAGTAATATATGAAAATGTAGAGCCAGGATCTATCAGTGTATAAACAACATGAGAATGTACCATCAATATACCTGTGATCACATCTGGAGATGCCTCTGAATCCTGTCGGCCTGTGAGTGCATAAAAGCGATTCTGTCCACTAGTAGAATCTGAACTGTCTCCTCTACTTCTGCCCCTACCATGGCCCTGAGTAAGTTGTGGATCTGGTCGGGGAGCACGTACTGGGGATGAAGAGGCTGCAGTGGATATAGAAAGGTAAGTTGTTGTACCTCTACCTAACCCCGGGCACTGGCTAATATAATGTCCTGTCTGTCCACAATGGTAACATGCACCTGAACCCTTTTTACACTGCCCACTATGAAGCTTACTGCATTTTGCACATGGAGGAGTAGGCTGTCTCATTGGTGCAAATCGTTCCTGTCGATGGCTCTCAGGCTGGCGTGAACTCTGCCTCGGACCTGACTGAATATAACGATCAAGTCGCTGGTCCTGTATCTGTGGCGGGGAACTACCCACTGACGGAGGTGGATATCGGTGAAAAGGAGGCCTAAAATCACCTTGTGGCTCCCTATAAGACCCCATAGTACGAGCCCTCTTATTCTTCTCCCTATCTCTACGGGTATCCCGAATCTGACGAGAAAGATCCTCTGTAGTCTGAGCAAAAGCCTGAATACGGGAAATGTCTACTCCATCCTGTAAAGAGGCTATCCTGCAGTCTCTGATAAAATGATCCCCCAAACCACCGACATAACGATGAACTCTGGCGCTCATGGTACGTACAATATCTGGTGCATACCTAGCCAAAGAATTAAACCTAAGGCTATACTCCCTTACACTCATATCCCCCTGCCTCAAGCTAATAAACTGGTCAAAACGAGCCTCCCGCACCTCCTGTGGTAAGTAATGGGCTAAAAATGCCTCAGAGAAGTCCTCCCATTCTGCTGGCGGAGCATTAGAACCTCTGGATCTCTCCCACGCTTCGTACCACAAGATGGCAACATCACGTAGTCGAAAAGAAGCTAACTCTACGGCCTCAGTGACAGAGGCATGCATCACCCTCAATATTCTATGTATATGGTCTATAAAGTCCTGTGGATCCTCTGTGGGGCTGGACCCTGTGAATACTGGAGGAGCCAAGTGAAGAAACTCTCGCACCTTTGAGCTTTCTGTTTGATCTCTTCTGATGTCTGATCTCGCCTCCAGTTGTCTCTCATGAATGGAAACCATCCTAGTCAGTAGCTGAACCGCCTTTCTCATACCGTGCTCCCCAGTCTCTGGTAGGATTGGGGGTACTGGACCTCCTTGGCCCTCAATAGGTGCTGGTGAATCTAGTACTGTAGATACTGGAGGCTCTCTGCGTGCCTCAACAGGGAGTGTATCTGCCTGACCCGGTAAAGAACAACTGGTACCTTCTCTCGGATCCATATCTACCCCACGTTGTGCCATCCCTTGAATATAGACAGCCTGACAAATAAAACAAACCACAAAGCACGATTAAGATTTCATATGTCCCTATAACTTTGCTCTCTAGCACGATCTATTAAGTGAAAGAAAGGTAACCAATCCTAAATGACTTATAGCCTCCTGATTATAAGTGTGGTGCACAACACACCCATAATCAAGACTCTACTCGACACGGCATTGTGGACTCCCTAAGACACGACCTGCTCTGATACCATGTTTGTCACGCCCCAAAAAGAGGGGAGGCGCAACTGGCACCCGATACCGTTATTGGCTGGGTAAGCCACTAAACATACTAGTTAACTAACCTTTGGACCAGAAGAAAATCGGGCAGCATAATGTTTAGAAAAACAAGAAACTAAGTCGGGACCATTTAGGTCATGACCTGGCCAGCAACAGATTATGTACATTAAGAGAAGTAAACCAAAATAATAAAGTACTAGCTAGCCGGCAAGGCTGCCACAACAGAGGTACAGACACACACTATATATACATGCCAACCTTATGACTGGAGACTGAATGGTACAAAAGGACCAGCCCATAATAACATGTCTACAATAGCCTTTAAGAGAACTACTAATACTGTCAAGACAGGGCCCCGACTATACCCAGCTGTACAACAAAAAGCAAGTATCCTGTGAAAGCTCCAGGAAGAGGTGGAGCTTACCAACTCACAGCTGACCAGGGCTCCTAGTGAAGGGGTCAATCAGAGTCCTTACCTGAACCTGCACGCACGAAATAAAATGCAGCGTCCCCAGGCAAAGGGACGTCAGTATGAATAAACATGTACTGGTATGTAAGGCAGGAAGTAAAATCATGGATAACTATAGTAAAACGGTAAATAGAAATACCACCTGTAACTAAAACTCAAGTAGCCTTAATGGCCAATAAGCCACCTCCTAATGATAAAAAAAAATGCATGGTATGCTCGAGTATCATATGTCGTGAATACATATATATAGATGCAAATGCATGACATACCCAACCAAATGCGAGCACTGGTGGTCCTTTCCGGTAGCTAACCGGCATCATATCTGCCAACCTGTGGCCATCTGTACCATATACATATATAGTTGGGAAAATAGGCCCCATACCTTCGATTATAGCTCAAAGTCCATGCATAACGTGCAATGTATGATATGAATGTTGAATGCACATAGTAAGGCATAGTAAGAACTTAGAAAATCTTGGCTCTTTGGTACATTTATTCTCATAACATCATAATCGTTGTCACAAGATATACATATGGCTCGTGGAATCATACATGTCCTTTTTAACAAGTTTGGGAACTTAACCCAACATTTAGAGTGAAGCCTTAACTTTGAAAATGTTCATAAAGGTGATTTACATAAAGGTGTTTTGGGAAACTTCCCAGATTTCATGCTAAAAGGAGGGACGGAGCTTAGCCTTAACATACCTCTCCAACGAACGTTCGATTGCCAAAAATTCCTTCACCAAAGTTGTTCCTTACGTCCTAATCTTCGCAACGACTATATATACGCAGCTTAAAGACACCTATAAATAGTCAAAAAATTCAGCATTAATGACCAGATTCGGCAAGGAGCATTTACGCGAGGAAATGTCCGTAAAACTTCGTAAAATTAACGGAAAAGAGCTCCACAATTATAACCTAAACACACCAGCTGCAAACCAACAATACCAGCAAGAACACCACTTTTTTTACAGCCCAAGAACAGCTCCAAACACAGCTAATATGAGGGAAAAACAATTCCAAAGCGTAAATCACGCATTTCTAGGCACGAAGACGAATTTTAACGATAAAAATGCAAAAAACTTACCTAAATCGCTTAGAGAACCCTTGGGAGCTTTCTCTTCAGTTGTAAACTTGTTTGGGACGAAAATGGCTCAATTTTGAGCCTTAAAGTGTCAAAATAGCCGACATTTAAGTCGGGTCAACCCGACCCAACACATGACCCGGTTTCCAGCTCGGGCAGTCTTGGTAAAACGGTCATAACTCTTTATTCTGAGGTCGATTTGATGCGCGGTTTTGTGCGTTGCAAAACTCATAGATCTTCAATTTGATAGGTCATGGACCTTCTAACTCCTTATAGTTTGGGAGATATGACCCAATACATTTGACCCAAATTTAAGAAGGATTTCTTAAAGAAAGTTACGGTAACTTTGGCCAACCTTTATCTTGCAACTTTCTTGATTCCAAAACTTAATGTATGACCTTTGTGCTATTAAAATAACTTAAAGAAATCCATTATTAGCAAATTATAAACATTTAATTCCATCTGAAAAGTGAAACCTAATTTAGACCTTCCGAAAAGGGCGAGGTGCCACTTGGGTCATTTCTTTAATCCCGAATGTGCATTTAGGGTATTCCTTTGGCTTAAAACTTTAGGTCCTTGAAATTGCCACTTATTGACAACCTTATTATCCTTAGGTTCTATACAAATTCATGTATGTCTTATATGACACACCACCCTATGTATATATAGAAGACGAGGAACACAGGGTTTCACATGTAACACCTGGTAAAATTATTAAAATACCCCTAGATGAGAGATACTCGTATAACGCGTCTTCCTAAACTCCGTTGGCAAATCCAAGGCCAAAATGTGATCAACACAGAAAATTATGTGGGAAAACAATCTTGGGTGATTTTTAGAGTAATCGGATCGAAATATAATCTTTCGATGCAAAAATGCAATTCTAGAAAAGTGTGCGACATGTCCGTATTGCGGACTTATACTTGGATGTGATCCTAATATTTTCTACATGATTAGAAAACTCGATCAGAAAATTTTTGATAGAAAATGACCAATTCCGCGACGCGGACTTGGTACGCCGAGGGGAAATTTTTTAGTTTTTCATGAGGGGCATTCCATACTTTTTCCAACCCTTTGTAAACTTAAAACACGATCAAAATAGGCCATTTTAAGTGTAAAAGGGGTTTTAACACTCATTCTTAAGCCTTTCTAACCTTCTAACGAAGACTAGGGCTAAGGAGAAGAGAGGAAGAGCGAGGGTTCGAGGGAATTGAGGATGAATTCTTATAAAGTTTAATTGTCAAACTCCATACCATGTATGTAAGACTAAACTAAAATATAGGAATATTCTTCCATGTGCCTCTATTGATGGTAATAGAAAGATTGTGAAAGTGTTGAGTCTCTATGCATATTTTCTTGGAAGGTTTTCTTATAAACTATATATTTTAAGTATTTTACATACTCGATGATCATCATAAACTTGATTTTACTGTTTAACTTCCTTTACATGAATTATTACATAAACTCTACATGTTACTTTATAAAAGATAGTATGAATGAACTTAGAGATTGAGTCTAGAGCTTTGACCTAAGAATGTTGACTGTGATGGTGATGTGAGCAGTGTGATGGGTTGATAGAACTTGACTGTCCTGGGAGTTTACATAAATAAACTCTAAAGATTGGTTTAATTGATGGTCTTCTTAATGGTTGGTCTGAGCTCCTTTGAAAGGTATGATTGAGAATTGAGTTGATTAGATGATTGATAGGTCTAAAGGCCTGATTGTGATAGAACTGATGGATTGATCAAAGTCCTTATGAGACTAATTGATCTGATTGAGTGAGGTGGATTATCTTATGAGTATTGAGTCTTATGAGAAGTATCGAGCACCGAAATGAGTAAGAGTAAGCCCAACTCGAACTCATTAACTACGTCGCCAAACGTAGGTGAGGATTGAATCGTTAAGTTGGATGTTTCCTCTTGATTGATAAGTCCCTGAAATGATAGAGGACTTGATTGATTGGATTTATTATGGATCGATTCTTTCTTTTCTCTGGCAATACTAAACGAATGTGGCAATATAAGTAGGATTGTTGTACAATCACTGGCTCATAAGTTATTGTTGTCGAATAAGAGAAACCCCCACATAGATTATATACTAATAGTACTCTGATTTGATTGGATTGTATTGATTGGTCACTGACTATTCTTTATTCTTGGTTTAGAGTGACATCTGATATCCTGATTAAGTATTTTCCTGAGTAGACGCGATTCTATATTATTCTATCTATATCTGTCTTATTCAACCATTTTACATACTCGTACATTCTACGTATTGACGTCCATTTGGACCGCATTATTTGTGATGCAAAGACAAGTACTAGAGATCATCAACAGGCACACAAGTTAGGATCTATTATAGTCAGCTGAGTTGGTGAGCCCTCCCCTACTCTGGAGGATTCTTATTTATGTTTTTCATCTAGCTTTTAGAGTCAAACTTTAGACTTGCTTTATTTTTATTTGAGGTAGCCATGAGTCAATCATTCAGACCAATTAACAATTGTCACAGGTTTCATATACTAGAGTTGATTTGTTGACTGGATATTGTTTGAGCTAGTTCCTTTCATATTAGTCTCATTGATTTGATTTGGACCATTTATATATTCAGATTTTTCCACCCATTTACTATCTGCAGTCTTCCGCTGATATGTTGAATATTGTTTTAGTGAATATGATGAGGTGGAATAGTTTGCTTGGGGACTAGCAATAGTCTCTGAGTGCCGGCTACGTCCAGGGTACCCTCCCTAGGCATGAAAAATACTTTCCCTTGAAACGTGGAAGTTGATTTGAATTACACGAAAAAATATATATTCAACACAGCTAATTAAGAAGACAAGGCTAATATGACAGTTTTAATCACAATGGACTGTTCTAACTAAATCGTATCATTTTCCCACTAACTCCACTTTTAATTTTTATGCACTGAAAACCATTCCATCCAAAAATCAATTTTTAAAAAATTCGTGACAGTTTCAAATTATAAGAAATACTTTTGGATGAATCAATTGATTCATTTTGTTGTCCTCTCGATGTTCTATGGATTTATGTTCCAGATTGATAAATTATATGATGTTCAAATTGTGAGTTTTTTACTTAATAAATTATTATAGTCATCAATATATGATTAATTTTCTCTTCAATTATCTTACATTCGATCTTATTATAATATCAAGTAAGAAACATCACTCAAAGCATCAAACTTTCACTACTTACTATGATGGTGAATATTTAATCAAAGAATACTATACTAATGCAGTGGTTGATCTGATGAAACTAATGGTAAGTTATATGATTATTTTTTTTCTTCAACTGTCTTACATTCGATCTTACTATAATATCATGTAAGACATATCGCTCAAAGCATCAAACCTCCATTAGTGAAGGATATTTGCTATGATGGTGAATATTTAATCAAAGAATTCAATACTGATGCATTTGTTGATCTGATAAAACTAATGGTAAGTTATGCTTCTATGGAAGAAGTTTTTTTACAAAAACCTTATTTTTACATACAAAAATTTTGAAATTCTACGTTGTTCTATTTCAAATGGTTATCAGTGAATTAAAAAAAAAGTGATACTAATAGTGAAGAAGATGTGAATGTTGCGTCTGGTGGCTAAGGAACTGTGATGGAAGACTCATTGATTGACAAAATCAAAATTTCTATGAATGAAAAATACTTTTTGATCATTAACTTTGTATTATATTTTGTATACATAATATAATATTTTGACAAAAGGTTGACCACCTTATACGTGGTGACACCACTTCAAGACTTACATGACAAGGTTTGTTATTGAGATCATACACTCAAATGCATAAATATTACTATAAAAATAGTTAATACTACATCTTATTCAACTAATATATTTGAAAAAAAGAGTTTAAAATACATAAATTCTAATTTTTTACAAGTTTTAGTAATTTCTCTTTATATACATACATATATATATTCTACTATATTAGAAAAGCTCTCTTCACTATGAGTGCTTACCTGTCAAAAGATTTAAAAATAAGAGTATTCATGTCATTTACTGATTGCTTTAGCTATTAGTTAACCCTATTTAAAATAAGGACATTTTGGTCATTCAATCTATAATGTGCATGTGTTAATCTCTTCAATAAACATGTGGCACCTTTTATTGTCTCCACATCTTCCCTTTTAAGCTTTTTGTCTCTGCAACTCTTCATCTCTATCTCTACACGTGTGCTGTATTTTCTCTTCATGTGGTGTTCTAACAGATGTTATATATCAATAAAACAATACACCTGCTTTTACTCTCTGACCATCAATATATCTTTTTTCAAGATTTTTGTGGGTCTGAACCATTGATTGATTGGTGTTGATATTATTTGCAGGACGTGGGAGGAAAATTTAGGCTTTGCAGGAAGTGGGAGGAAAATTTAGGCCTCTCTCATAAATAACAGGAGTACGCCTTCGTTGTAGAGATCAAATTGAGTGGAAATACAAATCCCTTTCTGAACCAGCTAAGTGGTAAACTTCTACTCCAAAAAAATACTTCTTTTTTTGGTTGAATTGATAAAGAGTTCAAATTCTAGGTAACCCTTCTTCTTCATCTTCTTCCTCTATCTCGACAAATTATTTTTCTGCTTCTGATATTCCATCTTGCAACCTTTCTTTTTGCATGAAACCTATTTTTCTACTACACAGAAATCAAAGCCTTTTTATATTATTTATGTATTAAGTCGATGATGAGATTTAAATTGATGTATAATATCTGAGATTGTAGTTAGCCTTAAAATCCAATGAGATATGAAGTCTTGATAAAATAATCAAGAAGTTCATGCCTTTATTGTGGTTGCTTGTAAATTTTGTGATTTGTTGAAATTCCTGGCAATTGTTTGATTGTAATGGGAGCACTGCTAGAAATTTGATCTATTGTCACGGTTAGGAAACCGTCGCTATAGACCAAATAACCGTAGGCATACGTTTTAGCCACGGTTTAGAGAGGCGCCACAACTGCTTTCGTGGCAATAGGTCTATTGCCACGGTTTTTCCCAACGATTGCTATAACCGTCGTAAAAGAGTATCTGTGGGGACGGTTTCTGTTAGAACCGTCGCAAAACATTTATACCTACGGTTTTGAAAACCGTAGCAATAGATGTCCTATTGCTACGGTTCTAAACCGTCGCAAAACATTTACCTATTGCTACGGTTTGCCAACTGTAGCAATAGATATCACAATTGCTACGGCTTTATACCTATTGCTACGGTTGTTCCTTTATATCTATTGCTACGGTCATAAAATGTCGCCATAGATCATAATTTTTAACCGTAGCATAACCGTCGCCATAGCTTCTTTTGGCAGATCTATAATCTCAATTAGACTAATTGTAGCTTATTGTGACTAACGTTGTTAATATAATGAGTTACACAATAATTTTATAATAGAAAATGTAAAAATTGATCCTGAGAAGAAACTTTACGTACATTACTAAAATAATAATTCAACAAGATCAATCCATAGTGTTACTAATAGCGATAAAAGCAAAACATATGTACATACATACATATAAGTATGTTTTAACTATTACAAAAAGGTGAAAATTAAATACGTGCACCACATTGTTTTCAGTCTTCAAAAATAAATGATATTTGCAACATAGGTAATTAAAGTGATCAACACCCGGCCATTTCATGCACTTCCTAGAAAGATTGCAAAACACATTGTCCACACGGTTAGTCATCAGCACAAAAAACCGCAATTCATCCCTCCCCTTCTTCAATTTCATCATGCAGCACTTTCATCCCCTCCTTCAATTCCATCACCTACGTACAAAAAATATTTGCAAACCGATAATTTATTTCTATCCCAACAGAAAGATAGAGAAGCTAAACCAAAAATGTCACTTAATTGTCTAGAAAAATGTTAAGAATGCTTCTGAAATTTGATTCGTAAAAGCTAAGTATTGCAAAAATCTGGACGAATGAAGAAGGACAAAGGGAGTAATTTGAAACTTCTGATAAAAAAGGAGCAAGATGTGGACCACGATGCACAACAAGGAGTATTAAACTCAACGAACAGTTCCAAAATTATCGACTTCATCATCATGGTAATTTTCATATCATTTGTTTATCTAATTATGTCTCTTTTTTTTGTTTTTAACTTGTGGATCATCAATAGTATAGCCTATTGATGACATGAAATTTTAAATTTAGATAATTCATTGATAATGATCTCTTTTTTTTGGTAAGTAAAATTTATTTACCAAGAATTGTTACAAACCAGGCAAACTCAACAGGTAACAAACACTCCATCCTTGCCAAACTTAACAACTAGAAGTAAACTAGCTACATTCTATGGGTATACATTCGAATCTTGTAATCTAGTAGCTATTTTAGAATATCTACTACCTCTCCCATGTATCTCTGTATGCTATTACTAGCCATTGCTAACTCATAAACAAGCGTCGTACTACTTCTACCCTTCATAAACTTGTTTGTCCATTGTAGCTCATCTGTCCAACTCTTCTCTATATTTGCAACCAGACCTGGGGACTTAGAAAACAGTATAAATCACTGATATAGACACTTCACTGATTGTAAATCTCCTCTGCAGAACATCAATAAACTATTGGCAAGGCGCAACTGCACTGTTATCTGATTTTTACATCTAGGGTGATAATGGAAGTCAGGATTAGTCTGGAAGACCTTCAACATTCTTGTCAAATCGTCCGTAGCTAATACAAATAGATAGGGGACATTGGTTCCCCTTGTCTTACACCTTTCCTAGCTTTAAATTTGATAGAGAAGCTAAGCTTATTACAAATATTGGATGGGTTTAGAGGGACAACAATGGAGGAACACTATCAGATGGAGACTGTAGACTACACTGTTCTTGTTCTTGTTCCTACACTATCAGATGGAGGAACAATAACAAATACTGCTTGTTCTTGTTCCTACACTGTAGACTGACAACATTATTCTATACAACCATATCAACAAAAGATCAACATAAACTGTAGATAAATCCAGATAAACACTTCTCAAATATATTAAAAATAACTAGACATCACGCCCTGTTACAAAAGACTAAATCTTGTTTCCTCTAAACAAATATCAGTAGTTATAATCCAATTAGCTCTGGCAAACACCTGTCCCTTTTACATATCTAAAACAAAGTCTTGATATGAGCAAAATCTAGATAAATGCTTCTGAAATATATAAAATAATTCAGTAGTTCAGTAGCAAAATATTACTCTCTGCTACAAAAGACTAAAACTTGTTTCAATTTCAGTAGTTCTAATCCAATTATCTTGAACAATAACCTTCCATTTCGACGTATCGAGAACAAAATATAAAGCACAGTGAGTTAAACTAAGTTTTCCCACTTGAGCTAGTTCCTTGACTGATTACCACCACAGCATCACCAACATCAACTACACCAGTACAAGTATTAAGGTTCCCCCAAAATTAATCCATTATCTTAACAAAATCACTATGCATCACATATGCATCTTAACAAAATCACTATCAAGTGTAATCCATTATCTTAACAAAATCACTTCTCAGCAAAACCAGCCCATATGCATCACATTCACACAACCATGAGACAACCAGCTAGATATGTTACATATACTCAGCAAAACCAGCCCATATATGCATCACATTCACACAACCATGAGACAACCAGCTAGATATGTTACATATACTCAGCAAAACCAACCCATATGCATCACATTCACACTACCATGAGACAACCAGCTATATGTGACACACTTCTCAGCAAAACCAGCCCATATATGCATCAAAATCCGATTCAAAAAAACAGATTCAAAAAACCAGAGAGGATATTTTCTGGACAAAATAATAGATCACAACCAGAAAGCAGCAGCAGCAGCAGCAAAAGAAGAAGAAGAAGAAGAAGAAGATGAAGAAGAAGAAGAAGAAGAAATAGTCGAAACAGAAAATTAGTAACACTAACCTTCTCCGACGACTTGTGCAGAAGCAGCGTCTCTTTGTGATGGAACAGTCAATGCTGCAAGTATGTTAGGGTCAATTAATCCGGCATGTTGTAGTTGTGCAATTACATCGGCAATAACTTCTTGTCTCATGGTCTTCTTCTGTTCCTCCATTTGTTTCTCCATTTTTTGGATCCTTTCTTCCATTTGTTTCACTACACCATTCGTCGCATTTAAAGTTGGTTCAGAATTGCCAACTATTTTCTTCAAAGTAGTCTTTGTAACCCCCGTTCCATATAGTCTTAGACGCCCAGGGTGTTCAGGACCCATGACTGCAGAAAATGAATCAACAGACTGGCCATTTGCACTCGATTGTGCTTCAACTTCCTCCATTTCAGCCTAACAAATTAAAACATATCCAACAATCAAAGTCTTGTATATAATTCTAAATAAAGAATTAATAATGTCATTGTAAATCCATTAATATACACTATACATACAATTTTACTAGCAGTGTTTTCATAGGAGGCCTTGTACACACGGTTAGGATTTCTCGTTCTTGTGACCACAAAGAGCTCCTTAGATGATACAATTTCCTTCTCTTTTTCCTAGGCACAAGAAAATTGATATAAGAAATTGCTTAAATGATATATTAATACTAAATACTAAATAAGAAAACACACCAATCTATTACGAATTACAGCAAAACTCTTTTTGCCGGTAGTGTGTGGATTCAACAACTTTTTCCGATTCTTACTATTTGTTTCCGACATCTTCTGCAAATAAATGAATCAATAATGTTAGTTAAGTGATCGACAGTTTGGCAACAATTAACTTTAATGTAAAATAAAGCTGCAACAACAACAATATCATAGAAGAGATCAAGAAAAGAATGCGTTGAAAGTTTTAGATTCCGAACTACAATTTACCAGGAATTTCTCAGACTTCCAATATTTGAGGAGTTCTTTGAACTGACATTCTGGAATATGGCCAGGCTTTTTGGACATTCGAACTGTATCATTGTCATATGGGTCATAATAAGTTCTCTTCAACTCAGCTCTATGACTTCTCCATGCTTCTCGAATTGTTGCCAGAGTCCAAAGTTTTGCCGCCTCAGGAATATTGTATTTCTCCTACAATTTAGTGTCAACAAGTTATCAAAGAGTAGTAAAATTGCTTTAATAATAATTAAATATTGAAAAGTCCAAACCTTGGTATAATCCCATAAATCCTTTTTAGTGTCCATGTTCTTCCAATCAAATACATCATATGGACAAAGGGTTGCATTTCTTGCCAATGTGCCTAGGAAGCTACTTAGCTCTGTTACGTCGTCTTCAGTAGGTCCAATCGGTTGATTTAAACCATTCAATATGATCAATTTACGCTCTTGCCGGCTATGTACTTTAGGCATCATCGTTCTACCTCTTGTATTTTTAGTGGGAACTCCTTCAACTACAACAAAATATGACTTAGAAATCATGAATGAAATAAGTAAGTTCCTAAGCTTATATGTTACCTTGTTCTTCAGGTTGTTCATCTGTTGGAGGACTAACAGAACTCCTTTGCACTTGATCCTCAACAGGCTGCTGCTCAAATAAAGGATGCTCATCAAAAGTTTGTGCCTCATCAGATCTTCCATTAACTTCAGACTGTGGAGCTACCGGTTGTTTTTCAATTAATTTCAGCAGTTGTTTCTCTGACTCTATAGCTTCAACTACTTCATTTGTTGTCAACGACCGTCGCTTTTTATTTGCCAAGAATGATAAAGATCCAGGTTTAGCAAATGCCTTATGTTTTGCTTTTTTATTTCTTTTTGGTGATTCTTGTTGACTCATGACTGTCAAAACCTGCATAAAATTATGAGTGATAATTAAAATATAACAGAAAATGGACAGATATATTATTAACTTGAAAAGAGATAAGATCACATACTGATGACTCTGATCCTCAAGAAAGGTATTAAACATCAGTTTCTCAGTTAATTTTCAAAGTTTGATGGCATTAACAGACCAAGAATGTTGCATTTTCCACTGATTCAGCTGCAGCTGATGTTAGATCTGGAATAACGCCTACTACTACTACTACCGCTAACAATATCACTATGCTTAATTGCCACCACTTCTGCCTTCAACATGGCTTCTCTTAAATCATGTTACTTTCAGGTTCCAAGGTAGTACTTAACAGTGGTTGTGTTCTTCTCATGCTTGGTTTTATTAGAGCACTTAATGTAAGGTTAATCATTGACCAGGTTTACATCTGGACAAGAAGCCGCTGAAACTTAAATGCTCCAGTTGATCATTGTTAGCGAGGGTGGGTTAACATGGTAATCGAATTCTCTTTCACCTCATATCTAAAATATCTTGTAAATTCAATTCACTTTTTATCTATCTATAAATGTACTTAACAAGATACTCAATTCTGTTTGTTTATGCAGAAAGATTGGTAGCATTATATACAAGTAGTAAAAGTCCTCTAGCTGTATATCCAAAACAAAACAGAAGAAAAGATCTGTAAGGAAGATCTCCTCAAGATTATTGCCATCATCAATACCATACTACTTACAACAAAATACATAATGCATAGGTAAAATGACAGATGAACTGATTTATGGAAATGGGGTCCTTCTCTGTTTATTTTTGTGTACCCTCTTTGTAGTTTGTGTGCTGGACCACACAGAACAATACCATAACAAAGGCTAGTAGAGAGTAGTAAGTAGAAACCCTTAGATATTGTAGTAGCTAAGGCTTTATACCAAGATGATACTCCCAGCAAGATGATATTCCCAGCAGAAATCTCTATAACAACCATGAAATAGTTCAAACAAAAACATTAAACAAGATATGTGATTAAACTAACTCGGCTTTCATTAAAAATCAGCTAACTGTTCTCCTCTTCTTTCTCTTCATTTTTTGGCACCACTTTGGTCCATCACAAAACTAAAATCAGCATTTACAGTCACTGGCCTTTACTGTGCTTTAGTGGTGTTTGAAGCAAAGTATTTAGTTGAAGAAGATGAGAGATCGGAACCTGGACTAGCAATGTTCCAAAAAGAGATCAGAACCTGTAGTTTTGTTGAAGATTCTCCGGAGAAACTTTGAAGGAAGAACACTGAAAAGGAATAAAAGAGAAAATTAGGCTTAGTAATATATGCAACAATACATAGCACGTGCGTATTATTGAAATGAGACTAATTTAGACAAGTTGAAAAAATCACATTAATAGCAATGGAAAACAAACATAGAAAATAGAGTCCAATCGACATTCGTAATTGATAAGATGCAACTCAATAGGGTATTCATTACTCACTGAAAAAAAATGAAGAAGAGTATGTATTTGAAGTAGGTCGGAAGATCCTTTGTCAATCATCGGCCTCCATCCAATCCCAATCAGTATCATCGAAGTCATCTTCCTCTTCCGATTCTTCCGAAGGTACATCTTGTGAATCGTGTGAGATGGAAGGCGCATCAATGATATCAACTGGGAGATCTTCCCTCGCCCATCTAACATCTACATCGACTAATCTTTCTGAAGAAACAAAATCATCATTGGTTTCCCTCCAAAATGTTTCTTCAATATTAGGACAATTCTCTTCCTCCAAATCATACAAATCTACTGGAACTTTATTTCTTGCGTAATAAACATTTTTCTCAATTGGGTCTTCCACATAAAAAACTTGATGTACTTGAGATGCTAGTACAAAAGGATCATCCGTACAACATTTTTTATTGAAGTACACCCGAGTCAAGCCATATTCATCAACTTCATTATGAAACCAATCACATCTGAAAAGTACAACACTAAAACAACTCCAATAATCAATCTCAATGATGTCCTGAATAATTCCATAATAGATAACCATTCCATCGACAGGATTTTGATCCCTAGCACTAGCAAAACTATCTGTTGTGGCTGACAAAGTCACTCCACTATTTTGAGTTTTGCAAGGAGCATCCCGTGTCTTCGTATGGAAACGATATCCATTAATGAAATATCCAGTATATCTTTTAGCCACAAAATTAGGTCCTTTGCCAAGCCATCTTAAATGATTGGACACTTCAATATTTTTAACTTTGTCCCTAAACCAATCACTAAATTCTCTACTATGGATCTGTGCTTTTACCCAGGCACTTCCTCTGTTACGAGTATCAACTAAACTCTTATGTTCCCTGCAAGCATGTATTGCAATTTAATCAATATGTACTTATTAATGAAATTCAAAACACATTAATCATAACATATAAATGAAGTTTCAATACTTACTTGATAAATGCATCAACTTTTTCATCACTGGTATTAAACAGAGTGTATCGATGTGCTGCAGACCACACACCATGCTCCATATTAAAAGTCTTGCCTTTCCTTTTGTTCTTACTTCCAATTGGATGACCTGTCTTAGGAAATAAAGGTGAAACATCATCTCCCGCTAATTGAATGTCCTCATCATCCTCAGTTTGGTACCTACTAAATCTTGTTTTCACCCCATCAGGTAGGTATCTCGAACAAAAGGTCAAACACTCTACACCTTTACAACCCTCTACTATTGATCCTTCGGGATTTTTTCGATTACGAACAAGCCCCTTGTATTCACACATATTTCTTTCAGAAGAATACATCCAACGCAAATGAGTCGGACCCCCAAGCTTAATTTCGTCTACTAGATGAATAGGCAAATGTGACATGATATCAAAATAGGATGGAGGAAAAATCTTTTCAAGCTCGCATTGTATATCAATGATTTCAGCCTTCATCTTATCAAGATCGCTTCTTCTTATGACCTTTTTACATATGCTTTTAAAAAAGTTTCCCAACCTAATCAAGACTAAAGACACATTCTTGGGTAGCACTTTCCGGACTGCAATCTGGATCAAGTAATGTAGTATGAAATGAGCATCATGACTTTTGTATCCTGATACTTTCAGCTCTTCCATTTGCACACGATTTGATACATTAGAGGCACACCCTTTTGGCAATTTGGCATCTTTTAAAACAGTGCAAAATAGTCGTTTCTCTTCTGGTTTCATAGAGATAACTTGAAAAGCATGAGAATTCGTTTAGCTTCAAGGTGTTATTGTTTTGATACTTGGAGTGAAGAGAATATGCAATACCTTTTTCTAATAGCCCCCATAAATTTTAAAGCTATGGAGGCAGATTGTTTCATGTACAGATATTAGCATAGAGGATTCCCAGCTTTAGTTGCGAATTGGCAAATGGTGGGTCAAGAGCGTCTCATTAAAATTATAGCCTATTCTAAAAGCTATTCTATTGATCCTAATGTGGGTTCTATGATAAAGAAGAAATTCCATAATATGGAAAGGAGATATCTTATGAATCCCTAGTCTTTCAATGCCAGCAACTATTATACTACCTTGTCAGAATATAATTCCCTTGGATCAAGATTCCTAAAGACTAGAGGGTATGATTGCCACATTAACTACAATCTTATAAACCTACATTGTACCATTATCTAGTAAAATGAGAATTTTTCAAACTAAACTGGATAAAGTGCAACACTAATGGTTCCTACAGAGGTAACTCAGGACTAAGCTCCTATTTTTTTGCCTAAGGAATTACAAAGGAGATCTGATTTATGCAGAGGTTGTGGAGATTGGTGTCACTACTATCAAAGAGGCTGAGATACTGACCATCCTATGATGCCTAAAATACTATAATAATAAGCAGTTTAGAAACATTTTCATTGAGACTGATTCACTCAGCCTCCAAAAGATCATAAGAAATGTGTATAATATACCATGGGAGAGCAGGGTTTAAATTGCAACGGATACAAAAATTCTGCAGGATTCTTTTCCCTCTGTCTAAGACTTGGTGGGCACAGGGAAGGGTTAATACCTATACATATTTGCTAACCCACTACTCAAAGTAGTAGATTAGCAATGTCTTCATTTTTTATTTTTCCTTACATACGCTTAATTGCTTATTACAATGCATAATAAAGAGACTTTTTGGTCTTTTCACAAAAAATAACCTGACGGTCCAACATCATTTGGTATTTTCATTCTTGCCACTCTATTGCTTTTCCCCCTCTCAACTCTCCTTCCAGTTTCTCTTCACCACTACCCTCTCTGTAATACAAAGTTTTTATCTTCCACATCAATTGATTGTTGTCAATCGATTGATTTGGCCAAATACAATTTGGATTTTGACTGCATTTATTCTCCTGAAATAACATGTTTTTATCTTGTAAATCGATAATCGTGTTACATACGACAATGGATCCAACAATCCTCCAACAACCTTCAAACAGTCAGTAACATAAAAACAGAGCACACACAAACACTACAGTCAGTAACTACAAACAATCCTCACATCATTTGTAGCATAAAAATAAAATATAAGGATGAATCAACAAACACATAATCTTTCAACAAAAAATACGAAGTAATACAGCACATATATTTTATGATTTTTCAAAACCCTATAATGAAATTTCAGCATTTGAAAAAATAAAGTACATGCACAACAAATTACACACTGTGAGGACTTAGAAATAAAGAAATACGCAGAGAATGAGGAGTATTTTTTGAAATCGTACCTCTGTGAAAACAATCCCTTGAGAACTTCAGACGCGTTTTGAAGATGTTTGAGGGAGCTCGACCTTCAACAAATTGTACCTCCGATAAACAAATTGAACTTCAACAAATTGTACCTCCGATAAACCCACCGGTGCTCTACCTTTAACCTGGTTCACCTGAGAGACGAAGATTTTGAGCTTTGGGTGTTTGAGACAACGATAATGAAATGCCCAAACGAACCTGAACCTGAGATGAGGTGTGAAATTACTCACCTTTCCTCGGGTCTACTGAACTGGAGACGAAGACGAGGAATGCCCTATTGAAGCTTCATCTTCTTCATCTTCATCTTCTTTGTATGACAAAAAAGCCCTAAGAACGAACTAAAGCCCTACGAACGAACTAAAGCCCTAAGAATGAAGAAGATGAGGAATGCCGCCGCTGGAGATCGAGGAAGAGAACTGAGAGAGAGAGTAAACCTTAATTTTCAGAATAGGCGGCTTCTTTTGGGAGTGGAGCGAAATATATTATATTTCGCGGGTTATTAATTTATTTTGGGGAAACCGTTGCCATAGGTCTCTATTGCAACGGGTAAAAAGAACCGTGGCCAAATCAAATCTATAGCTACGGTTTTGACTCTAATGGCACGGTTTATGTTTACCATATATTGCCACGGTTAAAACCGTAGCTATAAGACATATATTGCTACGGTCAAAAAACCGTCGCCATATAACCGTGGCCGTACATCTAATTTCTAATTTCTAGTAGTGGAGTTTGTTTCTTCTCTTGGACTACTAGGTGATACTGGTTAAGGTAGAAAGATAAATGAGATGAAGTATGTTGTTCATGAATTTTGTTTATGAAGTTAAAGAATTTTTATGCATTTGCGTGTATGTACGTATGTACCATTTCAAAAAATTGTGATTTGGTTCATTTTTCAATCTTATATTTTTTATGAATGTTGGTTTCTCACCTTTCTCTACTTATTGTCACAAATCTCAATTTTAGAGCTGAAGATTAGAGGATCAACTGAAACTACATCTCGACTAACCTTTAGTTTGATTTACATTTTGTTTTTAAGTAAAATGACTGTACATGGTCGTCTTGTAAATTTGATTTCTTAATATCATCAAGATAAAATTATAAGCTTATCTTCTGCGTCATACTTGTAAATCAACTGAATATGTATGTGTCTTATGTGCGCTTACTTTGCAAAAAAAACATTTACATTTCAAAGTTGGGCTCGTGCTCCCATGGGCCATCTTTACTTAGTGTCTATATATATATATATATATATATATATTTGTTGCGTTAAAAAATACGTGACAAACATCTTAGTTATCTATAAGAAGATCGAATAGGGTGTATGAATGTAACATCTAATAGATATCTCTTCATATTTTAATATTTATTAACATTTATTAAGAGGCTACAAAAACACAACTCATAATATTATGTTATATATTTAAAAATTACCTAAAAAATTATAATAAATCAAAATAATTTTTAATTAAAGATATTTTATTATTTATTAAATATTTAAAAATTACGTTATAATTAACCATACACAATATGATTAACAAACTAGCCACGAATTATGAAATTTCGTCAAACGTGAAAGTTATTAATTTTTAAATTTATATTGCACTGTCAATTAAATTCATATATTTTTTTAAAAAAAAAATGGACAGTTCCAAGTGGAAAGCCTAATATCAAGTCACTTGACTGTTTTAAATTAAGGTTTTTAAAAATATAATTAAAAAATAATTTTTAAATATAAAAAAAGATAACAATGATTGACCAAAAATTTAAAAAACATATAAAATATTAAATAAACTATTTACAATGGAAAATAAAATACGAATGATCAAAAATTAAAAACAGTTCACTAAAAAAATACATTAATGAATATAATGTCAAGTTATTGAAGATTAAAAAAAGTTATTTACAATATCAAAAATTCAAAAAAATAAAAATAAATTACCGTCTAATCAAAAAGTTAAAAATTGGCAAAACAGGTAACCAAAAAATTATATTAATGTATATATATGTCAAGCCACTCGAATTTAAATAAAAAACTTGGTATAAAAAATTGAATTAAAAATATTCAGTATTATAAATTAATAATTTGAAATAGCATAAAAATTATCAATTTATTAAACTAAATTAAAATTATTGTAAGAGTAGTTATAAGTTAAATCAATCAAAATGATAGGGACAACAATATCAACTTGAAACCACCCCTAAAATTAATCAATCACTTGCCTAACTTTCTCATCCCTTCAAAAATCAACTATATCATGCATAAAAAAATTCATAACACAATTTCTCTCCAAAAAAATATTTCTTTTAAAAAAATATTTAAAAATAATTTTTTTTTATTAGTAATGTCATCATAACTTACATTTGGCTATTTCATACTTAAAGGAAAAAGGACAGTGGTAGAACACCAAAAATTATTTTTTTAAAAGTAAAATACTTTTATTGCTACTTAACTTTCTTATAGAGTAAAACACAACTTACAATATGAAATTTTAATAAAAAAAATAAATATCCAAATCAATGCCTAAAAAGATGCTAGGCAATTTAGTTTGATAAATTTGATAAATTGTTTTTCATTTTAAATATTAAATAGAATATGTATTTTTAAAGTAAAATAAAAACATGACATTTTTAATTTTTTTAAAATTACTATTACTAACTTAAAAAATCAGCTATTAATGCTTAAATAAACGAATTGAATTGAATGCATGTTTGAATATATACATGAATAAAATAACTATTTGGCATTAAATATCTCAATAAATTAGTCAGGTTAGTTTAAAATAAATGATCTTTATCCATCCTTTTATTTTATTATATTATATTTTATTGTTAATTTTTTTCTATTCTAGATATATATTATTAAAATGAAGAGTCATAATTGTTTTATCTCTTATTATAAGGATTCCAAATCTTTAAAAACTTAAACATAAGTAATTATTTTCAAGATCACATGTTCCATTGTATATTCACAAAAAAATGAAGAAACATCTAATTAAAATATGCCAATACTAAATTATATAATTGAAATTTTAACAGCAAATTGAAAAACTATCCAATAAAGAAATGTCAATACTAAATTATATAATATGCCAAAACTAAATTATATAAGTGAAATTTTAACAAAAAATTGAAGAAATACTAGATGAAAAGCATGTCAATACTAAATTATATAAATGAAACTTTTAATACTAAATTGGAACGGAACATGAAAGTTCGAATAGTCCGATGTGGAATGTTAAAACTCACACAAAATTCAAAGTCCCTATATCAACTGAATTACTTCTTCAAGATGAAAATATTTGTAACCAAATATTTGATTTTATAGTTTTTGTAAGAAAAAATAATTTTATTTTATATATTTTTGTTATGTCAACATTATAGACTAGATGAAAAAAATGAAAAGTGAAGTTACCAAATCGATAAATATGATGAAGGTACTATACATGAGTGGATTGTTACAAAAATAATTACACATTGCTCAAAATTTGAAGCTACATAAGAGCATATCATTTGTTGTTAATTTTTTCTTTTTGGAAGCATGACAACTAACAAATTATTTTTAAATATTCTTTCATTTTAAAGTACATCTACAATAACTAGTATAGTTGAGCTACATCTTCTTGTTCAATTCTTAACTAAATCCTAAAGTTTTAACTCTTCGATCTAATTATCATATTATCATTTTTGTCAAAGAATATATTTAAGATCTTACCAATCTGTATTTTGAAAAATAGTTCCACATGTCAACATTAAAATAATACTCGATTTTTCATTTTTAAAAATTTTTTATATAAAAAATAATTTTTGAATTCATTTTGTTGTGCATCCTTATTTAATGAAATTATATTTGGTGAATGAATTTTTATTTTATTTTATAGGATTGAACTAGAGAGGAGGAGTGCACGAAAGGTTGCATTATGCTTTATGTCACGCCCCGCGAGGGTACCTTAGGCGTGGCTGGCACCTAGAGACTATTGCTAGTCCCTAAGCGAACCACTCAATCTCAGGACAGTCATCCAACATCAAACATAGTGGAAACAATATAAAATAAGGTAGTGAGCTACGTCAATTAGAAGGGCCAATGACCAATAAACTCTGTCTCAACATCGATGATAAGTAATCACATTACTAACTCAACTCTAAGAGGGAAAGACCTCACATCAAATCTCAAATCATGTCTATGAAGCCTCTAACTTAGCTAAAAAATCTAAAAGGGTACCATGATAGGCCATGGCTTCCCAGCTCAATAAACAAAATAACAAGATAAAGAAAAAGGGCTCCTACGGATAGCAAGGAGGGCTCACCAATGACTGAACTTAGGATCTTTGAACCTCAACGATTCATCTGCTGAAGTCCTCTGACTCCTGTATCTGCATCATGAAATGATGCAGCGCCGAGTGGTGTCAGTACGGGGAATGTACGATATGTAAAATGGATGAATGTAACAGTACAAGTTTAACAGTATAGGGATAACATCGACTCAACATCATACTCTATCAGAATATCAAATGTCTATCTAAAGTAAGAATATAGAGTAGACAAATGACTCCTCAACGTCTCATCTCAACACCATCAATACATCATACTCATCTCAAGGAAACTCGACTCAACTCATGCCTGTTTGGGACAAGGACAAAGAGTAGACGGTAAAACATCAATACCTATCAAGACTCATACCATCACATCAACATCAGAGTTCAATCAAAATGTAACCTAGTTGGGAGTTTTTCTAACCTACAACCATCACCTACGAGTCAGTGATGATACAATGAAGCGATGTCGTTGCCACATCCATCCAATATCCTGCCCGAGGTAAAGGACATCACCATCAGTGGATCCACAAGAGAAAAATATCAGTCCTCTTTTGGGACAAGGAAACATCGGCATTAAGGTTTGATCCTCTCTCCTATGCGGGCCACGTAGTTAATGAGTTCGAGTGTGACTCACTCTCACCCATTTCGGTGCTCAATACTCCTCCCAAAACTCGACATGCTCAAAAAATATCATCATCATCAGTCCCATAGGGACATAGTACATCAACATGAACATCATCATTATCGATCCTATAGGGACATGGTACATCAACATCAACATCATCATCAACATCAATTCATCTCATCAACGTCAACATCATGGACTCGAAAGATTCGTTTAGAATTCAGTTTCAAGTTTTAAGACTCATGAACATCACTCTCATCAACATCATCATCAAGACTCTCATCAATTTGGACCACAATCACAACATCACAAACATCATCATCGTTAAGGCTCTAGACTCATCCCCTAAGTTCATTTTTTCATTCTTGAGTAAAATAGACATAGAATTTTTTAAAATCATTCATGAAAACACTTATGCAGTAAAACAAGTTTATGATGATCATCAATTTAAGAAATATACATGAATTAAGAAGAATCTCAGTAAAATACTCAAGGATTTTCACATATAACTCATCATCTTTAATCATATACTCAATTTACTCAAAGGAGGCACATGGAAGAACAATCCCATGCTCTAGGTTAGCCTTACATATCTGGGATGATTGCTATCAACACAATTCCCTTGGGACTTCCTCTTTATTCCTCGATCTCGACTCTTTACTCTCCTCAAGCCCTAGCATATTAGCATTGTTCGGAAGAGGATTTAGAATAGGGTTTTAGATCCTTTCTTTGTGAAAACAACTTATATCAATCGTACATTGGTTTTAGAAGATACTAGGAATGGACTAGAATGTCCCTCGAAATTTTAGAAATTTTCCAGCCGCAAAATAACCCAGTCCATGACGCGGATTGATCGCGTATAACTCATTTTGGCAAAAATTTTCCTGAACGAGTTTTCTCAACCTTGTTGAAAAATTTAAGAAAAACATATGTCACCCTTCGCGATGGGTCCGCGACGCGGCTCTGTCATAAACTCTCACTATTTTTCGTTTTGGAATGAAAAATTATCTTTTGACTCGGTTACTCTAAAAATCGACCGAGACCTTTCCCCTGCTTAATTTTTCGTATTGATCACAATTCTTGCCTCAGATTTTCCATTCGAGCATTAGAAGACGCATTACGCACACATCTCTCCCCTAGGGGTATTTTGGTATTTTACCGGGTGTTACATCAACTCCCCCTTGGGATCATTCATCCTTGAATGATGAATAGGAGCGATATTATAGCATGAATAGACTCAAGACTCATCTCACCAACTCAACTCTTCATCGACCTCAATACATCTACTCAGAACATCAAAATATACACATCAACTTAGGATATAAACATCAAGTTAACGTAAGAATAGGATATTACCTTCGACATTCTCGTCATCAGGCATGAATAGGTGCGAGTATTTAGTTCTCATCTCTTCTTTATCTTCCCACGTGGCTTCCTCAGCAAATTGGTTCCTCCACAGAACTTTAACGGAGGCTATCTCTTTGTTTCTTAATCTACAAACCTGTCAATCAAGGACTTGGACTGGAATTTCCTCGTAGGACAAGCTATCTTTGACTCCAGTGCTCTCAACAGGGATCACCAAGGCAGGATCTCCTATGCACTTCTTCAACATAGAAACGTGGAACACATGATGGTCTAACTCAGAAGGTAACTTTAGCTCATAAGCAATTTTCCTAATTCTCCTCACAATCTGATAAGGGACAATATAACGAGGACTTAATTTTTCTTTTTTCCCAAACCTCATGACACCTTTCATGGGAGATACCTTCAAGTATACCCAATCACTCACCTCGAACTCTAGATCTCTTCTCCTTACATCGATGTAAGATTTCTGATGGTTTTGTGCAGTCTTTAACCTTTCTCTAATAATCTTCACCATCTTCGTGGCCTAGTGGACAAGGTCAGGTCCAATTGACTCAGCTTCTCCAACCTCAAACCACCCAATGGGTGATCTACACCTCCTCCCACACAAGGCCTCATAGGGGGCCATTTGAATGCTCGCATGATAACTATTATTATATGCAAATTCAATCAGTAGTAGATGGTCATCCCAACTCCCTTTGAAGTCAAGGATGCAATCTCTCAACATATCCTCTACCATCTGAATAGTGCGCTCCACCTGACCATCCGTCTACGAATGAAAGGTTGTACTCAAATTTACCTTGGTACCCAATCCCTTCTAAAAAGACCTTTAGAAGTGGGAAGTAAACTATGCTCCTCTGTCCGAAATGATGGATAAGGGAACTCCATGCAACCACACAATCTCTTGGATGTACATCTTGGCATACTCCTCCGCAGTATTAGTTGTCTTAACTGCCAAAAAGTGCGCTGATTCAGTCATCATGTCTACAATCACCCATATGGAATCATGCTGCCTCCGTGATCTTGGTAGGCCAGTGATGAAATCCATATTAATCATCTCCCGCTTCGACTCTGAAATCTCAAAGTTTTGAGCCTAGCCACTTGGCCTTTGATGCTCAACCTTCAGTTGCTGAAAATTTGGGCACTTCAACACAAACTTTGCAATGTCCCTCTTTATTCCACTCCACCAACAGACTTCTCTCAAGTCGTGGTACATCTTAGTGGAGCTTGGATGAATAGAGTATCTAGTGTTGTGGGCTTCAACCATAATCCCCTCTCAGACACCGGTCAACATCAGAAACACATAGCCTACTCTGGTATCTCAACATCCCATCTTCCCCTTTGAAGAAGACCATCACTTTTTGCTTGTGGGCAGCCTCCTTCAATTGGAATATGATAGGATCTCGATTCTGCTTCTCTTTTACTTTTACTACTAGGAATGATGCAGATCTACTCTGAATATTGATCGTTCCCTCATCATCCTCCTCGAGTTGGACTTCCAATCGAGCAAACCTATGCACTTCCTTCACTAGCTCCTTCTTCTCTTCCTCAACATGGGCTGTGCTACCCATTGACAACTTGCAAAGAGCATCAACAACAATGTTAGCTTTACCTGGGTGGTACAGGATACTCATATCATAATCCTTGAGCAACTCCAACAATCTCCTTTGTCGCAGGTTGAGCTCTCTCTAACTGAAGACATACTGCAGGCTCTTGTGGTCAATGAACACGTCCATACGCACTCCATATAAGTAGTGGTGCCAGATTTTAAGTGCAAACACCACCGCCGCCAACTCAAGATCATGGGTCGGGTAGTTTCTCTCATGAATTTTAAGCTGCCTGGAAGCATAGGCTATCACCTTCCCTCTCTGCATCTATACACAACCCAACCCAACTCTGGATGCATAAAAATATATCACAAAATCCTCTGTTCCATCGGGCAACATCAAAACAGGTGCAGTGGTCAATCTAGTCTTCAACTCTTGGAAGCTCTTCTGAGTCATCTTGGTTAATGGTGCGGATAGGGAAGAGAATCTGTAAACAAATCTGCTATAGTAGCTTGCAAACCCCAATAAACTCCTTATATCAATTTGAGAGGTCAGTCTTAGCCAGCTCTTAACCGCTTCGATCTTTTGAGCATCTACTCAAGTTCTGTCACCCGAAACCACATGGCCTAAGAAAGCCATTGACTTGAGGCAAAACTCACACTTTGAGAACATTGCATACAATTCATGGTCCTTAAGAGTCTAAAGGACAATTCTAAGGTGTTTGGCATGCTCCTCCTCATCTTTCGAATACACCAAAATATCATCAATGAACACGATTACAAACATGTCAAGGTAGGGTCTGAATACTCTATTCATCAAGTCCATGAAAGCAGCAGGGTCGTTCGTCAACTCAAAGGACATGACCAAGAACTCAAAGTGGCCATATCTAGTCTGGAAAGCTATCTTTGGAATGTCACATTCTCTCAATTTCAACTGGTGGTAACCCAATCTAAGGTCTATCTTTGAAAAGCATGAGGCACCCTAAAGTTGGTCAAATAGATCATCTATCCTGGGAAGGGGACATTTATTCTTGATTGTGACCTTGTTCAGTTGCCTATAGTCTATGCACATTCTGAGAGAACCATCCTTCTTCCATACAAACAGAATAGGAGCACTCCAAGGAGAAACACTTGGCCTAATAAAGCCCTTCTCTAACAAATCCTTCAGCTGCTCTTTCAACTCCTTCAACCCAGCGGGGGCCATCCTATATGGGGAAGTTGAAATAGGTTGCTCTTGAGAAGAACATCAATACCGAAGTCGATCTCCCTATCAGGAGGGACTCTAGGTAAATCCTTAGGGAACACCTCTAGAAACTCATTCACAATTAGAACTGAATCAAAGAGTAGGGGACTCAATATCATCAGATTTAACTCGCACGAGGTGGTAAATACACCCTTTAGAAATTAGCTTCTAGCCCTCAGGTAGGAAATAAACTTACCCTTCGGTGCAACAGAACTTCCCTTCCACTGTAGGACAAGTTCATTTGGAAATTAGCATTTGACGACTCTGGTCCTACAATCTATGGAGGCATGGCGAGCATGGAGCCAATCCATACCAAGGATTACATCAGAGTTAACCATCCCCAAATCTACCAAATCAGCTAATGTATCCCTATGACAGATGGATACTACACAATCTCTATAGACCCTCTCAACTAGAATAGACTCGCCAGTAGGAGTAGAAATAGTATAAGGCTCAAGTAAATACTCGGGACAAACTTATTGGCCACATATGGTGTTACAAAAGATAACGTGGCACCCGAGTCAAGCAATGCATAACAATTATAAGAAAAGACTCGGAGCATACCCGTAAAAACATTTGGTGCAACCACTTGATCCTGTCGATGGCCCATCGCATATAGATGGTTCGTCCCGCCTCCCACACTCGCAGTAGTAGCCTTTTGATGATCGACCGCAGGGGGCGCTATAGAAGACTAAGCTTTGTTACTCCATCACCCTATCTTCTCGTTAGACACTCACCCTGGAAATAGCCTTGTTGTTCACACGAATAACAAGCATTTGTGCCCTCATGGCATGCACCAAGGTGAAGTTTGCCACATCTACCACAAGGTAGCTTTCCTCTGGGGCCTTGGGTCATGGTAGCTTGGGACTGAGGACCCCGAGCTCTGAAATTCTAGTGACCATAAGATTTCTGCTCATATCTATTTTGTTGAACAGGCGCACTTGCCATTGATGGTGCATGGCTAGAAGATCTCTTCTTAAAATGGGTTCTATCACCCCTATTCTGCTTTTGTTGGCTAGGCTCATGCCCTGCTGATTTGGCCTTCTTACTCTGCTGCTCTGCCCTGTCCTTCTTCTTATCCTCCTTAGTTTTCTGGGCATAGACCATAAGTCTAGATATGTCCATGCTTGGAATCAACAATGCTACCTTACACTCCCTCTTTACCTACCTGCGCATTCCTGACATGAATTTCCTCATTCTTGCTCTCATATCAAGAACCATCTCTGGGGCATATCGGGATAGTTGAATGAAATCGAGGTCTTACTCTTCGATAGTCAACCCCTCTTGTTTCAGGTTCACGAACTCCTCAACCTTTGCCTCCCTCAACTCTTGGGGAAAGAAGTGGTCAAGGAAAGCACTCTCAAACTCCTCCCACTCAGCAGGTTCATCATCCTCACTTTTACCATCTTCCCACTAGTTATACCAGACATTTGCAACATCCTTAAGCTGATAGGAGACCAGCTTAATTCCCTCAACCTCATTAGCATGCATAACCCTCAAAATGTTGCACATCTCATCAATTAAATTTTGTGGGTCCTCCTCAACCTTGGACTTTGTATATACTAGCAGGTTCATCTTCAAGAAATCTCTAAGCCTAGTTGCAACTGTAGGCTCTCGCGAGATGGAGCTAGGGGCTTGGGGACCTCAGCTATTACTCTGGGAGGCCACCAACTGAGTGAGCATAACAATGGCTCCCCTAAAGTCTGCTTCCGAAGTGAAGGCTAACTGAGAAGGTGGTGCCTGCGGAACCTTAGTATTTCTGGCAGGTCGGCCCCGTCTCCTCATCTAAGGCTGGGTAGGGACCCCTGGTGGAGGATTCTCAACATTTGGGACTGAGGCATCTCTCTGGGCAGCAGTGCATTTAGGGGGCATGATCTACAAATGCGTAATGCATGAATTAGAAGGGAGTTTCATAGAGTCAAACTCTATCACACGAACTCAGAATATCAAAGAAGTGTAACCATTCCTAATGTCCTATAGCCTCCTGTTTATAAAGTGTGGTGCACAACACACACATAAACAAGACTCTACTAGACACGACTTCATAGACTCCCTAGGACTCTTGAAAACCTGGCTATGATACCAAGCTTGTCACGCCCGGGAGAGTATGCGTGGCTGGCACCCAGAGACTATTGTTAGTACCCAAGCGAACCACTCAATCTCAAGACAGTCATCCAACACCAAAAATAGTGGAAACAATATAAAATAAGGTAGTCAGATACGTCAATGAGAAGGGCTAATGGCTAATAAACTTTGTCTCAACATCGATGATAAGTAAATCGCATTACTAACTTAACTCTAAGAGGAAAAGAACTCACATCAAATCTCAACTCATGTCTATAAAGCCTCTAACTCAGCTAAACAGTCTAAGAGGGTACCATGACAGGACATGGCTTCCCAGCTCAATAAACAAATTAACAAGATAAAGAAAAAAGGCTCCTCTGGATAGCAAAGATGGCTCACCAATGACTGAACTCAGGATCTCCGAACCTCAATGATGCGTCTGTTGAAGTCTTCTAACTCCTGTATCTGCATCATGAAATGTTGCAGTGCCAAATGGTGTCAGTACGTTGAATGTACCGCATGTAAGATGGCTGAATGTAATAGCACAAGTTTAACAGTATAGGGATAACATCAACTCAACATCATACTCCATCAGAATGTCAAATGTCTATCTAAAGCAAGAATATAGAGTAGACAAATGACTCCTCAATGTCTTATCTCAAGATCATCAATACATCAGACTCATCTCAAGGAAACTCGATTCAACTCAAAGGACTCATGCCCATTTGGGACAAAGACAAAGAGTAGACAATAAAACATCAATATCCATCAAGACTCATACCATCACATCAACATCAGAGTTCTATCAAAATGGAACCTAGCTGGGAGTTTTTCTAATTGACAACCATCACCTATGAGCTGGCGATGATACAACGAAGTTATGCCATTGCGACATCTATCCAGTACCCTGCTAGGGGTAAAGGACATCACCATCAGTGGATCCACAAGAAAAAAACATCAGTCCTCTTTTGGGACAAGGAAACTTCCGCATTGCGGTTCGATCCTCTCTCCTACGCGGGCCAAGTAGTTACTAAGTTCGGGCGAGACTCACTCTCACCCATTTCAGCGCTCAATACTCCTCCCAGAACTCGATATACTGATGAAACATCATCATCATTAGTCCCATAGGGACATAGTACATAAATATCAACATCCTCATTATCGGTCCCATAGGGACATGGTACATCAACATCAACATCAATATCAACATCAACATCATAAACTCAAAATATTCGTTTGGAATTTACTTTCACGTTTTAAGACTCATGAGCATCACTCTCTTCAACATCATTATCAAGACTTTCATCAATTTGGACCACAATCACCACATCACAAACATCATCATCGTCAAGGCTCTAGACTCATCCCTTAAGTTTATTCTTTTATTCTTGAATAAAATAGACATAGAATTTTGTAAAATTATTCATGAAATCACTTATGCAGTAAAACAAGTCTATGACTATCAATTTAAGAAAAATACATGAATTAAGAAGAATCTTAGTAAACTACTCAAAGATTTTCACATATAACTCATCATCTTCAATCATAGACTCAATTTACTCAAAAGGGGCACACGGAAGAACAATCTCATGCTTTAGGTTAGCCTTACATACCTGGAATGATTGCTATCAACACAATTCCCTTGGGACTTCCTCTTGATTCCTCGATCTCGACTCTCCTCTACTCTCCTCAAGCTCCGGCGTATTAACGTTGTTAGGAAGAGAATTTAAAATGGGGTTTTAGACTCTTTCTTCGTGAAAATGACTTATATCAATCGTACATGGGTTTTAGAAGATGCTAGGAATGGACTAGAATGATCCTAAAAATTTTAGAAAATTTTTGGCCGCGAAATAACCTTGTCCGCGACGCGGACTAGTCGCGTATAGCTCATTTTGCCAAAAATCTTCCTGAATGAGTTTTCTCAACTCCGTCGAAAAATTTAAGAAAAACATGAGTCACCCTTCGCGATGGGTCCGCGACGCAACTCTGTCGCGTACTCTCACTGTTTCTCGTTTTGGAACGAAAAATTATCTTTTAACTCGGTCGCTCTAAAAATCGACCTAGACCCTTCCCCCACTCAATTTGTCATGTTGATCACGATTTCGGCCTCAGATTCTCCATCCAAGCATCAGAAAACGCATTATGCACATCTCTCCTCTAGGGGTATTTTGGTAATTTTACCGGGCGTCATACTTTATATTAGTACTAGATTTAAATTTGATCTATGAATTTAAAATTAACTAAATAGCACAAAAATAACTCCAACACACCCTACATATGTTATTAATCTTCATTATACTAGAAGAAAGAGAAGTTAGAAAATATTTGATGCCTTTTAAGATCATATCCTCGCCGCATATATATTAGAGTAAAATTTTATTATCATCAAGTGTTTATATAAAACTCTTCTCTTACTCAACAATAACATATGTTAGTTACTTTTAAATTAAATTATTATTATTATTATACTAGTTAAATTGTTAAAAGTTTAAGATTTTTTTTTTTTTTTGATATTTGGCATTTTATTTATTGAAGTTTTATATATTTTTAGGAGAAAAAATTATGCTATTAACAAAGCTACATTTAACTTTAATAAAACATAATAATGAAAATTATGATTTAAACTATACTTTTAAATATTTTTCTTAATATATATGTATTATCTAAAAAAGTAAATTAATATGAGATGGAGAAAATAGTTTATATTTAGTCTTTCCATACAAGTGCGACTTTCAAAAAGCACCCAAGTGGTTTCTATGATCGATAACATCACTACCCCTATGTTGCAAATTTTGGTAGGGACTCGGGCTTAATGGTACATATACGCTCTCGAGAGGAGCCATTTTGTAACACCTAGTAAAATTACCAAAATACCCCTGGATGAGAGAACGTTTATGTCTTGATTCTTCTTTTCCAATAATTAGGGTTCTTCATAAAATATTCTAAAGATTTTAATTCAAGAATTCAAGAATCAAATAGAAGCCCTTCAATGAATGTCTTTCCAAATTTTTTCATTCTAAAGAACTATCAGATCAAGGATTTTCTCCAAAAAAAAAAGCTAGTATTCATCAAATTTCGATTGTAATATCAACTTTCAAGGTATGTAAAGCTAAATTAAAACATGGGAATGTTCTTCCATGTGCCCCTATTGATGGTAATAGAGAGATTGTGAAAGTGTTGACCACTATGCATGTTTTCCATGAATGCTTTCTTGTAAATTATATATATTCTATGTATTTTTATATGTTAATGATCATAAACTTGAGTTTACTGATTAAGTACTTTTCATGAGTGATTGCATAAATCCTATAAGTTGTTTTATAAAATATTGCATGAATGAACCTAGGGATTGAGTCTAGAACCTTGATTGAAAAATGATGATTGTGATTATGATGTGAGGATGCTGACATGGTGATAGAACTTGATGGTCCAGTGAGTATCTATAAATGAACTTTAAAGATTGATCTAATTGATTGTCTCCCTAGTGATTGGTCTAAGCTCTTTTTGAGAGATTGATTAAGAACTGAGTTGATGCGATGATTGATATGATAGGTCAAAAGGATCGATTATGATATAACTGATGGAATGATGAGAGTCTTTATATGATTGAATCATATGGATTATCTTATGAGCATTGAGTCTTGTGAGGAGTATCGAGCACCGAAATGAGTATGAGTAAACTCAACTAGACCCTAAGCTTGAATTTTGTGAACTCATAATAAGTCTTGATAGACGAGGGAGATCGTATTTCCTTATGAATGTTCTCAGATAAGATTTCTTAATTGAATCATGCTAATGATCTTTTATTCCAAGCTCTTTCAGTGATTCTACTTTCCAGCCTTAATAGCAATGTTGATGATAGTAGAGGACTTATGGTTGATGAGAGAGAATGTATGTGCTTGATTTTGATAATGATATTGTACTGGTTCCATTTAAGGTTATATATGTGGAGGAAGAGTTAGAAAAATCTTAATGTGTGTGATAGATCGTAAGATATTAGTGTCTCTCTTGCTTAGAGTTCATGCAATTGAGGTGGTAGATGTGCTATGGTAGATTTGAAGATTCTCTAATGATGTTGACCTTAAAGAAGCCTTGAAGTGGTTAGAGTGATTAATTTAATTTGCGATTATCATTATGTGAGTGTATTACTCTGATGAGAACAACAACATTTTCAAAGTAAAGGTCACTATGGAGATATGAAACATAGATTTCGAGGGGTTAGACTGGTATAAGTATGATCATCTTAGAACTAGCACCTTGAGACTAAGAGTTAGGCATAAGAAAAATGAGAGGATGTGGTTAGGTATAGACTGGAATATGACCTATAATCTTAACTTGATGAAGTGGAATGCTATGAAAAGGAGTGTGGTTGAGATGAAGTGCAAATCTTGAGAGTATTCATAAAGTCTTGTATATAATGATGGACCCATTCTCGATTAGAGTTGGTGACTTCCTTCTTGAGTTCGAATAAATGAATGTCAAGATGATTAAATGATTCAAATAGATTGAGTTTCGATGTTCCATTCGTGTCTAATGGCGAGAATGTCTAAGATAAAATCTCTACTCTTGATCTGAACTAATTTGTTTATTCTGAATGATTTGTGATTGTCTAGATTGGTCTATAAGTATGTTGGCGATTGGTTGATTGCGATTCGTTGATCTGATAGAGTCTTGAGTGTTTGATTCGTGCCATGCGTTCACCCTTAGTTACCCATCTTTTGAGGATAAATTATTCCAAGGGGAGATAACGTAATACTTGATAAAATTATTACAATGCCCCTAGATGAGACAACGTTCGCGTAATGTATCTTCCCAATCTTTTTTGGAATATTCAAAGCTGGAAAGGTGATCAACATGAAAAGGTATATGGGAAAATGATCTTGGTTGATTTTAGAGAAACCAGATCAAAAGCTCATATCTCCTAATATATAATGAGTTAGGTGACCAATAATATATCAAATTGAGGATCTTTGAATTATCTTTCCAATGCATCTAATTTTGCCTTAATCAAAGTTTTAAGTTAAAAGTTATGACTATTTTACTGAAGACATGCAGAGTTGTCTTAAGGTCCACGATAGCTCCACGTCGCGGACTTGAAGCAAAGTTTTCTAGATAAGCTAAATGACGTCTTTTTATTTTATTTTATTTTGAGGGTACTTTTCTCCTATAACCTTTAGAGGTCTATTAAAGGTCCCAAAATACATAAAACATTAGTTTTAAATAAAGCTCTCTCCTTCACCCCTAAATATAAACGCTCAAGAATCATCAAGAAATTCATCAAGCTAGGGTTAGCTGGTCAAGATTCATCATCAAGGTAAGTTATTCTTCATAAATTTCAAGCTACCCAACCTCAATTTCTTCATCTATTCATGAATCTCTAATAGAATCTTAAATCATAATCTAAGATTTTAAGAAAACGAATTCAAGAATTTCAAGAATTTCAAGAAAGGATATCTTCATTCTTCTTTTTCAAGAATTAGGATTCTTCATCAAGAACTCTAAAGATTCTAAGTTAAAAATTCAAAAATCAAATAGAAGCCCTTCAATCAATGTATTTCCAAGTTCTTTCATTCTAAAAGAACTTCAAGATCAAGGATTTTCTCTAGGAAAGCTAGCATTCATCAAATTTTGATTGTAATATCAACTTTCTAGGTATGTAAGGTTAAACTAAAACATGGAAATGTTCTTCCATTTTCCCCTATTGATGGTAATAGAGAGATTGTGAAAGTGCTGACCTCTATGCATATTTTCCATGAATGTTTTCTTTTAAATTATATATATTCTATGTATTTTCATATGTTGATAATCATCATAAACTTGATTTTACTGATTAAATACTTTTCATGAGTGATTGCATAAATTCTATAAGTTATTTTTACGAAAGGTTGCATGAATGAACCTAGGGATTGAGAATGATGATTGTGATTGTGATGTGAGCATGTTATAGGTTGATAGAACTTGATGGCCCAATGAGTATCCATAAATGACCTCTAAAGATCGGTCTAATTTCTTGTTCCCCTAATGATTGGTCTAAGCTCTTTTGAGAGAATGATTGAGAATTGAGTTTATGAGATGATTGATATGATAGGCCAGAAGGTCCGATTTTGATAGAACTGATGGAATAATGAGAGTCTTAATGAGATTACTTGATTTGATTGATTGGGATGGATTGTCCTATGAACATTTAGTCTTTGGAGAAGTATCAAGTGCGAAATGAGTAAGAGTAATCTCAACTCGCACTCATTAACTACGTCGCCAAGCGTAGGTGAAGATTGAGTTGTTTTTATCATATGTTCCCTCTTGAGTGAAAGTCCCTGAAATAATAGAGGACTTGATGGACCAGATGCCTTGTGGATCCGATTCGTTCTTTACTTAGCAAGTACAGAATGGTTGTGGCAATATAGTGGGATTATTGTACAATCACTTGCTCATGAGTGATTGTCGTCGGATAAGAGAAACTCCCAGATAGGTTCCATACTGATATCACTCTGATGTTGATTTGATTGAGTTAGATTGGATGGTATTGATGGGTCATTGTCTACTCTTTATTATTGCTTAGATACACATCGAATATAGTCTTGGGTGAGGTGCTTTTGGGCCCCTTATTTTCCATGTTATGACTAGGCCCTAGGCTTAGGTCATGACAAACTTGGTATCAGAGCGTGAGGTTTTGATATGTTCTTAGATGCCTAAAATAACACATCGAATATAGTCTTGTTCATGGTTGTGAAGTGCGCCACAATCATGAATGAGATGCTATGAGGTGTTTAGGAAACTTTCCCTTCTTCAATCATGTCGTGCTTTTAGAGTTGTGTAAGGTTTTCCCCTAACCAACAACGTTCTCTTTACTATTTCTAGATCATGCCGCCACGAAGAGCTCCTTTACTAAGGGAAGTGAATGATAACCAAAAGCCTCTCATGCCACAGGAAGAAGGAGTGACACATATGGAGTTCCGAGTTATCTTTATGATGTTGGCTCGAGTCTTTTCCAACCAAGCCAACTGAGAGGTTTCTCTTCCACCCCAAGCACCCACATCAGTGATAAAAGTCTGGTATTTTATGAGAATGAACCCACCGAAGTACCATAGTTCTAAAGTTGATGAAGACCCGATGGAATTCATTAAGGAGGCATATAGGATTGTGGCCATCATGGGGGTGCTATCGAAGAGAAACCTAAGTTAGTGGCCTATAAACTTAAAAGGGGTGTGAAAAGTTTGGTATGATCAATGGGTCGATGAAAGAGGTGAAGGAGTGGGCCAAGTAGAATGGGAAGAGTTCAAAGGTGCATTCTTGGATAAGTTTTTCTGATTAGAGTTAAGGAAAGCATAGGTACAAGAGTTCATCAATTTGAAGCAAGGCCAGGTACAAGAGTTCATCAATTTGAAGCAAGTCCATATGAGCGTGCCGAATACACCCTCGAATTCACAAAGCTTTACAAATATACGTCATTCATGGTGGCGGACGCGAGGGCTAGAATAAGCAAAATTTTCTCCAGGGTGTATGAAGTGGTATCCAAAGAGTGCAAGACTACTATGTTCATGAAAGATATAGAAATTTCCCATCTAATGGCATATGCAGAGCAAATTGAAGAGGAGAAATTGAGAGAGCATCCTCGGGAGTCCAAGAGGGCTCATATAGATGGTGGTGCATTATCCCACCAAAAGGGTAGTAGCCACGACAAGTTCCAAGGTGGCCAAAAGCAAATGAGCCAAGGGTAAAAAAATACCTCTCCTCCTCATCCAACAAAGACAAGAGGACCAATTCTAAGCCACAAGAGGTTCGGGTGCACAAGATTTTGCCAATGTGCCAAGTGTAGAAGTCCCCACAAAAGGGAATGTCTAGCTGGCTCCAATTCATGTTTCAAATGTAGCAAGCCCAGTCATCATGCCAAGGATTGTATAGAAGGTGGTGCAAGGAACAATGTCATGCCAAGGAATGTATAGGAGGTAGTGCAAGGAACCATGTCCAAGGTGGGCAAGCTCAAGGTGCTTCAAGAGTTAGTAGGTTCTATGCTTTGCATGCCTGCCAAGAGGTGGAAGAGGCTTCAGACATGGTTACTGAAACGTTGAAAATTATGAGTTTGATGCATATGCATTATTAGATCTGATAGCCAATTTGTTCCTTTTAACTCCATTTCTTGCAAATAGATTCCATGTATACCCCAAGGTCCTAAGTGAGCCTTTTGAAGTTTGTACTCTTGTAGAAGAGTCCATTGTTGCACAAAGAGTCTATACATGGCCACTTTACACAAAGTTGTCACTTGTGATTTATTAGAGCTTTCCATGTTTAACTTTGATGTCATAATTGAGATGGATTTTTTGCGTGTTTCCTGTGCCTCTATATATTGTCAAACTCATAGGGTCAAGTTATAATTCCTAGATGAGTCCATTCTCGAGTGGAAGGATAGTAGTTCTTCATGTAGTGGTCGGTTTGTCTCTCATCTCAAGGCCCGCAAAATGATCTCTAAGGGTTGTATTTATCACCTATTGAAGGTTAGAGAATTTAATTCCAAAGTCCCTCTCTTGAGTTTGTTTCTTTTGTAAATGAGTTTCTCAATGTCTTTTCTGAACAGTTACCTAGTGTTCCTCCCAAAAGAGAAATAGACTTCAGTATAGACCTCTTGATTGATGCTTAACCTATCTTCATTCTTCCCTATCGAATGGTCATGGCAGAGTTAAAGGAACTAGAGGAGAAATTGAAGGATCTATTGGAGAAGGGCTTCATTAGGCCAAGTAGGTCTCCATGCGGTGCCCCCATGCTGTTTGTGAGGAAGAAAGACGACTCACTTCGAATGTACATAGACTACTGGCAACTTAACAAGGTTACCATCAAGAACACGTATCCACTTCCAAGGATAAATGGCTTTTTTTATCAATTACGAGGGACCAAAAACTTCTCCAAAATTGACCTTTGGTCTAGATATCACTAAGTAAAAGTGAGTGAGTGCGACATTCCCAAAATGACTTTCCAGATAAGGCGTGGACATTTTAAATTTATGGTGATGTATTTTGTCTAACCAATGCACCGACAATATTTATGGACCTCATGAATAGGGTATTCAAACCCTACCTCAAAATATTTGTTGTGGTATTCATTAATGACATTTTGATCTATTCCCGGAGTTAAGAGGAGAATATGGAGTATTTGAGGGTGGTGTTGCAAACCTTGATGGAGGAAAGAGTGTTTTCTAAGTTTGACAAATATAAATTTTTGTTGAAAGAAGTTACATTCCTTAAGCACATGCTCTAAGGTGATGGAATCAAAGTTGACCATATAAAGATGGAAGCGAGGAGAAATTGGCCTAGTCTATTGACTCCTTCAGACATTAGGAGCTTCTTGGTCCTAGCCGGGTATTATACAAGGTTTGCTGAAGGGTTCTCCTCCATTTCTTCACCATTAACTAGGTTGACTCAAAAGAAAGTAAAGTTCGTGTGGATGAACGAGTGTGAGAAGAGTTCCTAAACCTTGAAGGATCGATTGACTTGGGCTCCAATCTTGACCTTGTCAGAGGGAGTCTAGGGATTCCTGGTGTTTTATGATGCCTCATAAGTTTTTTTGGGTTGTGTGTTGATGTAAAATAGGAAGGTGATTGCCTATGCCTCAAGGCAATTGAAGATGCATGAAAAGAATTATCCAACACATGATCTTGAACTTTTAGTGTGGTTTTTGCATTAAAGATATGACTTCATTACTTGTATGGAGTCCACGTTGATGTCTTCATCAACTATAAGAGCCTCCAACATCTGTTCACTCAAAGGGATCTCAACCTAAGGCAAAACAGATGGTTAGAACTTCTCAAGGATTATGAAGTGAATGTAAAATATTCCTTGGGCAAGGATAATGTTGTAGCTATCACAGTTAGTATGGGTATTATGTCACATCTTGAAGTTGATGGAAAAGAGAAGTTAGCAAAGGAAGTCCATAGGTTAGCTAGATTAGGGGTACGATAGAGTGATATCGATAATGGTTGTATGATGGTATTGAAAATGATGGATGTCAAGTCTAAACAAGAC
Source organism: Solanum rostratum (assembly GCA_029948455.1). Lineage (NCBI taxonomy): Eukaryota > Viridiplantae > Streptophyta > Magnoliopsida > Solanales > Solanaceae > Solanum > Solanum rostratum. Next base: position 37,274,150 of record CM057050.1, on the reverse strand, counting down.
CTTGATCCTAATTTGGTAGAATTAAAATCATTGGTGAATGAAGAAACCATAGTCATCTTCTCATAAGAGGGAGTTGGGATGCTTCGCTACCAAGGTAGAGTATGTGTGCTAGACCTTAATAGATTTAGAGAGGTTTGATATTGCAAGAAACTCATGATTCCTACTATTTTATTCATCTCAGTTCCACAATAAAGTATAGAGAACTAAGGGAGGTGTATTGGTGGAATGGAATAAAGAAGGATATAGCAAAGTTTGTGTCTGAATGCTGCAACTGTCAATAAGTTAAGGTTGAACATCAATGGCCAGACGATCTAGCCCAAGACATTGAAATTCACACTTGGAAGTGGAAAGAGATCAATATAAACTTTATAGTCAGGTTGCCCAAGACCAAGAGGCATTTTGACTCCATATGGGTGATAGTTGATAAAATGACAAAGATGGCTCATTCTCATACTGGTCAAGACAACCTTTAGTGCGAAAGATTATGCCAAGTTGTATATTAAGGAGTTGGAGGTTGTATGGGGTTTCATTGTCTATTATATCGGATTATGGAGCTTAATTTATCTCTCACTTTTGGAAGTCTTTTCAAAAGTGGCTTGGTACTAAGGTGAAGTTGAGTATTGCCTTCCATCCTCAAATCAATAGGCAAGCCAAAAGAGCTATTCAAATGCTTGAGGGTAGTTGAGAGCTTTGTGTTGGAATTCAAAGGAAGTTGAGATAAACATCTACCTTTGATCGAGTTTACCTACAATAATAACTTTCATTCAAGTATTGAGATGACACTATTTGAGGCTTTGTATGGTAGATGATGTAGGACAGCAGTTGGGTTATTTGAAGTTGGTGAAATAGCTTTGATAGGGACGTACTTGGTATGGATGCCATGGAGAAAGTAAGATTCATAAGTGCGAATTTAAAAATGGCTCAGAGTAAAAAAAAGTCAAACTCTAATGTTAGTAAAAGAGACTTTGAGTTCAATATTGATGATTGGGTCTCCCATGTAAGGTGTGGTTCATCTTGTAAAGAAAGGAAAATCGAGCCCTAGGTATGTAGGGTCTTACATAATTGTTAGAAGGGTTCGCAAGGTGGCTTATGAATTAGAGTTGCCATTGGAGATGAACTTGATTCATCCGGTGTTCTATGTATCGATGTTGAGAAAGTTCATTGGGGATTCAAATGCCATAGTTCCATTGGAAGATATGAGCATTGAAGAGAATTTTGTTTATGAAGACGTTCCAGTTGAAATCCTAGACTGGCAAGTGAAGAGGTTAAGAAACAAAGAGGTTTCATCCATTAAAGTACTTTGGAGAAATCAACAAGTTAAAGATGCAATGTGGGAAGCGGAAGCGGACATGACGAAGTGATACCATTATCTTTCCACACTATTCAAAAGCCAAAGGTAGTGTGCCTTAAGACCTCAAAGTTCTTGCATTTTAGTTTTCATGTCATTTATATATGTTTGCATATTCATGGGACTGTTTTGAATAGTATTAGAAGCATGAGTTTGAAAATTTAATAGAAGATGTTTAAAATTGCATTTTTGCATTCATGCTGGGTCGTTAGCTACTTTTTTTAACTCCCTAGGGCCTATGTTTAGCACATTCGGGGATGAATGTTCCCATGGGGGAGATATCGTAAGGGCCCGTAAGTTAGGAGGTTAGAAGCGCGGAAGAAGTGGAACTAGAAATGTTGTAGGTCAAAAGTGCGAGCCTTATTTATCACTCGTGGTTACAACCAGAGGTTACATATAAGGCTCGTGGATAGGGTTGGCCAGATGAAAATTTTGACAAAGTGTGAAAAGGATGTACAAGGGGTACTTATGTTCCGTAAATGGAACTACAGACAGGTATGTAGGGTCTTACATAATTGTTAGAAGGGTTCGCAAGGTGGCTTTTGAATTAGAGTTGCCATTGGAGATGAACTTGATTCATCCGGTGTTCTATGTATCGATGTTGAGAAAGTTCATTGGGGATTCAAATGCCATAGTTCCATTGGAAGATATGAGCATTGAAGAGAATTTTGTTTATGAAGACGTTCCAGTTGAAATCCTAGACTGGCAAGTGAAGAGGTTAAGAAACAAAGAGGTTTCATCCATTAAAGTACTTTGGAGAAATCAACAAGTTAAAGATGCAATGTGGGAAGCGGAAGCGGACATGACGAAGTGATACCATTATCTTTCCACACTATTCAAAAGCCAAAGGTAGTGTGCCTTAAGACCTCAAAGTTCTTGCATTTTAGTTTTCATGTCATTTATATATGTTTGCATATTCATGGGACTGTTTTGAATAGTATTAGAAGCATGAGTTTGAAAATTTAATAGAAGATGTTTAAAATTGCATTTTTGCATTCATGCTGGGTCGTTAGCTACTTTTTTTAACTCCCTAGGGCCTATGTTTAGCACATTCGGGGATGAATGTTCCCATGGGGGAGATATCGTAAGGGCCCGTAAGTTAGGAGGTTAGAAGCGCGGAAGAAGTGGAACTAGAAATGTTGTAGGTCAAAAGTGCGAGCCTTATTTATCACTCGTGGTTACAACCAGAGGTTACATATAAGGCTCGTGGATAGGGTTGGCCAGATGAAAATTTTGACAAAGTGTGAAAAGGATGTACAAGGGGTACTTATGTTCCGTAAATGGAACTACAGACCATAAAAAGGTTTGTGGTTTGATAACTTGGGTTGATGGAAAATTAGACTTGTGAAGTCGGGACTACGAATAATAAAATTACCAGTAGTTGTGTTTATGATCCATAGAATGGCTTCGTAGATGGAATCCTGAAGTAATGGAAATTTTTGAAGTGTTGGGGTACTCTACGGACGAGTCTATGACCCATAGACCAACCTAAAAGTCATAGATGCATCTCATAGCTTGAGCTTTAGAGACCAAGTTTTAGAAGATTCAAAAGTTGAACAGGATGAAACCCCAAGTATGGTCCATAGATATGTTTACGACCCATAATCTGGGTCATTGTCTAGAATCCAACATCTTTAATGAAGGGCACTTTTATCCTTTCCCCATTCCCTAAGCTTGAAACTACATCATGTTGGGTTTCTTTTACCTCCCATATCCAACCCTAATCCCTCATTCACGGTCATTCTCTATATTCTAAGTTCTCCAAAAATTTCCTAAGGCGAACACTCTCAAGGCAAGGCTAAGGCTAGGGTTTTCTTCCAAGGATTTTGTTCTTCAACTTCTTTAAGCCTTTCCTTAAGGTCATTTTCAGGTATGTGTGCTTAATTTGTGGGTTCTTTTTATTCACAAAGACCAACTATAAATCCTTTTTACCTTTTCTATAAGTTCTTAAAGATTTATGAGTTCCGTGAGCATGATTTAAAGATACTAAAATAATATTTTTTTTCCAGTTATTTTGATTCCAATTATGTACTATGAGTTCTTATGGTTATCAAGTTAAATATTTTAATTACATTACCTAGGTTTTCAATGTTGATGTGGGTTATTTTATCATGGCTTTGACTTGATGAATTCTATCAAGATCTTGCATTATTTTCTTGAAGCATGTGATTTTGAAGTCATTAACTAAGCCCACGAAGTTTAAGATGGGTATTGCATGATCTTGATGGCAATGACCTAAAACAAAGTTTGAAAGCTATGGATGTTGTCAAAGATGTAAGCATGTTGCAAAACCCTTAATGGTATTCATGATGGACCCTCAATATGAAAGGCTAATTCTCACTTGAGTGGCTTCCGAGTGAATGAGCTACTCCTATACATTGCTAATTAGGATTCTAAGATATATTCCATGACTATATTAATATTTTAAAGTATTTCGTGGGATGGATTTAGGAACGAATGAGGCATTGAGGTGCATCTTGGTAAGGAAACCTTAGAAGCAACCTCTTGTCCCATTAACTATATGCCACCATAGGAGCCTATTTAGGCTAAGGCTAGTGGATCCACAATAGCTTTGTTAAACCAAGATATGCATGCATAAGTTGACAGAGTTCCACCTGACAAATGGACTCCACGTGCCAAAGCAGTGTGTTATGTTGGATTCCATGTAGTAGCTCACATGGTCTTATATGTTGGTTATGGTCTTCTCCCACAAAGTTATGAATTTGATATTTATGTTACTTTAAACTCTTCTCCCACAAAGTTATGAATTTGATATTTATGTTACTTTAAACTTACTTCACATCTTGCATTGATCTTTACTTAATATTGAGCTTTATTTCTTGTCTATGGTATTGCATGTTTTGAGTGATGACATTACAGTTTCATGCATGATGGCATTATGGCTTCATATTTGCATTGCATCTCACATACTTAGTACATTCAAATGTGCTAACACATATTTTGCCTACATGATGTCACAATGTAGGGACTGGTGCTCCTCTCCTCCAGCAACACGTGGCTAGCTTTGATGTTCAAGATTAGTAGTGGATTGGTGAGCCCTTAGATTTGAGGATTTCACCTCTTTCATCATGCTTTGTATCTTTTAGACATTGATGTAGTTGATTCATTTATGGAGACTTTTACTTTCTTTATCTTATTTTCATGTCTTTTATATTTTAGGGGAGCTTTGGTTATACCTTTGTTCCGCTAGGTCTTTATGTAGATTGGTGTGTTTGGATGACATTTTTTGGAGTTGACTTCTTTCCCTATTTTCATTGATGGAATATTTTCCTTAGTCCCATTTCCTATTTTTAATTTTGCTTAATGTTATTTAATTACTCATCAATGCTTGATGATTTCTAAGAGTCGTAGGTTAGGTGCCTCTGTGTCCTAATTCTCCATGTAATGACTAGGCCCTAAACTTGGGTCGTGATACCTGACCTATGGGTTGTAGATCATCTTACGACTTGTAGGTCATGGGTTTCATGCTAGTTACACTTTGAGTCCTTGAAAATGGACTCTAAACATTAATCTACAAATACACTTCCATAACCTGTGGTTCCTTCTATGGGTTGTAAACACCCCTCATGAAACTACCCCACACTTGGAAAAATTCATTGCTTCAGGACCCCAACCATGAGACACTTTTATGACTCGTAAAATGGACTACAGTCTATAAACCTTTTTATCTATTTATATCTCCTTAACTTTCAATGTATATAAAGTAAAATATTAGTGTCATAGCATAAAACAACAAGCTAAATGAAAAAGGGCTATTGTCCTTGAAACTAGTGGCCTCACCAACAAAGCAAAGTCTTCAACTTGACAATTAACCGCGAATGTGAGGAGAGGGATTATCACTGGGCACTATATGGTGATAACTAATTTGTTGTCAAAATACAGCACATTTGATACTTAAAAACTTGGAATTTTGTGTGTTCTCAAAGCGATGTTAGTAGATTTGATGTGTTTTTACGTTTGTTTTATAGGATTACAGGGTTGGCACAATTTTTGGACTAAGTGTGCAGATTTTGCAAAAGTTGAGGTTTCACGAGACCTTTTACGGACCGTAGAGAATTCCAGGGGCCGTAGATTTGGTTTTGTACAAAATTTCAGTGAAGGATGATTTTCTGAAGTTAAGTCTAGGAACATCCAGACAAGCCGTAGAAGACTTTATGAGCGTAGACGTAGTGTCGTACCCTGAGGATCAGAAAGTGGAGAGTTACTGAAATGTTAGTAGATGAAACCCTTTATGGGACGTAGAACTTTATACGTAAATAGGTATCATAGAGGTCAACCCCAGAATTGAAGATGAAATCCACGAAACCCCGACTACGGGCCGTAAAATATTATACGACCCATAGATCCTGCCGACTCAGTTCTCCTATTTCATTTTGGTTTTATATTTTAACTATAAATAGGGCTTTTAGGTTATTTTTCATAGGGAATGTTATAAAAATAGTAAAGAATAGTAGAGAGCTAACACCTGTGAAACATTATTTTGTACTTTTAATTCAATCTTGTTATTCTTGGTGAAGAGCTTGGATTTATTGTGGTTAATTCTCTTGTGTAAGTGCTCAATTATGGTACTCAAATTCATGATTCTTGCATCTACACTGATCATGAGTAGCTAAATTCATACCTAGGGTTGTGGGAACCATGAAAACTAACAAGGTAAAAACTAAAAAATTCATAATTCTTGAAAAGTGTGCATGCATGTATTGATTAATTCACTTCGGTTTGAATGCTTTTCAATGGTAGTCAATGTTAAAACTCGCCTAGTGTTACTGATCGGATCAAGGTAGTAATGAATAGGAAAAGAGATTATTTAACAAGATTCGATTGATGTTTCTTGTCTAATCAACCAAACTGGGCCAAGGAGAGGTTGTAATGGAGCAATAGGTAAGGGTTAGTAATGTTACACTGTGGGGATGGATCAAATCACGCAGTAAAATTTGCCTCTCGCCTGGATCAAAGGGTTTGGTAAACTTAACTTACCATTCTGCGTGCTACACACTGGAAATAATTCAATTATTTAGTAATACGGAGTTAGGGAATCATGGGGAACATAATACCCTAGTTACTCTACACATTGGTTTCACACTTATCTTAGTTTAAGATTACTTTTCATAGTTGTTACACCCACCCCCTTAGGGGGTAAGTAGGTTAATCCACCTGAATTGCTTTAAATTCTTCTAATTCTACCATATTTCTTGTGGGTTCGACCCTAACCTTGGTAGGCTATATGTCTTGACAACAACCGCTTTAGCCTACAAAAAGGAGATGTAGTTTGGGAGACATCAAGATTTTAGCGTCGTTGCCAGAGAATACAACTAGACTTGTTTATTTTGAATAGTTGGGGAATTAATCCTTATTTCCCTCATTTTACATTTTTGTTGTTTTTGTTCTATTTCAGGGTGCAGATGTAGTGTATGCCCAACCACGAAGCCGAGGCATTCCCTTGATTCCATTTGACCCAGAGACCCATCCACAGCCACAGGACTTCAATGCCGAAGCTTAGCAGTCGAATCAATATTGGCTAAATCCTATGGCTATGGATGTGATTGGACCAATTGTGTTACTTTCAGTACCAGATGACACAAGGTTCGTGGTCTCAAGTGGGTTGCTTTAGATGTTACAAAATCATGGGGTGTTCGTGGGCCTACCATCAGAGGATTTGCATAGTCATCTACACAGTGTTATGTTTGTCTTTAAGATTGTAATATGAACACAAAATCTATCTATGGATGTTATTGGGCTTCGTGTCTTCCAATTATCTCTGACAGACAATGTAGCTTTATGGCTATCCAAGCTCCCACAGAGTTCGATCACCAGTTAGGCTGAGTTGCAAAAGACCTTTTTGGGAGGTGTTTCCAGAGATCGAAGAAGCTCAAGTTGAAGGATTAGATCAACAACTTTGAGCAACTTCCTGGTGACTCAATTAGTACTATATGGGAGTGGTTCACAAAGTGTCCCGGACCACAAAATTGTTGATGATGCCTTGGTGGAGATCTTCTACCATGTCGTAGACGAAAATAGTCAAGTGTGTATTGATACCATCATTAGGGGCATGTTTTTAGATCAACCATTTACAAGGGTTGCTGAGAAGTTGGAAAAGGTGGTCAAGAAAAATCGTGCATAGTAGCCGAGAGACAAATCCTTTACAAAGAGTTTATGTGCTGTCAGTATGAATTCAGAGCAAACTAAAATAAATGAGGAGATAATGCAAGAGCTTGCTCGGATTAGTACCAACATAGAGGTGATGATAAATCGGAATCAAGAACGAGTTAATGCAGTTGTTCATCAGCCTTCGTGAGCACCCATGTACGAGGATCCTTACTATGAGGAAGACACTTGCTTCATTGTTGATCGGATGGGGGGTTTCTAGGCGAACACCCAAGGGTCCAATCAGGACTATTGGTGCCAAGGTAAAGGAAACCAAGGTGTGAACTTTAACAGAGATGGCACTTTCAGAGACAATCATGGAGGTTACTACGACAGGAACAGGGGCCAGGATAGAGATGCCTATTGGGGTCGCTGAGATGGCTACAGAAATGGTCCTTACGTGCCACCACATAATCGTGATGCTGGTACTAGTAGTTTTAGAGTTGGGGAGATCTTTGATCGACTGTTTAAGAAGGCTAACACACAGGATGAGACCTTGATGAGGATGAAGTCTAACATATCCAGCATAAATCAGAAAATTGAGTCCATTCTATTGCTATCAAACAGCTAGAGCAACAGTTTGGTCAAGTATCAAATCAACTCAACCAGCATCACAGAGGTACGCTCTCAGACCCAAAATAGATCGCAATTAAAAAAAGACAAATAAGCGGAAACAAACTCACAAGATATAAGAAATCTCCCAAAACCTAGAGTCATGAGTACAAGAGCATCTAAAATCTGCAGAGTAAATACAACTATCTCAAAACAAATACAACATTGTCTCAATATCTAATACACAGTCTGAGAGAAAAGAAATAAAGAAAAATCCAAAGATCTACGCGACTCAAAGTCTGATCCCCACCATTATGATCTGGATGGTAATAATAGCACTCGAATTAAAAGATCGACTACCCTGTCATGTACCTTGTGCACGATCTGCAGGGAGAAAACAAGTAGGGCTGAGTAAACCTAAATGTACCCAACAGGTTCAACCAACTAGGTAAGAGAAATTGAATCAAGCATAAAGTAACAAAAAACTCTATCCCTGCATCCAAAACGGTTAGCACAAAATAATAATGTACAGAAATAGTGAGCTAAAACATCCTCAAGGATCCATGATGCCATGCAACCACCATATGAAGTATAATGCACAACTCATCAAGCCAAATACCAAGGATGTTACCTCCTTGACACCTACCCATGGACAAGTAACATAAGAATGCCACAATTTTGCCACCTGCCTATGGTCAAGTAATAATATTAAGTTAAGTCTTTGCCACCTACTCGTGGTCAAGATAAAAGAAGCATGAGTTTCACCCTTGCCTCCTGCTCGAGTCAAGGGGGTGGTTCTAATGTGAATCATGATGTCCTTGCCTCCTACTCGGGTCAAGGATGTGACAAGACACACACAATAGACATAAATCAACAGTGCAACTCAATGATGCATATAAACATGTAAATGGCACCACAATAAAGATACTAAGGCATGAAATTCATACAGATCATTTGCACCCAAGGAATAATATTAGGTGTCGCAGATAATGCCCAAACCGTCATCATATTATAAATCACTATAATTATATCAATAATTGAGAATGTCAACCATATCGGGCCTAACGCGCCCCAAGTATATAAGAATATCAATATCATGGACCTAACCCATCCCAAATATACAACTACAACAATGACACTGATCCTATCTTGACCCAACAATACAAGTATAACATTAATATCGGACCTTATTCATCCCAACTAGTCTTACAAGAATCATTTAGTTAAACTCTATCTCAAATCCTCATCAACTCATCATAATTCGACTCCGTCCAACGTTATGCTTACGATTATACAACAAATCAACTCAACTGGAATTACTTCCCATCATCATTTCAATCACAACGACTCAATTGCACAATTGTCTATCTAAATCTCAAAATTATTACAAGGCAAGATCAATAACTCAAATCCAGTACCAAAAGGGTTAGGCGAACCTACCTCGATGCCAAAACCGTACTCAGACAAGCTTTCATCCCAGGTTCGCTCAACAACTATCAAAATCAGATATTACGCATCAAGAGGTGCATTTTGATACCCATATTGACATATAAGCTTAGAAGCAAAATGGTCAAAATTAAGGCTAAAATTCAGATTTATGTGTCAAATCTGGATATTGACTTCAAAATTGGATTCTACACGAAAAATGGACTTCGTGGGTGAAAATCTCACTAGAATTGAATTCAAATCGATAGAGGAATCCTCATTTTAAAGTTTCAAAATCATAGACCAAAAATTCCAAGTTTTGGATATCCAAAACCATGCAATTCAAGTCAAAATCAAGATAAAAACCATGGAAATTAATCAAAACGATGTTAGAAACATTACCCAAGAGATTTTTCTGGAAACACTCTTCGAAAATTGTCCCCCAAAGCTTGAAATGTTGAAAATAGAGTGAAAATGGAATTTTACGTCTTTAAAACGGACTCAACAAAAATATACTCACCAAAGGCAAAACCTTGTCTGCGATCATAGAGCACAAAATCGCCTACACCTCCGCGAAGGCGAAAAACAAATTGGGGCTGCACCAAATACCCCCATACCAGCCAATGCCAAAACTCAAAATGGACCCCCGGAACTCATCCGAACTCAGAATTTTACTAACTTTATATGTATCCTACCCAAAACAACAATTCGGACACAACGGAATAATCAAATTTGTTTCTGAGGTCTCCACAACACATTAACCAATGTAAGTCAATTGAACTAGTTCAAAACTTAAAATATCAAAACTATCCTCGGAAACTCCAAAAATTATGACGAGACCATTTTTAGCATTAGTTTCATCATCCAGAACTATTGAAATTGTCAAAAATCATATCCGAGCTTTCGAACTCCAAATGTTGACCAAAGTCAAACTTTGGTTCAAAAAACGACTAAAACCTCAACTTTGGGCCTAAAACCTCACTTTAACTCCAAATTCAGTTTTGCAACTTCTTGTTGTTCAGTTTTGACATTCTAAAGCTAATGAAATTGACAGATCCCTGATCCGACCTCTGAAACTCAAAATGACACAAAAACTCACTTTCTCAACAACATAAACTTTCAAAGAGAGCAACACTCATATTTTCAACTTTTAAAACTCAGGATTTCAATTCTAACCATTCAAATAGTTCAAATTAGGCCCAAAGAAACTTACGAAAGGATAAAATAGTAATTTTCACAGACAAAGCCAAAAATGACCAACCAGGTCATTACATCATTCATCACTAAAAAGAATGTTTGACCTCAAACATAAGAAAAAGAGGAGTACCTGAAGCCTAAAAAAGGCTAGGATATCTAGCTCGCATGTCAGACTCCAACTCCCAAGTGGCCTCACTAACAAAATGGTGCTGCCACTAAACTTTCGCAGAAGGTATATCTTTGGATCACAATCTTTGGACCTGCTTGTCCAATATAGCTATAGGCTCCTCTTCAAAGGATAAATTTGGACCTAACTCAACAGAGTCATAAGAAATCACATGGGACTCATCTGGAAAGTACCGGCAGAGCATCAAAACATGAAAAATAGGATACAAAAGATAATCTCGGTGGTAAAGCCAACTCATAGGCTACCTCCAAGTCTCCTCAAATTCTCAAAAGGGCCAATAAATCTAGGACTAAGCTTCCCCCTCTTCCCGAATCTCATCACACCCTTCATAGTTGAAACATACCAAACACTTTCACCAATAGAGAACTCAAGAGGCCTGGCCCTCTTATCAACATAACTCTTTTGGTGACTCTAGGCTGTCAAAAGTCTACTCTGAATCAGTCGAACTCGATCCATGGTATCCTGAAGAAAATCAACACCCAACACCTTAGCCGAACAAGAATCAAACCATCCAACGGGTGATCCGCATCTCCAGCCATACAAGGCTTCAAACGGTATCATCTGGATGCTGGAATAATAACTACTATAATAGGCAAATTCTGCTAATGGTAATTGCTGGTCCTATCTGGCCCCAAAATCAATAACACAGGTCCTAAGCATGTCCTTAAATACCTGAATGGTGCGCTCTGAGGGTTGAAGTCAAATCCACTATAGTACCCAAACTACGCTGTAAAGCCCGCTAAAAGTGAGAAGTAAACGCAGATCCTTGGTCTGATACAGTAGACACTAGCACACCATGCATCTAACAATGTCCCGGATATATAATCTAGGTAACTACTCCGCACTGTAGCTAGTCTTCACTAGTATAAAGTGTGCTGACTTGGTCAATTAATCAACTACCACCTAAACTAAATCACACTTGCCCAAGGCTATGGGCATACCCGTGACAAATTCCATATTCACTCTCTCCCACTTCTACTTGGGAATGGGCATCATTTGCATCAATCTACCAGACTTTTGATACTCATACTTTACCTGTTGGTAATTCAAACACTTGGCCACAAACTTAGCTATGTCTCTGCTCATGCCAAACCACCATTAATGTTGTTTAAGATCATGATACATCTTAGCCACACCCGGATGGATGGAATATCTAGCACAATAGGCTTCCTCTAATATTACTCTCACCCAATCCACAACTTTAGGCACACAAACTCTACTATTAACCCTCAATACACCATTAGAATTAATAATATCCACCTTGGCTTCACCTTTCAACACCTTATCACAAATCATGCATAATCTAGGGTCTTCGAATTGGTGAGCACATATCTGATCAAGTAAAGAAGATCTAGCTTCAACAAATGCCAAAATACTCTGAGGAGGAAAAATGTCCAAACGGACCATCCGCCTAGCAAGTGAGTGAACCTCTAGAGATAAGGGCCTCTCCTCATCCCTCAAGAGTGCCAAACTACCCATACTAGTAGCCTTCCAGCTCAAAGCATCTGCCACCACATTGATCTTTTGGGGTGATTGAGAATAGACATATCATAGTCCTTAAGCAACTCCAACAACCTACATTGTCTTATGTTCAGATTAGTCTGAATAAAAACATATTTGATACTCCGATGATCGATAAAGATCTCACAATGCACCCCATAAAGATAATATCGCCACATTTTCAACACAAATACAACTGCAGCTAATTCTAAAACATGGGTAGGGTACTTCTTCTCATGCACCTTCAACTGTCTAGAAGCATAGGCTATCACTCTCCCCTTTTGCATCAATACACCACCAAAACCCACACCTGAAGCATCATAATATACCACAATGGAACTCCCTTCTCGGGTAGAGCAAGAACAGGTGTTGAAGTCAACAAATCTTTGAGCTTTTGGAAGCTCAACACATAATCATCTGACCACTGGAATGTTATAACCTTTTGAGTCAATCTGGTCAATGGGACTGCTATAGATGAAAACCCTTAACAAAACATCAATAATACCCTGCTAAACCAAGGAAACTCCAAATCTTAGTCATCAAAGTAGGCCTAGCCAACTCACAAACAACTATATATCTTAGTCAGACCGACCATAATACCCTTTTTTAACACAACTTGGCCAAGAAATGCAATGGACTCAAGCCAAAAATCACACTTTGAGAACATAGCATACTTTTCTCTTTCCTCAATCTCTGAAGTATAGTCCTCAAGTGTTGAACATGATCTGCCTTACTCTTTGAATAAACCAAGATATGATGTATGAACACAATCATAAAGATGTCCAAATAAGGCATAAGCACTCGATTCATTAACTCCATAAAAGCAGTTGGGGCATTAGTCAACTCAAATAACATAACTACGAATTCATCCCATAATGGATTTTGAAGACCGTCTTCAGGATATCAGACTCCTAAACTCTCAATTGATGGTAACCCGACCTCAAGTCAATCTTGAAAAACACCGAGGCACCCTGCAACTAATCAAAAGGATCATCAATAAAAGGCAAGGGATATTTATTCTTGATGGTCACTTTGTTAAGCTGACGATAGTCAATACACATACTCATAGTGCCATCTTTCTTTTTCACAAATAATAAAGGAGTACCCCAAGGAGATACACTCGGACGAATAAAAGCCTATCTTTTAACAAATCTTCTAACTATTCCTTCAACTCCTTCAACTCAGCCAGAGTCATTCGATAAGGGCAATAGATATGGGCTTAGTGCCCAGCTTCAAATCAATGGCAAAGTCAATATCACGATCTAGAGGAATACCAGGCAAATCATTCAAAAATACATCCATAAACTCTTTAGCAACCCTGGTAGTCTCCAATGATGGGAAGTCTTGAAAAACAGTCTAAACATGAGTTGAATATGCTAAACACCATTTCTCCATCAGCCGACAAGCATGCATATAAGAAATAACACCACTTGGATAGGAACTAGGTGCTCTATACCACATCAACTGAGGCAAATCAGGGCAAGGTCTTTGCATGACAGTCAAGAATAGCATGAAAAGGCGACGACCAATCCAAATCCAATATCACATTAAAATTGACCATATCTTACAATATCAGATCAACAGTAGTATCTCTCCCCATGAAAATCACAACACAACCTCAATAAACCTGATTTACCACTAAAGATTCACCTATCAGGGTAGAAACACAAATAGGCTCAGCAAGCGGCTTACACATAATATCAATATCAAAAGCAAACTATGTTGATATATATGAATAAATAGAGCCTTGATCAAATAAAATTGAAGTTGAACGATGGCATACTAGAACCATACCTATGATAACTGCATTAGAAGGCTCTACCTCAGCCTTGTCAGGGACAACATAGAAACCTCTACGACCACCACTAGCTTGTGGGCCTCCACAGGCAACACCACGACCTTCTCTAACACCACCCCTCATGCCCTCGCTAGTGGACTTCCACGGGCAGCACCATGACCTTCTCTAACACCACCCCTCAGGCCTTGAGAGGTGTCTCTGGTTGCTGCCTGAGGTCTTGAAGCCTGAGTAGAGAACACCCGATGTAGACAACGGTTGGCGAAGTGCCCAACCTCATCACAAACATAACAAGCCTTGGTCTCCTGTCTCTAAGATGGCTGCCTTAAAAAGCCACCACACCTGGTTGCACCACCCACCTGAGTAGAATTAGATCTGTCAACACTATCAGATAGAGCTGCCTGAACTGTCGGGCCTTGATGGCCCTGCCTTTGAATCTCTCGATCTTGTGGCGGGTTCCCACTAAACTATCTATGTCGACAGAAGCTCTTCTTGCTAACCTGTCTATCCAGCCTGATACGCTCTATCATACGAGTGTGATCCATAACACTCTGAAACCTCCAGCCAACACCAAAGAAGTTGTAGCCTCTTGAAGATACCCTGCCAAGCCCGTTGTAAACCATCGAAACCTCTTAAACTCAGTAGGAATGCTAGACAAGGCATATCTGGATAAGGCATGAAATCTAGCCTCGTAGTCAAAAGTAGACATAGACCCCTGATGTAGCCTATCAAACTCATTTTGGCGGTTATCTCAGAGATTGCAGGGCACAAATCTCTCCAAAAATATCTTCGCAAACTATCCACAGGTCATAGCATGAGATTTAATAGGTCGACGAGCTACCACTGTCCTCCACCAATCCTTGGCAAGGTCGGTGAACTGATATAAAGTGTAGGCAACTTCATGCGTCACAAGAATAGCCATATTACATAACCTATCCTAGCACTCTGACAGAAAATCATAAGCTTTATCTCCAAGAGTACCATCAAATCGTGGTGGAGCCAACATCACAAACCTCTAAAAACTCTTCTACTCCATTGTGGACATAGATGGACTGGCAGAAGATGGGTGGACCATAAACAAGGGAGTTGCAATAGATGGAGCAATAGCCAAAATCTAAAATTGAGCACCTAAACTTAGTTTAGATACCTGAAGTGAAGTAATAACAGTCACAGGAGGATCTGCTAGAGCTGAAGAAGGACCCACATGAATCATAGCCAGCGTCGGTGGAGCACTAAAAGGACCAATTGGTGTGGTAGAAACTGCTATCTCAATAGCAGCTGGGGCTGGAAAAGCTCCCTCCAATTTGGCCAATAACTTCATAAGTAGCTCTTGCACTGACGGTGTAGTCTCTGGGGCTGAGGACGGTGGAATAGGATCCATAGGCCCCTCTGACTCACGAACAGGCTCTGGAGAAGCCGATCTAGTCTACCCTCGAGGTGGAGCTACCCCTCTAACATGTCCGCTGCCCTAGTCCTACCCCGACTCTACTTCGACCTTGGGTAGGAGCCATGTCAGCTGCCTCGGGCTCTCCCACTAATCAACGAGATTTGGTAGTCGGCATCTACGTGAAAAGAGTAGATTAGACACTTTAAAAATGGGTAATACAAAGAAACACACGAATGGAGACAAGATATAAAAACTTTTCCTAACAAGTATCCCGTAGCCTCTCGAAGATGGGTGTGGACGACTACATACTGTTCCACGAGACTCTACGATATACTTTGCTCTTGAATCACAAGTCCAACGAACCTAGAGCTCTGATACCAAACTTATCACAACCCAAAATAGATCACAATAAAAGAAAGACAAATAAGCGAAAACAAACTTATAAGATATAAGAAATCTCCCAAAACCTAGAGCCATGAGTACAAGAGTATCTAGAATAGAAACGAAGAGTAAATATAACTATCTCAAAACAAATACAACACTATCTCAATATCTGATATATATTCTGAGCAAAAAGAAATAAAAGAAGATCCGAATATCTATGATGATTCGGAGTCTGAGCCTCACCACTTTGATCTGGATGGTAATAATAGCACTTGAATGAAAAGACCAACCACCCTATCCTGTACCCTATGTACTATCTATAGGGAGGAAACAAGTAGGGAGGAGTACATCGAAATGTACCCAACAGATTTAACCGACTGAATAAGAAATCGAATCAAGAATATAATAATGAATAACCCTATACCTGCATCCAAAAAAGTTAGCACAAGATAATAATGTAATAAAAATAGTGAGTTAAAACATCCTCAAGGATCTATGATGCCATGCAACCACCATGTGAAGTATAATGCACAACTTATCAAGCCAAATTCCAAGGGTGTTACCGCCTTGACACATACCTGTGGTCAAGTAATATAAGAATGCCACAATCTTGCCACCTGCCTATGGTCAAGTAATAATATGATGTTATGTCCTTGCCACCTACTCGTGGTCAAGATAAAAGAAGCATGAATCTCACCCTTGCCTCATGCCCAAGTCAAGGGGGTGGTTTTAATGTGAATTATAATGCCCTTGCCTCCTACTCAGGTCAAGGGTGTCACAAGCCATACACAATAGACATAAATTAACTATGCAACTCGATGATGCGTATAATCATGTAAATGGCACCACAATAAAGATACTAAGGCATAAAGCTCATACCGATCATTTGCACCCAAGGAATAATATCAAGTGTTGCAGCTATGCCCAAATCGTCATCCAATTTTAAATCATTATAATTATATAAACAATAGAGAATGTCAACCATATCAGGTCTAACCTGCCCCAAGTATGTAAGAATATCAATATTATGGATCTAACCCATCTCAAATATACAAATATAACAATGATACCGATCCTATCTTGACCCAGCAATACAAGTATAACATTAATACTGAACCTTACTCATCCCAACTAGTCCTACAAGACTCATTTAGTCAAACTCTATCTTAAATCCTCATCAACTCGTCATAATTCGACTTCGTCCATTATTATGATCAAGATTATACCACAAATCAACTCAACTGGGATTACTTTCCATCATCATTTCAATCATAATAACTCAATTGCACAATTTTCCATCTAAATCTCACAATTATCACATGGAAAGGTCACAATCCAGCCCCAAAAAGGTTAGCCGAACCTACCTCGATGTCAAAATAGAACTCAGACAAGTTTTCAATCAATTCTATCCTCCAAATGATTCCTAGATGAATCAACACTCAATCAGATACTACACATCAAGAGGTGCATTTTGATACTCATATTGGAATATTTTAGGTTTAGGGGCAAAATGGTCAAAACTAAGGCTAAAATTCAAAAGTGTTAAATCTATAAATTGACTTCAAAATTGGATTCTACACAAAAAATAGAGTTCATGGGTAAAAATCTCACTAAAATTGAGTTCAAACCAATAGAGAAATCCCCATTTAAAGTTTCAAAATCATACACCGAAAATCCCCAATTTTGGATATTCAAAATCATGAAATTTAAGTCAAAATCAAGATAAAAATCATGGAAGTTAATCAGAATGATGTTAGAAACTCTTACCCAAGAGATTTCTCTGAAAATCCTCTTTCAAAATCGTCCACCAAAGCTTGAAATATTAAAAATGGTGGTTTTACGTCTTTAAAACTGATGTAGATGAGTTGAGAAATTTGATATTGCAAGAAGCTCATAATTCTACCTATATATTCATCCTAGTTCCACTAAGATGTATAGAGATTTGAGGGAAGTTTATTGGTTGGATGGAATCAAGAAAGATATTGCTAAATTTGTGGCTTTATGCTCTAATTGTCAACAAGTTAAAGTGGAACACCAAAGAGCAGGTGGTTTGGTTCAAAATATTGAGATTCTTACTGGAAAGTGCGAAGTAATTAATATGAACTTTGTAGTTGGGCTGCCTAAGGCTAAGACACATATTGATTATATATGGATAATAGTGGATCGAATGATGAAATTGACTCATTTCTTGTCGGTTAAGACAACTTTAGGTGCTGAAGATTATGCTAAGTTGTATATCTGGGAGTTGGTGAGGTTGCATGAAATTCTATTTTCCATTATTTTGGATCGTGGTACTCAATTTACCTCACTTATGAAGGGCATTTCAAAGAAGTCTTGGTACTAAGGTGAAGTTAAGTATTGCATTCCATCCGGAAATCGACGGATAAGCTAAAAGAACCAATCAAACATTGAAGACATGTTGTGGGCTCATGTCTCAGAATTCAAAGGAAGTTGGGATGATCATCTACCTCTCATCGAGTTTGCCTACAATAATAATTATCATTCAAGTATTGAGATGGCGCCATTTGAGGCACTCTATGGGAAAAGATATAAGTCATAGGTGGGATGTTTAAAGTTGGGAAAATTTCTTTGATTAGACCCGATTTTGTTATGGATACCATAGAGAAAGTGAGATGCATAAGAGAAAGATTGAAGACCATAAAAAATTAGACAAAAGTCATACCCCGATGCGAGGAGTTGGGACCTTGAGTTTAATATTGATGATTGAGTTTATTAAGTTTCCATTGGATATGAGTACAATTAATTCAGTTTTCCATGTATCAATATTGAGAAAATTCATGGGACATCCGAATTCCATAGTTCCATTGGAAGATATCAATATTGAGGAGAATTTGACTTATGAAAAAGTTTTGGTGGAGATACTAGATAGATAAGTAAAGAGATTGAGGAACAAAGAAGTAGCATCCGTTAAAGTCCTTTGGAGGAACCAACTAGTTGAAAGTATCACTTGGGAAGCGATATCCCTCTCTTTTCCACTCTAATCAAGCCTAAGGTAATAAGACAATCATGTTCAAGATATTAAGTCATGTAATTTATCCCCAAGAGTCACGTGGCATATATTCATACTCATGGCATCATGATATAATGACATTTTTATGCATAAGTTTGAGATTTTATGAAAATGATGTTTGTGTTGCATCAATGCATTTATATTAGGTCTAAAAAGTATCATATCATTCCTCTCAAGCATAGCTTTATAGCACAAGGACGAGTGTTCCCAAGGGGAAGTTACTGTAACACCTCCCAACATAGATCGGAAAGATCCCATGATGTATTTCTTAAATATCTCAAAAACGTGTGTTATTTCTCAAATCCAACTTTGTATTCCTTTTTTCGAGGCAAAATTATATCGAAAAAGGGTCACATTAAATTTTTAGGTCACCTAAAATAATTCTTCGGGTGAAATTGTGCAAACTAGTAGGGCGTGCAACAAGTCTGAGTCGTGCCTCTATTCCCCATGGCACAAATTTTTCCAAGTTTCATTTCTTGCCTAGTAAGTTAGATGGGACCTGTACCAACATTTTTATATATGTAAATGCATGAAAACTCTCTTATTTTTAGACTTAATCCTCTCTTTAGATACTCTCAGATACTCTTAAACCTTTCTCTAAAATGCTCCGTCAAATCATTTCAATTTCTTGAAGATCAAGCTTCCTCCACTAAAGACAACTTCAAAATGGGATTCTTAAGGTTCTCAAGACATTTTCTTCAAGTTTCAAGGTATAAAAAGTATGTGGATTTTTTCATCCATGGGTTCTTCCACCCATGGAGTCCCAAACCTAATTTTACAAATCCCTTCAAGTTCTTATGGTGATTTCTTATGGGTTCTTCCTAAGTACGCTATTAATCATGAATTATGTTGAAATATACATCTATTGCATGAAATTGCACAAATTGATTTCAAGGATTTTCTTCTATGATTTATTTTATGACTTTCAAGCTATGAAAGTTATGATACGATGATATTATGATGAAATTAATGAGTTTATGAGATAAATAGCATGACTACATGTCTAAATTCAAAGATGATATGTATGATTGTGGTGGGTTGTTTTAAAATTGATTTAAATCGATGAATTCACTACTTTCATGCATATTCCTCTTGAGTTACATGACTTAACGTTGCATGCATGATCCCACCAAATTATCATATCAAAGTTTTCTAATGACGAATGATTTCCAATTATGAGGTGATCTAAGATACTAATGTTTAGGAATAATGATGAGGGTGACCTAAGATCCTAATGTTTATGAATGGTGATGATGGTGAAAGGATGATTCTCACCAAAGATGGATCCCACATTGGATCACATGATTAGATGATCTACTCTATACACATATGATGAAATTATGCTTTTAAAGCTTATGAATGATTATGATTATGCATATGTTTCTTAAATGTATTCCATGGGAATGACTTAGCATCGAGTGGGATTAGGATGTGGGGGCTCGACCTAAGGGGTCCTTATATAAAGACTTCTTTCTAATTAACGATGTGCCATCATATGAGCTCTTGCAGGCTAGGCTAGTGGATCCACATAAGCCACCTTTATGATTTAAAGTTACATACGCTCTGAGGATAAAGTTATACCCTACCAGTAGTCTCCCCGTGCCAACGTAGGGGGTTATGTTGGATTTCAAGTATTAGCTCACTTGATCTTATATGTTGATCATGGTCTCCTTTCCACATATTTATGATGATAGGATGTTTTGTTAGGCTTACTTCTCAAAAATGATTTTATCAAAGCATCCTCATGCATGACATATTGAGCTTACATTATATTGTATGTAATTGTGCATCTTGTTATGAAGCTACTCTCCATTGTTGCATTACGTCCCACATACTAATACATTATAAGTACTAATGTATATTTTTTTCCTACATGATCTAACCATGTAAGGACCAGAGCTTCTATTCATCCTTCTCCACGTGGCTAGCTCACATTCGTGAAGATTATTATTGTGGTGAGTCCTTCATTTCTGGGGAAAATATCCTACCTCCTTGCTTATGCTGAGACACTACTACTTTACTTTGATGTTGAGGGTGAGCCTTGGACATGTTTGGGACCCTGTCCTATTCATACTTATAGGTGTTGTTGGATATCATACTATCCTATGCTATGTACTCTCTATGAGATGTTGAGATGTTATGGAGACTTATCCTTTCTCTTCTATCCCTCTTATGTGATGTTATGTAATGTGGTTGATATTGATGGAAGGATGATGAAAGTCCTAAGTCCCTACTTCCCCATTGCTTGAGTCATACTTACCCTCCCCTTAGACGTAGCTTGTTATGTGATTCATGCAAATCCCTCTCTCATATTCATCCCCATAGCATAGAATTATTTGTTGAATGCTTGTTTGTTATTCCACAACCAAGGATGTGCAAACGATATTCTAAGAGGCTTGTTTGTGTTGCTTTCGGGTTTCCTATTTTCCGTGTTACATCTAGGCCCTAGGCTTTGATCACGACAAACTTGGTATCAGAGGTGTAGGTTTGGAAATAGTCCTAAAAAATCTGACACACCATATCAAGTAGAGTCTTGTTCATGAGTGTGAAGCACATCACATCTATGAATAGTAGGCTATGAGGCATTTTAGAAAATATTTTACTTCATTATGATTCATGTCATGCCATTAGAAGTATCTAAGGTTATTCCTCTAACCAACGATGCACTCTTTGTCATTTCTAAACAATGCCACCAAGAAGGGCTCCTTTGCCAATGGGTGAGGCCGAAGATCAAGCCCATCTCGAGCAACAAGAGGATAATGTGTCTCATGTGGAATTTAGAAATGCCTTCACTATGTTAGCCCAAGCTTTGGCCAATAAAGTTAATAGAGAGGTTTTAATTTCGCCTCAAGCACCTACCCAACAACAAGAGTTCATGATTTCATTAGGATTAACCTGCCGAAGTTTCATGGATCAAAAGTTGATGAGGACCTGGTTGAGTTTCTTGACAAAGCTTATAGAATTGTAGTTGTCATGGGTGTGCCATCGGACGGCAAGGCCGAGCTTGTGGCCTATCAATTGAAAGGGGTGGCAAAGGTTTCTATGACCAATGGGTCACTTAAAGAGGTGAAGAAGTGGGCTAAGTTTGTTTGGAAGAGTTCAAGGCGGCATTTTTGGATAGGTACTTTACATTTGAGTTGTGGGAGGCCAAAGTGCAAGAGTTTATAAGCCTCAAGCAAGAGTACATAAGTGTAAGAGAGTATTCTCTCAAGTTCACAAATCTCTCCAAGCACGCTCCATGTATGGTATTAGATCCAAGAGCTAGAATGAGTAAATTAATATCTGGTGTCTCGAATTTGGTCTCTAAGGAATGCAAAATGACTATGCTCATCGAGGAAATGAACATCTCCCACCGAATTACCTATGATGAACAAATTAAGGATAAGAAATTGACGGAGAAGCCTAAGGAGTCCAAGAGAGATAGAATGGATGGTGGTGAATTCTTCCACAAAGGGGGTGGTGGCCATGGTAAACTCCAAGGTTGTCAAAAGCAAGGAAATCAAGGGTCGAACAACACACCTCCTCCTAAGATCAACAAAGATAAGGGGTCCAACCTAACTCCCCCAGGAGGTACGGGTGCATGAACTTATTAAAAGTGTGCAAAGTATGGGAAGCTCCATTAGGGTGAATGTCTAGTCTGCCCGAATGTTTGCTTCACATGTACTAAACCCGGCCATATTGCAAAGGATTGTATGAGCAGGAATGCAAAGCCTTAAGGCCAAGGTGGAAAAGCATGAAGAGCCCTAAGAGCCAATAGGTTATATGCCCTTCATGGTCATTAAGAGGTGGAAGAAGCTCCTGATGAGGTTAACGGTATGTTAAAAGTTTGTGAATTTAATGCTTATGCACTCTTAGATCCAGGATCAAATTTGCCTTTTGTCATATCATTTCTTGCTAATAGATTTCATGCATGTCCTGAAACCCTTGTTGAGCCTTATAAAATAGCACGCACGTTGGTGAGTCCATTCTTACATAAAAAGTTTATAGGGATTGTCCCATGTCCATTGTGTATAAAGTCATTCCTTATGATTTGGTAGAACTTTCTAGGGTAGATTTTGATATTATACTTGGGATGGATTGGTTGTATGCTTCTTATGCTTCCATAGATTGTCGAACCTGTATTGCTAAGTTTCAATGTCCAAATAAGCCTACTCTTGAGTGGAAGGGTGGTGGTTCTTCATGTAAAGGTCGATTTGTATATCAAAGCCCATAAAATGATTTCTAAGGGGTGTATCTACCATTTGGTAAGGGTTAGATATGTTTCATCTGAAAGTCCGTCTTTTGAGCCGGTTCCTACAATCAATGAGTTCCTCGATGTGTTTCCTAAAGAGTTGCAAGGTGTCACTCCCAAAAGGGAGTTAGATTTTGGCATAGATATTTTGCCCGACACCCATCCTATATCAATCACTCCTTATAGAATGGCCCCGGTTGAGTTGAAGGGATGGAAGAGAAATTGAAGAATTTACTATATAGAGGGAATTCATTAGACCTAGTAGGTCCCCATGGGGTTCCCCGGTATTGTTTGTAAGAAAGAAGGAT
This sequence comes from Solanum rostratum, assembly GCA_029948455.1. Taxonomy (NCBI): domain Eukaryota; kingdom Viridiplantae; phylum Streptophyta; class Magnoliopsida; order Solanales; family Solanaceae; genus Solanum; species Solanum rostratum. Next base: position 37,250,640 of record CM057050.1, on the reverse strand, counting down.
GGGTCACTCCGAATGTGTATAGACTATCATCAACTCAAAAAGGTCACTATTAAGAACAAATATCCCCACCCGAGGATCAATGAACTATTTGATCAATTACAAGGGGATAAGAACTTTTCCAAGATTGATTTGAGGTCGAGCTATCATCAATTGAGGGTTTGGGAATGTGATATTTCCAAAACGGCATTTTAAACAAGGTATGGACGCTTTGAATTTGTGAGGATGTCCTTCGGGTTAACTAATTTACCGACTATCTTTATGGACCTTATGAATAGGGTGTCCAAGCCTTACCTTAATATGTTTGTGTGGTATTCATTGATGACATTTTGGTTTATTCATGGGATGAAGGAGATGACAAAGAGCATTCAAAGGTGGTCTTATTGATGATCGCCTAATCCTACAACACAAAGGAAGTAGGGACGATCGTCATCAATATACTACCCAACAATAGAGTTGGGATCGAATCCCACATGGAATGGTGGTTCGAGAGGTGAAGTATTTCATTGAATTTGGCAATTGTAGGTTCAAACTGGGGGTTACAATAATAAAAATTGAGAATCAGCAAACAATAAGTAAATTAGCAAACTAATCAATTGAGGTAGAGAGGTGTTAGAGATGTGCAAATATGAGAGTAGATCTACTAAGCTGGGTCTAAAAATTTGACTAATAGAGTTAAAGATGAGTGAATAGGCTAAGACGCTGGTTACCTAAGCTTCAATTACGACAAGAAAGGTGTTTCAAACATTCAGTTATGATATCATATGCAGATTGCTCGAGGACATGCCTGGCCTGAGAAATCATAGCAAACCATATAATACCTTAGCCATTGAACCCATAGTTATAGCATTCAACTGAAACCCCAAAAGGTTTTCAGATAACACATCCATTCCATACTCTAACTACTCATATTAAAGAAATAATTAGAGATCTGAACTAAACCCCAAGTTTGCAACCTTAGGATTATAGATGCAATTCAACATGGATATAAATTCACTCAGATTAACAATAATATAATCAAATATAAGAAACCCATCCTAGAAATTAAAGACCAATATTCTTTACTGAACCCAACATGGGGATTTTAGCCACACATGCTTGAAAATAAAGATTTAATACCAATTTCAGAAGCTGAGTACACGGGTAACAATGATTATAAGCGAAAAGTTGATATAAAGCAGCAACACTCTCCAATTTATGCCTCCAAAAGCTTGAAACTGTCTAACCCTTGTACTATTGAGTAAAGATGTTCTAAGTACCCTAATCTCACTGTCTCTCTATCTATAAAACCTGAAGTGAATGATATATACATTGTCCTTTCCAAAATACTTAAATAGTCTGTGCAATTTCAGGAAAGTTTGTGCACCAATCCGCCACTCAGTGGTTAAGACCGACTATCGCCGATCAATTTAGTAATGCGTCGAATATGCACTTGATCGCTTTTCTCTACATCTACTTGAAGGCTCGAGTCGATGCAAGATTAGGCGATAGTTTGTTGCTCCACCGATCATGTTTGGTGATTCCCTAAAGTTCCTTCTTCGTCATCCTTCTGTCATGAGCTTGGGGTCCTGAGTTATGCAATAATAGGCAGTATCTCCGGCCATTCGGCAATACGCCGAATATGGTTGGAAGTTTGATTCTTACCACCTTTCTTCCATGAACTTGAGACTTGGTTGCTGAAATATTAGGCGGTCTCACTGCGCACTCGACGATACGCGGACTAAATTGACAAAGCCGCTTTTGTCCACCTTTCTCATACTTTTGCTCCTTTTCGAATATTTGATTAGTGTTGTCCACTTATGTACTTTTAGCTCCATTCCTGACATAACACATGCATAGTAGTTAGTATTTGCATTCTAAGCCCAAAATGAGTCCGTAATATGGACTCATCAATACCCCCAACTTAAGCCTTTTCTTGCCCTCAAGAAAATCAAATATCAAGCAATCCGATTCAGAGTTTGCAAATAGGGCCACAAGGAGCAACACATTAAATTCCACCTTTGTCATCCACCCTCAAACTTCCACAAACCACTTGCATGATTTTGAAGCCTCAAGAGGTGACTAAGGAGTAATTAAAACATGGTTAAGCTCACAGTTGTTCATGTACCTAGTGATCACTGCCTAATAGCATCACCATTTGCCCTCACACCAAAGAATATCTTGTACACACAAGAGTATAATATTATTTTCAAAGAAACTCTTCAATGCTCAATCTCCCAATTGATAAATAACATGTAAGCTTCAACCCATAGGCTTGCCCTTATTCTCAATCGGGGTTCATTTGATTTCATTGCGGAGTAGGATCCCAAAAAACTTGTTCGGGATGTAATGTAGGTTAAGGTTAGGTAGGATATCATGTAGATATTAGTGGTTCATCCCTCCTTGAACTCTACAGATTCTTGTCATGCTCATGGATCCTTTTGTCCTCATTTCTTTCTCTCTCCTATTGGCACCTCTTTTGCTTCTGATCTTTCATTCGTGGTGTCTCCCATTTTTGCACTATTTTTCAACAATTCTTTTAAGAGTCCTCTTTTCCAATTAATTTTTTTTTGTTAAAAATTTTCAGCTTTTTTCAAATGTTTGTATTGTCCTTATCATTTTAAGAACTCCTTTCTTTCTTTTTCCTCTTTCTTTCTTCAACTCTTTAATGAGAGACACCTCTTCTCTCTACCAACACCCCAAAATTTGGTCTTTGGCCATCACTTTGCTCTTTTCAAGCTGAAGGAGGGATTGATAAGGAATAAGAAGGAATTGTCTTTCACAAATACAAGTCAAGGCTACATGGTTACCAAAGAAAGGATCAAAGCTCAAAGGAGTTTCACTAAGGAATCAATTCATTCTCATTAGAGGTCAATATGGTCAAATTGGACTGAAAAGAACCAAAGAAGGCCTAAGGTCGTTTCATAATCCGGAATCAACCAAATCACTCTTCAAAACAAAATGGGCAAGTTCTTGGTGTCGCAAAACATGCCTTTCGACAAAATTCCTCATCTCACAATGGCAAAATAGATTCGCCTTCAAACAGTGGCAACACATCCAGAACTCACGATCACCACATGTCCAAGCTTAATCACTCACATAGTCAACTCAAGATACATCAAATCCATTTATTGATTGATTTATCAAGAAAATGACTAATTGTTGAGTGAGTACATTCTCCTAAATCATGGCACCATTTGAATCAAAGATAAGGATTATCTATACTTGGATTGCTAAGGACTAGAGACACGATCTTTGCATTTGAATGGTTTTTCACATATGAATGGGATTTGCCACACGATAAGGACTTCATTTGCAATCATTCATCCATTCAATTTAAAAAGAAAAAATTTAAAATGGAAAATAAATACTATTCTATTACAACCAAAATTAAAATTATTTACAAACCAAAAAGTGGGGGATTAATTACACTTCAACCGTCAAAACCACTAGTCCCAAATCAATAGGCTACATGAATAAAAAATACTCACCCCCTTCAAAAGAGAAATTGCCATCAATGTAGAAGGACTAAGAATAATAAACATAAGATGAAGGATTAAATTTAAGAATGCCCCTGATGCAGTTTGTGTTGCACTAAAGTTAGGACTGGAGGGAGCTCAACTATGTTGGGTTACCCCCGATCTTCTAGAATTTTACAGGGATGACTCCTCATGTTCTGGCGAACTTTATATCTCTTCTTGCTTTGTTATTTACCCTTCTAGACTCAAATTGGTCTGGCAAAGTCTTCGCTCTAGCCTTCTCTGCCGCTGCTTTGTGAAGATCATGTATGGCCTCATGTTTGTTCTTGAAAACATTATCCTTAACATTCATATGTAGGTAAGGGTATATATCCTTGAGTTGTCTATGGAGATTTCTTTTCTGGGTGGCCATCTGAGGATATAGAACACCTCTTCCCTTTGCTCAAGGGACTTAAAAGGGCCAACATACCTAGAGAAAAGATTGCCCATTTTCTTCCAAAATCAAATCACACGCTTTATCATTAAAGCTTTCAAATGCATCTGTCCTATCAAGGAAAACTAGCCAAATGATATGAAACAAAGGCAAAAATGGAAAATTCGAAATAGGTTCTTGAATTTGGGGTCATTTAGCTTGCGTGTAAGGCTCCACAAGTTGAATGGTGTAAAAGAGCACAAGAAATGAATTCTAGAAATTTTGAGAGTATCAAGGGTTCCTACAAAGCCTTCTACAAGTCATAAGTTTTTCCATGAGCTGTGATTCATGCTCATGGAATGATGGTTGACTTGATAAAATTTGAGATTTTCTAGGATTCAATGCTTATAAGATTGCCCATATAATGACTTACAAGTTGTAAGTCAGGTCGTGGAATGAGGATCAGAGAAAGTTTTAGAGGGTCCAAAATGTTAGCAGAAGAAACCCCTATCCCGCGGCTCATAGAATGGCCTACGACCCACAAACGGGGTCTCGTAGTCCTGTCTGGCAGGTTTTTTAAGAGGGTATTTTTGACCTTTTCTATTATTTTATAAAAAAGATATGTCGCTTTATCATCCAAAGGCCCCCTTATTAGCCCTATCCAACCCTAATCCATCCCATTCGTACTCATTCAAAAATATTCTAAGTTTCACACACACTCAAGATCTTCAAGCACTCAAGCAAGAAGACCAAGCTAGGGTTTCGATTTCTTCATCTTCAAACCAGATTTCCATCTTCAAAGAACCAAGGTATGTGGGTTTTGATTGTGGAGACCTTTCCTCCACAAGCTCAACCAATCCTCTTTTCCTTATGCGTTCTCAAGTTATGGTAATACATGATGGGTTTATGAACTCTATTACATGAAGATAATATCAGGTATTTTATGATGATTTATCCTTATGAATAATTAGGAAGTTAAATATCATGTGAAATCTATAATTTATATGAGGGTTTGATGATTCTCTGACCAAGTTTTTACTATGTTTCGGTAAGTGATTTTATATTGTAACTCTCATGGAATTTACTCATGATTTGCATGGTTTTAAGTTATGTATATGGGTACACCATAATTTTGAAATAAGATTTGTGCCAAGATTCTATGATGTTGAGGTCTTTATGGCAAGATATGTAAATTATGAATGATATGAATTGAAGGGCTATTATGAACGTTATGAAACATGAAAGTATTATAAAAGTTATGAAGCCCTATCATTGATATATGAATCTTTGGTTTTGAGGAGCTACTCTATGAAAATATTATGATGCTTTGCATATTATGGCTATAAGTATGATTTGAACATTCCTTGGGATTGTGACCTAGCACGAGAGGACCTTGGTAGATAACCATTGTCCCATAAATATGTTGCCTATAAATTAGCTAATGGATCCATATAGCTCATTTTACATGATTGACCAAAAATGTTGGTGTTCATGTATGACACATGTTAGTTAAATATCGAAATAGGTGGTGTTCCTGTAAGGTTATCATAAGTTAACCAAAATGGGTGGTGTTCCCGTAAGGTTTTTGTGAAATACTTTCCAAAATGGGGGAGTTCCTGTAAGGTGAGTGTTTGGTTCACCCTAGAAAAGTAAACTTCTCCTAGTCTGGTGTGGAGTGCACACCGAGATTCCAAGTAGTAGCTCGCTTGGTTGTATATGTAGATTATGGTCTCTTCCCATCTATGTATGATATGTTATATAATTTGATGATTCCTCATGCATATTTTTACTAAGGAATTGAGAATTCATGACATATTGAGCTTATATTTATTGATTATAATTATGCATATTGCTTAATTATGGCTTATGTCCCTTGTTGCATTGCACCCCGCATACTTAGTACATTCCAATTACTAATTCATACGTTTTTCCTACATGATCTAGCCATGTAGGTATTGGAGCTCCTGTCCGTACTCCTCCTATACGTGGCGTGGCGATTCGGTTGAAGACTATTTTCAGTGAGTCCTCCATTCTAGGGACAATAGCTATTACTTTTATGCTTTATTTAGACTTGTATATTTTGGATACTTTCCTTTGAGGGTGAGCCCGGGATATGTCTTTGCCCCCGTGCCATTTGTATTTGAAGTGTTGTTGGATATTTGGATTTGTAGGTATTGAAACTGACCCCTATTCTTCTATGTATTATTAAGGACTCCCTTAGTCCCTTATTCCCTCTTATGTGTGGAATGCTTGTTGTATGGATGGGATGAAATTCCTAAGTCCCAAATTGTCTCTATAGCGTGAGTCATACTTACCCGCACCTTATACTTTACTTGTATTTGATTTATGCTAATCTTGTTCCCTACAAGATCCCCATAGTGTGAGTCCTAAGTCATATTCCCCTGGAAATTATGTAATGTTTGCTTAAACCTTTGCTTTCGCAACCAAGGATATGCTATCCATGCTTAAGAGGCTTGTTATTGGTTCTCCACTTGTCGTGACACGTCTACATCCTAGGTTTGGGGTGTGATAAAGCTTGGTATCAAAGCACTAGGTTTATGAATGGTCCACAAAAATCCAACACACCGCATCAAGTAGAGTCTTTTTCATGGTTGTGAAGCGTACCACAAATATTGATAGGAGGCTATGAGGCATTTTTGGAATGAATCACTTCTTCATACTCTATGTCATGCTATAGATTTGAATTAAGGTTTCCTATCTTTAATGGATGGTCTTTTTCTCTTCTAGATCATGTCTCGAAGATGAATGGCACAAAGAGCTCCCACTACCGAGGATGAACCGGCCCCTCTGGCTCCACAAGTTCCCCAACGAAAGGAAGGAGTCACTCATGCTGAGTATCAGAATGTGGTCACATTGATGGAAAGGGTCATGGCCAACCAAAGAGCTCAAGCTTCTCATGCTTCTACCCCCACCTCAAGGGTAAGGGATTTCACAAGAATAAATCCTATAGAGCTCTATGCCTTCAAAGTTGAAGAGGACCCCCAAGAGTTCATCGACGAGGTGTACAATGTTCTTGACATAATGGGGGTTAACTCAGAGGAGAAGGCAAAACTAGTGGCCTAAAATTAAAAGGCCTCTCTTAATTGTGGATTGTTTAATGGAAGGATGAGAGGGGAGATAGAGAGCCTATTACTTAGGAAGAATTCAAGGCCATCTTCCTCAACCGTCTTCCCCATGGAGCTAAGAGAGGCAAAGATGACGGAGTTTATAAACCTCAAGCAAGGTTCGATGAGTATTAGGGAGTATTCCCTATAATTCAACAACCTCTCAAAGTATGCTCCTCACTTGGTTTCCAACCCTAGGGCAAGGATGCACAAGTTCGTGTCGGGAGTGTCCGACTTGATCAATGAAGAATGTCACACCGCCATGCTCATAGGAGATATAGACTTGTCTCGGCTCATGACTTATGCCAAGCAACTTGAAGGGGAAAATCTTAGAAAAAAGAGGACTAGAGAGTCCAAGAGGGCTAGGTATGATGGTGGTTTCCAAGGTGCCAAGAGTGGTCGCTTCCACCAAGGCTACAATTTCCAAGGCCAAGGGTCCTCTAATGCCCAAGGTCAAAAATTTACTAATGATAGGTTACCCAACGTAGAGCTCAAGGTGGTTATGGTGGCCAAATTATTCCTATGGTAGATGTTACAAAGACTTGGGTGCATGCTTTCCGTGTGGCAAAATGGGCCATGAGATTACGGATTGTCCAAACAAGGGTAGGGATGGCCGTCCTCAAGGACAAAGTGCTCATGGTGACCAATGGGCGCAAGGTAGCCAACAACGGGGTGCTTCATGTCATAGTCATTTTTATGCTCTTCAAGGGAGGCACGGGGTGGATGAGGCACTCGATGTTGTTACTAGGATTTTAAAGATCTACAATCTTGATGTATATGCTTTATTAGGCCCAGGTGTCACTCTCTCTTTCATTAGTCCTTTTGTTGCTAATAGACTTCATGTGTGTCCCAAGTTATTGTGTGAACCCTTTGAAGTGTCTACCCTCATTGATGAATCCATTGTTTCTAAGAGAGTTTATAGGGGTTGTCCCGTGCCTATATTGCATAAAGTATTGTCTTGTGATTTTGTTGAACTTGACATGGTAGATTTTGACATCATCCTTGGGATGGACTAGTTACATGCATATCATGCCTCTATTGATTGTAGGATCCACAAGGTTAAGTTTCGACTTCTTAATGCACCCGTCCTTGAGTGGGTAGGTTATGATTCAGTGGTTAAGGGTAGGTTTATCTCTTGTCTTAAGGCTCGAGAGTTGATTTCTAAGGGTTGCATATACCATCTTGAAAAGGTTAAGGATTTCTGTGTTATCAAATACAACACTTTTGACGCTTAAAACTTGGAATTTTGTGTGTTATCAAAGCGATGTTAATGGATTTGATGTGTTTTTCTATTTATTTTTTAGGATTACAAGATTAGGCAAGATTTTGGGCTAAATGTGCAGTGGTTGCAGGTTTTGCTAATCTTTGACACACTTTACGAGCCATGAAAGTTTCCATGAGCCGTAGAGTGGGGTTCGTAAGTGAGATCCCGTGAAGGGCTAATTTTTTGAAGTTGCATCTACGAACTATCAAACGAGCCATAGAATTATGTACGCGTCGTGGATGAGATTCCGTACCATGGGGATCAGAAGTTGTGATTTTTTGAAAAGTCATAAGACAAAACCCTATATAGGTCGTAAGTCAGAATACGGATGTAGAAATGTCTCGCAGAAGTTGTGTGCAGATTGGAAGAATGAAGTTTACGAAGCCTAGGTATGGGCTGTAAACTTAGTATAACCCGTAACACTGCTCGTATTACCTGTCGAATCCAATTTCCTATTTTGCATTCAACTTGTATTTCAAGTACTATAAATAGATTTTTTAAGGCTATTTTTAGTAGGGAACAGAGGAGAACGACCAGAATCCTTGAGAGAAGTGCTTAGAAACACTTGGAATATTATTTTGTGATTTTAATTCATACTTTGTGATTTCTTGTGAAGAGTTTGGAATTTCTTGTTCTTAAATTCTTCTTTGTAAGTACTCATATAAAAAAATGTTATTCCATATCATGATTCTTGCATCCATAATGATTATACATAGCTAAATCCATAACTAGGGTTATGAAAACTATGAAGAAATAACAAGGTAAAACTGGATATTTCATAATTCTTGAAAAGTTTGCATGCATGTATTAATTAATTCTCTTCGTTTTGATTGTTTTTTAATGATGGCCAACGTTAAAGCTCTCCTAGTTGTTACCGACTATATCAAGGTAGTAATGAATGGGAAATGAGACTAATTAGCAGTATTCAATCAATTTCTTCTCATCTAATCAACCAAATTGGATCAAGGGGAGGTTGTACTGGGACAATAGGTAAGGGTTAGTAATGTCACAATAGGGATGGATCAAATCACATAGTGAAATTTACCTCTCACCTGGATCAAAGGGTTTGGTGAACTTAACTTACCGTTTTGCATGCAACACACCAGAAAATATTACGGTTATCTAGTAATACTAAGTAAGAGAATCATGGGGAACACAATACCCTAGTTACTCTTCTTACGGATTTCACAACACTTGTTCTAGTTTAGGTTTACTTTCTGCAAATTATAAACCCTCCCCCTTCCCCTCCCCCTCCCCGCTTTCAGGAGATAAGTAGGTTAATTAACTTGAATTGCTTGAAATTACTCTGAGTCTACCATATTCCCTATGGGTTTGACCCTCACCTTGGTTAGGTTATATATCTTGAGAATGACTACTGTAACCTTCAAAAATGAGGTGTAGCTTGGGCAACATCATGCCCATGAATGATGGTTGACTTAACAAAATTTGGGATTTTCTAGGGTTCAATGTATGACTTATCAGACAGCCCATATAACGACTTACGAGCTATAGGTCAGGTCATGGAATAAGGATCAGAGAAAGTCTTTGAGGGTCTAAAATGTTATCAGACGAAACTTCTCTCCTACAGCCCGTAGAATGGACCACGGCCTGTAAGTGGGGTCTCGTGGTCCTTTCCAGTAGGTTTTTAAAGAGGCTATTTTTTACCTTTCCTATAGCTTTATGTCTATGCAACGTTGTTTTATCATACAAAGGCCCCTTTATCAGCCCTATACAACCCAAATCCATCCCATTCCCACTCATTCAAAATAATTCTAAGTTCCCGAACACTCTCAAGCTCTTCAAGCACTCAAGCAAGAAGACTAAGCTAGGGTTTCAATTTCTTCATCTTCAAACCAGATTTCCATCTCGAAACAACCAAGGTACATGGTTTTTGATTGTGGAGACCTTTCCTCCACAAACCAACCAATCCTCTTTTCCTTATGCTTTCTCAAGTTATGGTAATACATGATGGGTTTATGAACTCTATTACATGAAGGTAATATAAAGTATTTTATGATGATTTATCCTTATGCATTATTATGAAGTGACATATCATGTGAAATCTATGTTTTATATGAGGATTTGATGATGCCCTAACCAAGTTTTTACTATGTTTTGGTGGGTTTCCTGAATAATGAATAAGTGATTTTATGTTTTACCTCTCATGGTAATTACTCATGAGTTGCATGGTTTTAAGTTATGTATATGTACTCATCATGGTTTTGAGATAAGATTTATGCCAAGCTTCTATGATATTGAGGGTCTGATGGCAAGATATGTGAATTATGAATGATACGAATTAAAGGGCTATCATGCACGTTATGAAACATGAAAGTATTATGAAAGTCATAAAAGTTATGAAGCCCTATCTTTGATATATGAAGCTTTGATTTTGAGGAGCTACTCTATAAAAATATTGTGATATTATGATGCTTTGCACATTATGGCTATAAGAATGATTTCAATATCCCTTGGGATTGTGACCTAGCACCGAGAGGACCTTGGTAGACAAACATTGTCCCATAACTTTGTTGCCACCATAGGTTTGTAAATTAGCTAATGGATCCATATAGCTCATGTTACATGATTGACCAAAAAGGGTGGTGTTCATGTATGACACATGTTAGTTAAATACCAAAATGGGTGGTGTTCCCGTAAGGTTGTTCTCATAAGTTAACCAAAATAGGTTGTGTTCTTGTAAGATTTTTGTGAAACACTTTCCAAAATGGGGGATTTCCTATAAGGTAAGTGTTTGGTTTACCCTGGAAAAGTAAACCACTCCTAGTCTGGTGTGGAGTGGACACCGGAATTCCAAGTAGTAGCTCACTTGGTCTTATATATTTGTTATGGTCCTTTCACATCTATATATGATATGCTATATGATTTGATGATTCCTCATGCATAGTTTGACTAAGGCATTGAGCATTCATGACATATTTAACTTATATCTATTGATTACGATTATGCACATTGCTTAATTATAGCTTATGTCCCTTGTTGCATTGCACCCTGCTTACTTAGTACATTCCAAGTACTAATGTATACTTTTTGCCTACATGATCTAACCATGTATGGACCAGAGCTCCAATACATCCTCCCCCTCCACGTAGCTAGGCAATTTGGTTGAAGACTACTTTCAGTGAGTCCTCCATTAAGGGGACAATAACCATCACTTTTATGCTTTATTTAGACTTATATATTTATGGATACTTTTTCTTAAGGGTGAGCCTAGGAAATGTCTTAGTCCCGTTCTATTTTTTTTAGAGGTGTTGTTGGATATTTGGATATATATGTATTGAGCTCGACTCCTATTATGCTATATATTATGAAAGACTCCTTTAGTCCCTTATTCCCTCTTATGTGTGGGATGTTTGTTGTAAGGATGAGATGAAAGTCCTAAGTACCTAATTACCCTCATAGCGTGAGTCATACTTACCTGCCCCTTAGACTCTACATTTTATGTGATCCATGCTAGTCCTCTTCCCTACAACATCCCCATAGCATGAGTCTAAAGTCCCATTTCCCCTAAAAATTATGTGTACGTTCCTTAAATTTTTATTTCACAACCAAGGATGTGCTATGCATGCTTAAGAGGCTTGTTTGGGGTTTCTTCGGGTTCTCTATTCATAGTGTCACATCTAGGCCCTAGGTTTGGGGCTTGACACCTCCCAACTAGTTCAATGAGTCACCAAACATATTCGGCAGTCAAAAATAACCCTCGTAGAATTCAGCAGTGAGCAAAGTGTAAGAAGTTTCCACATTCGATGCTGCTTAAGATTGATCAGTGCTCCGCCGAACCAGTTTGGCGGTCTAAAATTTCATCGCCAAATATGTTAGAAACAACATTCAAAGGGATGCAATCATAGGCGATGTGTGTGTCTTCTTGGTGTGTCACTTGTCATCTTTGATGGTCAAATTGACCACTTTAGATGTAGATTGGTCGCCCAGAATCCCCAAACACCTCATAGTTTTTCGAGTTTATAGCAACAAAACAAGAAGGAGTTTAACAACACAAACCTAAATTCAAGCTATCAATCATTTCATTGGCATGATTTTGTTTAAACGATGACTTACCCGTAAGAATGATATCACCAAATATCTCATAGGGTGAATTCAAGTCGTTCAATCAAAACTATAGGTTACTCTGACTTCACCTAGGGATTCACAAAGCAGGCTATTACAACTATAATCAAAAGTATTTTTTAGTACACAAAGATCGACAATCAGAGGTAATATAAGCTCAACTTGTCACATTTATGGTTTTCTCTTTGCCAATAAACTCTGAAAACTCAAGGTATTCTAAGGCTCATCTAAGAAAATCAAAACATTTAAAAGCACAAATTATGAACAAAGTCCAGGTACCCACATCACGCAGTACACAGTTTTACTCTACCAACCAATTCTCATTATAGATCCAAGTTCAATGGAAATGAAATAACGTACCTGAAGCACCATATGCTAACAATAAAAGTGAAAAAGATAGTGGTTAAGTGGATCGCATCAATCGTAATGAGAGAAAAAGAAAAGAATTAGAGTGAAATATAGAGAGTATGGAGGTGGTGTGTTCAGGAAGGAAAGTAGATGGGGAAATAAAAAGTAAAGTCAATTAAAGAACATTTAAGGGCCATGGTAGAGACACTTCATCTTCTCCATTACTGTTCATTTCTGCAGAGCACAATGGGCGACATGCCATTCATGCTCAAGACTGACTTATCTTACCTCACTTTTAAGCTTATTCCATGGACCAAAAAGTGGGATAAATGTGTATTGCCAAGTAAACTCAACGGTATGCCAAGTTACCACTTTGACTACCTAAATATGTAGTAACTCACTCTTGTCAGTTGCCCTTAAAGTGCGGTCAAAGTTGAAGTCACCTTCTTCATTCGGTACCACACCGAGTTGCACCTGATCTTGTCAAATTTTGCAGCAACCTAAGGCTCTTCAGGGATCATAAAATGCGGTCAAAATCGGGATTGCCATTTCACTTCGGCGACACGCCAAATTTGACCGTGACTAAGGAAGCTTGTTGATAAGCCAAATGGTGGGCAAACAAGTTGTTTTGCATTATGTTTAGTGACTCGCTGATCGGAACTTGGGACCACCAAATTTAACAATAACTTCAGGATCATCGAATGACCCAACAAAGTGGTTAAAAACAAGGTCACCTAGTTCAGTCGGCGCTTTGCCGATCTTGAGCTTGTCGTTACCTTTCTTCTCCTTGCCTTATTTTACAATCTGAAGACCTACAACCATCAGCACATGTCATTAAAAATCCACTAATACGTGGGTTGCCTCCCAAGAAGCTCTCCGGTTTATGTCAAGGCACGACGATGTCCATTACAAGTCACAACTCATTCACGTACATGACATTAACCACTCGAACATCCGGTGGTTTGCCAGAGCACTTTTTCATCCTTTGACCATTTGTCTTGAATATCTCCCCTTTATGGTTTTCAACTTCTACTACACCATTAGCAAGTACTTCAATAACCTTGAAAGGTGTAGACCACTTTGACTTGAGTTTTATGGGAAACAAACGCAACCTTGAGTTATAGAGCATCATTGTATCCCCTTAAGCAAATTCACTTTTCAAAATCTTTAGATCATGCCACCTCTTTATGTTTTCCTTATAGAGAGTCGATCAATAAATGGAGCTGGCTCAATCAAGTCTATAAAGCTTTATCATGCTTGAAATTGAGCATTTTTAGAGCTCACAAGGCTTTGTGTTCTAACTCCACAAGAAAATAGAAAGCTTTGCCAAAGACCAATTGATAAGGGGGCATACCAATAAGGGCTTTGTACACTATCTAGTAAGCCCATAATGCATCATCCAACTTTCTTGACCAATCATTTAGATTTCCATTTACGGTCTTTGCGAGGATCATTTTTATCTCTATTAGACACCTTCACTTGCCCATTAGCTTGTGGGTGATAGGGAGTTGTTGCCTCATGTTTGACCCAATACTTACTCAACAATGACCCAAACATCCTATTACAGAAATGGGATCTACCGTCCATAATGATGGCTCGGGGAGTGCCGAATCGAGTAAGGATATTTCTGTTCAAAAATTGCTCCACCCCTTTTCCATAATTAGTTGGCAATGCCACTACTTCGACCCATTTTGAGACATAGTCAATAGCCAGCAAGATATATTTGTTGCCAAAGGAACTTGTGAATAGCCCTATAAAATCCACCTCCATATATCAAACACTTCCAATTCTAGAATTGGGGTAGTGGGGATTCATGCCTTCTAGAAATGTTTCCCTATAGTTAACACTTCGGACATGCCTTGGCAAACTCATGAGCATCTTTATGGATGTCGGCCAATAGTAACCACTTTGGATCACCTTAGAAGCATTTTGTATTCCTCCATGTTGGCCCCCAACTGCTGACGAATGACATTTCTCTAAAATCGCCTCCATTGTAGACTCCTGTACACATCTTCAGATCATGTCGTCCGTGCACTCCTTAAAGAGATAGGGCTCATCCCAAAAGTATTTCTTCACATTATGCAAAACAATTCTCCTTTGGTGGGGATTAGGAAAGTATGGGATGATTCCACAAACCAAATAGTTTGCTAAATCACCATGCCAAGAAGTAGCAGGTATAGCTATTCTCATCATTGCCTCGTTAGGAAACTTATCGGAGATGTCCTTCTTTTCAACATTAGAGCTTGGTGGCTCAAGTCTCGACAGATGGTCAAACACCTGATTCTTATAGCCCTTCCATTCTTTCACCTCAAAATCAAATTCTTACAATAATAGAACCCATTGAATACGCCCCGGTTTAGCATCCTTTTGCGCCATAAGATAGCAAAGTGTTGTATGGTCGGTGTGGATGACAACCCTTGTTCCTAGAAGATATGCGCAAAACTTTTCAAATGCATATACTACATCTATAAGCTTTTGCGCTGTCACTGTGTAGTTTTTCTGAGTTGTATTCAACATATTTCTAGCATAATAAATTGGATGAAAAAGTTTACTAATCTGTTAGCCTAGCACCATCCTAAGGCCATATCTATTGCATCACACAATACCTCAAATGGCTCAAACCAATCTGGGGAGATTATCACTGAAACTTCAATCAACTTCTGTTTGAGAGTTTTAAATGACTTCAAACATGCAGTATCGAAGGCAAAAGATGAGTCTCTTTTTAATAACTTGCACATGAGGCAAGCAACTTTTGCAGAATCCTTTATGAACCTTCGGTAGAACCTAACATGTCCCAAAAAGCTTCACACACCTTTGATTGAAATTTGAGGAGGAAATTTTTTCTATAACCTCTACTTTTTCTTGGTCAACCTTTAATCCTTCCCCCGAAATCTTGTGGCCAAAACAATTCCCTCTTTAACCATGAAGTGACACTTCTCCTAATTGAGCACTAAGTTTGTTTGAACGCATCTCTGCAGCACTTTCTCCAAATGACCCAAATACTGATTAAAGGTATCTCCCACCATTGAGAAGTCATCCATAAATACATTCATGGAATCCTCGACCATGTTGGAAAAGTTGGACAACATGCACCTCTGAAATGTGGCTGGTGCATTACACAACTCGAATGACATTCTTTTAAATGCAAAAGAACCATAAGGGTAGGTGAATATAGCTTTATCTTGATCTTCCAGGCAATAGAAATCTATTTATATCAAGAATACCCATCAAGGAAATAGTACATCTCCCTCCCATCTAACTTATCCAACATTTGATACATAAAAGGCAATGGGAGGTGGTCATTTTCTGTGAAGGCATTCAATTTTCTATAATCCATACAAATTTGCCATCAGTGACTGGACTTGTTGAAATAAGTTGACCTTTCTCATTTCGCACCACAGTCATTCCCCCCTTTTTAGGCACACATTGGACTAGAATTACCCAATTGCCGTCCGTAATCAAGTAATCACGCCGGCATCTAAACATATTATTGTTTCCTTCTTGACTACCTCCAGCATAGGAGGGTTGACCTACGTTGATGCTCAACACTAGGTTTGCAACCAACTTAATTTTGTGGGTGCATATTCCAAAAGAATGCCCACAATGTCAGCATTTGTCTAACCAATAGCTTTCATATGCTTCCTAAGCACATTGACAAGAGCTTTGATTTTCCCTTCTTGTAACCTAGCTTCTACAATCACTGGTAATATGTCATTCTCACCCACGAAGGCATATTTTAAATGGCTTAGCAACTCTTTTCACTCAAGTTTTGGTGGTATTTCAATAGAAGGCCTTGCTAGCTGCATCTCACGATTCTTCAAATCTATGTCAAGATTGGCTAGAGCTTTTGAGTGATTTACAGCCCCCTTCGCTTCAGCCATTATTTTCTCACAATCATTAACATCAGCCTCCTTATAATTCATTAAGATTTCTGCCAATGATTCAGTATTTGAGTAAGATAATTCGCCGATACTTGCCACAGCCTCATCGACCACATTAACAATGGCATTTACTTGAAATTCATCATGTATTTTCATTGTTTCGCCAATACTAAAACACATATCTTCGTCATTCACCCTAAAATTTCGGTCCCCTTTTTCAACATCTACCAAAGCTCTATCGGTGGCTAAAAATGATCAACCCAGAATAATCAGAACATTTTAACATCCATGTCACAATCCAAAACTAAACAATCAGCTAGAAATATAAGCCTACCCATTCTTACCAAGACATCATATAATATTGCGAATGGTTATTTAATTGATAGATCAACCATAAGCAACTTCATTGTCGTTGGGCTAGCGTGTCTACACCAAGTTATTCAAACACCGCCAAAGGCATCAAGTTTATACTAGCCCCCAAATCACATAGGGCTCAACCAAATTCATAAGTACCGATAGTGCATGGTATAGTGAATGCACCCAAATCATCTCTCTTAGAAGCCACATGCCTTGTTGAAATTGCACTATAGCTGTGTGAAACTTCAATCATCAAATCCTTCATAAATTTAGCATATGCTAGTATTTTGGTAAGAGCTTCGACCA
Source organism: Solanum rostratum (assembly GCA_029948455.1). Taxonomy (NCBI): domain Eukaryota; kingdom Viridiplantae; phylum Streptophyta; class Magnoliopsida; order Solanales; family Solanaceae; genus Solanum; species Solanum rostratum. Next base: position 37,233,409 of record CM057050.1, on the reverse strand, counting down.
ATGGTATGTTAATTGTCAAGGAGTTGAAGATAGAAAGAAATTTTCTGAAAGTTTACTTCATCATCCCTCTTTTCTAGACTTTGAGGGAAAGGAATGACTCTTGCAGAAGGCTTTTGAAGAGGATCTTCTTTTTTAACAAATTCTTCTTCAGTGTCTTTTGATTTACCTCCATCTTCATCACTACACTACCCCTCCAGATTACTAAGAGTGGTGTTTCCCTCATTCACTATTGCCTCATTTTCCCCTTCCCACTCCTTGCTCACCCCAAATAAAAGGGTCTTGGTTTCTACTTTAGACTCAAGAACTTTGCCACTTCTAATAGTAATGGTTATGCACAACTGATCATTGCTCTTTGCTTAGTTGTTGAGTTGGACCGAGAGCATTTCCAGACGAGTCTCCAAGAATTTATTTGAGGTGGCAAGAAATGACACCGTTTGGTAGAAGCCTGATTTCATTTCATTCAACATATTATCAGAGGCTTCTACCTTGCTTAAGATCCTTGTAAGCATCTCCTCAATTTGTGACCCATCTGATATAACATGTGACTCATTGGACATTATGTGTTGAGGTGAAGTAACCTCCCTCTCCTTCTTTGCTTTGACAACAGATTGGTTCATCCACCTACCATTAGTCCAGCCACTTCCAATGTTCTGACCTTGATTCTTGGGTGACCGTTGAAAGGCCGACCGAGAACCCAATACATGACTCCCGCGAAACACACTTCTTCTTCATGAACACTCTTACTTGGCTCACATTCATAAGACAAATTTCTAGCAACATGCACAACATTCAATTGTTACTTTCTATCACCATTCGTTACATGATGTGTTATAAGATTTAGCTTCTTCATCATTCTTTCCATGTTCTTATCTCGTTTCCTTTCTTTATCTAATTGCTCCCTAGATACTCCCCATTTTGTAGAAGAAACATAATCATGCTGGTTGTACCGCGTCCTACTTATTTTGGTCATCTTATCTAGCAATTCTGAGGCAGTAGTGAATGTTTGCTTTATAATCCATCCTCTTGCTAATTGGTCGGCCACACTCTTGTTTACAACACTTAGGCTCACATAGAAATGTTGCAACAACAAATGATCAGGGATCCCATGAGTCGAGCACCGAAGTAAGAGCTTCTGGAATTACTACCAAGCTCATGTAATTGTTCATCATCTAACCTTCTAAAATTAAATGCTCCGTTGTAGCTTTTTCATCTTCAAATGAGTGAAGAACCTTTCAAGGAACACATTTTGAAATTCCTCCCATGATGTAATTGAATCTAGGGGAAGCTCAGCTAACCACTTCACGGCTTCTCCTGTTATCAAGAATGGGAAAAGCCTCAGTCTAACAACCTCTTGAGTGACACTCCAATATTTGAATGGTGACACACATCTATAAAATTCCTAAGATACTTATGGGGATCCTTATGGGCCTGCCCTCCGAATAATCCCCTCCACTAAAGTAGTTGTAATTTGTATCAGCAACTTTTAAGTTAGCATTTCCATCTATCATAGGGAACTATATTGCCCTTGTACTGCTTAGTTGCTCCCAGTTGATATTCTGAAGGTCATTCACATCTCCCATGATATCATCCTGGACACTTCTTTCATCCTCCATCTTAACACCTATTTTCTCAACAGAAAAAACAACAAGAAAAATAGTGAAATAACTCTAACTACAAGAACTAAATTCAACAAATAATTCAGTCAGGAATTAGCATCATTCCCCAGCAACAACGCTATTTTTATGATTGCTCAATCCTACAACTCAAAGGAAGTAGGGATGATCGTCATCAGTATATTACCCAACAATAGAGTCGGGGTCAAATTCCACAGGGAATGGGGGTTCAGAGGGTGAAGTATTTCATCAAATTAGGCAATTGTAGGTTCAAACTAGAGGGTTACAATAATTAAAATTGAGATTTAGAAAACAACAACTAAATTAGCAAACTAATCAACAGAGGTAGAGAGGTGTTAGGGATATGCAAATATGGGAGTAGATCTACTAAGTTGGGTCTAAACATTTGACTAATTGAGTTAAAGATGAGTGAGTAGCCTAGGATGCTGGTAGCCTAAGGTTCAATTATGACAACAAAGGTGTTTCAAATGATTCAGTTACAATATCATATGCAGATCGCTCAAGGACATACTTGGCCGGGGAAATCACAACAAACCCACCTAATACCTTAACCATTGAACCCATGTGGCATTCAACTAAAAACCCAAAAAGTTTCAAACTAATACATCATTTCCACACTCTAACTACTCAAATTAAAGCAATAGTTAGAGAACGGGAGTAAACCCCAAGTTTGCAGCCTTAGGATTGTAGATGAAACATAGCAATAGATATAAATTTACTCTAATCAATAACAATATAGTTAACATATCAAGGACCTAGCATAGAAACCAAAGACTTATATTATTTACACACCCCCAAAATGGGAATTTTAGCCACGCATGCTTGAAAATAAAGATTCAATACCAATTTCAGTAGCTGAGTACATGGGTAACAAGGATTACAAGAGAAAAGTTAATTTGAACCAGCAAATCTCTCTAATTTGTGCCTCCACAAGCTTAAAACCCTCTAATCCTTTTACAATTGAGCAAGAATGTTCTAAGTACCCTAATCTCATACTCTCTCTCTATCTGTAAAACCTGAGGTAAATAATATGTACAATGTCCTTTCTAAAATTCTTAAAATAGTCCATGCAAAATCATGAAAGTTTGTGTACCAATTTGTCACTCGGTGGTCAAGGCTGACCATCGTCAAGCACTTCGACGGCGCGCTGAATGTGCACTTGACCACTTTTCTCTACTTCTCCTTGAAGGTTTGAGTCTCTATAATATTAGGAGATGGTCATTACTCCGCTAATCATGTTTGGTGCTTCGCTGAAGTTCCTTGTTGATTGCCCTTCTATCATGAACTTGGGGTCCTGAGTTCTGTAACAATAGGCGGTCTCTCCGACCATTCGGTGATATGCCGAATATAGTTGGAGACTTTGATTCTGACCATCTTTCTAGCATGAACTTGAGACTTAGTTGCTAAAACATTAGGCGATCTCACTAAGCACTCGGGGATACACCGACTAAGTCGGTAAAGCCACTTTTATTTCACCTGATACTTTTGCTCCTTTTTCAAGATTTGATGTGTTGTCTACTTATGCACTTTTAGCTCCATTCTTGACATAACACATGCATATAAGTTAGTATTTGGAACATAATAGCACATCAAGGACAATATTTCTTTGCATTCTAAGACCAAAATGAGTCCGAGATGTGGACTCATCACTTACAAACCTTAAGAGATGAGAAGTTATTTTCCAAGTATAACAAGTGTGAATTTTACTTGAAAGAGGTTGCATTTCTTGGGCATATTATATCTGGTGATGGGATAAAAATTGACCCCAAAAGATGGAAGCGGTGAGAAATTGACCAAGGCCATTAACTCCTGTGGTAGGAGTTTTCTAGACCTAATGGGGTATTATAGAAGATTTTTTCAAGGGTTCTCTTCCATTTCATCTCCATTGACTAAGTTGACCCAAAAGAAAGTTAAATTTGTGTATACGGATGAATGTGAGAAGAGCTTCTAAACTTTGAAAGATAATCTGTTTTCAGCTCCAATTTTGACTTTACCAGAGGGTACTGATGGGTTTGTTGTTTATTGTGATGTCTAAAGAATTGGCTTGGGTTGTTTGTTGATGAAAAATGTAAGGTGATTACTTATGCCTCAAGGAAACTAAAGGTTTATGAAAAGAATTATCCAACACATGATCTTAAACTAGTGGTTGTGGTATTTTCATTGCATATTTGGTGTCATTATTTGTACGGGATCTATGTTGATGTGTTCACCGACCGCAAGAGCCTCCAATATCTGTTCACAAAAAGAAATCTCAATTTAAGGCAAAAGAGATGGTTGGAACTTTTCAAAGTTTATGACATGAGTGTAAAGTATCACCCGGGTAAGGCTAATGTTACAGCTGATGAACTTAGTAGAATCTCCATAGGAAGTGTGTGACAACTTGAAAATGATAAAAAGAAGGAACTAGCAAAGGAAGTTCACAGATTGGCTAATTTTGGGGTAAAATTGAATGCGGTCGAGAATGGTGGTGTCATGGTCGTTAATGGCTCTAAATCATCATTGATTGAACATGTTAATCTAAATAAGATTTTGGTCCCTCCTTTGATGGAATTGAAGGCCTTACTGAAGGAAAGAAAGATAGAGATCTTCTCATAAGGGGGGGTTGGGGGTGCTTTGTTATCAAGGAATATTATGTGTGTCCTATGTAGATTAGTTAAGAAATTTGATATTATAAGAAGCTCAAAATTCTTCCTATTCTATTCATTCTGGTTCCATTAAGATGTATGGAGATTTGAGGGAAATGTATTGGTGGAACGGAAGAATGATGTTGGTAAATTTGTGGTCGAATGTTCCAATTGTCAACAAGTAAAGTGGAACACCTAAGACTGGGTGGTTTGGCTCAAAATATTGAGATTCCTACTTGGAAGTGGGAAGAGATTAATATAGATTTTGTAGTTTGACTTCCTAAGACTAAGAAGTACTTTGATTCTATATATAAAATGACGAAATCGGCTCATTTCTTGTTGTTAAGACATCTTTTAGCGTCGAGGATTATGCTAAGTTGTATATCTAAGAGTTGGTGAGGTTGCATGGGATTCCATTGTCCATTATTTTGGATCATGGTACTCAATTTACCTCACTTTTGGAGGTCATTTCAAGGAGATCTTGGTACTAAGGTGAAAAGAACTATTCAAACATTGGAAGATATTTTGAGGTCTTGTGTCTTGGAATTCAAAGAAAGTTGGTATGATCATCTACCTCTCATCGAGTTTTCCTACAACAACAGTTATCATTCAAGTATTGAGATGGCACAATTTGAGGCACTATCTGGTAGAAGATGTAGGTCATCGGTGGGATAATTTGAAGTTGGGGAAATTGTTTTGATTAGACTGGATTTGGTTATGGATACCATGGAGAAAATGGGACTCATAAGAGAAAGATTAAAGACTACCCAAAGTAGACAAAAGTCCTACACCGACGTGAGGAGAAAGGACCTTGAGATAATATTGATGATTGGATTTACTTGAAAGTGTCATCCATAAAAAGTGTGGTTCGATCTGGCATGAAAGAAAGTTGAGACCTAGGTGTGTAGGGCCTTATAAGATTGTGAGAAGAATTGGTAAGGTGGCATATGAGTTAGAGTTACCATTGGAGATTAACACAATCCATCTGATTTCCATGTATCAATATTGAGGAAGTTCATGGGAGATCCAAATTCCATAGTTCCATTGGAAGATATTAATATTGAGGAGAATTTGACTTATGAAGATGTTCCCGTGGAGATACTAGATAGACAAGTAAAGAGATTGAGGAACAAAGAAGTAGTGCCCGTTAAAGTCCTTTAGAGAAACCAACAAGTTGAGAGTGCGACTTGGGAAGCGAAATCAGACATGAGGAAATGATATCCCTATCTTTTCCACTCTACTCAAGCCTAAAGTAATAAGACAACCATGTAAAACAGTCAAGTTGCATACATTCGTACTCATGGTATAATATTTTAATGGTATTTTTATGCATAAGTTTGCGTTTTTATGAAAATAATATTATGTTTCGTTGATGCATTTATTTTAGGACTTAAAAGTATAATGTCATTTCTCTCAAATGTAGCTTTATACCATTCGAGGACGAATGTTCCCAAGGGGGAGATATTGTAACACCTCCTAATGTATCTCAAAAAGACCCTATGATGTATTTCTTTAATATCTTAAAAATCATACATTATTTTGCAAATCCAACTTCGTATTCTTTTTCAGGAGTCAAAATTCTGTAGGAAAAGGGTCACCTTCGATTTTTAGGTCACCCGTATAGAAAAATAATTTTTTGGATGAAATTGTGCAAATCATAGGGCACGAGACAAGTCCGCGTCACTCCTGTTCCCCCATGGTACCAATTTTTCCGAGTTTCTTTTTTTCCTAGAATGTTAGTTGAGACCTATGCTAACATCTTTAAATACGGATTTAAAATAATGTTACGGCATGGATCGGGATTAAAAAATTTTCCATTTTCATCCATTAAATAATATTTCAATTTAATCACTTGAAAAGTCTGTTTTAAATTGTCAAGTTGCAAATATTTAGTTACTAAGATTTGATTATGAGTTATTAAATGGTAAGATGAATAAAAATTCTCAATTGGAAGGCGTGTTTCTAAAGGGCCCAATGAATTCCTAATTGGAATTAGGGGATATTTTTTTAATTGATTCTTTTATCACACTGTGATAAATGCATGAAAACTCGCTTATTTTTAGACCTAATTCTATCTCTAAAAACTCTAAAATCCTCTCAACCTTCTCTCTAAAAATCCTTATACGGACCCAGATTTTCGAGCGGCTTTGCCAGACCTCTTAGTATCGTCCCGAGCGAAAAATTTGCCAATCATCACTCCATAGAAGGCATACACGGGCCGTGTGAAGCCATATGGATCGTGTGGCCTCCCATGGAGGGGTACTTGGCCTAGATTACGATGGAGTGGAATGCTATAGAGGATTTCGGACCAAGTGAGGGCACACGGCACACAGTCCGTGTGGTGTGTCACGGGCCGTGTAGCCCTCCGTATGTCTCGCTATGTAAAATTTTTCTAAGTATGAAATTACAGTCTCGTAACTTTTCGTGCAGAAATTTTATAAGTGATGTTTCACGGCTCTTGACACGACCAGTATAGCGTCACACGGGCCATGTATCCGTCTATATGGTACCCCTAGGCCTCGGATAAATTCTATATGTTGGCACCATGAAATTTATCTAAGTGACAGTTCACGGTCACTATTCATGGTCCGTGTAACAGCTCACGGACCATGTAAGGGGCCGTATGGACCTGACGGTGCAGATTTTACCCGTTTCATTAAGGGAGTTTATGTAATTACGGTTTATTATAATTATGAATTGTGACCTTTTACCTATCTAAAACCCCTAAACTCAGCTAATATCTCTTCCCTCTTAATTCACTCTCTATAAACCCTCTTCCCCTCAAAAGATCACTCCCAAATACTCTTTAGTCTCCCCTCTCAAGACTCAAAGCTAGCGCTTAATTGGAGTTCAACTTCAAGCTAGGTTCTTCCCCAAATTTTAGCTCCTCAATCAAGGTATGTGGGATTGATTCTTGGTCCCTTTCAACCTAGAAGACCCAAAGTTCTTTTCAATTAATTTCATGAATTTTAGTTTACTTTAAATGTTAGTTTTCATTATTTGATTTTATTAAATCCAAATGATTTATGAGCTGAACTTTACCTATGATTTTAATCTACTTTGATCACTATTATGATGGTTTACATGGAGATATGAAGTTATGAACATGCATGTCCCCTTTTTGAAGTTTGATTTATGCAAGGGCGATCTATATTGTGATTTACATGTGGATTTAATTATGGATTTCCTAAATTCATTTTATATTGCTAATTTTAGATTGAATCTATATTACCCATGATATTCTCACATCATGCATTGCATTTGCATTCATGAACATTGGTTTATATGGAAATTATGAAGTAGGTTAAGCCCAATTATGTTTTATGAAATGATTATGATATGATTTTGATAAGGCATTGATTATGACAAGAATGTGATCAAATACATGTCTTATGATTAGGGCTCTTTGAGCTTCTCAGGTGCTTGCACCATCTTGTATATGTGAATGAGCAAATCCTTGCATGAGTATGACTTATGATTTGACATTTGAGCCTAAATGTGCATTGAACGGTTTTGAGATGAATTATGGTTTGAAATGAATATTGCATCTCTTGAATGCACGTATATGTATAAATATTCTCGTAGGATGCCGACTTAGCACCGATGGATTAGGGGTTCCAGGGCTACCCTCAAAGGCCCTCTCCCTTTCCTCGAACTATGTTCCTAGCATATGTTATGAGAATCCTATCAAAATGGGATATGTTCCGGCAAGGAAGGTTGCTTTATATGAAACGGGATATGTTCCCATAAGATAAAGTACTATTATGATATGATATGAAAAATTCTTTCCGAAATGGGATATGTTCCCATAAGGGGGTTGCTTCATATAAAATGGGATATGTTCCTGTAAGGTGCAGTATGGTTCAACTTTGGCAAGTAGACCACCTTTGTACCGGTGAGGGGTATTCATCGGGATTCCAAGTTATAGCTCGCTTGGTTTCACTCATGTAGGCTGAGGTCACATCCCCGTGTTATATGAGCATCATTGTATTCACGCATCACGAATTTTATGGCATCTTGTATACATTTCTCCCTTGATTATATGATTTTTCTATATTATGCGCCCTTGTCATCCAACATTTAAGTGCAAGTTTAACAAGTCATATGCATTGCATGCCCACATATTTAGTACATTCAAACGTACTAACGCATACTCTATGCTTATATGATTTTACCATGTAAGGGTCGAGCACTTTGATTATCAACCGTTTGGCGATTAGTCCGATCCAGAAGAGTACTTGTGGTGAGTCTTATCCTCCAAGGATAAGCCATCTTCCCTCTACTTATGCTATCTCAGATTTCCTTTCTTGTTTGTGGGTGAGCCCGGAACATGTCCTAGCCCCCGTTCCATCTTGATTAGAGGCATTGTTGGACAACATGTAGACTCTCTAAAATTTGTATGCTATGCGTGGTATTTCATTTATATATTCATATGGATTGATTTATGGAAATGTCATATTTGGTTATATGCATATTTGATGTGGAAATGTGGAAAGTCCCAAGCCCCGTAATGCCCCCATAGTGTGATTCCTATTCTCCCATCACTTAGAACTATGTGTTATTATTTGAATATTCTTTCCGAACCGATGATCTGGATTTGGATACTTGAGGCTTATTTAGGGACTCTCGAGTTCTCATTCGTCGTATCACTCCTAGGCCCTAGTCCCGGGTAATGACAAAAGATTGTATCAGAGCCCTAGGTTTATAAATGGTCCTCGGAGTCTAACATGCCACGTCAAGTGAAGTCCTATTCATGGGTATGAAGTGCACCATGCCTATGAGTGGGAGGCTACGGAGATGTTCTAGGAATTGTCTCACTTCTTCATGCCTTATGTCGTGTTATGACTCGTATACTTTGTCTCCCCATCCTAATGGTGTCGTTGCTCCATTTCAGAAAATGCCTTGAGGAAGACCCCTTCCACCGAGGTTAGCTCCGGCTAATGAGGATCAGGCTCGTCAAGAGCCTATGGAGGAACCCATCTCAAGCGGTGAATTCCGTACAACCTTTGCCATGCTTGCTCAAGTGGTAGCATCTCAGACAAAGCAGGCTAATCTGCCATGGGATACTATGCCAGCTTCTAGGGTGAGGGAGTTCACCCAAATGAATCCTCCAGAGTTCCATGGGTCGAAGGCTGATGAGGATGCACAAGAGTTTATTAATGAGCTCACCAAGATATTGGACGTTATGGGTGTCACTTAAGAGGAGAAGGCTGAATTGGCTGCTTACAAACTGAAAGATGTGGCTCAGGTGCGGTATACCCAATGGTCTATGGAGAGGATTTTTGCTGGTGATGTCAACTGGGAAGAGTTCAAATTTGTGTTCCTGGATCGCTTCTTTCCACTTGAGCTTACGGAGTCCAAGATGACTGAATTTATTAACCTCAAGCAAGGAGGTATGAGTGAGGGACTATGCCTTCAAATTCACAAAGCTCTCCAAGTATGCTCTATCACTTGTGGCTGACCCCCATGCAAGGATGCACAAGTTTGTTCTGGTATCTCTGATTTGCTTATAAAGGAATGTTATACTGCTATGTTCATATAGAACATGGATATTTCTAGACTCATGGTGTATGCTGAACAAATCGAATGAGAGAAACTCAAGGAGAGAAGGGTTCACGATCCTAAGAGGGCCCATTTTGATGGTGGATTCTCTGGTTCTCGAAGTGCTATCTTCGGTCGCTTCTAACAGGGCCAAGGTTCTGGTGCTCAAGTTGCTAATGCTCGGGTGCCTTCTCCTAGGGCACCAGTTGGTGGTAGACAAGAGTATCCTCTATGTAACAAATATGGGAAGCCCTACACGGGAGTTTGTTGGAGGGATTTGGGTGTTTGCTACGGGTGTGGTGATAAGAACCACAAGGTTGCTGATTATCCTAAGAATGCCCGTAGAAGCCAAGGTCAAGAGCTCCCCAAGGTGTTGCCCCAAGGAACAATAGGTTCTATGCACTCCATGCCCGTCAGGATGTTGAGGAAGCTCAGATGTCGTGACTGGTATTTTAAAAGTCTTTGATTTTGATGCTTATAGTTTGCTTGACCTAGGTGCGAATTTGTCTTTTGTGACTCCTCTATTGGTTGTTAAATTTGGTTTGAGTCCCAAGATTTTGAAGGATCCTTTCTCAGTTTATACTCCCGTGGGTGAATCTGTGATTGCACATAGAGTCTATCATGATTGTCCTGTCTCTGTGTTGCACAAGGTCTTCCCGTGTGACCTCGTAGAACTTGAGATTTTCGACTTTGATGTGATTCTTGGGATGGATTATTGCATGAATCATATGCCTCTATAGATTATAAAACCTAGAAGGTCAAGTTACAACCTCCCGGTGAGCCCGTTCTTAAATGGAAGGGTAGTGACTCCTCTGTTAAATATTGGTTTATTTTCTACCTCAAGGCACGAAAATGATTTCCAAAGGGTGTATTTATCATATTGTGAGGGTCAAGGATATGGAGTCCGAAGTGCTTACTTTTGAGTCAATTCTTGTGGTGAATGAGTTTTTGGATATGTTCCCCGAAGACTTGCCCGGTATTCCTCCTGAAAGGGAGGTAAACATCAGCATAGATCTTCTTCCGGATACTTGCCCTATCTCTGTTCCTCCTTATCATATGGCACTGGTGGAGTTGAAAGAGTTAAAAGAGCAATTGAAGGATTTGTTGGAGAAAGGCTTCAGTAGGCCTTGTATATCGTCGTGGGGTGCTCCAGTGTTGTTTTTAAGAAAGAATGATGGATCTCTTCGAATGTGTATTGATTATAGGCAACTGAATAAGGTGACCATTAAGAATAAACATTTGTTGCCCAGGATTGATGACTTGTTCGACCAGCTTCAAGGGGCTACTCATTTCTCAAAGATTTATCTTCATTCTGGGTATCATTAGTTGAAGTAGGGAGGGTGACATTCCCAAGACAGCCTTTCGGACAAGATATGGGCACTTTGAGTTTGTGGTGATGTCAACCAATGCTCTGACCATATTTATGGATCTAATGAATTGGGTGTTTAAGCCATTCCTTGACAGTTTTGTGGTGATTTTCATTGATGACATTCTCATTTACTCCCGAAGTGAGCAGGAGCACGGGGATCATTTGAGAAGGGTTCTCCAAACCTTGAGAGAGAAGAAATTGTATGCCAAGTTTAGCAAATGTGAATTTTGGTTGGGTGAAGTGGCTTTCTTTAGACATGTGGTGTCCGGCGATGGTATCAAGGTGGATCCGAAGAAGACCGAGGTTGTAAAGAATTAGCCCAAACCATTGACTCCTTCAGATATTTGAAGCTTTTTGGGGTTGGCTGGATATTATGGAAGGTTCATTGAAGGGTTCTCATCTATTGCATCTACATTGACCAAGTTGACCCAAAAAAAGGCTAAGTTTGTATGGTCAAATGAATGCGAGAGGAGTTTCCAAACTTTAAAGGATCGGCTTATGCCGGCTCCCATCTTGACCTTACCGAACGGTTTGGAGGGATTCGTGGTGTATTGTGATGCCTCGCAGATTGGGTTGGGTTGTGTGCTTATGCAATATGGTAAGGTAACAACATATACATCAAGGCAGTTGAAGGTGCATGAATGTAATTACCCAATGCATGATCTTGAGTTGGCGGTGGTGGCCTTTGCCTTGAAGATTTGGAGACATTATTTGTACGGGGTTCATGTTGATGTGTTCACTAATCACAAGAGATTGCAATATGTATTCACTTAAAAGGATCTCAATTTGAGGCAAAGCAGATGGTTGGAACTCCTAAAGCATTACGACATGAGTGTTCAATATCATCCTGGCAAGGCTAATGTTGTGGCCAACGCTCTCAGTAGGTTATCTATGGGAAGTGTGACATATGTTGGAGAAGAAAGGAAGGAGTTAGCAAGGGATGTTCATTGGTTGGCTAGGATGGGTGTCAGGTTGACTGATTTGAGCAATGGTAGCATCTGTGTTTAAAGCGGGGCAAAATCTTCCGCGGTGGTTGAGGTAAAAGCTAAGCCAGATTTAGACCCATTGTTACTTGAATTGAAGAAGTTGGTTGTCGAAAAGTATATTGAGGAGTTGAGGTAAAACCTAAGCCAGATTTAGACCTATCGTTACTTAAATTGAAGAAGTTGGTTGTCGAAAAGGATATCGAGGTGTTCTCCCAAGTGGGAGATGGTGTGCTCCGGTACCAAGACCAGCTTTGTGAATAGGATGTCGATGATCTTAGAAGGGTGATCATGAGTGAGGCTCATAACTCTCATTCTATTCACCCGGGGTCTACTAAAATGTATTGGGATTTGAAAGAAGTGTATTGGTGGCATGGTATGAAGAAGGACATCGCTAAGTTCGTATCCGAATGTCTGAGTTGTCAACAAGTGAAAGTAGAGCACCAAAGGCCCGGTGGCTTGGCTCAACATATTAAGATTCCCACATGGAAGTTGGAAGATGTGAACATGGACTTTGTGGTTTGATCGCCTCAGACCCGAAGGCAATACGACTCCATTTGGGTCATCATTAACCGGCAAGTCATCTCATTTTCTACCATTCAAGGCTACCTATAGCGCCAAGGAGTATGTGAGGTTGTATATCCAAGAGTTGGTGAGACTGCATGGTATGCCTAGATCTATCATATCGGATCATGGTGCCCAATTCACCTCCCACTTTTGGAGGTCATTTCAGAAGGGACTTGGATTTAGGATTAAGTTGAGCACTGGTTTTCATCCTCAAACCGATGGGCAAGCTGAGAAGACTATTTAAACCTTGGAGGATATATTGAGGGCTTGTGTGTTGGAGTTTAAGGGTAACTGGGATGATCGCCTTCCACTCATTGAGTTTGCTTATAATAATAGCTTCCATGCTAGCATTGGTATGTCACCGTTTGAGGCCTTGTATTGGAACAGGTGTAGGTCACCGATGGGGTGATTTGAGTTGGGAGAGATGGCACTGATTGGCCCGAATTTAGCGATAGAGGCCAATGAAAAAGTGAAAGTAATTAGAGAAAGATTGAAAACGGCACAAAGTCTCCAAAAGTCCTAGTCGAATGTTAGGAGGAGGGATCTTGAGTTTCATGTTGGTGATTGGGTATATGTGAAGCTTTCACCTTTGAAGGGTGTGATGCGTTTTGGTAAGAAGGACAAGCTAAGCCCCCAATATGTTGGCCCTTATGAGATCGTTGAGCGGATTGGGGGTGTGGCTTATAGGTTGGAGTTGCCTCCAGAATTGAGTTCCATTCAACCGATCTTTCATGTGTCTATGTTGAGGAAGCTAATTGGTGATCCTAGCACCACCATACCTTTGGAAGGAATTGAGGTTGAGGAAAACTTGTCTTATGAGGAAATCCCGGTGGAGATCTTGGATAGACAAGTGAAGAAGCTTCATAACAAGGACGTGGCTTTGGTGAAGGTACTTTGGAGGAATTAACATGTGGAGAGTGCTACATGGGAGGCGGACTAGACATGATGAAGCGATATCCCTATCTTTTCCAATCTACTCAAGCCTAAGGTACTAGGTCGATCCTCTTCTAAATAGTCCTAATTCTTTCACTCTTTAGTTTCATGACAAGACATGCATACATGGGCACAAAAATGTTTTTTTATGATGTTTGAATGATTTGAATATATTTGAAATGGGTTTTAAAGACTTTATGATTTAATGAACTATGCATTATACCTTATGTTCGGATGTTTCATGACCCAAGTCAAGCTTTCAAGTTGTGTTGATGCACATTCGGGGACGAATGTTCCTTAGGGGGAGATGATGTAAGGACTCAGATTTTTTAGCGTTTTTGCCGGACCTCTTAATATCATCCCGAGCAAAAAGTTTGCCAAGCATCGCTCTATGGAAGGCCCACATGGGTTGTGTGAAGCCACACGGACCGTGTGGCCTTCTGTAGAGGGGTACTTGGCCAAGATTTTGATGGAGTGGAATGCGACAGAGGATTTCGATCAAGTGAGGGCACACGGCCACCCACACGGCCCGTGTGGTGTGTTACTGCCGTGTAGCCCTCCGTATGGCTCGCTATGTAAAAGTTTTCTAAGTACGAAATTACCATCTCGTAACTTTTTCGTGCGAAAAGTTTCTAAGTGATGTTTCACGGCTCTTGACACAACCTGAGTAGAGTCACACGGGTCGTGTAGCCATCCGTATGGTATCCCTTAGCCTCAGATAACTTCTAAGTGTTGGCACCGTGAAATTTATCTAAGTGACAATTCACGGTCACTGTTCACGATCTATGTAATGGCTCACGGTCCATGTAACGGCTCACGGAATATAGGGGGCCGTATGGATCTAACGGTTCAAATTTTACCCTTTACATTAAGGGTATTTATGTAATTTCAGTTTATTTTATTTATGAACTATGACCTTTTACGTATCCAAAACCCCTAAACTCAGTTGATATCCCTCCCCTCTTAATTTACACTCTTTAAACCCTCTTCCCCTCAAACAATTACTCCCAAATACTCTCTACTCTTTACTCTCCCCTCTCAAGACTCAAAGTTAGGGCTTAATTTGAATTCAACTTCAAGCTAGGTTCTTCCCCAAATTTCAGCTCCTCATCAAGGTATGTGGGATTAATTTTTGGTCCCTTTCAACCAAGAAGACCCAAAATCCTTTTCAATTGATTTCATGAATTTTAGTTTACTTTAAATGTGAGTTTTCATTATTTGATTTTATTAAATCCAATTGATATATGTGCTGAACTTTACCTATGATTTTAATCTACTTAGATCACTATTATGATGGTTTACATTGAGATATGAAGTTATGAACATGCATATCCCCTTTTTGAAGTTTGATTTATGCATGGGTGATCTTTATTATGATTTACATGTAGATTTAATTATGGATTTCCTAAATTTCATTTTATATTGTTGATTTTAGATTGAATCTATATTACCCATGCTATTCTCACATCATGCATTGCATTTGCATTCATGAATATTGGTTTATATGGAAATTATGAAGTAGGTTAAGCTCAATTATGTTTTATGAAATGATTTTGATAAAGCATTGGTTATGACAAGAATGTGATTACATACATGTCTTATGATTATGGCTCTTTGAGCATCTCGGGTGCTTGCACCATCTTGTATATGTGAATGAGCTAATCCTTGCATCAGTATCGTGGTTATGACTTATGATTTGGCATTTGAACCTAAATGTGCATTGAACAGTTCTAAGATGAATTATGGTTTGAAATGAATATTGTATCTCTTGAAAGCACGTATATGTATAAGTATTCTCGTGGGATGCCGACTTAGCTTTGTTGGATTGGAGGTGCCCTCTCCCTTTTCTCGAACTATGTGCCTAGCATATGTTATAAGAATCCTATCCGAAATGAGATATATTCCCATAAGGAAGGTTGCTTCATATGAAATGGGATATGTATCCGTAAGGTGAAGTACTATTATGATATGATATGAAAAATCCTTTTCGAAATGGGATATGTTCCCGTAAGGGGGTTGCTTCATACGAAATAGGATATGTTCCCGTAAGGTGAAGTATGATTTACCTTTGGCAAGTAGACCACCTCTGTACTGGTGAGGGGTATTCATCGGGATTCCAAGTTATAGCTCGCTTGGTCTTACTCATGTCGATTGAGGTCATATCCCCGTTATATATGAGCATCATTGCGTTCATGCATCATGAATTTCATGGCATCTTGTATACATTTCTCCCTTGATTATATGATTCTTTCTATACTATGCACCCTTGTCATCTAACATTTAAGTGCAGGTTTAACAAGTTATATGTATTGCATTCCCGCATTCTTAGTACATTCAAACATACTAATACATACTTTATGGCTACATGATTTTACTGTGTAGTGTCCGAGTAATTCGATTATCAACCGTTTGACGATTAGTCCGATCCAGAAGAGTACTTATGGTGAGTCCCATCCTCCAAGGACAAGCCATCTTCCCTCTACTTATGCTATCTTAGATTTCTTTTCTTCTTTGAGGGTGAGCCCGGAACATGTCCTAGCTCCCGTTCTATCTTGATTAAAGGCATTGCTGGACAACATGTAGACTCTCTAAAATCTTTATACTATGCGTGGTATTTGGTTTATGTATTCATATGGATTGATTCATGGAAATGTCGTATTTGGTTATATGCATATTTGATGTGGAAATGTGGAAAGTCCCAAGCCCCGTATTGCCCCCATAGCCTGAAACCTATTCTCCGGTCCCTTAGAACTATGTGTTACTATTTGAATATTCTTTCCAAATCGATGATGTGGATTTGGATACTTGAGGATTGTTTGGGGACTCTCGGGCTCTCATTCGTCGTGTCACTTCTAGGCCCTAGTCCCAAGTCGTGACAAAGCTCCATCAAATCCTTTCAATTTCCTAGAGATCAAGCTTCCTCCATTGAAGACAAAGCTTCAAAAAAGGATTCTTAAAGTTCTCAAGATATCTACTTCAAGTTTCAAGGTCTAAAAGATATGTGGATTTCTTCATCCATGGGTTCTTCCATCTATGGAGTCCCAAATATAATTTTACAAATTTCTTCAAGTTTTAATGGTGATTTCTTATGGGCTCTTCCTAATTACTCTGTTAATCATGAATTGTGTTAAAATTATACATCTATTGCATAAATTGAATTTAAGGGTTTTCTTTTATGATATATTTTATGAAATTCAATCTATGAAAGCTATGATACTAGATGCTATGATGAAATTAATGACTTTATGAGATGAATTGCATGACTCTATGTCTAAAATTCAAAGATGATATGTATGATTATGGTGGGTTCTTTTAAGAATGACTTAAATTGATGGATTCTACTACTTTCATGCATGGGCCTCTTGAGATACATGATTTAAAGTTGCATGCATGATCCCACTTGATTATCATATCAAAGTTTTCTAATGATAAATGATTTTAAATTATGACGATGATCTAAGACTCTAATGTTTATGAACAATGATGAGGATGACCTAAAACCCTAATGTTTATGAATGATGACAATGGTGAAAGGACAATTATCACCTAAGATGGATCCCGTGTTGGATCACATGTTTAGATGTGCCACCATAGAAGCCCTTGTAGGCTAGGCCAGTGGATCCACATAAGCCACCTTTATGATTTTATGATGCACATGCTATGAGGATGAAGTTCTACCAGACAAGTAGTCCCCCCGTGTCAATGTAGGGGGGTTATATTGGATTCCAAGTAGTAGCTCCCTTGGTCTTATATGTCAGTTAGGTCTACCTCCCACATAAGTATGATGATAAGATGTTATGTTATGTTTACCTTCATGAATGATTTTATCAAAGCATTCTCATGCATGACATATTGAGCTTACATTCTATTGTATATGATTATCCATATTGTTACGAAGCTATTATCTATTGTTGTATTACATCCCACATACTAGTACATTCCAAGTACTAATGCATACTTTTGTCCTACATGATCTAACAATGTAGGGACTGGAGCTCCTATTATTCATCCTCCTCTATGTGGCCTAGCTTGAATCATGAAGATTGTTATTATGGTGGGTCTTCCATTTCAGAGACAATATCCTACCTCTTTCTTATGTCGAGACACTAGTACTTTACTTTCTATATTGAGAATGAGCCTTAGATATGATTTGGCTCTCGTCCTATTCATACTTAGAGATATTGTTGGATATCGTACAATGTTATGCTATGTACTCTCTATAAGAGGTTGAGATGTTATGGAGACTTATCATTTAGCCTCTATCTCTCTTATGTGATGGTATGTTATGTTGTTGATGTTGATGGAAAGATGATGAAAGTCCTAAATCCCTACTTCCCCATAACATGAGTCATACTTACCCTCTCCTTAGATATTGCTTGCTATGTGATTCATGCAAATCCCTTTTCAATATTCATCCCCATAGCGTGAGTCATAAGTACCTTTTATCTTAGAATTATTTGTTGAAATTTTATTTATTATTCTGCAACCAAGGATGTGCAAACAATATACTAAGAGGCTTTTTTGGGTTTTTCATTCGTCGTGTCACATATAGGCCATATGCTTGGGTAGTGACACCTCAATTATGATTTAGATAATGATTATTGATCATCCTAATATGAATTCATGTCAATCACATGATATCAATGATCTTCCTATGATATTTATACAAATTCCATCTTAGGATCATGATTTCATAATGGGTCCTTTTTAATACTCATCTAAGTGCATGAATTATTCTTCAATGATGGTCTATTTACTCAATTAAGCATGAATTATCATCTAATTGCGTGATTATGATAATTTTCAAGTAATTTCTCTACCAGAGTTTCTAGGCTTCATGATGACTAACGTGGGTTATTACAATGATGATTTCAATTGATTTTTATTGCAATTATGTATGAATTTTATTAAAATTGCATGTTTTAAGTTGATTTGAAGTTAAAATCACACCATGTCCCTAGTTTATGATGAATGAGGATCATGAATGATAAGGGCTTCTTTCAGAGTTTATGAAAAGATATTCAATGATGTTTTATGAAGTCCCTTTTATGATAAATGAAAGAATGATGAATGATTATGGGTGGAAGGACAATTCTCACCTACTAATAATTGATGAATCCTTCTTGTGAAAGGAGATATTCTCACTTCAATTGATCATAAAAGTTTTTAATGAGTTACTCCTATTACGATAAAGTTATGTTTCAAAGCTTATGAATGTATATGCTTATGATTATATTACTAATATTCTATGAAATTTTATGTAGCACCGAATGTGTCCTAAGGTGGGGCTCGGTAAGAATCTTAGTAGCAATCTCTTACCTCATTAACTATGTGCCACCCTAAGGGCCCTTGTAGGCTTAGCTAGTGGATCCACGTAAGTCCTAAAGTTAAAGTTAAGGAATGAATATTGATGGAGTTCTACCTGAAAAATTATCTCTCTTCGAATGTAGGAGGTTATATTTGATTACATGTAGTAGCTCATATGGTCTCATTGTCAGTTATAAAAATCTACCACAAAATAATTATATTACTTTATGACTTCTACGATTTTGATGTTTAGACCACAACTTATGATCATGTTTTACTTCAAGTTTTTCTTTCTGCCTATGTTATTGTGGTTTTACATCTCATGACTCATGCATCATGCTATCTATGTTACATGTACTTTTATCTAAATATATATAATAGTGCTCACATACTTAGTACATTTCAATGCACTAACACATATTTTACCTATATTATTAAAAATGTAGGGTCTAACATTTCTCCTTCTTCTTGAGGCGATTTTGTGAAGACTATTGAAGACATTGTGGTGATTCCTCATGCTTTGAGAACAACCCAAATGATACTCTACCTATGTATGATTTTTAGCTTCTATGATACTTTGAAACTATGTAACTTTATTACTTTTGAGGGGTGCGTTAGGAATATGTACATAGCCCCAACCTATGTTATATGTAGAGGCATAATTGGATAATGTGTAAAGAGGTTATAATTTATCTTTCTTTGGACTAAATGGTTTTTTCCCTTGTGACGTTAATATGAGGCTCATATCGTTTTCCCTTATAACTTGTCATTGATGTTTTTATTACTTTATGAATGCTTGATGATACGCTGAGATATGTTGGTTGGGGTCCTTCTAGGTTCCAATCGTCGTGTCATATCTAGGGCCTAGCTTTGATCGTAACATTTAGAGACTCTAATTTTTTGCCTGAGTTCTACTAATCAACTTTCACGAGTTGTACATGGATCTTCGACCCATAGATATTTGTTCGTGGTTCATTCCATTCAATTTTAATAAGGGTATTTTTATCAATTCCTACCCTCCTAACCCCCTAAACTACATCATTTTGATTCTATAGCTACCCATAGTTGTCCCAACCTTCACCAATTTACCTCATTCTCATCCAAATCCTTCAAACTCTCAAATTCTTTTCAAGTTTCATCTCCTATAAGTCTGCATTAAATGAATCAAGCTAGGGTTTCAAGGTTTATCATTCAAATTCTAGTAATTTTCTTTAAGCTACTTAACAATATTCATTCATGGGTCCCTTTCATCTCTGGATCCTAAAGAATTTCTCAGTTTTTCAATCAATTTGAAGTATGTATTTTATGGGTTTTCATGATCTCAATTCCAATTGCATGAATTATGATTTATATTATGATTACTTAATTAATTATACATGAATTGCTATTAATTGTGAGATTTCTAAGTGAATTTTCTTACATGTTATCTAGAGCTCATAAGATTTTACATGGACTCATTTAAGTTTGATTCAATTGATGTTATCTTACATGATTATGCATGTTTTCAATTCAATTTTATGATTTCAAGTCAATTATGTGAGAACCCATGCTTTTACCCTAATTTTACTTACAAGTCATAATTACAGAATTTCAAGTCTTCAAGCAAGTTTATGATAAGGGTGACCTAAAATCATAATGAACACCATATAGAAGTAAGATTAGTAATGATGGAAGTTTTGCACCCATGTTACATGAATCACATGAAAATGAGTTATTCTATGAACAAGTTTTCATGATTTAGATTCGTAGATTATGAATTGCCTTTCCTACATGACAAATTTATGAAACTATGAACTGTGATTTAGGACCAACTTATGAATTTATTAGAAGTATGATTTATGACATATATTCCGTGACATTTTTACTTATCATCGAGATGACTTTTGAGGTGAAAACTCGACCTAATGGGTCCTTAGTAGCAACCTCTAAGTCTCATAAATGCCTGGCCCCTGTAGGATTATATTGCCAATATGATTTAGCTAGTGGATTCGCATATAGTATATGATTTATGACACTCATTTAGCGGTTTAGAGTTCGACTTTGGCAAGTAGACTCTATTTTCTCTGATGTACGGATGAATATTGAGATTATATATAATAGCTCTCATGACCTTATTGTCGGTTATAGTTGATATCGCACATATGTATGATCCTCTATGATATGTTTACTGGACTACTCATGCTACTTTTGTTTGCATGTCTCTTAATGTAATAACACGTACTTTTGCCTAAATTATTTTATAAAGTGGGGGGGGGGGGGGGGGCACTCATTCCATTTCTCACGCACGTGGCTAGCTTCACTTTACATTTCGAGAATTGTGGTGTGTCCTCATGCTTCAGGAGCAAGCCTATTTATACTTTATCCTTTATCATCCCTAGATTATGTTGATACTTGAGACTTATTCATGTTATTTTATTTTGTTGAGGGTGAGTCAGGAACATGTCCTAAGGCCCCCACTTATGCAGATCTAGTAGAGGCATGTTTGGATATTTATCGAGTTTATGTTGTCTTACTACTTCCATTACTATAATATGTTCTTAGTTCATTATGAGTCTCCACGTCATATTTACATTATTTCTTTACCTTATGTTTACTTGATAAGCTAAAAAGACTTGGTTAGGATTTCTTCGAAAGTCTTAATCGTCGTGTCACACCTAGAATCTAGCTTGGACGGTGACAATTATTTATTTTTAAATCAACCAATTAATCATAACTAACAAAGATGGTTTTATTTTTCAAACTCGAATGATAAACTTTTGACCAGAAGATGGAGGGTGAGGTTTTGTGGGCTTTCTTTAAATTAACTCTATTTGTCAAAATCTACTCTCAGATCAAATCTTCATTTTATCAAAAGTTATAGCACCACTTTGACCTTCACTAAAAACAATGCATTAGTTGATCTACCTCTCCTTATTTATGTTCTTGGGTTCACCATGCACATGGGGAATAAGTTGGAAAAGACATGTTCTTCTAATTTCCCTTTAAATAAATCGGGAAAAAGATGTATATTTCATTGTACTAAATTAGATTTGGATTTTTAAATCTTTTTTTAATTATTATTAGTTAATAACTTCAGCAAGATATATATATTTTTCAATGAAAAACTAATAAATATAAAAATTATAGTTCATGTCACTTAAGATATTAGTATTTTATTTTTATTGGAAGTAGAGAGAATTAGTGATGATAAGGGAGAGTTCACCAACTTCTAGGTGAAGTGTCTATTTTGATTTGTGTTTTAGGAGAGTATTTAAGTATAAAAGATCATGTCATATAAAATATAAAATGGGTTGACAAGTAAAAATTTTAATGGAGAGGATGACAGGCGGTAGGGTTAGAATTGATTATGTAATTAGCAATCCAATGGTTAGCAGCTTGGGTATAATGGACGCCATCCCAGCTGATGACACTCGAAGGGTTGTGGCAAGATCCTGCATATATTTCTGTTCCATTTTTAACTCTCTTTTTATTCCCACACCAAACATCCTCTCCATTTTCGTGATACCCGCAGCAAATCTTGGATGCCTCCTCGAATCCTGTCAGCATGCCAAACATATTCACTTTATTATTACAAACCCATTTTCTATTTTAAAATTATTAATACAAAAATAAACTTTATCATTGTATTTTTTATTTATATCAATATATATTAAATTAGAAAAAAATCATTCATACACTAACTAATAGTGGGGTAAAATGAAAAAAATATTTAATTTTATTCTAATTTAATAAGTACTCATATAATAATATGAGAGAAATATTTATAAAAAAATATTTATATAATATGAGATGGAGGTACGTATTATTTAGGAATATCTTTTTAAACGCACTGACTAAGTGCTCTACATCATATCATATAAAAAATAATTTGTGGATTTTACCAGATCCACTTTCTCTCTCTCTCTTTTTTTTTTGTCAGTGATCCACTTTCTTTTATTACTAGAGTACAACACTTTTAGTGGGGTTTTGAATTTATTTATTTTTAATGATTTTTTATTTTTAAGTTTTTTTAAGTTTTTGGAGTGTTTGGAAAATTAAAAAAAATTAAAACATTTTTTAGGTTCAAAAACTCTATTAAGTCACTGGGCTGTTGTCTTGTTTGACGATCAATAATTTACTACTATTTTTAAAAATTATAAATATACTTTACTAAATCACTTTTATGTGATTAAGTTACAAATTCAGAGATACAAAGATTTCTTTTCCGACATTCTTTTGTATATATTTTAAATTAGATATCAGCGCTCACGCTAGCGTGGGTCAAATATTTGTTATTTTTAATTTTAATTTTAATTTAAGCGACATAGATATAATTTAGAGAGTTCATCAAAATTTTAACATAATTTTAAATGTTTTAAATTATTAATATTGTAACGTAACATGTTTTTTTAGAAATATTTTAAGTCATTAATTATCATGATTAGTAGCATTTTTTAACACTAAAAATAAGACAAACAAATTACAACAGAAGAATCATAGAAAAATTATGGATATACCCTCAGGGTCAAGTAGACATATCGATATGCTGCCTACTTGAGCTACTTTAATTATCATGATTATCAGCATTTTTTAACACAAAAAATAAAACAAACAAATTATAATGGATGAGCCATAAAAATTACGGATATACCCTCAAGCCGCTCGACCTGCTGCCTGCTTGAGAAGCTTTAATTATCATTATTAGCAGTATTTTTCAACAACACAAATAAGACAAACAAATTACAACGGAAGAACTATAAAAAATTACGAATGCACCCTCAAGCTGCTCAAGCAGACATGTCGACCTGCTGCCTGCTTGAGGAGGCGAACTCCCCCTTACAATACAGCAATATTCTATATTACTGTGACTTAGAATATCTTTTCTATAATTTCTATACATGTAAAATTTTTCTTTTCCTTTTTTTGACCAAAAAAGAAAACAAGGTTTATATTTGAATGCATAATAAAAGTTTAGATAATTTGTCTCACATGAAATGGGACAATGTGAATAGTATTAAAACTCTATATTAACGAAATGACATGAAAAAGTTCTATACTTGATTTGAATTATCAAGTGGACCATTCTAATTAAGATTTTCTCAACTAAATATTTAAATTTAATAAAAATCAATCAATTAAATTCATTTTCATCTACTTAAAAATATGTGTATATATGAAATTTCATCTCATTCTTAAATGAAATGTTAAAAGTTAAATTAAAATTTTAAAATTTTTTCCTTGGTAATAGAAATATGTCGTTCAAACTCAACAATGGATTGGCTATTGGGATTCTCTATTTTCACTACCTTTGGTGTACCCTATGAGCCTCTTTCGCCCATCAACTAAACTATGGTGCCACTACTGACCAAATTCATCATCTTCAATTTCATTGGTCATCGATTCAACTTCATCTAAATGTTGTTCAAATGGAAGGCTTATTTTTTAATATGGGTAATGTTAAATGCCCACAAAAATTTGGCCAAAATTGTAAAAAGGCCATCTTAACCTTTTGATATGAATTTCATTAAATCCTAATTTTGATTTTTCTACATTTATTTCCCCAACAGCTTTTCCTCGTAAACCAAAAAGTGACCCTTTCTTATACCCCCAAACTCTTTCAAATACTACACAAAGAAAGATGAAAAATTTTCTTTGTATTTTTTTCCTGTGTGTATACTATACTGGTTATTTTACTTTTTCTGTGTGTATACTATACTGATGAAGTATATGATTTTTATAATGTACCAACATTTTGAATTTTGATTGTCATTGTTGAAGTATTTAAAATTGTATTTTTAAAAATTAGTTAAATAACAATTAAATTTATTTAAAGATAATAGCTAATGAAATTATTTAGCTAAAACTAAAGGTCATATTCATAATAATTTTTTCTTAAAACAAATGGTCTACGACTAAAACTTCAACTATTGCAACAAAAATAATTGATGTTGTATGTGTATTTGGGATCACTACTTAAATATTGCAATAAATGTGTCTATTTCTTATACCTTGAAAATGTTTTCAATATATAAAAAGTAATTAATAAGAAAATTTCAGATTTGAGAGGGAAGGGTAAAAATGTCAAAAAGAAAATTAGTTATAATTACCTTGGTTTTTTGCATTGCTGATTAACTCATACTTAGCCTTGTACAAATCAACGTAAGTTATGGCAGCTTCTTGAAACTCTGTGGTGAGTTGTGTGAGCACATGGAAGAGGTGTTTGTTGAACAGCATGGCTATATCATTCATATCATTGATGCATCCATGTTCATCCAGGTACCCTGGGGCTGGATCTTTAATTTTGACAGTGGCCACAGGCAAGCAACCAATTGGACCTGTATTATGAATCCAAAAATTCCTAGCCCCTTTGTTGTATAAGTCCTGGAAGAGACTAACATTTCAAATATAAGCAACCTATTCATATAACAGGTTAAGTTACATTCATACATAGAGTTTTACTGCCGTATATTTAATTTAAATTTATCTCGAAATAATATTATAGAATCTCTAAGTTTATTCAAAATTGGTCTCGCATTGCAATAAAGCAGTTTCAACAAAATATTACAGCATTTTATCTCTTTAAAAAGAATATTACTTCGAAACATGCCTTGGTAAATAAAAAAATTCATTGAAAGATTTGTGCATATTCATATTTCATTAGAAAAAAGTTTTAGTTTTGAGCATGTAAGTGTCAAAATTTATTAATGAGATATTAGCTTTCTTTAATTTTAAATTACTAAAACATGAATACTTCTAAGATATGAAGTTAAAATGATTCTTTTTATAATATTAAAAAATGAAATCATATTTGCATATTTTATTTTTATAGCCCAAACAACTAATAGTTGCTCTAGAAGTTTTAAAAAACAGAAAATTCAGTTAGTTGTATATTGTAAAATTAAGTGTTGAATTTAACTCACATTTAAAAAATACTTAAAGGGGATGATTGTTGGAGTCCACTCATCTTATTAATTACTAATATAGAACTTTTGTCATTCTTCAACATATATATTGATAAATTCACTAGTTGATGTGAGGAAGTTAAGGATGAACATACTCGAACTTGAGCGGCAAACTGGTTGATTATGTCCGGTATAGTTGCTCGAACTTGTTCCATGTTTGGGAACATTCGAAAAGCAGCAGAAATGTCATTTTGTCCTATATCCATCGTGTAAAGTGCCTTGGAGAACTCCACAGGTATGGCAAGCCTGCTTTTATCTTGCCCTGCAAAATCCACAACTTTCATATTCCATTCAAATTGTTTATATACTGAGAGAAAAGGGCCACTAATCTCATCTATTCCACAAATTATCATCTTTATCTTATATTTTGGAGTCATTCATTTCTACCAAACGATCTCAGATTTATCCTCATCCATACCAACCTTCACACTGGATATTCCTATAATG
Organism: Solanum rostratum; assembly: GCA_029948455.1. Classification (NCBI taxonomy): domain Eukaryota; kingdom Viridiplantae; phylum Streptophyta; class Magnoliopsida; order Solanales; family Solanaceae; genus Solanum; species Solanum rostratum. Next base: position 37,207,063 of record CM057050.1, on the reverse strand, counting down.
GAGGATAAGTTTAACCCACTATAAAATAGAAGAATAAATTTAAGAATTTTTTTTGGGTAGCTTATAGTATATTAGTCATATTGTTTTTGGCTTTTAATTTATTTTTACTTCTTGGGCTAAAAGTAAGCTTTTAAAAACACTTTTTGTATTTTTCAAGCACCTTCATACATAAAACAAAGTTTAAAAATAAAAAATTACCTAAAATAAGTCTATCCAAATACTGTTTAGATAAAATAACTTTCTAATGCAAGAAAATAAATAATCTCAATGAGAGTTAATAACTTAAATAATCACTTAACTAATAATTTTTTTCCATAGAAAGTCACTTAATTTTCTCTTATAATCTTAAAGTCACCCAACAAAGGATCATTCTCATAAAAAGTCATTCGGTTATTGATTTTTTTTTTACAAAAAGTCATTCAACTTTCTTTTATTATGTCAGTCATCCAACTATTAATCTTTTATCAACAAAATCACTCAACTATTGATATTTAATTTGTGAGGTTATCCAATCAATTTAAATGACTTTTTCATTAAATTTTGTTGAAATACAAAAGTTTTGTTTTAAACGAAATTTTTTAAATATAATAAGATATTTGTTTTGATTATTTTAATTAATTTTTATGGACACACAATTTCTATTTTAAACTAATGTCTTAGAAAATGATAAGATACTCATTTTAATTACTTTATTAAATTTTATTAAAATACGAATTTTATGTTGAGATAATTTTTAAAAATTTAATTTATAAACTCAACTTGACTTTGATCAAATGAGATGAACATAAAGGGGAACGACATTTCGATTACGTAATACAGTTGTGGAAAATTATAATAGAAAACGTTATATTTTAAAATAAAAATATTATTTCAATAAAAGTTAATAAAATAATTTAATTGAGAATTTTATTATATTTTAAAAAAACTAATTTAAAGCAAAAATTATGTTATAATAAATTTAATAAAATAATTAAATGAGCATCTTATCATTTTTAAAAAATTCGTGTAAAACAAAATTTGTATCTCAATAAAATTTAATGAAAAAAATATTTAAATTGTTGGTTACTTGAAATATAAATAGTTGAGTGACTTTGTATATAAAATATTTTTAGTTTAGTGACTTTGTAGTTGTAGAAAAAAATTGTGTGACTATGTGTGAGAAGAACTCTTAGTTGAGTGATGCAAATTTGGAACTTTTTCCTTTAAAAAAAAATTGAAATTGGAGAAGGAAAGTAAGGTGAGAGTTGAGCTGGAACCTTGATCGTAGAAATAGGTAGTTCGTTCTTTAAATTGAGTGTAATGCTCAACTTGAATATCAAGAGAAAATGGGCTAACACCATTCTCAAACCATGATTCATTTATTCTTCTAATTGTTGCTCCCCCTGTAGCAAAGTTTGCACCATGTCTATAGCTTGTTCCTAATGTATCCAGATATGGACTCAAGTGGGGTACTCCAAGGTGCTCAGCTTTATATAGCAAGAAAAAGAAATATTTAATATATAAATCAGATGGAAAGAAGTTCTTTTGTGTGGATGTCTAAGGATTCAACTAATTATTGATATCAATAAGAAGATGTGTTGTTACCAATGAAGTCAATAATAAGGCGGCCATCGGAGCCCCTTCCAGATGGTCTGTGGAAGTAGGACTCTCCGCAGGGTGCTACCATGGGATAAAATGCAGCTGCGATTCCACCCGTGTCCGAATTAGAGTCTCCAAAGTTGTAAATTGCTGGAAACTCACATGCTCCTACTTTTCTTGAATCTATTATATTCTCATTGTAACCCACTATCAATATAACTACAACCCCCAACAATGAATTTATCATATTTAATCTACTAGTTCATACCCAAGCAACTAAGTCAATTGGTGTTCCTGAGATTTATTTATAAGCAACTTTAGGTATACTATACCTTGAGAAAAGTAGGTAAAAGGTACCAAACAGGTCTTGAATAAAAATGGTAATCTTTGACCGACTAATGAGTCACCAGTATCAAACAAATCTACAGTACAAAAAAAAGAATTGAAGGGTAACATATTCAACTAGCTGAGGTCAGAGAGAGAAAAATAAGGCAAAGATATCAAATAAGACTTGAAATTAGAAAAGTAGCACATTTAAAAATAAGATGATGATATCAAATAACTCTTTATGAATAATTAGTGTATTGTTGATGGGGATCCCGTATATTTATGAGATGACAAGCATTTATTATTTTACCTATTTGGGATGATTCCTGGCTTTGTGAGCATGATTTATATGGCTTGTGATTTGCTTGATTTAAGTACGTGCTAATTGAATTTTTTCTCTCTCTTTTTTGGATGCAGAATTAGATTATGATAATGTCATGTGATAATTATTGTCCTACCTGTTCATTGAGTTGATATAAGTTGTATTGTCTTGAAATGTGTATTTCATTTTCTGGGATCAATATTACATGTGTGCACTGCATTTTATTGGGATCAGAGTATACTCCTACACACTATATTATTGGATCAATCTGTGTTTGTGTGTGGAGCATGCTTTTCCAAGAATATAAATCTCATGAATTTCTCATGGGTTTCGATTATCCGACATAAAAAGTTAGTGTATAAACCTCATATGTATTGAATTAATTATCTGTAACACTATAAAATTTTTAAACTAAGATGAGCCATCCTTTCTTTGAGTATATGGTTGTATCAAATGATTCTTAATTGAGCACATCTTTTAAGGTCAATTCTTTTGTGTGAGAATAGATTTGAAGATGAATTAAGGTCATAAGAACCCTTTGGCACATGGTTGAGTTGAAAGTTTCCTTACTAAATGAGATTTTGGTGTATGATTTTACTTCTATTAACTTCAAATGATCATATCTCTTAGAATATTAAGAAGTAGCCTATGACCTACCAAATTAAAGGTCTATGAATTATCTTTCCAACACCACTAGTTTTTCCTCATTTTGAGTTTGAAATAAAAAGTTATGCCCGATCTAGTAATGTCCAGTCAAACAGTCACTTGTACGACCCTCACCAAGGACCGTTAAAAGCTAAATGAGCTGTTTTGGCCATCCCTAGTGAGTTCCCTTAATTGTTTTTCAAGGCCCCTTGAGAAGGTCTCCTACCACAGACCTCTACACGGTCCGCATGACTTTGTACGAACCATATAGGGTCTCATACAGAGGCCTTGGTTAGATTTTAATGAAGGGTCTTTTTTCAAATTATTCATCAAATATATTTGGACAAATTTTGGGACTAAGTACTGTAAAGATCCCAAGTTTAGGAGCCTTGAATGCAGAAAAGTTTGCCTGAAAAGAATGATCTGAAGTTTGGTTTACGAGGTGACATACGGCCTGTGAGGGAACATATGGCCTGTAGGTTCCGTTCTTAAACATAGAACTTCAGGAAGGGGAAAAGTTTCCAAGTGTGGGATAACCCATGTGTAAGGACCCGGATTTTTCGAGTGGCGTTACCAAATCTTCTGAAATTATCCCGAGTGAACTGCCAGGCATCACTCCACGAAAGGCCTACACGGGCCGTGTGAAGCAATATGGACCGTGTGGCCTCCCGTGAAGGGACACTTGGCTCAGTTCACGGTAGGGACAACTTTGAGACGAAAGGGATTTTGACCAAGTGAGGGCACATGACCACTCACACAGTCCGTGTGATGTGTCATGGACCATGTGGTCCTCCGTGTAACTCACTACGTAAAATTTTTCTAAGTATGGAAGTATCGTCTCATAACTTTGTCGGGTGAAAATTATTTCAAGTGCTATCCCACGGTCGATGTCACGACCCATGTGGAATCACACGGACCGTGTAGCTGTTCGTGTGGTACCCCTTAGCTCCGTGTGAATCCCCTCTATGAAATTTCTAAGTGATGGATCACGGCCACTGTTCACGGTTCGTGTGACGTCTTACGGACTGTGTGGACCTGACGGTTCTAATTCTGCCCGTTTCGTTAATGATGTTTATGTAATTTTGGTTTATTTTAATTATGAATTATGACCTTTTACCTATCCTAAACCCTTAATTCAGCTGATATCTCTCTCCTCTTAATTCATTCTCCTAAAACCTTCTACCCCTCATAAGATCACCTCTCTATTCCTTTATACTCTTTACTCTCAAGGTTCAATGCTAGGGTTCAATTGAAGTCTAATTCAAGCTAAGTTCTTCCCTCAAATTCAGCTCCTCAATCAAGGTATGGGGGATTGATTCTTGGCCACTTTCAACCAAGAAGACCTAAAGATCTTTCAATCTATTTCATGAATTTAGTCTACTTTAAATATGAATTTTCATTACTTGATTTACTTAAATCCAATTGGTGTATGGGCTGTATTCTACCTGTGATTTCAAATCACTTTGATCACTATTATGATGATTTACATTGAGTTATGAAATGATGAACATGCATGTCTTTTTTTTTTTAAAGTTGATTTATGCATGGGAGACTTTACTATGTCTTAGATGTTGATTTAATTATGGATTTACTTAATTTAGCATTTTGATATTGATTTTAACTTGAATCTACGTTACCCATGTCGACCTCACATCATGCATTGCATTTGCATTCATGCACATTGGTTTATATAGATTATGAAGTGGGTTAAGCCCAATTTTGTTTGATAAAACGATTATGATATGATTTTGGTAAGGCATTCGTTATGACAAGAATGTGATCACATACATGTCTATCATTATAACTCTATGAGCATTTTGGGTGCTTGCACCATTCCATATAGTTAGATGAGCTATTCCTTGCATGAGCATTATGATTATGATTCATGATTTGACATTTGAGTCTAAATGTGCATTGAACGGTTGAATTGAGCATTGTATCTCTTGAAAGCACGTATGTGTATAAGTATTCATGTGGGATGTTGATGACTTAGTACCAATGGACTAGGGGCGTCAGGGCTATCCCTAAGGGCCCTCTCCCTTTCCTTCAACTATGTGCCAACATAGGAATGTTTGTCATTACCGAAAAGACCAAGTCGTAAGGAATGGTTATTCATTTATTATGTTTATGACATGATATGATTATGAAAAATCTTTTTGAAAAGCGGGTCGTAAGGAAGGTGACCATCCACTGAAAAGTATGGTCGTAAGGTGTGATATAGATTACCTTTGACAAGTAATCTTCTCCCTACCAGTAGGAGGTCCCAATCGGTCTAATTCATGTAATAGCTCGCATGGGTTTGATTTGTCGGTTATAGTCTATCCCCAATATATATGAGTGTTGTTGCATTTCATGCATCATAAATTTCATAGCATCTTGTATATATCTCCATTGAATATATGATTCTTACTATATTATGTGCCCTTGTCATCTAACATTAAAATGCACGTTTGGTAAATCATATGCATTACATGCCCGCATACTTAGTATATTCAAACGTACTAATGCATACTCTATGCCTACATGATTTTACCATGTAGGGGCCAAGCACTTTGATTACCAACTGTCTTTCTTTTATGTTATTTCAGGACGTTCTTCCTTATTTGAGGGTGAGCCCCGAACTTGTCTCGGCCTCCGTTCCATTTGACTAGAGGCATTTGTTGGACATCATGTAGACTCTTATGAAACCCGTTTATTATGACTGGTATCTTGCTTATGCATTGTTGGAGTTATTTATGGGAAATTCCTATTTAACTATATGTATGTGATGGTGTAGAAATGTGGGAAGTCCTTAGCCCCATATTGTCCCATAGCGTGAGTCCTATTTCCCCCGTCCCTTAGAACAATTTGTTGTTACTTGTATGTCCTTCCTGAACCGATGATGTGGATTTAGATACTTGAGGCTTGTTTGGGGACTCTGGGGTCCTCATTCTCCATGTCACATCTAGGCCTTAGTCCCGGATCGTGACACCATGAACCAAGTGACGGCGCGTAGAAAGTCATACGATCCGTAGGAAGGGTTGTGAGTGAGACTATCAGACATGAAGGAAATTTGGAGTTTATTAAAAAGTGACCTACGTGTTATCAGACGACCCATAAATCAGGATACGTTCCATAGGGTGCTTTGCGAAATGAGGCTACAGATAAGGTGTAAAATGGCTAAGTGTGGGAGGAGTTTGTCCAACCACAGTTTGTAAGAGCTTATACGGCCCGTAACAAGGCTTCGTATCTTTGGGTTCAGCAATGTTAGTTTTCAGGAATTTCAGGTATATTATCAGACGAGAGGGACTTACGGTCCGTGGATCGACTTACAGCCCGTAATCGGGGTTTTATAGGTTCGATCCAACAGTTTTAATAAGGGATAGTTTTATCATTTCCATATTTTTCTATTCCTAAACAATATCGTATTGGAGACGAGAAAGGGACCATATATCAACCTTTAAGCCCTAATTCCCTTATTCAATCTCTCATTCTTCACACTCTAAAATTCGAAGGCAAGAAAGTGCTCTCAAGACCAAGGCAAGGCAAGAATTAGGGTTTCTAAATTCTTCCTCAAAGGCTTCAATTTCGTTTTTCTCTAATTTTCACAAGGTAAGTGAGTTGATTTATGGGTACCGTTCCACCCATAAAGTTCCCCATTGAGATTTTTTTACCTTTTCTTTAACTTCCTTAAGTTAATGTGCATGCTTATGATGATTTCATTATATCTTTGTTATTAAATGCTACTTATGATTTCTACAACTATTTTGCTAAGTATATATGCATGTTTGACTAATGATGATGATTCCATGATGGGTTTCGATGCTAATTAAGGTTGGGAGTTTCGAAGTTCCTTAAAAGAGAAATTTCCTTATGTCTTATGCCATTTATGATTTTTTTCATTTAAAAAGCCTAGCCCACCTAGTTTTCAAGTAAAGCTTTATATGATTTATGATTATGATTAGAGCATTGAAGAAGAGCTCTAAAGTTAAGTTTGTCAAAGATATATGTATGATAATAATTGTCCTAAACATGTTAAGATAAGTCCCCATGATGAAAGGACAATCCTCACTTGGTCGTTCCTAAGTTTCGAGCTACTTTTATTGATTGCTACCTATGATTCTAAAATATGTTTTAAAAATTTCGTGGAATGACTTAGCACCGAGAGGACTTGAGATTGGAATTCATTGCACTACAAAATTTTTGGCTTTTCACCACACCGACTAAGTGTGCCTAAACTATAAAAAATATTTTCTTTGATCATAGGCTACACTTTTTGCCTTTAGGCAACACTTTTGCAGGGGTGGCCTAAAGAAGCATAGCCTTTGACTTTAGGGGACACATTTTAGGTGTTGCCTTATCATCTACACTTTAAAAGCGTGGCCCATAAGGTACAAAAGTCACGCTTTGTAATACCTTATATAGCAAGACCTTTACTTCATACAACTACATTTTTAAGCATGACCTTTTTGTACTTATTGGCCACGCTTTTGAAGCGTAGCAGTTATCCTTTGGTAATGTCCATGGTATAATTGATGTTCCTATGGCTACACTTTCGAAGTGTTGCAATATTGACTAAAACATATTTATATACCAAAATTTTTCTTAGTGAAAATTATTTTTGTATATTCTAATTATGCTACACATAATTTATAAATTATCTCAATCACTAATTTTGCTTACAAATAATTAAATTTAGATTTGCAATAAACTTTAAATAGTAATGTCTTGTACTACAAATTCTTACAAGACAATATTTTAAAGATGTGCATAATAGCAATGAATTTCACAAAATTAAATGTATTTAAACTCTAAAAAATATAGTTAAAAAACTCTTCCTATCATTCGCTTCAATAAGTAAAATTGACTTGTGGCCACCATTCAAATTTGATCTCTCGTATTTTTCTACATGTTCAAAAAAAAGAAACAAAAATTAGAGAGAAACCATGCTCAACAAATGAAATGTAATCAGATTTCAGGTATAAATAAAAGGCATAAGCAAAAGAAGTTGAGTAAATATGTTTTTTCTTGAAGTAAAGGACAAAACACACACACGCCGTCCCCCTTACAAAAATAAAATTTTGAACAAACTTTTAAACTAGAATTGAACTCATAATTACGAAAGTATGCCAAAAATGCAGGACACGTTATTCTCCAATACACCAACGCTACTCAATGAATAAACATAATCCTATCGGTAAAGAAGACAATAGTTTCCATCTAGTCTCTCTCATTTCCTCAATGTTAGGATCTCTCAGACTTCTTCCACTGAAACAACATATTGCTATCCATAATAACTTTTCAACTGAATGAGATGCAATGTATACTACTCAAATAACTAAAGAGGGAAAAGATATACAGTAATATTGCTATATATTCCAATGTTGTTGTAACAGATGCACTTATCATGTCTAGTCGCAGCCTTGAGCTCAGTATTCGTGGAGCCCTATTGGCGTTCACGGAGTGCTTTTTCCCTGAATAATTTTAAGTGATGGGTTTCACTATTTTTAATATTCCGAGCTCGATCTTAGAGTAATTCTTCAAGGATTTTCAAGTCAAACCTTTGGGTAAGTATTTTTATCTTCAAACTTATCAATTCCCATTATTTTCTCTTAATTTTGTATTGAATTTCATGATTTTGAACACCAAAAATTGAGTTTTTCATAATCTATGATTGGAGACTTTAAATGATGAATTCTCCTTCAATTTAACTCATTCTCGGTGAGATTTTCACCCACAAATTTCTTTTCTCGTATAGAATCATAATCTCCAATTTATTTCCAGATTTATGTGTTGACATCCAATTTTAACCTTCTAAAATTTAAATTTTATTCTCGATGCACCGGCACCTGTAGTGTCGAATGGCCCTTCTAGAACTCCAGTTGATCCACCTATAACACCTGTTGGTCCATCATCAGCTCCACTGAATTCCCCTATGATTTCTGTTATTCAGCCTCGGCCTGATCAGCCAAGTTTTGAGCCATAGCTTCCAGATTTATCTATTGCACGACCCAGGTTCATGTTACAACAAGTTTCTACCAAGATTGCTATGTCTATCACCGAGCAGAAGAGTTTTGAGAGGTTTGTCCTATTGGCTCCTCCCAGATTTGATGGTCACCTGGGCTTATGACTTTCTATCAGAGTGTCAGGATCGGCTGTGCAATTTGGCTATTTTGGAGACTCACGAAGTTGCTTACACTTTCTACCAGTTCAACGGCTTGGCCAAGGAGTAATGGAGATCAATTTTAGCCCGCATACCTACTGGATCACCAACTATGACATGGAATCGTTTTATTAAGGTGTTCTTAGAGAGGTTTGTACCTAGTCTCCAGGACTGTAGACGAGATGAGTTTGACCGACTCCAGCAGAGATCTATGACAGTATCTAATTATGAGGCTAGATCATGAACTTTTCATGTATGCCTTATCTAGCATTCCCAACGAGTTTGAGAGGATATGGTATTTCTCCAAGGGGTTAATGGAATATCTTCAAGAGACAACAACTTCACTGGTCCTGGCAAGTGGTACTTTTCAGAGTGTGGTGCAATACGCTCATATGATCGAGCATATCAGGCATGATTGTCAGGGTGGCATGAAGAGATTTTGCCAGCGTGGTCAGTTCAGCGGGCACCCACTGCGAGATAGGGAGTTTCACAGATAGGGCCACTAGTGCAGAGTAGTACATGCAACTATTCCAACCGCTAATAGTGTTGATAGATCTAGACCTATTCAAACAGGCCGCGACAGCTCTTAGGGTACAGCTAGGCGTGGTGGTTTCTTGAGGTAGTTATCTTAGAGATGGGATCCTAGGGCTTATTTTGTTTGTGATGAGGTTGGGCACTTGGCCAACCATTGTCCTCACCGAGCACCTCCTACTCAGTCATCAAGTACCCAACCAACCTATCCTACCCAAGCATCAGCAACGAGGGACATTTCTCATGGAATGAGGGGTGGTACTAGAGGAGGTAGAGGTAGTGTGTGAGGTGGAGCTCGTACTAATGGAGGACGCAGGGTATGTTATGTAGTCCCAGACCGGGGCGAGGCAAAGGCCTTTGATGCTGTTATCATAGGTATGATTCCGGTGTGCCACTGTCTGGCTTCAGTTTTATTTGACCCAGGCTCTACCTATTCATATATATCAACTTATTTTTCCATGGACTTTGGTATTATGTGCGAGCCCCTTGCCAAGTCTATATGCATTTTTACCCTGGTAGGTGAGTCTTTAGTGGTGAATCGAGTGTACCGGGGTTGTATGGTCACCTTCTTGGGGAGGAAGACTATTGCCGATCTGAGATTACTTAATATGGTTGATTTAGATGTGATATTGGGTATGGACTAGTTATCACCTTATCATGGCATTCTCGATTGACATGCAAAGACCGTGACTTTATCTTGTCCTAATTTGCCCTAGTTAGTGTGGATTGGCGTGTCTAGTTCTTATCCGAAGGGGGTGTCTCTTAGATACATTCTTGTATGTTGATGGATAAGGGATGTTTATCGTATTTGGCTCATGTTCGAGCTTGTTCTCAGGAGTTACCATCATTAGAGACCACCAGAGTTGTGAGATAGTTTATAGATGTATTTTTGACATATTTGCTGGGTGTTCCTCCAGATCGTGACACTGATTTTGCTATAAATGTGGAGCCGGGAACTAAGCCCATTTTTATTGCCACCTACCATATGGATTTAGCTGAGTTGAAAGAGCTAAAGAATCAATTGGAGGATTTATCAAAAAAAGAGTTTATTCGTCCGAGTGTATCCCTTTGGAGTACTCCTAGTTTGTTTTTGAAAAAGAAGGATGACACTATGCGGATGTGTATTGATTATTACTAGTTGAACAAAGTGACCATGAAGAATATGTACTATTTGCCTCATATTGATGATTTATTCAACTAGCTGTAGGGTGTTTCTGGTGTTTTCCAAGATCGATTTCAGATTTTGATATCACCAGTTGAGAGTTCGGGAATCTTATATCCCGAAGACAGCCTTCAGGACCCGCTATGGCCATTATGAGTTTGTGGTTATGTCTTTCGAGTTAACTAATGCCCCAGATGCTTTCATAGAGTTAATAAACCAGGTTCTAGCCCTTATTTGGATATATTTGTGATTGTATATATTGATGACATCTTGGTTTACTTCAAAAATGAGTTCGACCATGTGCAACATTTGAGAATTTTACTTTAGAGGTTGAGAGAAGAAGAATTATATGCCAAGTTTTCAAAATGTGAGTTCTGGATCGAGTCAGTAGCTTTCCTTGAGCATGTGGTGATGAAAGATGGCATTATGATAGTTCCAGCTAAAATAGCGGCAGTTCATGAGCGGGCTAGGCTGACATCAGTGACAGAGATCCAGAATTTTATTGGCTTAGCAGGGTACTATCGACGCTTTTTGTAGGGATTCTCTTTCATTATAGCCCCATTGACCAGACTCACTAAAAAGATGTGGTTTTTTAGTGGTCAGAGAAGTGCGAGGCAAGCTTTTAAAAGATCAAAGATTTATTGACCTCAGCACCTATTCTTGCTTTGCCTGAGGAGGAGATGCCTTTTGTGGTGTATTGTGATGCCTCTAGAGTAGGTTTTGGGTGGGGTGTTGATGCAAAAGGGGAGAGTGATAGCATATGTATCTCGGCAGTTGAAGGTGCATTAGAGAAATTATCCCACCCATGATTTAGAGTTAGCTGCAGTGGTCTTTGTATTGAAGTTGTGCCGACATTATCTCTATGGAGTGCATTGTGAGATCTTTGCCAATCATTGGAGTCTCAAATATATTTTTTTGCAGCCTAATTTGAACATGAGGTAGCTTATGCGGTTAGAGTTGTTGAAAGACTATGACATCTCGATTCTATATCACCCCGGCAAGGCGAATGTGGTGGTAGATGTCTTGAGCTGAAAGGCCTCTAGCATGGGGAGTTTGGCATTCCTGAGAGCGGAGGAGAGACTCTTAGCTTTGGAGGTTCAGTCACTTGCTCGACAGCTTGTTCGGTTAGATATTTCTCTTCCTCACATCATTTTAGCCTTTGTGGAGGCCATGTCTTCACTACTTGATCAGGTGTGTGCTCACCAGTTTGATGATGCTAGATTATGCTTGATTTGTGATAAGGTGTTGAGGGGTAAAGCAAAAACAACTACTATTGACTCAGAGGGTGTTTTTAGGATTAATGGAGGTGTTATTGTTCCTAAGGTGGGAGATTAGGTGAGACTGATATTGGAGGAGGCTTATTGTTTTAGATATTCTATCCATCCCAATGTGGCAAAGATGTAACATGATTTGAAACAACATTATTGATGGTGCAGGATGAAGAGAGACATTGCTGAGTTTGTGGCTAAATGCTAGAACTATCAACAAGTCATATATGAGCACCAAAGGCTTGGGGGTTCAATGCAAAGGATGCTCATTCTCGAGTGGAAGTGGGAGTGCATTACTTTGGATTTTGTTACTGGTTTTCCCTTTGCTTTGGGAAAGTTTGACTTCGTTTGGGTGATTGTAGATAGATTGACTAAGTCAGCTCACTTTTTTCAGGTGAAAACTAGCTACAGTGCTGAGCAGTTAGCTAGGTTGTATATCTGGGATATTGTTATATTGCACGGGGTGGTGTTTGACAGAAGGTTCTTTTTCACTTCACATTTTTGGAAAGCTCTACAGCATGGTTTTGGTACTCGATTGGATTTGAGTTCAGCTATTCATCCTCAGATGAATGGACAGTCCGAGCGCACTAATCAGGTGTTAGAGCATATGGTTCGGACATGTGTGATAAACTTTGGGGTTCAATGGGATAAACATTTGCCTTTGGCGGAGTTACATATAATAATAGTTACCATTCTAGCATTCAGATGGCACCGTTTGAGGCATTATATGCTCGGAGATGTAGGCCGCCTATCGGGTGGTTTGATTCAAATTTAGCTGATGTTTTGGGTGTTGACTTCAATACAGTATTATTGAATACCATACAACACCAAAATTTGATTTACTGGATTACCCAAATGAAATTTAAAAATTCGGTAATTGATATATACCTTTAACTGTCAATTTTTGAATTTGAAATTTAAAAGTTTTGAACCGGATGTTGAATGTCCACCCCTAATAACTTCTATTATTTGATACTTTATTATTGATTAAACTTTTTATTTTTAAAATTTTCTTTTCAGTAGAACCTTTAAAAAAAAAAATTTTTTTTTTATTAATTATTGATCAAATCAAATTTGAGTAAAAATTAGTATTATATTAAATAGCCATGACATTTAAAACTTTTAAATCAATACAATTTTATCTACTTATAACAATCATTTCTTTATTAAACTACTTAATTATCCATTCCAATTGTATTATAATTTTTAATTACTAATAACTGCTTTTTTGGCAAAAGGAAAAAAACATTAAAAGAAACTAACTTCAATAAGGAGGAACAAAAATGCAAATAAAACAAATTATTATCTTAAGCATTAATGCATTATTTTAATTTACTTTACTACTTTACTTTATTACTATTATTAATGTATAAATATATTACTACTACACTTATTTTACTTATTCTTAATTATTTTTTTACAGTACATTGAAGATTCAGTTGAAATTGAAAAAATTGTAACAGTATAATTTTAAGAGCATAAATTACGAATTATGTTAATATAAAAATATTTACAAATTTTTTTTATTTACATCTATGTCATCTCATATTATTATTATTATTTAAAAAAAATTATTACATTAATATAATCTAATTAATGCTTGGAGCCTGCCTCTCTCCTCATTGATTTTCTTTGAGATTAGCTAATAATCTCATATATTATTTTTTTGTTTAACCGATTTTTGTCCCAATTTATTATAACAAAATAAAATAACAATTCACAAAAATAAAAAAAATACACTTAATATTAAATAATATTAACAATATATTCTTGATAATACGAATACTAGCAAAATTATATTTAAATAATATGAATATTAACAAAATAATATCAATTAATACCATAATAACACTTACTAACTAAAAGTCAACATATAAATACCAAAGTGTAATTTTTAGAAATCCCATTCAGGTTTTTAAAAATATCCAAAAATCCCAACTCTTTCCCTAATTACAAAAAATGCCGACTTTTTGTTCGTTTTTGATACCTGGAGGCGTCATTGCGCTTAATAAGGAAAAAAAATTGTCAACTATGTAGATCCCTTGATTGACGCCTTAACTGTTACAAATGTCTGACATGGTAACTGTAAGAGAGAGAAAATATTAAAATAAAAAATAAATTTAAAAACGGCTCTAAAAATGGAAAAAATTATAATTTAAATAGTGATTGACATTAATTAGACGTCTACACCAAAAAAGATTGTACTAATTGTATCTTTTAATAAAAATATAGATTCTTTAAGTATAAAAAATAAATGGATGATGATAAAAAGTTAGGATTTTGTAATTTTTAAAAAAGGTAGGGAATATTGAAGATTTGGATAAATAAAGTTGTGTTATTTGGCATTTTAATGTAGTAAAATTTATGAAAATACACAATTTTTTTTATCCAAATATCAAATTTTTCCAACTTTTTATAAAAAGTTACTGCCAACTAGCAGTATCCCTTGAATTAAGACTGTAAGTTACAAATTATTCAATTAATCCCTAAAAAAACGTTTTGGGTGTTGTAATTTGAATTAAAAAAAAAACGACCAAATCAGGTCAATGGTGATCTGATCTGTGAAGGAAAAAAAAAAAAGAGGCAGCCTGGCAAACTATGAATATTTCGATTTTGATATGTCACAGTGAAAATAACAAAGAAATCAATTAGTTGAGTATCAATTTTAATTAATTTGATAGGTATCTACATCAACTTTCAAAAACCCCAAATAATTTGTATCAATTACGTAAGTATCAATTTACTTAATTTGTTAGGTATCCACAGCTAATTTTAATAAATCCCAAAAATTAGGTATCATTTTGACCAACCAATCAGTGTAAATATCAAGAAATCAATTAGGTAAGTATCAATCATAGTTAAATTATTAGGTATCCACATTAACTTCAAAATCCCCAAAAAATTAGGTATCAACTTTACCAGCAAACAAGTGTAAATTTGTTCAGTGATATTGCAACAAAGATGAATCAGAGATTTTTAACGGCGACAAATTTGTGTATTTGTGCATTTGTGATAATAAAAACGATTAGCTTGGGCAATGGTGGTCGTGCAGTAGTTGAAGAAGATGCTCTACTGTTACGACTTGCATGTTGTTTCCGCCCTGGAGATCGTGATGTTGACGCTACATTCTTGACTTTTTTACCTTTTTCATGAGATATTTCATCGGCCTCGTCGCCGGAACTGTTGTGCTGGTCGACATTGGCAATGTCGACTTCTTCACCACTTTCAACAACATCTTGAGTGAGGCCAAGACTAAAAGACGGAATAGATTCCATTGTTGATTCAAACAAGGAATAATGAGATGAAAATGGAGATGGAGATGGATATGTAGATGGAGATGGAGCAGTTGATGGAGATGGAGATGCAGTTTGGAGAGTAAGAATGGAGAAACGATTCAGGAGAGATAAGTTGGAAAAAACTAAAAAAGGAATATTTAAAATGTTTAAATGATAACTGTAATATAGATAAATATCAAAAAACAAAAATTTAAAAAAAATGAATTTAAAAAAGGAAAATGTATAAAGTGATTGACAATAAATAGACTTCTAAATTTATAAAATTCTACTAATTATATTCTTTAATAAAAAATATAATAATGAGGTATAAAAAATAAATGGAATTTTTAAAAAAGTTGGGATTTTAGTAAGTTTTATAAAAATTTGGGAAAATTTGATATTTGGATAAAAAAGATTGTGTATTTTCATAAATTTTACAATACCAAATATTAACAAATAAATACACCAACTGTCAAACTTTGAAATCAACATTTTACCAAATAGCCATTAACTATATTTTGATTTTTATGAATACCAAATACAATAAAAAAACTTACCACCATTTATTTTTAACAATTATGAATAGTATTATTCCTTTATTAATTCATTATTTTTTATTTATTTTCTTTATCAATTTATTTTTTCTTCTTAACATATTTCATTCATTGTCTTTTTTTTAAAATGACGAAAATAAATGATTAAATCTTAAGTACTTGAAATTATCAAATTACTTTATAAAATGAAATTGAAAAAAAATTATTTAATTTATATTTTTTTTAAATATTAATTATTTTAAAATATTTTTGAAAATCGTTTGTGAGATTTAGTTTCAGATAGTTCATGTATAAATAATTAACATATCATATGTTTTTATGATATAACTCAGTTTTATTTACAATTAAATATATCAACATATAATTATTAAATGATACAATTAAACCATCAACGGAACTTTTTTGTAAATTCTTTTTACGAATTTACAAAAATATATATTTGTGCATTTGATTAAAACAAGAATTAATATTTTTAAAAAATATTAAATTATACAAATTATTGAATAAGATATACCATCTATAATAATAAATTTCGTTTCATTTAAATACCTATGTGATTGTATCAAACAGAAATATTTTATTATATATTATTTATTTTTATTTTTATTTTTATTTTTATTTAATCTTTCATGTTAAAATTATTTTATTTTCAAAAAATATCTTTTTTTATTTTCAAGTCACATTAATTAGCATGAATTAACTTTTTAAAAAACTTATAAGTGTTGACCATAATTCTTCTACTATTACTTTGTACATTTATTTAATGATAAAAGTAGTATTAAATAAAATTACTATTACTTTGTACATTTATTTAATGATAAAAGTAGTTAAATAAAATTAAATATACTTGTCTAGATTTGTTAAAATAGATATATAAATAATAAAAATTATTAAAATAAAAAATACCTTCTAATTCAATATTATTTCAGAAACACACATATTGCAACATGTGTGCTATCCAGGGGTGGAGCCAGCATACAGTGAGGGGGTTCATCTGAATTTCCTTTGATGAAAAATTATATTATTTATATAAGATTAAAATAATTTGTTGTGTATATATAATAGATATCGAACCCTCTTCAACTGGTTGTGTTTACTTCTTCAAATTTTGAACTCCTTAATTAAAATGATGACTCTATCACTGATGCTATTCCCTTTTTTCTATAAGTAACATAATAGAATCTCAAAATATTTACAATGTTGCTGCATTAAAAACACAATTTTCTATAAATAAATATATCATGTAAAGTAGAAAGCAAATAATTAATATCTGCTTGACATGAGAGCTTCCAGAGTTTGATGATTTTTTTAAGCATCATTCCTTTGAGACTTAATAATTAGTCATTAAACAAAATTAAAATTATTAATCTTGATAAATGTAGGCCTCGTGTATACTCAAAGTGAGTATATCAAAATGTAAAATTCTCAGATCTATATACATACATTTTTCTTTATAATTTACTAAATAAAAAATTTAATAGAATAGGAATTAAAAAGATATACATTTGTAGCATATATAGGAAAAAGTTATTTTAGACGGTACTATAATTATTATTTATTAATAAAAATAAAATAAAATATAAAAATGTATGATGATGACCGATGATAATGATCATGAGTGATTAGCTCATGATTTGTTGAAGAAGTTAACAGTCATTGTAAAGAAATCATGGAAGATAAGGATGATCGGTGGCGATAAAGGCGACTGGTGTTGAAGGATTAACGGTGATGATAAAGGCAACTGGTGTTGAAGGATGATCGGCGGCGATAAAGGCAACTGGTGTTGAAGGATGATCGACGGCGATAAAGACGACTAGTGTTGGAATGGAAAACAGTATTATAATGTTTCAATTTACATAAAAAGAATTGACAAGAAAATGATCTTACATTCTCAATGTGAACATAGCAAATCGGAGAACGAAGACTCTACAGATGGCCACCTGAAAATTCTTACAGCTGAAATTAGGATAAAAAGGTCATATAGGTTGTCTTATTTATAGTGTCTAAAACTTAAACTGTTACTTTATTTTTAAATTACTTTTTTAATGAATTGATTACTTTAATAAATGAAAATAAATCAGATGGAATCAAATTAATGATAGTCAACTCTACATTACTGTTAAGTATTCTTATTTTTAAAATGGAAAAAAAAATTATTTCTAATATTGAAATTATGTCTATATTACTGAATTTTTTTTTAAAAAATACTGTAACAACTCGGATCGTCTGTAATGACCTTGCCGGTCATTTTTGAGTTTATCTGTAGAAGTTATTGTTTAGCTTTTTCATAAGTTACTTTGGACCTACTTTGGATCATCTATGTTGTTGGAACTGGGAACTTGTGTTTAAGAAGTGGAAAATGTGAGTTTTGGCATTTTTGAAAGCTTAGGTTGTTGAAAAGTGAGTTTTTCTAACAGTAGAAGTTTCAGGCGCCGAAACGAAAATCCATCAATTCCATTAGTTTCAGAACGTCCAATTTGGTCTAGGAGAAGTGACAGAACTGAATTTGGAGTTAAAACGAAGATTTTGGACCCAAAATTGCATTTTTAGTTGATTTCGAATCATAGTTTGACTTGGGTCAACATTTAGAGTTCGGAACTTCTAATCGAAATTTCGACAATTCCAGTGGTTTTGAATGGTGAAACTAATGCTAGAAATGGTCTCGGTGTAATTTTTGGAAAATTCAAAGGTCATTTTGAATATTTGAGTTTTAACTAGTTTTAACAAGCTTTTTTTAGTTTTGGATTCAACGATCTGGGCTAGAGCTTATGACATTGGGATAAGAAATTGATCCTAGAGATATTTCTCCCCCTTTCTTGATTATGAGATGTTGAGAACGCATAGTAGTGTACTTAGTTGTCGGATGGTGCTATCTTATTGGAGTATATATATTCTACATTGTTGGACCCGAGGCCATATTTGAGGAGATATTGGACTCTAATTACTCTCAGCCTTCGTCTTTATAGAGGTGGTGGCATGACTTTTTAGCTTGTATGTATTATTTTGATAATGGAACGATATGCATTGCATTAGTTCTTCATTCATACTGATTTTTTCGTACGATCACAATCATGCATTGACTCATTATTTATGCATGTAGAGTAAGAGAGATGGTTTTCACTGAAACTGGTTTCTAGGTTGTTGATATTACATTAGTTTAAAACTAGTTTTTAATGTGATTCATACCACCTGGATCACATGACTTTCTAGATTTGATACTTCTGAGGCATCAAGGATGTGCTTTTTTTTCTACTTGAGACTGTGGAGGCATCTGGAATGTGTCGCGTCGATGTCCTTTTCTTCATTATGGCTACTACTATTCCTCCAATATCATCGACAGAGATGATGATTATGATAAGTCATGATGTGGCCCAAGACAGTGTGTATGGGTTTTTCGAGCCTTCGTGGGACTTAGTACCATTGTTTTGGGTGGAGGTAATGCACGATTTTTACCTTGCTAGCTGGGCCAGGGTAGGTCATATAACACTTGTAGATATGTGTTGCGGAGAGATTTCATGCATTGCATTGACATGCATTAACATTACCAGTATATTTTTTGTTGCTTCCCTCGATAGTATAGAACGTCGGTTAAGGTTCTGTTTGCTGATTGCACTGTCGATGATATGGGATGCCAGTTGGTTATTATTTGCTCATATTTGCACTTTCCTGTTTACTTTGTCACGACCCGGGGTCGGGGCCTAGATGTGACACGGCGAATGGGGACCCGAGAGCCCCCAAACAAGCCTCAGAATTTCAGAAATTAAAGACAAGTATCAAAGGAAATAAAAATTCTAAATCCAAAAAAAGAGCATATTTTTATAGATAGATCAAAATGACAGGTCTTTACAACAACCAACACATGCCTCTAAGAAGGGACGGGGGCCAGGACAAGTTCCGGGCTCACCCTCAACAAAAACAGATATACATAGGGAACACAAGGAATAAAGTTTGCCCTCGGAAGATGGGGCTTGATGAATCATGAAAATACGACTTTTACGACGCTTAAGACATATGATTATTGTGTGTTCTTAAGCGTTGTTGTTAGTTTAATAGGTGTGTTTTGGATACTGTGCAGGAAAATAGCAAAGGCATGGATTGCTGAGGGAATCACAAGGAATGAGGGGAAAACAAGGCCAAGTGTAGGACCACGGAAGGTCTACACGGGCCGTGTCATGCTACACGGTCCGTGTGACCGACCGTGGCACCACACTTGGTGCAACGAGCAAAACAAGTGGGAAACAACATCTCTCGCACGGACAGGCACACGGGCCGTCTACCTTCAGACGGTCCATGCCACGCGCCGTGTGAGTGACGTAACTCGGAGAGGCTTTCGTCGAAATTTAAGGAAATTGTGCAAGGAGATTCACACGGACCGGCAAACGGACCGTCTGCCTCCAGACGGGCCGTGTCGTGTGCCGTGTGAGTGACGTAACTCAAAGGGCCCTCGTCGAAAATATCAGAATTTGTGCAAGTGGAGCCACACGGAAGGACAGACGGCCCATCTCACGCAACACGGGCCGTGTCACGGATCGTGCAGACGCAGTAGCTGAGTCAGACGGACCAGTTGACGGGCTGTCTAACCTCAGACGGTCCGTGTAACGGACCGTGTCCTTTGCCGAATCTATTTTTCCTAAATTGTATCGGATTAGTTTTACTTAGTATAAATAGTATATTATTTTATTTCATTAAGAACCTCTGTTCTGACGGCAGAAACAAGAGAGTAAGAGAGAGAAACAATAGTTTGACTTTGTAATACGCGTGATTCGTGATTGTGATCATCGTTCGAAGATTGTAACATGGATTCTTGTTCCTTCAATTGTAAGTCAATCATTATATTTTCATCTTATTGTTGTGGGCAAATTATCAATATTATGCTAGGATAAACCCACAACTAGGGTTATGGGAACCATGACGATTCAATAAGATAACGCAAACTGGGGTAATTCGTGAGAATGATTATTGCATGTATTGTTAAATTCTTCGTTCTAACTTCTCCTTAATGAGTCGACGCATTAGGGTAAGCCTATATTCGCTGCATGCCCGAGAGGGATATAGTGATTGGGAAAAGAGTTTAACAATGGAAATTCGGGGTTATGAACCTAGTCTAAGTGCCTGAGACTGAAAGGTCAGGGTACTCTGAGATCAAAAACAAAGTTTAGAATAACATACACTCCGCGACTAAAAGGAGATGAGTGAAATATAACTAGGAAGGACCGAAAGGTGAACTAGGGATTAGCTAAGTTGTTGGATCTTGCATGCACCATTAAGAGCGAGTTTACCAATCCAGTTTAGTGATCGTATTAGACGTCATAGGAAACACAACCCTAGCTTCTCTTTATCTGTTTGAAAACCAGAACAACGTCTTCGTTAGTTACATTACAAAAGTATTTAAATTAAACAAAGCAACCCCCCATTTATTTTATGCATGTTTATCTTGGGAATAGCATTTACATCTGAAAGCTGGTACTGATAGATAAATTTGTACGTGTTCCCTGTAGGATCGACCTCAACTCTGGTTGAGTTCTATATTTGACTAACGACCGCTTTACTCTTCTATTCGGAGTGTAATTTGGGCGTATCAAATTTCGGCGCTGTTGCCGGGGAACGCGGCAAAGAACTAGTCTATTAGTTGCTACTTTCAGTTTGTAAGTCTAGTCCCTAATTTTACTTTATTTCTTGTTTTTGTCTTCATAGGGAATCAACATTGCATGCCAAGCACCCGAAGTAAGGGTGAAGCACTTATTCCTTACGATCCCGAGCTTACCAAATCGATTCGCAGAATGAATGCCCAGGACCGCGAAGCAGCAAGGCAGAGGGAGTTGGCAGTGAACCCTGCTAATAGAGGACAGGATGGGTTGGGTATGGATGATCTCGCGGGTAATGCGGTACCACCAGTGGCAACACTTCGCCAGGTGCCACTCGTACCACCTCAGCAACACCAACCCCCGTTGAGACCTCAAGGACCTCAGTACCCACCAGCAGCACATGATAATGATGATGGTGCTGGGACCACTGGAGCAATAGTGCTGCCACCTTTGCCTGCTGGGGTCAAATTCACTATCACTAGCATTATGCTGCAGATGTTGCAGTTGAAGGGGTTGCTCACTGGAGCTGCCACAGAGGATGCAAATCAACACTTGATGAATTTCTTGGCTACCTGTCAGTCGTCCGAAATTCCAGGAGTTAGTCAACAAGCACTGAGGTTGAGACTATTTCCACTGTCTCTGTCTGGGGAGGCAATAAGGTGGCTGAACGAGCTCCCCCATGATTCCATCCGTACATATGGAGAACTAAATGAAGCCTTTTTGGAAAGATTCTTCCCTGCTTCACGGCAACTGAAGCTCAAAGATGAGATCGGGTCTCATAAACAAATGCCGAATGAAGCGCTGTATCAGTCTTGGGAGAGATTCAGACAAAAGCTCAAACAGTGCCCAAACCATCATCTCACTAATGAACACTTGAAGGCAGTCTTCTACAGATCCTGTAACTTCGTTACCCAGCCAATCATTGATGCAGCTTGTGGAGGATCATATATGTCTAGGACTTTCCCGGACATAGTGGTCATCTTAGATCAAATAGCAAAGAACAACAGGGCATGGTACATCAAAGAGGCAGACTGCTCTGAAATGGTTTTTGAGATGAGTGAGGAGTAGCGCAAGAAGAAGGAAGAACGGGACCAGGATATGGCCCATATGCGGACATAAATAGATTTGTTGTCAAAGAGGTTCCTTGGTGGGGGCACTGAGAAGGTAAAAGCAATGAAAGCACTCCCTAGGTATGATGATCAAGGCAGCGACTATGATGAGGAAGCTCAGTTTCTGGGTAGTCAGGGGGGTTACTGGGGTTTCAACTTTGGTAACCAAGGTCGAAACTACAGTCGGGACAATTACCAAGGGAACTGGTAGAATAGGGATGGCTACAGAAACCGTGACCGACAAAATGAAGGTGGCGGCAACTCTAGCTAGAGGACATGATGACAAAAGTCCTTAGCAAAGTGGAGGCCACAGAGGCAGGGGTGCGAGATGTAAAGAGCAAAATGTCCAATGTTAGGCAGTTGGTAGACTCACACTCCACCTGCTTTTTCTTAGAGCAGCAGTTGGGGCATCTTTTAGCGTCATTGAACCAGAGGAAAGCTGGGTCACTCCCGAGTGATACAGTGCAAAACCCGAAGAATGATGGCCACTGCATGGCAATCACCACGAGAAGTGGTAAGGTACTTTCTAACCCAGTTGTTGCTAATGATGCAAGTCAGGAGAAAGCAGGTGACAAGGTACATATCCCCATGGAGGGTCATGTGGACGATGGGGGTGATGCAGCCTCGGTACATAGCCCCATGGAGGGTCATGTGGACGATGGGGGTGATGGACCCGAGGCTGCGCCAGCAGAGCCAGAGTCAACCAAGCAGGCAATAAAGATGAACACCTCCAAATACCCGAGTCTGCCAGCCATCCCAAAACCGCAACCGCCATTCCCCCAAAGGTTGAAAAAGAAGGCGGAGGATGGTAAGTTCCAAAAGTTCCTATCTATGTTAAAAGAGCTGTCTGTGAACATACCTTTGGTGGAAGCACTTGAACAGATGCCTGGCTACGCTAAGTTCATGAAGGACTTAGTTACTAAGAAGAGGACAGCCACGACTGAGCCAGCTGATAATTTACACCACTGTAGCACCATCGCTACAAGATCCTTGGTCGAAAAGAAGGGAGATCCAGGAGCCTTCACCATCCCGTGCACCATTGGTGCATATGACTTTGCACAGGCCCTTTGTGACCTGAGTGCCAGCATTAACTTGATTCCGTTGGCAGTATATCAGCAGTTGGGCTTAGGAGCCCCCACACCCACGACCATGCGGCTACTGATGGCAGATAGATCAGTGAAGAGGCCCGTGGGAATCCTGTGCGATGTTCTAGTTCGGGTTGGCAGGTTCATCTTTCCTGCCGATTTTGTCATCCTCGACTGTAAAATGGACTTCGAGGTACCAATCATCCTCGGAAGGCCGTTTTTGGCAACTGGCAAGGCACTAGTGGACATAGAGCGCGGAGAACTCACCTTTCGGTTAAACACCGAAGAGGTGAAATTCAGTGTGTGCGTTTCCATGAAAAGGCCTAAGGAGTTAGCTGTGATGTCTGTCATGAATTTTGATGACGAGGGGTCCTCTGAAGTCTCGATGGAGGAAAAGATGACGGTAGACGCACTGGCGGCAGTGCTTATGAACTTTCCAGGAGATGGAGTTGATGGGTACAAAGACACCATCTATGCATTACAGGGCATGGGCACCATACCATTCGTCCCTCGAACGCTGGACTTGGATTTGAAAAATAGGCCAACACCACCGGCAAAAGTCTCTATCGAGGAGCCGCCCGCTCTGGAGCTCAAGGAGTTACCTCAACACCTCAGGTATGCGTTTTTAGGTACTAATAACACTCTTCCTATGATTGTGGCTGCAGATCTTCAAGCAAGTCAGGTGGAGGCACTATTGGGGGTCCTCCAAAAGTTCAAGCAAACTATTGGGTGGACCATTGCAGACATAATCAGCATTCCTCCAGGCATCTGCACTCACAAAATCAAATTGGAGGATGACTGCGTGCCCAACATCGAGCATCAGAGAAGGTTGAATCCACCCATGCAAGAGGTGGTGAAAAAGGAAATCATCAAGTGGCTAGATGCTGGGGTGGTATACCCCATCTCAGATAGCAAATGGGTAAGCCCAGTGCAGTGTGTCCCAAAAAAAGGGGGCATGACAGTTGTTGCTTCCCTAGCACACGCAAGTGTACGTGGTCAACTCAAGTAATACAGTGGCTCTTCTACGTTTGAACCAGATGTCGAACCCAAGGGATTTAAAGATTATTGGTTTCTCTTCAAGTTATTATGCTAATTTATAATCCAAGTGAATTGTAATGAGAATGATGGAGAACACTTTTAGTAAACTCTAAAATAGTATGGAATAGCGATTTATCAATTGTAAAGGTGATCCTGGGATTATAACCACAACAACTTTGTGTTTCTTAATCCGTATTTATGCATCTGGATTTCTACTTATTAATTCACAGGGTTTAATTTACCTAACAGGGTTGCACACCTCTGCAGGCCTACTTCGGGTGGCTGCCTACCTACATCGTTGAGCGGGGATAGACGGGTCACCAGAAGTGCATTAAATTTATCATCCTGTATTATGAACTAAGCGAGGTATAAGGGTAGTTGTCACGATTCTCCCTTACACGAACCGAACTAATGACATAGTCAGACACGCTCCCTGTTCCACTGTGTTCTAATTATTCCAACATCTTTCGAATCCAGAATAACTAACCCATTGCCTCCCTAGTTGATCAAGCTAAGAAGTAGTAATAAAAGGGGCGCAGGAATAAAGAGAAAACCCATTATGCATAAACCAAAGATTTAGAAATCACATAGTCTAGGGCTACAATCCCAGAATATGGGAGGACTAGCCCCTCATGTTTTGTCCCCTCATTATGAATGAATTTACACACATGAAGATGCAAGAAACAAAGATGAAAATCCAACCACGTAAACCTAGCTTGTCCTCTCTATGCCTCCTTTTCTTCTCCGCCCTCCAATCACTCCTTTTTAGATCCCCTCCCCCGATCATTAATAGTCTCCAATTTTTCTAAACCCGTAACTCGAATTTCCGCCTCAAAACCGGCAGTCCGCGACGCGGACTAGTGTCTGTCAACCCGGTCCGTGAAATTGCTGACTGGGCAGATTTGCTTCCTCTCGCGTAGCGGTCCGCGACGCGGACTGTGCAGCGCACTGTGCCTTTGTGCATTTTTCCTCTCCTTAATAATTCTGCTGGGCTGCTGCTGTGTCCGCGACGCGGACTACTTTTCTTCCATGCTTTCTGAACTGATCTCATCCTTCCACTCCGCAACGACCTTCAACAGCTATATCTTCATCGATATCTGAAAAAATGCAACCACATGGAGTACTCGACCCCCAGATCAGACAATTAATGATAATCACATAAAAAATGGCTGTTCTCTTTATGTTTACCCTCTGAAACAACTTCTTTTATGGGTTTATTTGGCTAGTTAGGCGTATAAATACGCCTTAGATCACCACCCCACACTTAGAGTTTTGTCCGTCCTCGGTCAATCACACGCTCATGCATGAGATTAACTGAACAGCGTATATCCCCAAACAACCAGTATGAATGGCTCGCGTACGCTAAAGACCCAAAACCAAACCAGATCCGGACAGTGTCTCCTCTATCTAATTCCTTGCCACGGAACCATGAAATCATGTCGCACATTAGCTCACATGTCATCTGAATGCTAATTTTGTTCAAGATTGCGCCCTCACCAGAAGAATTACCCATTCACACTTATCATACTGACAGATACAACAGGCACACAGCTGTGGGTATTCAATCAACTCTCTTTCTCTCCCAAATGATGTCTTGTGTTAGGCCTAGTTCCTATATGCTTGCCCTGAATGTACATCTCCACTAATTCAGAATGCTTGAATAGAATCAAAGAGGACTTGTAATGGGTTGTCATGTAGGCTGGGGGACGGGTAGGATACTATATCATAGTGACTTACACTTCCCTAAGCACCTTGCACTTTTAGACTTCTTCACCCATTATTTTCTTTTCTTTATTTTTCAACCCTTTATTCAATAATTATTTCCCTAACAATCTCTTCTCAAGAATGTTACAGTCTTTCTTCTTTTGAAACACTATTACCCTTCTTTTTTTTTTTTTTCATGTAGCTATCATTGATCACCTTTTCACCACTTAAATCTCCCTTTCTTCATCATTCCACAATTATACTCAGTCTGTGCTACAGTGCTCAAGGAAGCAGGGTGCAAAAACTAGGGATTCAACAAAATTCGATCGAGGTACAATTTTGGCTACCAACAAAAAGCTATAGGCTCAAAAGGGCTGACTAGTGACATAATATCTGAGAAGGTTAAAATTTACAAGACGAATCAAAGAAAGCCTATTATCATTTCCTAAACAAAGCAATTCTTTTCATTTCGCTTCGATAACACGCAGGGCAAGTTCTAGCAGCTATTCCGACACAGACTTATGCAATTTCCCTTACCACTCTTGGCACAATCTTTTCATAAAACTAACTCAGAATCCAATGTTGCCTAATGCACTAGATTTCTTGGTTATGCAGTTTTTATTCAGGAGTATTAGACTCAGGTGCTACTTCCAGGTCCTTTAGTGGTTAGGTTCGTTAATTTACACGGCCATCCACCCTGCTTGATTATATCGCTGCACACACATCTCTACACCACATGACATACCAACAACAGAATCAGAACTAGAGAACAGCTCATGTAACGAGAATTCCATAAGAGCAACGAGAGCAAAAGTACATATTAAGCATAAGAAGAAGAAACATAACAAGAAGATAGATGTCTGCATTATACATGCCAATGGAAGAAAATATCAATCATAGTCTTGGCCTTAGCCAACTGCCACCCCACACTTAAAATTGAGCACTGCCCTCAGGGCTGACCAAGGCAAACCTGTACGATCCGGGCTACTCCTCTGCGGCCTGGTCGGGGAAGATCGGCTCATCTCCCGTGGCAAGCGGAACGCCATCCTCCACCTCGTCCTCCTCAGACTCGGAGTCCATCTGGACGTCTTCTGGGTCCGTGGGGACGTCATCATCCACCGGCTCTACAAAGGTAGGGCCGATGCCCAGAACAGCATTAGCATGGGCATTAAGGGGGTATGTAGCAGCGACCTCATCAAGCTCCAACTGGGTGGACGGGCGTCCACCCACCCTGTGCCGAAGCATTTCAAGGCCGAACATGCGGGCCATGATCAGCTCATCCCGGTGGTTCCTCTCGGCAGTGGTGAGAATGGGTCCTATAGCGTCCTCCGGCCCCTTGATATTAGTGACATTAGTCGGTGGAGCCTCAATTTGAGGCCAATAGTCGACCTCCTCTGTAGGCACACCTGCACGATTACACAGCTCAGTAATAAGACCCCCAAAGGCATACCTGCGACCTTTATGAAGACGGGCCTTTCTCATGGCAGACTTGAAGATTGCCCCAAAATTCAGCTCCATGCCCGTCATGAGGGCATACACCAGGCAGGTGCGGTCTCTGGTCACCGCTGTGAAATGTTGGCCCGGGAAGAAGGAGTGCATGACAATCTTCACCCAAACCCTAGCTTCCCTGTTCATGTGGGCAAAGGGAAAGCTTTGGTGGTGTCCGCGGCTGGCATGCCGAATCCACCTAGCTGTTGATTGTACGCCGGCCAGTGTGTGCCGGATAAGGCGATAGGGGGGCCGGAGCTGTAACTCAGTGAAATCGCCAGCGGCGCCATCCGCTGTTCCCAGAACGTTGTTGATGGCCAAGGGTCCAAAGTTCACCTCTACACCTCTCACCCTGACGATCTGCGTCCGGGACTCCTTTTTCATGTTCGCATAAAACTCCCGGACGATGCTCAGATTGCAAGGCAAAGGGTCGTTGAACAGGAAGAGCAAATGGTAGTCCATGCAACGTTGGTAGATGTTGGGGAAGTCACGGGCGAGGGACTCGGCATCAATGGGGACGTCAGGAAAGTATTTTGTCTCGTTATGCGCCCTGTACCAGCGGTGGCCCTCTCGGTCTACAGCCCGAAGGCCATAACGAGAGCGTTGCCCTGGGTGAGTAGGGGCACGGGGCACCTCCGGTATGTCCCTCGCACGTCTGCGACTGTTTGACGCACCAGCGCCACCCGGTTGACCAACCCTGCGACCACGAGAAGCCATCTAGCCCTGCAGCACAAGCGATTAGCATCACAATAACAAGGCAAAAAGAAGGGGGGGTGCCCACCCCACACTTAGAACACAGCGTACCGGGTGAAGTAGGTACTCAGACTTCGCTACTTCACCGGTGGCACATGGCACCACAGCCACCCCACACTTGCACACACCTACAACAATCAATCGTCACACCACCCAGGCAACACAATAGGCGACTAGATAGCCAAAACCACCCCCAAATTAGACAATTCGCAACACGTGAATACTATGAAAGTAGCTAAACACCCAACCCCAACAAGAATAGCATGAATTACCCAATAGCTGACAACCTAGGGTTTGCACCCACAACAAACCTTCGCTCAAAATTGCTCCTTTTTCGCATGAGGGCCCCAAGAATATCAAGAGGAACAAGAGTTTATGCCTCCTAGAACTAACCCATACGAAATGGGTTGGCCTACCACTCACCCTAAGCATGTGGACGTTTAGACAAGCACAAAAGCACAAGAAAAGGAAAAGGGAAGATGACTTACTTGAGAAGGAGGGAGACGATGTGGGGGGGGCACAATGCGTCGCGTGGAGCTTCAAATTTTGGGCGAGAGGGAAAAAATATGGGAGAAATCGGGGTGGGGATCGCGTGAAATAGGAGAAAAGTGAGAAAGAAAAACGGGTGGGGTATATAAAGGGGCGGGGTGTACAGGAATCGAGGCCCAAAACTGAACGGGTCCGCGACACAAGCGCGACGCGAACCTGTCGCGTTGGGCCCCTTGGGCAATTTTTCGACAAAGGCCCATGGCGTGCACTAAGGCGCGACGCCTCCGCGACGCGTTACTGTCGCGGAGGCTTACTGTTTCGGGGCCAAAATTTTTTTAAAATTTTCGCTACGGGCCCCGAAAAATTCCACGACCACCTGAAAATACGTCACAATACTGACCCATGTTAATTCACCCAAAAAAATTTCACAAAATACCTCTCGGATTGACCAAGATCGACGACACGATTAGCACCATGAAGACTGTGTTGGAGATGGGTCTGCGTCCTCTCCGCGACGCGCTACTGTCGCGGAGAGACACTGTTTTGGGGCCCAAAACGAAATCCGAAATCAAGCTACGGGCCCCGTAAAATTCATCTCAACCTTGAAAAGCCTGCTAAACATCATGATAAAGTAATCCAACTAAAAAAATTGCAAAATTAAACGACGGATTACCCGGAATCGGCGATGGTCATTTTCCTTCAAGAATGGGCTATTGTGCGACCTGGTCTGCGACGCGCAAGCATCGCAGACCAACACTTGGCACTTTTTTTTTTTTTTTTAATTCTACAATAGGAGAAACTTACTGTACTACGGGTTGCCTCCCGTACAGCGCCTGAGTTACCGTCGCGGCACGACGTAGCATCTCTCATTCATCATTGGCCAACTGAATGACCTCTCCGTCGCTCTTGGTGTCAGCACCATAGTAGTGCTTGACACGCTGGCCATTCACTAGGAAGGTGTTGTCTGAATCCGCGCTCCTTAGTTCCACCGCTCCATGCGGTGTGACGTTTACCACGGCGTATGGTCCACTCCACTTGGACCTCAACTTTCCTGGAAACAGTTTCAAACGAGAATTAAAGAGAAGTACCTGTTGACCTGGTTCAAAGGTTCGCGAGACTATGCGCCGGTCGTGCCATCTCTTGGTCTTCTCCTTGTACAACTTCGCGTTTTCATACGCATGAAGCCGAAATTCATCCATCTCCACCAGCTGCTCCAGCCTTTTCTTTCCCGCCAGCTCGGGGTCCAGATTTAGCTTCTTGATAGCCCAATAAGCTTGATGCTCTAGCTCCATCGGAAGATGACATGCCTTCCCATA
The DNA here is from genome assembly GCA_029948455.1 of Solanum rostratum. Classification (NCBI taxonomy): domain Eukaryota; kingdom Viridiplantae; phylum Streptophyta; class Magnoliopsida; order Solanales; family Solanaceae; genus Solanum; species Solanum rostratum. The sequence continues at coordinate 37,176,692 of CM057050.1, read as the reverse complement.
CACCAGTTGATATGGGGATGTGCCTATCGGTGTCTTGTACGCCGTCCTATAGGCCCACAAGGCTTCATCCAGTTTAACTGCCCAATCCTTTCTGGTGGCATTCACGGTTTTCTGGAGTATTTGTTTCACCTCTCTGTTCGATACCTCTACTTGTCCACTTGTTTGCGGATGATAAGCAGTGGCAACCTTATGACGCACCCCATACTTGGCGAGCAAATTTCTCACTGTTTGGTTTATGAAATGCGTGCCACCATCACTGATGATAGCTCTTGGGGTCCCAAATCTGGTGAACACTTGCTTCTTCAGGAATTTACTCACCGCTTTGGCATCATTCGTGGGTAACGCTGCTGCTTCCACCCACTTGGAGACATAGTCCACAGCCACTAAAATGTACTGGTTCCCACCGGACGGTGGGAATGGTCCCATAAAATCCATTCCCCATACATCAAAGATTTCAACTTCTAAAATGTTGTTGAGGGGCATCTCGTGTCTCTTGGAAATGCTGCCTGTTTTCTGACACGCTGCACAAGTCCTAACAAACTGCACTGCATCCTTGAATAGTGTGGGCCAGAAGAATCCTGACTGTAACACCTTATGCGCTGTTCGCTCACCTCCATGGTGGCCCCCATAGAGTGACGCGTGACAGCTCTCTAGAATCTTTCGCATTTCTGTCTCCGGCACACATCTTCTCACCATTCTATCCGGTCCCTGTTTAAACAAGTATGGCTCATCCCATATGAAAGCTTTAGCGTCATGCACCAGCCGTTTTCTCTGCTGATATGTTGCGTCAGGTGGGAACACCCCACTCACCAGGTAGTTGACAATATCTGCATACCAAGGCAACTCCTCTACCTCTAAGGCCATCAACTGCTCATCTGGAAATTCTTCTTTGATCTGTAGTTGCTCCCCAATATGAGCGTCGGTTTCTAGGCGGGACAGATGATCTGCAATCTGGTTTTCACTCCCCTTCCGGTCCTTTATTTCTATGTCAAATTCTTGCAATAGCAAGATCCAACGAATTAGCCTGGGCTTAGCTTCTTTCTTGTTGAACAAATATCTCACTGCTGCGTGGTCGGTGAATACTGTAACTTTGGTGCCCACTAAGTATGCTCTGAATTTATCAAACGCATATACCAGGGCCAGCATCTCCTTCTCAGTCACGGTGTAATTACACTGAGCGGCATCCAGTGTTTTACTGGCATAGTATATGGCGTGGAACACCTTCGCTCGGCGCTGGCCCAGTACCGCTCCCACCGCATTGTCACTGGCATCACACATCAGCTCAAATGGGAGTTCCCAATCTGGTGCTGTCAATATTGGGGCCTCGACTAACTTCTTCTTTAGCATTTCATAGGCCTGCAAACATGAAGCATCGAAGTTAAAAGGTACCTCCTTCTCCAGAAGGATAGACAATGGCTTTGCAATTCTTGAGAAGTCTTTGATGAACCGCCGATAAAACCCTGCATGACCCAGAAAACTCCGGACTCCTTTCACTGAAACTGGGGGTGGCAGCTTCTCTATAGTCTCGATCTTTGCCTTATCCACCTCCAACCCGCGCTGTGAGACTTTATGCCCAAGAACTATCCCTTCTTTTACCAGGAAGTGGCATTTTTCCCAATTTAGCACTAAGTTTGTTTCCTCACATCGTGCCAATACCCTGTCTAAATTTTGTAGACAAGTGTCAAAAGATTCCCCAAATACTGAGAAGTCATCCATGAAGACCTCCACTATGTCCTCCACCATATCATGGAATATGGCCATCATACACCTTTGGAAAGTAGCGGGTGCATTGCACAGTCCAAAGGGCATGCGCTTGAAGGCATAAGTTCCATACGGGCAAGTGAAGGTTGTCTTTTCTTGGTCCTCCGGGGCGATGGTTATCTGATTGTACCCCGAATACCCATCCAGGAAACAGTAATACTCTTGCTCAGCCAACCTGTCCAGCATTTGGTCAATGAAAGGTACTGGATAGTGGTCCTTGCGGGTGGCATCATTCAGTCTTCTGTAGTCCATGCAGATTCGCCACCCTGTTACTGTTCTGGTTGGAATCAGCTCGTTCTTTTCATTAGTGACAACCGTCATTCCCCCTTTTTTAGGCACACATTGCACCGGGCTTACCCACTTGCTATCCGATATGGGAAAAATAATTCCTGCATCCAACCACTTGATCACCTCTTTCTTCACCACCTCTTTCATAATGGGATTCAGCCTCCTCTGTGGTTGGGCCATTGGCTTGTGGCCCTCTTCCATATATATCCTATGCATGCATAATGCTGGGCTGATACCTTGGATGTCTGACATCTGCCATCCTATAGCCTTCGTCCTTCGCTTCAACACTGCCACTGCTGCTTCTACCTGGGCGGCAGTCAAAGATACAGACAAGATTACGGGTAACGTTTCATTTTCTCCGAGGAATACATACCTGAGGTGCGATGGCAGAGGCTTCAGTTCTAGTTTGGGTGCCTCCTCAATTGAAGGTTTGATGGGCGGTCCTATGACTCTGTTCAAAGGCTCTGCTTCTTTCTTCAACATGCTGACATTGTGCCCATTTAAAACCGTCTCTATCTCTTTTGCTTCCGCATCGTCCACCAACCCTTGGTTCAGTAGCACTCGAGTTAGAGGGTCTGTTATCTCGACCCTGCTCACTGCAGTTGCCGTGTCTAACACTGTGATAGCTGCCAAATCCTCATAGACGGCAGGAAGCTTCATGGCTTTATATACATCGAACACTTCCACCTTATCATGAGCTCTCATGGTAAGCTTCCCCGCTGCTACATCTATCAATGCCCCCCCTGTTGCTAAGAAGGGGCGGCCAAGAATAAACGGGACCTCAGCATCAGGTTCAAAGTCTAAGATGACGAAGTCCACTGGGAAAATGAGTGATCCCACTTGGACTAGTACATCCTCAATTACTCCATCAGGTTTCGCCACTGACCGATCTGCCAGTTGCAGTACGATGGTGGTCGGCTTTGGACTTCCCAAGCCCAACTTTGTGAACATGGAGCTAGGCATTAGATTAATGCTCGCACCTAAATCACATAGTCCTTTTGCATTCACACGAGCACCTATCGTCACTTGCACAGTGAAACTCCCCGGATCTTTCATCTTCGTGGGCAATTTGGCTCCATTCAAGATCCTGGAGCTGCAAGTCTCTGTGAGCGCTACTGTCTCGTACTCAGCCAATTTGTTCTTGTTCGCCACAATGTCCTTCACATATTTAGCGTATTTTGGAATACCCTGCAAAACATCAATCAGTGGTAAATTAATGTGTACCTGCTTCAACAGCCCGATGAACTTCTGAAAGCAGTCATCCTTCTTCTTCTTCTTGAACTTCTGTGGAAAGGGTGGAGGTGGTTTCAGGACTGGTGTACTCTCTTGTGGGGCTGAATTGTGTGTGTCCGCCCCCTCATCTCGAGTCATGTCTGCTTCAACTTCAACCCTCTTCTTAGGTACTGCTTCCATAAGGGGTCGTCCGCTCCTTGTACTGACTGCATTCACCTGTTTTGGGTTGGGATCAGTGTTACTTGGTAGACCCCCTTGGGGTCTAGAATTCATGCTCCCCGCGAGCTGACCCAACTGCCTTTCTAAGTTCTGCAGATCCTGTTTGTTTCTTCGAATTTCCTCATCTTGTCTACTCTGGTTCGCAAGAATCTGCCTCAGTACTTCACTGTCAGTCATACTATTCGGATTCACCTGTTTGGCCTGCTGTTGCGCTTGCGGATTGTAGAATGTATTATTCCCCTGTGGTCTTTGCTGAAAAGCCCCCTGATTAGGTTGCTGCCCTCCCCAGGAGAAGTTTGGATGATTCCTCCAATTGGGGTTGTAAGTGTTACCATAGCCTTGATAACCACCTTTATTTGCATTGCCCAAAGCATTCACTGCTTCTGGATTTGACCCACAGAATTCAGCAGTATGATTGCCTCCCCCGCAGACATCACACCATCCCGGCTGCTGTTGTTGTACCACGTTCACTGGGGCTGGCTGCTGCCCTCCAGTTACCTGCAACTGTTGCTGTCCAAGAGCCAAGTTGTTGAACTGGGTAGTTATCATATTCTGCATGGCAGACATCTGTGCTTGCAGAGCAGTTATGGCATCTATTTCGAGCACCCCAGCTTGCTTCTGAATAGCAGGCCTACTGGATCCTCCATTCCACTCAGGATTCCCTTGTGCGATCCTATTCAGCAAGGCGTACAGCTCCTCATATGTTTTTTCCAATGCTTGCCCGCCTGCAGCTGAATCAAGAAGAATCTTTGTGTTCGGTTCCAGGCCTTCTATGAAAGTATGAACCAGCACTTCATTAGCTTGGCAATGATGTGGGCAGTTTACAAGCAAGGTTTTGAATCTGTCCCAAGCTTGATATAGATTCTCTTCCGGTTTCTGTTTGAAGCTTAAGATTTCACTTCTGAGTTTCGCAGTCTTTCCCGATGAGAAAAATCGAGTCAGGAACTTACGAGCTAGATCATTCCATGAGGTGATAGAGTTTGGTGGTTCTATCTGCAACCATCTCCTGGCGGCTCCCAACAACGAGAACGGGAAAAGGGTCATTCTGACATAATCTGTATTCACCCCTACCGGAATGAAAGTGTCTGCAATCTCCAGGAAATTCTGCAGATGGACCTGAGGGTCCTCATGCGGTAGTCCGGTAAACTGTCCAGTGGAGTGCAGTAATTGAACCATGTTTTGTTTCAGTTCCCAGTGACCTCCGGGCTCAGGTTTCACGAAACAGCTCGTAACATTAGTAGTCCGTGGGATTGCCACGTCCCTCACCGGGCGCGGTGCTGCCGGTATCATAGGATTTCCGTCAGCCATTGATTTCCTTAGCGGATTTCTGTTGGTGTCGCTGATCTCACGATCCTCTTGTGCAATAAGTTCAAGTGGAGGTGTTTGAAATAAGACCCCTGCTCTCCGTTTAGACTGTCGAAAGCACGACTCCTGACCCTCCAGTTTAGTGCTCACTTACCTGCAATATAGGCAACACTAAGATCAAATGCAGTGAGCACACACAGCACAATACTCAGCAAATTAACCAATGTACTTGAAATCCCCGGCAACGGCGCCAAAAACTTGTTGCTTCCCTAGCACACGCAAGTGTACGTGGTCAACTCAAGTAATACAGTGGCTCTTCTACGTTTGAACCAGATGTCGAACCCAAGGGATTTAAAGATTATTGGTTTCTCTTCAAGTTATTATGCTAATTTATAATCCAAGTGAATTGTAATGAGAATGATGGAGAACACTTTTAGTAAACTCTAAAATAGTATGGAATAGCGATTTATCAATTGTAAAGGTGATCCTGGGATTATAACCACAACAACTTTGTGTTTCTTAATCCGTATTTATGCATCTGGATTTCTACTTATTAATTCACAGGGTTTAATTTACCTAACAGGGTTGCACACCTCTGCAGGCCTACTTCGGGTGGCTGCCTACCTACATCGTTGAGCGGGGATAGACGGGTCACCAGAAGTGCATTAAATTTATCATCCTGTATTATGAACTAAGCGAGGTATAAGGGTAGTTGTCACGATTCTCCCTTACACGAACCGAACTAATGACATAGTCAGACACGCTCCCTGTTCCACTGTGTTCTAATTATTCCAACATCTTTCGAATCCAGAATAACTAACCCATTGCCTCCCTAGTTGATCAAGCTAAGAAGTAGTAATAAAAGGGGCGCAGGAATAAAGAGAAAACCCATTATGCATAAACCAAAGATTTAGAAATCACATAGTCTAGGGCTACAATCCCAGAATATGGGAGGACTAGCCCCTCATGTTTTGTCCCCTCATTATGAATGAATTTACACACATGAAGATGCAAGAAACAAAGATGAAAATCCAACCACGTAAACCTAGCTTGTCCTCTCTATGCCTCCTTTTCTTCTCCGCCCTCCAATCACTCCTTTTTAGATCCCCTCCCCCAATCATTAATAGTCTCCAATTTTTCTAAACCCGTAACTCGAATTTCCGCCTCAAAATCGGCAGTCCGCGATGCGGACTAGTGTCTGTCAACCCGGTCCGTGAAATTGCTGACTGGGCAGATTTGCTTCCTCTCGCGTAGCGGTCCGCGACGCGGACTGTGCAGCGCACTGTGCCTTTGTGCATTTTTCCTCTCCTTAATAATTCTGCTGGGCTGCTGCTGTGTCCGCGACGCGGACTACTTTTCTTCCATGCTTTCTGAACTGATCTCATCCTTCCACTCCGCAACGACCTTCAACAGCTATATCTTCATCAATATCTGAAAAAATGCAACCACATGGAGTACTCGACCCCCAGATCAGACAATTAATGATAATCACATAAAAAATGGCTGTTCTCTTTATGTTTACCCTCTGAAACAACTTCTTTTATGGGTTTATTTGGCTAGTTAGGCGTATAAATACGCCTTAGATCAACAGTGGTGGCTAATGACAAAAATGAGCTCGTCCCGCTGAGACCTATCACCAGATGGCGAGCGTGCATGGACTACAGGAAGTTGAACAGATGGACTCTAAAGGATCACTTCCCCATGCCATTCATGGATCAGATGTTAGACAGGCTGGCTGGGCGTGGTTGGTATTGCTTCCTCAACGGGTATTCGAGCTACAATAAGATATCGATCGCCCCAGAGGACCAGGAGAAGACTACCTTCACTTGCCCCTATGGCACATTTGTTTTCAGGAGGACGCCATTTGGACTCTGCAATGCCCCAACCACTTTCCAGCGGTGCATGATGTCCAACTTTTCAGACATGGTCGAAGACACCCTCGAGGTATTTATGGATGAATTTTCGGTAGTGGGTGATTTTTTTGATGATTGTTTGTAGAATCTAAGCAAGGCACTGCAGCGCTGTGAGGAGGCCCAGTTGGTCTTAAACTGGGAGAAATGCCATTTCATGGTCAAGGAGGGCATATTCCTTGGCCATAAGGTATCAGATAAAGGGATTGAGGTGGACAAGGCAAAGATTGAAGTCATCGAGAGGTTGCCACCTCCTATCTCAGTAAAGGCGGTCCGAAGTTTTCTGGGGCATGCTGGGTTCTATCGCAGATTTATCAAGGACTTCTCCAAGATTGCTCACCCACTGTGCAAACAATTGGAGAAGGATTTCAAGTTCCAGTTTAATGATGCATGTCGGCATGCCTTCGAGACCTTGAAGCAGAAGTTGATCTCTGCGCCCGTCGTGGTTGCACCAGACTGGGGTGCCCAGTTTGAGGTAATGTGTGACGCAAGCAGAGTTGTTGTGGGTGTTGTGCTGGGGCAGAAGTGCATCAAAATCTTCCATCCCATTTATTATGCCAGCAAGACACTAAACGAGGCTCAAAGGAATTACACTGTGACTGAGCAGGAGTTGCTAGCTGTGGTGTATGCATTCGACAAGTTTCGAGCATATCTACTAGGCACTAAGGTGATTGTACATACTGACCACACAACGCTCCGGTACCTCATGGCCAAGAAGGATGCTAAGCCTCGATTAATCGGATGGGTGCTTCTACTACAAGAGTTCGATTTCGAGGTCCAGGACCGTAAAGGCACAGAGAACTAAGTGGCAGACCACCTATCAAGGTTGGAAGACGCAGCCCAAGCCAATGAGTGGTTGAGCATCGATGATTCATTTCCCGATGAGCAGGTATTGGCCACTTCTGTGGACTTAGTCCCTTGGTATGTTGATTTTGCTAACTTCCTGGTGAGTGATATTATGCCGGAAGGCCTTAACCCTCACCAGAGAAAAACATGTTTTCATGATGTGCGCAGGTACTTTTGGGATGACCCATACTTGTTCAGAACATGCGCAGATGGGGTCATCAGAAGATGTGTCCCAGAGGCAGAAATGTTGAGCATCCTAGAAGCCTGCCACTCCTCTCCAGTGGGGGGGCATCATGGTGGTGCCAGGACGGCCAAAAAGATCCTGCAGTGTGGGTACTACTGGCCCACCATCTATAAAGATACCCATGACTTGGTGTGAGGATGCGACCAGTGTCAGCACCAAGGAAACATTTCGAGGCGACAAGAGCTACCAATGACCCCTATTCTTGAAATTGAGCTATTTGATGTATGGGGCATTGACTTTATGGGTCCGTTCGTGAGCTCTTTTGGGATAAAGTATATCCTGGTGGCAGTGGACTACGTCTCCAAATGGGTGGAGGCAACAACATTGCCGAATAATGAGAGCAAAAGTGTGGTACAGTTCCTGAGGCAGAACATTTTTGCCAGGTTTGGGACACCCAGGACTATCATTAGTGATGGGGGCTCCCACTTCTGCAACAAATCCTTTCGGGCTGTACTTGCTAAGTATGGGGTACGCCAACATAAGGTTTCCACGCCATATCATCTGCAGACAAGTGGGCAGGTTGAGGTGTCCAACAGGGAAATCAAGGAGATCCTGACCAAGTCTGTGAACGCCACAAGAACGGACTGGGCGTGGAAGTTAGATGATGCATTGTGGGCCTATAGGACAGCTTACAAGATGCCTATTGGTATGTACCCATATCAGTTGGTGTTTGGTAAGGCCTGTTATCTGCCAATTGAGTTAGAGCACAAGGCGCTTTGGGCTCTTAAGGCCCTGAATATGAAATGGAAGGAGGCAGCCAACATGAGGATGGACCAGCTAAATGAACTGGATGAATTTCGCCTCCAGGCCTACCAGAGTGCTGCCCTATACAAGGACAAAATGAAGGCCTATCATGACAAGCTTATTGCACCAAGGAGCTTCGAGGTTGGTGACAGAGTACTGCTCTACAACTCCAGGTTGAGGCTGTTCTCAGGAAAGTTAAAATCAAGGTGGTCTGGCCCATATAAGATCGCACAAGTGTTGAATAATGGAGCAGTTGAGTTAGAGACGGATGATGGGCACCGCTTCAAGGTCAATGGGCAGCGCGTGAAAAAGTACTTGGGAGTAGCGAAGGAAACCTCTGTGATTGAGGTTCTCCATCTTGACGAAGTCTGAGTAGTTAAAACAACTCCGTCGAGCCGTGACGTTAAACCAAGCGCTTAATGAGAGGCAACCCATCAACCAAAAAAAAACATTGGCTTATGCTTTACATTAGCTTGTATTTTTTTTTCTCAAGGAAGGATGAACATGGCGAAAGGAAGCATGATCAGGCATGAGGGCGAAGGGAGTGACAACATCGACCAACTTCGTACAAAAGGGGCACCACACGGACCGTTCACACGGCCCGTCTGACTCTAGATGGACCTTTTACCGGTCCGTTTGAGCACGCCCCCAGGTAAGGTTGTCCAAGCCGCCAAGGTAATTCACACGGTCCATCTACACGACCCGTGTGAGCTCGAGCGGACCGTGTAACGGACCGTTTGAGCGTGCGCCTCAGGAACAGTCACGTGTGCCGCCCACGGTAAACGACCGGACCATGCCACGTGGCACGACCCATTTTCCGGAGCGTCTTGGGCCGCGTATGCTTGGGTATTTATACCCTCTCTCCCACTCTTATTTTAACATTCACTCTCTCTCTCTCTAAGCCCCTCTCACGCCCAAAACCTCCCTTCCTCACACCATAAAATTCTATCTCTTCTTACACGATTTGTGCAATCCGCTCACGATCCGTAACACTTCCCTTAGGCAAATTTTTGAGTCCAAGTTCTACTCTCCACTCTCAAGTAAGTTTTTGTTTTGTGTTACATATTCTTTAGTTGTTGCTTGAATTTTTCTTCTAGTTGTAGTCCATTATGTGATTTTTATGTGTGTATTTGGTTGATTGAGAAGTCTAGGACGCTCTTGGGCACAATTTCTTAAGGATTTGGTAATGGGTTACCCTAAATCACCATTGTTGCATTCTTGAACTCTTGAACATAGGGTCTTTGTGATTTTAGGGTCCTTAAAATTGGGCAAATGTTGTAGGAATGGTGGTACGCATAGTATAATAGCTGATATTGAGTTTTGATGCAATGTTTCTTGTATGAATGTGGATTCTAGAACGTTGGGGGCTGACTGGGGACGACGGGCCTTGTCACGGCACCTTACACGGTTCGTGTGTCACTACACGGGCTGTGTTGTGGACCGTATAGGCCAAGTCCCACCTCTGCACCAAGGCACGCCACACGGTCCGTTCACACAGACCATCTAGCCCTACACGGGCCGTGTGGCCGACTGTCCCAGGCCACTTCACCTCTGCACCAAGGCAGGCCACACAATCCCTTCACACGGACCGTCTGGCCTTACACGGGCCATGTGGCTGTCCGTCCCAGGCCACTTCACCTCTGCTGCGCCCATGGGCCACGGGCCTTTGCACGAACCGTGTACTATTACACGGCCCGTGTGAGGCCCCCGTGTCCGCATACTATCGTCTTACATGATTGAATGTATTAATCCTTGTTGACTCTAATATGCATTCTAGTGCCAAATTCCCTATGATAGACCGGGTGACGCCACTCTTAAGGGTTTTTGTCACTTTATTAACACAGGGGAAGTCTGAGTACCCGTTAGTGTGTCGTCCTAAGCATTCTGACATGACTAACATTTTATTCCTTGTGATGTTTGCAGGTTAATATGGGCCCCAGTCTAAGACCTCGCCAACCTAGGGACGAGCATGAGTCACGTCTCCGGGACTCGATCACTGAATCCTCAAGTCAACACCAGGGGAGTGACTCAGGTGATGACTCCGGAGGCGGGTCAGCTGTGCAGATCACCAACAATGTCTCCCCCACTCCCCTCGCACTACCCGTTCACGTGCAGTGAGATGCTATATAGCTTCACAATCTGAGGAGGAAGCTACGGAGGTAGGAGTGGAGGGGGAAGATGCCCCAGAACAGGAAGACAAGGCCGACACTCCAGACACGCTGGGGGTGAGGATGACATTCTGATCCTCCGTGACAGCGACGACGAGGCTACTCACCAGGCGGTGGCCCAGACTTCTGACCTGGAAACCGCCAAGTGGCTTCTGGTCTTCTTGCGTAGACGGTGGGCAGTCCCCGGGGCAAAAGAAATCTATGTAAATGGCATCACTAAAGGCTCCGGGGGATATCAGGGGAGGCCGATCATTCCGGAGATGCGAGTCCTTGTTGACAAATTGGATGCCATCCCTGAGATACGCAATGCATTTGCAGCTTACCAGTTCGGGTAGATGGCCAGCCCTCCCGGATATTATGGGCTTGATATGATTGCCGAATTCTACTCCAGCTACGCTGCCAGTCTACTTGCCTCCATCGAAGGTAACCTGCCCAGAAGAGCGAAGAAGCGGCTTGCAGCTAAGTTGTCCCACCGGGACTATGTTACCATCCGGGTAACTCAGGTAGATATTTCGGCGGACACAATCAACGGGTTCTTATTTGGCCCGGAATACCGTGCCCCACCAGATGGGTTATTCATTGCCAGGTATGTGAACATTACGGAGGAGGTTCGAATGTCTGACCCGTCTGAACGGGCGAAGGAGTTGAAGTGGGTTGCAGCGGAGGCAGCTTGGGTGACTAACCCCAAGATTCCCATTACCAAGGCCTCTCTCACATTTGTCGCGAAGTTCTGGTGGTCGGTGGTGCGGGCCCGATTACGACTCACGGTGAATGACAACACGCTCCAACTCTCTCATGCTTCGTTCGTAGCATGCTTGGTAGCCCGACTTGGTATTAATGTGGGACGTATCATTGCCATGGAGATCAAGGACCGCGCCCTATCGGAACTAGCAGGTATTTCATTCCCATGCTTGATTCGGGCACTCTGCAGGCAGGCACGTGGCCCCACCACCCACTACCTAGATAGAAAGATAGCTCCAACGGGTGTGGTTAACATTGCTATGATCAAGGACATAGATAACCCGTTGTACCACATCAAAGCCCGTCGGCTTGGGCTTCGTACACAGCTTCCTCGGGCTCCTCCTCAGCAACCCTTGTCATTTGAGGAGCACCCTACGGCCCCCCAACCCGACACAGAATCTGAGCAGCCCGGGGGCAGTGGCACAGCGCCCCAGATGCATCAGGGATATACTTATATCCCCTACGACTTTCTAGCCCGAATGGTGACAGAACTGAGACAGACACGGGCGATTGTCGACCAAATGGTGGTCAGGGTGCCTCAAGTGGTGCAGGCTCATGTGCAGCAGGCTGAGGACCGTCTTCGTGCCGACCTATTGGGCCAAATACAGAGTTTGCAGGAACAGGTCAACACTTTGGAGGGCTACTTCCAGAGCATGTTTAGTAGTATGTCCAGTGATGAGATGGCGCATTTGGTGCAAACTGCGTAGGACATGAGAGAGAAAATTGCAGAGCTGACAGCCTGGTATAACAGCACGGTGCCAGCTCCAGCTCCACCACCAGATTCGTTGATATCACTATTCAATGCCCAGGTGGAGCCGAGCCTAACCGAGGGCTGGGGCATGCTACTCGTACCAACTGCTGCCCAGGTACCTCCTCCTGAGGCTTCCGGTCATAAAGATAAAGGTAAGCGCCGCAGCCAGTGCACTAGCCCTCCGGAAGACCCGCAGCGTGAGGAAGCACGGAGGCTGCGCAAGGCATTGAGAGCTCAGCGTCGAGAAGCTGCAGCCCAGGAGGAGCGGGAGCGACTAGCCTATGAGGCTGCATGGACAGGTGCTTTTGGGAGTGCTGTGGGACCAGATGCTGATGTTGTCGACCCGGACCCACCTGTCGGATCGGGCCATGACGACCCGCCTGATGCCTAAGGCGTCTCAGGTATGTTCCACTCCTATTTTTGCTTTAGTATTTGTCATGGTGCAATGAGGACATTGCACTGTATTTTCCTGGTGGTGGGGCATCCTACCCTGACGAGTTTTTCTTGCCATGTTTCTTTTCTCTGAAGGTGTAGTATCTAGTAGAACTGGCATGTTTAGGTTTGTTTTGTTTGTTCTGTTTGTGTAAACATAAGTGTTTATAAGAGTCTATAGTAACCCAATTTTAAAAGAGCAATAATCCAAGAAACTTGTGTGTGCTTGCAGCCCATACTAATTAATTTTGTGATCCTCTTAAAGCACGGTGTACATTATCTAGTTGGCATCTTGAATAATTTTTTTTATTTAATAGACCTTACCCAAGGATCTCACCCCTCTTGAATAATGAAGCATGACTGCGTTGGTTAGTGCTAAATAGTCGGGGATATGTGCCATGTGTGTGGGAGTGTACTTGCTTGAATTCGATTGACGCACTTGTAAGCTAGAACTTGCCTGGTTGGTCCCCTAAAACGATTGAATGAGTGGATTAAGATAGGATCTTAGGCCATTTTTGTTGAGAAGTCACTAAGCCTGAAACGAATCAACCAAATGAAGTTTCTCCCTTTAAAGCAAATGAAGTTTCTCCCTTTAAACCAAATGATTGAGCCTTAATAGACCTTTTCTTTCTTATTACCCAATTTATGTTCCCAATCTATCTGCAGACCTGTACTCAGGCCTTGGTCCCTTTAAGGACATTGTGAACCTCAACCCAGGCCAAAGGCCTAAGTTGAGGGTGGCTTATACTGGCCCTGGTCCTTGAAAAGACATTGTGAACCTCAACTCAGGCCAAAAGCCTAAGTTGAGGGTGGCTATTGTAAGAGAGGCAGAATAATAAAGATTGAAAAGAGTCGAGTAATGAGAAGAAAAGCTGGACTAAAAAAAAGGGAGTCTGGGGCGTGTGAATGAATGAACGAAAAAGGTAACCACGCCCATCCGCAAAGTAAAGTGGTAAAACAAGGAAAACAAAGAGTTTGGGGGGCCGAAAGTACAGGCTGAGTCAAAGCAGGGTCTTGGAACGAAAAGTCAGTCACTTTAATCCTATATATATATACCTCACCCAAGCCCGAGCCTACGTTACAAGCCGTAAAAGCCCTAAAGTGATCCTAAAAAGGTCATTCAAGAGTCAAGGTGGTGAAAATAAAGGCAAGCATTTGGTCTATACTTGTGTGTCGGTTGAAAATCTTTTTTGAGTGTGAGTGTCTACATTCCAGTCTCTGTATTACATTGTTACACTGTGTGTGAGACTTCTTTGTAGTGAGGAGCACTATCACCGAGTTGTTTGGTTGCTATACTAACTGGTTCATCTTTATTCTCGGACTTAATTAGGGCCAACGGGATATGGTGTAGTGCTTAGGTTGATCTGATAAGAGTCCGTTGGGGTGTGAACACATTGCAAGTACACTTTTTGAGCATGAGTTTGATGATTAAGGGATCACTATTTACTTCTTGTTAAGCGCTTGTCTTTGTGCATCGTTATGTGTTTTTTGGTCATCGCTTGAGGACAAGCAATGGTTCTAAGTTAAGGGTGTTGATGAGTCATGAAAATACGACTTTTACGACGCTTAAGACATAGAATTATTATGTGTTCTTAAGCGCTGTTGTTAGTTTAATAGGTGTGTTTTGGATACTGTGTAGGAAAATAGCAAAGGCATGGATTGTTGAGGGAATCACAAGGAACGAGGGGAAAACAAGGCCAAGTGTAGGACCACGGAAGGTCTACACGGGCCGTGTCACGCTACACGGTCTGTGTGACCGACCGTGGCACCACACTTGGTGCAACGAGCAAAAAAAGTGGGAAACAACGTCTCTCGCACAGACAGGCACACGGGCCGTCTACCTTCAGACGGACCGTGCCATGCGCCGTGTGACTGATGTAACTCGGAGAGGCTTTCGTCGAAATCTAAGGAAATTGTGCAAGGAGATTCACACGGATCGGCAAACGGTCCGTCTGCCTCTAGACGGGCCGTGTTGTGTGCCGTGTGAGTGACGTACTCAAAGGGCCCTCGTTGAAAATATCAAAATTTGTGCAAGTGGAGCCACACGGAAGGACAGACGGCCCGTCTCACGCAACACGGGCTGTGTCACGGATCGTGCAGAAGTAGTAGCTGAGTCAGACGGACCAGTTGACGGGCCGTCTAGCCTCAGACGGTCCGTGTAATGGACCGTGTCCTTTGCCGAATCTATTTTTCCTAAATTGTATCAGATTAGTTTTACTTAGTATAAATAGTATATTATTTTATTTCATTAAGAACCTCTGTTCTGACGGCAGAAACAAGAGAGTAAGAGAGAAAAACAATAGTTTGACTTTATAGTACGCGTGATTCATGATTGTGATCATCCTTCGAAGATTGTAACACAGATTCTTGTTCCTTCAATTATAATTCAATCATAATGTTTTCATCTTATTGTTGTGGGCAAATTATCAATATTATGCTAGGCTAAACCCACAACTAGGGTTGTGAGAACCAAGACGATTCAATAAGATAACGCAAACTGGGGTAATTCGTAAGAATGATTATTGCATGTATTGTTAAATTCTTCGTTCTAACTTCTCCTTAATGAGTCGACGCATTAGGGTAAGCCTGTATTCGCTGCATGCCCGAGAGGGATATAGTGATTGGAAAAAGAGTTTAACAACGGAAATTCGGGGTTATGAACCTAGTCTAAGTGCCTGAGACCAAAAGGTGAGGGTACTCTGAGATCAAAAACAAAGTTTAGAATAACATACACTCTGCGACCAAAAGGAGATGAGTGAAATATAACTAGGAAGGACCGAAAGGTGAACTAGGGATTAGCTAAGTGGTTGGATCTTGCATGCACCATTAAGAGCGAGTTTACCAATCCAGTTTAGTGATCGTATTAGACGTCATGTGGAACACAACCCTAGCTTCTCTTTATCTGTTTGAAAACCAGAACAACGTCTTCGTTAGTTACATTACAAAAGTATTTAAATTAAACAAAGCAACCCCCCATTTATTTTATGCATGTTTATCTTGGGAATAGCATTTACATCTGAAAGCTGGTACTAATAGATAAATTCTTACGTGTTCCCTATGGGATCGACCTCAACTCTGGTTGAGTTCTATATTTGACTAATGACCGCTTTACTCTTCTATTGGAGTGTAATTTGGGCGTATCAGACCTCACCATAAAACAGCTGCAAAGAGGGACTATTCGTCCAGTGGATAATTCTCAAACTGCTCGGTCCCTGCATGGTAAGATCATGCAGGCATAGAGTATGCGTTAGTACTTTTGAATGTACTAAGTATGTGGGTATGCAATGCACGTGACTTACCGAACCTGCAAATCCATGTTAGATGGCAAGGGCATATAATAAGAAAGAATATATAAGCAATAGAATTGAATATACAAGTTGTCATGGGATGCGTGATGCGTGCAATGCGGTAATGCTCCTATATAACGGGGATGGACTATAACCGACAAACCAAATCCATGCGAGCTATTACACGAATTGGACCGATTAGGACCTCCCACCGGTAGGGAGAAGATTACTTGCCAAGGGTAATCTACATTGCACCTTCCGACTCTGCTTTTCAGTGGATGGTCACCTTCCTTACGACCCGCTTTTCGGAAGGATTTACAGAGTCAAGGCAAGACATGTCATAATCATATACAAATAGACGAATTACATCTGTCCCTATGTAGGCACATATTTCAAGGAAAGGGAAAGGTCCCCCAATCCATCGGTGCTAAGTCTTACACATCCCACAAGAATATACTTATATATATATATGTGCTTTCAAGAGAGTCAAGTGCAAGTTTCAAAAGCGTTCAAGGCACATTTAGGCTCAACGCCAAATTACAAGATCATATTCAAGATGCCAATGCAAGGAATAGCTCATCTACAAGTACAAGGTGGTGCAAGCACCCAAGATGATCCAAATGCCAAGATTATAGACATACCGGTGATCACCTTCTTGTCATATCCCATGTCTTTCCGAAATTCATATCAAAATTCTTTTTTAGGAAAAAATGGACTTAATCCCACATTTTCAAGATTTCCATGTACCAATGTCACAAATGTGATGCAATGCATAATGTAGGAATGGCATGGGCAATGTAGAGTATATCTAAAACATAATATAATGTAAGACTAGGGAATTCAATAAAATTTATAGAAATAGTAGTAAAATTAGCAATATAATATGAAGTCTAGGAAATTCACAATAAAATTCATATGAAAATAATAGAATAAATCACCCATGCATAATAACATATGTAAGGGAACATGCATGTTCCTAAGTTCATGATCCAAATAGTTCAATACAATAGAACTAACATAACCCAAGATTTGGAGTCTTAAGTAGCACATGCATGGCTCAAACTACCAAGAACAAGTAGTAAAATTCACATGTTTAAAGTTGACAAAGTTCATAAACTAGTTTAAAAGGGATTTTTGGGTCTCCTTGGTTGAAAGGAACCAAGAATCAAAACCCACATACCTGGTTTGGAGATGAACTTGAGGAGGAAATGGACTCAAATGGAGGACCTTGACTTGCCAAATCCTAGAGAGAAAGGGGGAAGTCTTGAAAGAGTGAACTTTAGAGAGAGAGTGAGTGAGAGTGAAATGGCTGAAAAATTGGAGTGTTTAGCTTATATAGGGGGCTTAGGAGGGGTGAGAAATGACAAAATTTCATTGGAATGAGCCAATATTAAAAAAATGCCATTAATGAAACGGATCAGAAATTGGTCCGTCTGTGACATACGATCCAGTATACGGTCCGTGAGGTGTCACACGGACCGTCTACTGTGTCGGGGTCCCATACTTAGAATTTTCGGAGGCAAGATTTTCTGGACTAAGTGTCAAAAGATTGGCAAGTAAACGGACCGTCTGGGGTCACACAGATCATGACCCCGTCCGTATAAAGGTAACCCCACACCAAGAGTTCAGACGGAGGGCCACACGGACCGTCTGGGGTCACACAGGCCGTGACTTGGTCCGTGTGGATGTGGCCCTTAGTATTTCACCAGACGAGAGGCCATATGGTCCGTCTAGTGTCACACGGACCGTGTGGTGGCCCGTCTACCCTCCATCTTCCCGGGTGCCACTTCAAGGGAGGCCACACTGTCCGTGTGCCTTCACACGGGCCATGTAGGCCCTTCCTTGAGGTGATGCCTGGCAGGGCAGTTTCGGGGACCTTGAAGTGACGTCAAGGATCTGGGGCCTTTCATACTTTGTTAGATTATGACTTATTCCTTCATTTATTGAATATGTACCCTTTAGGCTGGTTTGGATTAGTTCCTAGGTTGTTATAGACTCTTGATGTTTTCTTTGACCTTGCTAAGTAGCCTTTATAGCCTATCTTTCATGCCAGTAGATGATAGATCTGATTCTTCCAAGTACGCTTCTCTCCTTCTCCTCTTTATCTTATATATCTCAATTATTATTTATTCTATCTATATATTATCCAGTTACTATTATTATACATCCTTGTTTTCATGTTATATATATACTTACTTTATTTGTGGAACTCAGTCAACCTATACTTGTTGAGTACTATTTCTTTGCTACTCATATTTTACTTCTTCCCCCTCCAGATCATATTGTAAGTCCCCTTATTGACTTTTTTTTATGCATAACTGTTATTGATTTTTGAGATTGGGATGAACTTTAGGCGTTCGGAGTTGCCGATTTTTAGCCTGTATTGTTATTGTTTTATGTAAAAGCCTTGTACTCATATTTTGGGTACTAGAAGCTTGATTATTAACTGATGTCAGGTCTTGGAGTGGGTTCCTGTATATTATTTCTTCAGTCTTATATTTCTTCTCCTAGTTTTGACCACTTTTACTTCTTGTGGATGCATTCCCTGGGATAGTCCATTGCCTCTGGTTTCCTATGGGTTAAGCTTACTTACCAGTGAGTTGTGGTTGGAGTAGGTGCCATGATGGCCTAAGAGATCGGATGGTGCTAGAAAATAAAGACAAAACCCTTCAGGAAGGATTATCTGGGTGTATAGGCAAGTTAATGATTGACACATTCTATTAGAAAGAAAACTTTGCGAGCAAAGAAAGTTGAAAAGTTATCTTCAATTGTTTTAGCTTATGACACATATTCTTCAGAATTTTTAAAGGCATCATCTGGTCCACTGATCTGAGTTTAAGAGTGGCAACTTGAATCCTTTCAATTGGCTATAGTAGTTCTAGAAGAATTGAAGATTGTGCCTAAAGTAACCAAGAAACTGGACATTTCATCTTTAAGCAATACCACAAAGGCAAGGACCCCCAACCAAAAATCAAACAACTTAACCCTCTGTTTGGAGTTGTGTTCATAAGCATATAATTTCTTGCTAATCATGATTATTTGACCCTCAAAAGTGTCACAAAACTCAATTACATTAACAAATTCTCATATTATCTTTCCTAGAAAAAGAATGTCATATCATCTATATCGGTACACCAAATGAAAACCTTTCTCACTATTTTACAGAAGCATTGATTACATTGACAACATATAACAATATTTACTATCAATTTATGTGTCCAGTAGACTGAACACATATAACTTAGACTTTTGAGTTGGATAGTTAATCTCCCAAGTCAGCTTCTTAAGACATTCTTTGATGTATATACTACTAGAAATTTGATCTATTGTGACGGTTCAAATACCATCACTACCGTCGCCATACCCTATGCCCATGGTTTAGATGCGCGCCACAACTGATTGCGTAGCAATAGATCTATTGCCATGGTTATTTCCAATGATTGCTTTAATCATCGTAATAAGGGTATCTATGGGGACGGTTCTCTGTAGAATTAATTGGCTATGGTTTGTACTATATTAGTACGGTTAACAACTGTCGCAACGAATTTTATATTTATGGTTCTTTTAACTGTAGCAATAGATATCCCTATTGCTACGGTTTTTGCTATAGGAAATTCGCCACGGTTTACACTGTATTAGCAGGGTTATAAACCATCACAATAGGACTTATAAAACAATTGTTATAACCGTTGCAGTAGAATCTATAAACTCAGTAGGATTAAGCGTCGCCATAGATACTAATATTGCAACGATTTGTAGCCGTGGCAGTAGAATCTATAATTTCAGCTCGACTAATTATAGCCATAGATATAACTCTTATTGCCACAATTGTGACTAATGCTGTTTATATTGAGTTGTCATAATAATTTTATAATAGAAAATGCAGAAATTGATCATGAGAAGAAACTTTACATTACTAAAATAATAATTCAACAAGATCGATCCATAGTGTTGCTAATAGCGATAAAAGCAAAACACATGTACATAAGTATGTTTTAACTATTACAAAAAGGTAAAAATACATGCACCACATTGATTTCGATCTTCAAAAATAAAGGACTTTTGGAACATAGGCAAAGTGAGAAACCCAAGTCGGTTCCTAGCTAGCAAAGCACATTGTCTAGGTGAAGTCATCAGCACGCAGCACTTTAATTCATCCATCCCCTTCTTTAATTTCATCACGCTACACTTTCATCCCCTTCTTCAATTTTATCACGCATCACTATCATCCCCTTCTTCAGTTCCATCATCTACATACAATAAATGGTTGCAAACCGGCAATTCATTTCTAATAACCCCAACAGAAAGATAGAGAGGCTAAAGTATACCAGAAATCTCACTTAATTGTCTAGAAAAATATTATCAAATTGAGCAAAGGGATGATAGGCCAAGTTAAAGAATTTGTCTGCAACTAATCTGGACTGCCAACAGAAACAAGTTCAATCCCAAAATAATATGCTACTTGTTTCATGATTCAAGTGAAAAGCTAACAATCATGCTCATTACAATCCCGACAGCCAAATTCAATTTCAAGACGAAACACATGATTAGGGGGCTAAATTTTGTTCACAACTCAACCAAGCATCTACCCAAGCAAGAAATACATAATCACAATATATATTAAAACCAACTTATAGATTTTCTGTAAAAAAGAAGAAAGAACTGCCCCACTCTCCTTTTTCAAATTTCCATTCTTTCACCTTGCCAATGGGATGTCAGTTGTGGCTTTCCTGTACTGTTTTTCTCTTTTTCATTTTTACAATTTGTTCTTACCTAGAAACTCACTATACCAATGATCTAAGGAAAATAAATGTAAATTTTACTTGATAATTGATCTGATCTAGAGCATACATTTGTGCTAAATCAGTTTCTGGCCATGGTCCACAACACATCTCAAAACAAATCTAGGAAGTATCTATGATGACATATGCTCTAGAAAGGCCATAAAAAAACATCAGATAACAACCAACATTATGGAATTCTTTCAACACTATTGGCTGGGCAGATTTCATCTTTTGCTGAGAAACTCAAATTATTGAAAGTTAAGCTCAAGGAATGGAACATGACTTCTTTTGGACAATTGGAAATTCTTCGTCCTTAACAGGATTCAACAACTATATTCAGCAGTTGTATTTGTCTAATTATATTATTTTGAAACTGGGAACAAAGAAGTTACAAGTTAAATTATCAAAATACTCATTTAACAATATTTTTACCTTTTAATCAAAATGTCCATCTAACTATCATGTACTGGCTCCATTCTATAATCAAGATTACAACCCTGTCACTAACAACCAGGGTTCCAGTATAATAATACATCATAACAGCAGAGTCACGGTGCATAGTCAAGAGCACCATCGATAACTACTTTCGTAGAATGTAGAATGTTTCCCCTAGTACCAGACAACCTAACAGGTATACAAATAGCCAAGTAGGTATATATATCAACAGAAGCAATATCGATCATGTCTAGCCATAAACAAGTACATAACAATAGCAATATTGATCATTTCTAGCCATAAACAAGTACATAACAGTCCAGAACAAGTTACAGGCATCTAGGATAACCATAGACAACCCAATAACTAAGTACGACCGGTATCCAGAACAATTAGTATCAATAGAATCATATGAACAGGGTGTAAAAACAGTATGGAATATGGCTAACAATCAGCCCTAAGATATACATATCGCTAGTGACATACTCCTCTTACAGATAAACAAGAGTCAAGCTAGGTGTATGTATTGGTCACATGGCAAAGAAAACTAAAAGATGACATTAACATCAAGGAATCTCATAGCAACAACATCAGGGGTCGCAATAGAAAAATAAACAAGAAGAACATAGAGTCGCAACCAATAAAGAAATAATGTTCCAAGAAGAAGAAGAAAAAAAGAAGAAGAAACAGTCAAAATAGAAAATTACTAACACTAACCTTGTTCTGTTGCTTGTGCAGAAGCAGCTTCTCGTTGTGATGGAACAGACAATGTTGCTAGTATGTTAGGGTCAATTAATCCTGCATGTTGTAGTTGTGCAATTACATTGATAATAACTTCTTGTCCCATAGTTCTCTTTTGTTCCTTCATTTGTTTCTCAATGTTTTGGATCCTTTCTTCCATTTGTTTCACTACACCATTTGTCGCATTTAAAGTTGGTTCAGAATTGCCAACTATTTTCTTCAAAGTTGTCTTTGTAACCCCCTCTCCATATAGTCTTAGACGTCCAGGGTGTTAAGGACCCATGACGGCTGAAATTGAATCAACAGAGTGGCCATTTGCACTCGTTTGTGCTTCAATCCTCCATTTCTGCCTAACAAAGCATATCCAATAATCAGAGTCTTGTATATAATCCTAAATAAATAATCAATCTCATAATAAATCTATTAATATACAGTATACAATTTTACTAGCAGTGCTTTCGTAGGAGGCCTCGTACACACAGTTAGGATTCCTCGTTCTTGTGACCACAAAGAGCTCCTTGGATGATTTCCTTATCTTTTTCCTAGTCACAAGAAAATTGATATTTGAAATTGCTTAAATGTTAGATTAATACTAGATAGTAAATAAGAAAACACACCAATCTATTACGGATTACATCAAAACTCTTTTTGCAGACAGTGTGTGGATTCAACAGCTTTTTTCGATTCTTAGTATTTGTTTCCGACATCTTCTGCAAATAAATGAATCAGTAATGTTAGTTAAGTGATATGAATGTCATATAATGTTTTGAAAAAGAAAGTATTTGGTTCAGCATTAATGAAAAAATAAAATATTGCAACAGCAACAATATCACAGAAGATATCAGGAAAAGAATGAGCTGAAAATTTTAGATTCTGAACTGCATTTTACCAGGAATTTCTCGGACTTACAATATTTGAGGAGTTCTCTAAACTAACATTCTGAAATATGGCAAGGCTTTTTTGACATTCGAACTTCATCATTGTCATATGGGTCATAATAAGTTCTCTTCAACTCAGCTCTATGACTTCTCCAAGCATCTCGAATTGTTACCAAAGCCCAAGTTTTTGCAGCATCAGGAATATTGTATTTCTCCTACAATTTGGTATCATCAAGTTATCGAAGAAAGTAAAATTGCTTTAAGAATAATTAAATATTGGAAAGTCCAAACCTTGGTTTAATACCAAAAATCTTTTTTAGTATTTATGTCCCTCCAATCAAATATATCAAATGGACAAAGGGTCGCATTTCTTGCCAATGTTCCTAGGAAGCTATTTAGCTCTAATACGTCATCTTTAGTAGGACCAACCGGTTGATTAAAAGTATTCAATAGGATCAATTTACGCTCTTGTCGACTATCTACTTTAGGCATCATCGTTCTACCTCTCGTATTTTTAGTAAGAACGCCTTCAGCTATAGGAAAATATAAGAACTTAGAAATCATGAATGAAATAAGTAAGTTCCTAAGCTTATATGTTACCTTGTTCTTCAGGTTGTTCATCCATTGGAGGACTGATAGAATTCCTTTGCACTTGATCCTCAACAGGTTATTGCTCAGAAGGATGATCCTCGAAAGTTTGTGCCTCGATAGATTGTCCATTTACTTCAGACTGTGGAGTTACTGGTTGTTTTTTAATTAATTTCAGCAGTTGTCCTTTCTCTGACTCTATAGCTTCAACTATTTCATTTGTTGTCAATAACCGTCGCTTTTTATTTGTTTAGCATGTGCCTTATATTTTGCTTTTTTATTCCTTTTTGAAGACTCTTGTTGACTCATCACTATCAAAACCTGCATAAAAATAAGAGTTTGTTGACTCATGACTGTCAAAACCTACATAAAATAACAGTGATAAGTTAAAATCTAACAGAGAATAGATTTTCAATCATTCAACAAAGAAGTTTTGCTAGGGAAATATGAATAACAAACAAGGGACTCAAGCTGAAATTGATTTCTTAACTTGTAGTATTTGAACTAGTTTACAATATAACTTTATTTATATAGCCATCACATAGTAACACCATCAAGCTGACTCTTCAAGATCAAAGCGTAATATCACCTATGCACCACCAATCAAACGGTCAAGCCCAAAAGAAATCTAAAAAGGAAATGCAGATCAGTCCATCAGTGCTAAATACCTCAGGTATCCTATTTAAGAATCTTCCTTTTCACAATCCTTACAATATCATTCAGAGCACAATTAAGAAATACCCCTAAAAAATGAAGAAGAGAATGTATTTGAACTAGTTCAGTAGATCCTTAGTCAATCATCGGCCTCCATCCAATTCCAATCAGTATCATCGAAATCATCTTCCTCTTCCGATTCTTCCCAAGGTACATCTTGTGAATGATGTGAGATGGAAGATGCATTAATGATATCAACTGGGAGATCTTCTCTCGACCATCTAACATCTACATCAAATAATCTTTCTGAAGTAACGATATCATCATTAGTTTCCCTCCAAA
The DNA here is from genome assembly GCA_029948455.1 of Solanum rostratum. Taxonomy (NCBI): domain Eukaryota; kingdom Viridiplantae; phylum Streptophyta; class Magnoliopsida; order Solanales; family Solanaceae; genus Solanum; species Solanum rostratum. Next base: position 37,152,341 of record CM057050.1, on the reverse strand, counting down.
ATGTTTCTTCAATATTAGGACAGTTCTCTTCCTCCAGATCATACAAATCTATGGGAACTTTATTTCTTGCATAATAAACATTTTTCTCAATTGGGTCTTCCACATAAAAAGCTTGATGTACTTGACATGCTAGTACAAAAGGATCATCCATACAACATTTTTTATTAAAGTATACTCGAGTTAAGCCATATTCATCAACTTCATTATGAAACCAATCACATTTGAAAAGTACAACACTAAAACAACTCCAATAATCAATCTCAATGATGTCCTGATTAATTCATTAATAGATAACCATTCCATCGACAAGATTTTGATCCCTAGCACTAGCAAAATTATTTGTTGTTGCTGACAAAGGCTCTCCACTATTTTGAGTTTTGCAAGGAGCATCCCATGTCTTCGTATGGAAACGATATCCATTAATGAAATATCCAGTATATGTTTTAGCCACAAAATTAGGCCCTTTGGAAAACCATCTTAAATGATTGGACACTTTAATATTTTTAACTTTTCCCCTAAACCAAGCATTGAATTCTCTATTATGGATCTGTGCTTTTACCTAGGCACTTCCTCTGATACGATTATCAACTAAACTCTTATATTCCCTGCAAGCATGTATTGCAATTTAATCAATATGTACTTATTAATGAAATTCAAAACACATTAATCATAACATATAAATGAAGTTTCAACTCTTACTTGATTAATGTGTCAACTATTTCATCACTGGTATTAAACAAAGTGTATCGATGTGCTTCAGACCACTCAACATGCTCCATATTAAAAGTCTTGCCTTTTCTTTTGTTCTTACTTCCGATTGGATGCCCTATTTTAGAAAATAAAGGTGAAACATCATCTTCCGCTATTTGAATGTCCTCATCATCCTCAACTTGGTACTTACTAAATCTTGTCTTCACCCCATTAAGTAGGTATCTCGAACAAAAGGTCAAACACTCTACACCTTTACAACCCTCTACTATGATCCTTGGGGATTTTTTTGATTACGAACAAGCCCCTTGTATTCACACATATTTCTTCCAGAAAAATACATCCAACGCAAATGAGTCGGACCCCCAAGCTCAATTTCATCTACCAGATAAATAGACAAAAGTGACATTATATCAAAATATGATGGATGAAAAATCATTTCAAGCTCACATTGTATATCAACGATTTCAGCCTTCATCCTATCAAGATCCCTTCTTCTTCTGACCTTATTACATATACTTTTAAAAAAGTTCCCCAACCTAATCAAGACTTAAGACACATTCTTGGGTAACACTTTCTGGACTGCACTCTGGATCAAGTAATGTAGTATGAAATGAGCATCGTTGACTTTTATATCCTGATACTTTCAGCTCTTCCATTTGCACACGATTTGATATATTAGAGGCACACCCTTTCGGTAATTTGGCATCTTTTAAAACAGTGCAAAATAGTCGTTTCTCTTCTGGTTTCATAGAGAAACAAGCTTTAGCCAGATGAATATTTCTAGTATCACAATCTTTCATTGGTTGAAGCTCTATGCATATCCCCATATCACGCAAGTCATAGCGCGAATTTATATGATTTTTGGACTTTCCAAATATATCCAATAAAGTCCCAAGCAAACTATCACAAAAATTTTTCTCTATGTGCATTACATCGAGATTGTGCCTCAATTTATTGGTTGCCCAGTATGGTAATTCAAAAAATATGATTCTTTTCATGAATCATCATTCTTTCATTTTTTTGGCCCTTCCCAAAAACATTACTGAAATCACGAAGTGCTTCAAACATTTGTACAAACCGATAAGGGCATAGGTGCACATTTATGCTCCTCTTTACCATCAAATAATTTTTTATCTCTTCTAAAAGGATGATCAAGAGTTAAAAATGCACGATGACCCATGTAACACATTTTACGACTATATTTGAGATATTGGGAATAAGTATTATAATTGCAAGTGAGGCATGCCCATCTCCCCTTGGTGCTCCATCCCGAAAGCATTGCTAATGCTGGAAAATCACTAACTGTCCACAGTAAAGCCGCACGTAACATAAATGTTTGGTTAGCTACAATATCATATGTTTCACTCCCACTTCCCATAGTTCTTTCAACTCCTTAATCAGTGGTTGTAAGTATACATCAATATCATTTCCTGGAGATGATGGACCTAGAATAATCATTGACAATATTATGTACTCTGACTTCATGCACATCCATGGTGATAAATTGTAACTCACTAACATAACCGGCCATGTGCTGTGGAAAATGCTCATAGTTCAGAATGGATTGAATCCGTCACTTGAAAGACCTAATCTAAAATTATGAGCATCATTTGCAAAGTCAGGGTGAAGGGAATCAAAATCCTTCCAAGCATCTCCATCAACAGGATGTCTTAAATTTTCATCTTTGGGTCACTCGGTATAATGCCATCTCATAGCTACAGATGTTTCTGAATACATGAATATTCTTTGAAGCCTAGGCTTTAAAGTAAAGTACCTCAAAACCTTCACCAGGATTTTAGTGACCTTATTTGTAAAGTCATTTCGAACATTCTTCCATCTAGAAGGTCCACACACAGAGCAATTATCTAAATTTGCATTGTCTTTCCAAAATAACATGCAATCATTAGCACATGCATGAATTTTCTCATAATGAAGACCCAAATCTTCTATCACCTTTTTTGCCTTGTAAAAATACTAAGTAACTGAGCAAATGGAAATGTCTCTTTTATCAAGTCTAACAAGTCTGAAAAGGCTACATCACTCAATTTGTGAATGCATTTAAACAAGTACAATCAGATGGTGAATCTCAACTCAGAAAAATTTTACACCGCGAATACAATTCTTGTTTTCCATCCTCTACTATTTTAAAGAATTGTTTCGCATCTTCAAATGTTCCCTTTTGAACTCCTTCATGTCTTAGGTGATCTTCTACATTTTGAAAAGTATCATGAAGTAGTTTACCAAAATCATACTGCATTTTTGAAGTTTCATCATCATTGGTTGGTTGTGGCATATTTCTTGAGGAAAAACCTTCTCCATGAAAAACCCATTTGATGTATCCATGAACACATCCATGACAAATCAAGTGATCCTCCGCTACATTTCGACAATGCCAATTACGATTAAAGCCCTTCTTACAAGGACACAATATTTCATTTCCTTGGGAAGCTTGTTCAAATGCCTTATCAAGAAAATCATTAACTCCATGAATATATTCATTGGTGGATCTTCGGAGATCCATCCAACTTTTATCTTTAGTTTCCATTTGATATCCTACGTAAATGACCAAAATATTATAGCCAATAAATTAATTAGAACATAAATGAGTAAGTAATGCACCAAGGATGATTGATAATATGCCTAAAATAGTTCAAGATAAATATGATGCAAAATGATGAGGTAGGGGGATGCACAAGAAGACCTATATAGTTTAGACTTTAGACCCATAACATATTAAAGCTATTGAGCAGGAATGGACAGAGAAAAATTTGACTAAGCAAATGAATAAGAATCCTGACAGCAGCCACAAGTATCGAACTACCGACAGATGTGTTTACAGACAGTATGATGGAAACAAATGCGCTTAATTCTTCTCATTCAATTCAGGAAAAGATAGATATCATTGACTAATACTCTCTCATAAAATCAGTCAGATCAAATTACAATAGCACCAAAATAGAAAGGGGAAATGACAAGAATAATTAGACATAAGTTCTTCCATTTCACTAGGATATAACACTTAAAGCACAAGCAGTGTTTACATACATTGTGCTTAATGAGATCTTCATCTTTTGTTATCGCCAACATGTGAAATCTATTAATATCCGATTTATAGATAACTTGATAAATAGAGTGTATAAAGCAAAAGAAAGCCAACATCCAAACTAGCAGACATTTGTAGAAGCTAGTGGTAAATGTTACCAGTAAAATGGATATCGGTTTTGGACAAAAAGACCATTGTCAATAAACTTTGCCAAATATCTGGATAATTGATTCTTGTTAAAAAGGTAATAGACATCCATAATGACTGTGAAGCTTTAATACCAAAAGTTCTATTCACCACACTGATTTTAGGTGTCATTCAATTTGTTTCTCTTGTTCTCCTAATATCTAACCAGACACAGAAGTCCATAGGATATTCTGTTAGCAATTGAGGTCTTTTTCTCTAAAGAGCCAAAGATGAACAAAATATCAGTGCCTTTCATGGGAAAAATGCAAGAAGAAGAACTGTTACAGGAGGTCAACAATGCATTGAAGAAAATTTTCAGATTCTTCACTGGAAACACCACAATTACAAACGAATACTTTCTACCACAACAACTACTACTATGCTCAACAAACATCTTAAACCATTTAAAACCATTGACATGATTGAAACATAGTCCTCATCAACCTTCATTTTCCAAAGAGAAGGAACCATGGTTTTCTTTCTCTCGGTTGGAAGGGACACCAGAGAACAAAAGAGAATTTTTTAGAACAGAATAAACTCCGAGATCAAGAAGAAAAGGTGATATGATCCATTGTGTACCTTATTCGCTATTTCCATATACAAATATTCATCAATAAATAGTGTCATCCTCCTTCTTTTGACGCCAGGAAACATTTTTCCTTTTTGAACAAGAAATAGGCTCTTGCAATCACATAAGATTCCAACATTCTGAAAGCATTTTATAAATGCAATCCGTCCAATTACAAGAACAGAAAAAACAAGAATGTACATTCCATTTCACTAAGATATAACACTTACAACCAAGACTCCAATTTATGCTAGTCTCCCAAAACACAAATGGCTGTTCCACTAATATCGCAAACATAAATGAGAAGACAAAATGTTAAAGCACAATAATAAAAGATGAATATCTCATTAAGAACAGACATAATTTTATAAATCAATAACAAGCAAAATAAAAATGAAGACATACAACAGAAAACTAAAAATAAGAATTTCACTTGTAAAACTAAAACCAATTGATTTTATGGCCGACCTAAATTAGAACAAATAACACAGATGTGCCCACTAGAACAAACAACACAGGTATGACCTAAATTAGAACAAATAACACAGATACAACCTAAAATATCAAACTTTTAATTATTTTTTTAAAAAAACTATATGAAAACTTTGAAATATTGGACGACAAAGGGAGAGAACTTAAAAATAGTACCTTATATGCAAAAGACCACTGAAGCTTCACATTGTAGAAAACCTTGGTATCACCATTGACCACTGGAGATGCGAACAAGCTTTCCGACAAGGGGAGCTTTACCGATCCAAAGAGAGCTTTCCTGAAAGATGTTCAAAACACTTTAATGGAATTTCAGATTTTGAAAAATATAGTACATGCACTACAAATTAGAGATTTTGGGGACTTAGAATCAAGAAATAGGCAGAGAAATAAAAAATAGTACCAATGGAAGTTTATTGAAATTTCTGTTTTTCAAAAATAGTACATGCACTACAAATTAAAGATTGTGGGGACTTAAAAATAAAGAAATAGCTAGAGAAATAAACAAATCTTACCAGTGGAGGTTTAGATTCTTGTCTGAGATGCCGACCCGCCTTGAACACTTTCAGCTCCATCAACAAATCTAGCTAGATGTAGTGAAGATTAAACCTCAAATGATCTTAAAAATCAAAAAACACAGAGAGAAATCACAGCTTTGATCTTCAAGAAACCCTCGCTTAGCTTCTTGTATAGGGAGTAAAAGTTTTGGGAAATAATAAGTAAAGACACAGCTTCGCGGGTTATAAAAGTTAGTGGAGGGAAATATAATAAATTATTTTGGGGAAAAATAGAAGTTTGTCGGGTTTGTCTAGAAAACTGTCGCCATAAGTACTCTATTGCTACAGTTAAAATAACTGTCGCAATACAAAATATATAGCTACAGTTTAAGGGATAATACCACGGTTTATTTTAATAATCTTCCTATCAGAACCAAATATATATTACTACGGTTATAACTGTAGAGATAGATCATCTATTGCTACGGTTGAATAACCATCGCCAATTAAGCGTGGCGATAGATCAAATTTCTAGTAGTAGGTGATTCCTATTTACATATAGTTAAATTTGTTCTTGCTTCTTTATATTCTTCTTATATTTTATCAAATTAAGTGACATAAACAAACAACAATGTCGGGCACAACACATCTAGTCTATCCATATAAGTGTGAGTTACTTCGTAAGGCGAAGAGTATTACAGTAAAATTGAGGCTCTTAACTTTCAAGTGTAATAAGGAAAGACAACCACCTTGACATGACTTTCCTTCTTCACTCTTCCTGGGTTGTTTTCTTCTTACTCCTCGTTATCTTTTACTCAAATTTTTTTTGTTAAATCGGGAGCCATTATTTTCTCTCGCTACCTATGTATTAAACCGGCCTGCTTCTCTCTCCGATAGTTAATCCACCGGAGAAAAATCTGTGGTAAGTTCTCCGTTCTCCCTCCTCACCAGTTTTTTCTCTACTTTGTCCCTTAAATTCATTTGTGTGGAATAAAAAGTTATTCTCTCTCTTTGCCTAAAAACCATTAATCTTCTTCTCTACTTTTCCTCTTCCTCTCTTTTTCTTTCTCTCAACAATGAGAGATATTTATTCTAATATCATGCTTTCACTAATTTCTACCATTTTTCTTGAATACTTTTTAATTAACCCTCAAAATCAGATGAAAAATGTAGGTAAAATATTCAAAAACCAACTTAAATTTTAATTATTTATTACTATTTTCTTAATTTCTCATAAAATTTGACATAGAAATTTGCTATTGAGAGTGTTTCTATGGAATTAGGAGTAACAGTATCTTTGCTACAAAAAAGATTGTTAATAGTAAAAATTAAGGATATCTCTTCTATTAATTCCTTACTTTTAAAGAATTTATCAAATTTTCTTATGGCAATTCTCAAGATTCTTCTATTTTGGCTCTTCTATCAACTAACTTTTAAAGCTCTCACTTTTAATCATCTTGAAAGAGAAAATAAAGCTAGACAAACAGTAGCTTTTAGTGACTACATTAAAAGTGAAGCCCTCAATGTTTCAAATATAAGGCAAGTAAAATGGGATTTCCTTGACTAGTGTAGTGTCAATATGCCAATTATAACTACATATTGTCACGCCTTGGAGGGCATTTTAGACGTGGCTGACACTTAAAAATCATTTATAGTTTCTCAAGCGAATCACTTGGCCTAATCATATCATCAATCATATAGTGGAAGACTCAATTCAAAAGTATAAGTAAGATATAGTGGGATAATCAATCAGCACTAAATGGAATAAAGATTTAAACTAACAATCTAATTCCAAGTGAATACCCTATCATAAGAATAATTTGACATGGGACAAGTCAAGTAAATAAGAACATCAAATCAATCCATCTCTCTCTATGAAGCCTCTAACTCTTGTGTCTAGATGATGCCAATAGCAGGTCCATCGTTACCTTCAAGAAAAAAAGTACTCTAAAAATAGTAAAGACATAATAGAGAATAGAATGCCTCTGAAAGTTAAAAGGTCTCACCATTGTCGGGAATGGAATGGATCTCAACGGAGTGCTTATTGATGATTTTTAGCACTTCTATCTGCATCATAAAACGATGTTGCTCCAAGTGGTATTAGTATATGGAATGTGTTGTATGTAAAACAGCTAAAAAATAGTAAGCTTAAAATGGACTCAACTCAAGATGATAATGAAACTCAGTAAAACATCACAAATCTAAAGTAATAATGTTTTAGGGAATATACTCAAGGATATACGATGCAATCCAATCATATCGAGTATTAGTATTTCCTAATTTGGGAGTTTCTCTAATCAACAATCATCACCTATGAGCCGGTAATGATACAACGAAGCGGTGTCGTTACCTTATTCATCCAATATGTTACCAGAGTAAGGGACATCATGTTAATGAATCCATAATTAATCACATCAAGTCCTCTTATAGGACTATAGAAAAATATTTTATTTTACGGTTCAATCCTCTCCTATGATGGCTATGCAATTATTTAGTTTGAGTTATTATTTACTTTTACTCAATTTGGTGCTCGATACTCCTCCGAAGACTCAACATGCTCATAAAACTCCAATCAATCCCGTAGGTTAACTCGCTTAATTAGTCTCATTGGACTCTTATCAAATTCAGTCGTTTCACAATCAGACCTTTCAACCAACTATACAATCATCCCAATCACATATTCTTAGAGTAGTTTAAAGATATGCATTTATGAATGACATTTGATTTTCTTTTTAGAAAATATGAAAGAAACCTAGGGGACTTATGGACTCTCAACTCCTCTATGACCATCTATGGGGCACATGAGAGTACAATCTCATGCGTTAGTTTAGCGTTACATACCTGGTGTAAAGATTTCAACAATCAACTCTCAAGAATCCTCCTCGAACTTCTCAATTTTATGCTCCTCTTCTCTTTTCTTTAGCCCTAGTCTCTTTCAACAACATAGAAAGGACTTAGAATGGGGTATAGGACCCTTTTTATACTCAAATTGACCTATTTTGATCGTGTTTTGAGTTTAGGAGGGGTCGAAAAAGGTCTAGAATGCCTCTCATGAATTAGAGAAAAAAATTCCGGTTCCGAAAAGCCAGTCCACGATGTGGACTGGGCACGCCTGTGTGTATTTTTTCGAAAAATTAAAAAATGAGTTTTCCGAATCCCGTAGAATTTTTTTTAAAAAAAAATAAATAAGTGTGGTCTGTGACAGGGGTGCGTCGCGCCTCTATCACATACTTTCACTATTTCGATTTTTCACATCGAAAATTTATCTTTTGATCCGGTTGCTCTAAGAATCAACCGAGACCATTCTCCCACGCATTTTTTTATGTTGTGTGCATAACGTGTCTTCCCATGCTCCGATGAAAATTTTGAGGCCGAATATGTGATCAACATGAAAAAATGATTGGGACAGTGGTCTCGGTTGATTTTTAGAGCAACCGGGTTAAAAGATAATTTTTCAATGCGAAAACATTTTCGGTGAGGGTGCACGAGAGGTTTGCGATGCAACCATTTATTATATACTCCACCAGCGTAAAATGTATAACTTTCATTTTATTGGTGAGGTTGCGCAATAGGTGTGTGCTATGTGTGTACATTTATTGCTTGATCTATATACATACATTTTTTCTTTATAATTTACTAAATAAAAAACTTAATAGAATAAGAATTAAAAAGGTATACATTTGTAACATATATAAAAAAAAAGTCATTTTAGACGGTATTATAATTATTATTTATTAATAAAAATAAAATAAAATATGAAAAAGTATGACGATAACCGATGATAATGATTGTGAGCGATTAGTAATAATGCTCATGACTTGTTGAAGTTAACAGTAATTGTACAAAATTCACGGCGGATAAGGATGATCGGTGGCAATAAAGGCAACTGGTGTTGGAATGGAAAATAGTATTATAGTGCTTCACACATAAAAGGAATTGACAAGAAAATGATCTTACATTCTCAACTTGAAAATAACAAATCCGAGAACGAAGACATTACAAATGGCCACCTGAAAATTTTTATAGCTGAATGTAGAATAACAAGGTCATGTAGGTCTCATTTATAGTGTCTGAAACTTAACTTTTACTTTATTTGTAAATTACTTTTTCCATGATCTGATTGCTTTAATAAATGAAAATTAAATTAAATGGAATGAAATTAATGATTGTCAACTCTGCAGTACTGTTAAATATTCTTATTTTTTAAAATGGTCAAAAACAATTTATTTCAATATTAGAAATAAATTTTTTGACCATTTTAAAACTAAGAATATTTAACAATAATGCAAAGTTGATTATAATTAATTTCATTCCATCTGATTTAATTTTCATTTATTGAAGTAATCAGATTACGAAAAAAGTAATTTACAAATAAAGTAAAAGTCAAGTTTCATACACTATAAATAAGACCCACATGACCGTTTTATGCTACATTCAGCTATAAGAATTTACAGGTGGCCGTCTGTAAAGTCTTCGTTCTTCGATTTGCTATTTTCAAGTTGAGAATGTAAGATCATTTTCTTATCAATTCCTTTTATGTAATTTGCGCACTATAATACTTTTGAAGCACTACATTGCAAATTATATCACTAGACCCTTTTCGAGTCTGTATTTCTTTCATAAATAATAAAAGAAAAAAATATAACTTAGAAAAATAATTAATTTCTAAGTCCTCGGCAACGCCGCCAGAACTTGTTGCTTCCCTAGCACACGCAAGTGTACGTGGTCAACTCAAGTAATATAGTGTCTCTAAAAGAGCCTAAATATCGAACCCAAAGGACTTGTCAATTAATCATTTACTAAATTATATTAATTCTAGTTATTTATTTAAGTGAACAATTAACTTAGAGAAGTGTATTTTTGGCCTAACTTCATCACCCCACACTTAAACTTTTGCTCGTCCTCGAGCAACCATTAAAGCTCATCAAAAAAATCAAATAGGACCACGCTTTGGTTAATACAAACAATTTAGGTCATCAAATAAAATTCAAAACATCGCGTACATTTTCCAATCATTATACAAAATATACAAATAAACAACAAACTTTTGACCTCCTAGCCTCAAGGAAGGCTCTAACTCATCCAATTTAAATTTTTTTCACCTACTCTCTTAAGAAAAGTTAATAACATCACCTATCTATCATGAAATAAGTGCCCTCACATGAAGTAACAGTCCACACACTCAATTCAAAAGATTGAATATAAATTAAGGACTTCGCACTAAGGAACAACTTCCGCACTCACAAAAAATTCACATGTATGCACAAAGAACCATAGGCTTACCCATTATGTACATCTACACTAATTAAGCATGCTTGAATAGAATCAAATAGACATTTGATGGGTTGTAATGTAGGCTAGGGGATGGGTAGGAAAACTATAAAATAATGGCTTACACTTCCCTAAGCACTTTGCTCTTTTAGAGTTTATCACCCATTATCTTCTTCTCTTTATTTTTTCTTCAACCCTTTCTTCAATAATTATTTCACTAGAAATTTCATCTCATCAAGAATGTTTCACTTTTTAAAAAAAAAAAATCTTTTTTTTTCATGGCACATTCTTTCAAAGAGGGTTTTTTCATCACCATGTAGCTATCATTGATCACCTTTTACCACTTAATCCTCCTTTTTCTTGAAATTTAACAATTATAATAAGTCTATGCTACAGTGTTCAAGGAAGCAAGATGCAATAACTAGGGATTCAACAAAATCGGATAAAGGTAAGAATATGGCTACCAACAAAAGGCTATTGGCTCAAAAGGGCTAACTAATGATATAATATCTGAAAAGGCAAAAAAATTTACAAGACAAATCAAAGAAAGCCTATTATCATCTCATAAACAAAACAATACTTTTTATTTCGCTTCAATAACATGCAAGGTAAGTTCTAGACTAAGATGCAAAACATGGAATAACCAAACTCTCACTACACATGGCACAAGTATCAATCAAGATGGATTATTTTCACTTTTAAGAGAGATAGGGTCATAACAAACTACAAAATAGAACAAGTTACATATAAAGTCACAACCATGAACCTATATGTCAAATAATTTGCAATTTAATTAACAATCAAGTATTCTTAGGAAAGTACTACTAAAAAGTAGGTCTAAATAGCAAGTATCAAAAAAGTCAAAAGGTCTTTTCTTTTCTCTCCAAAAAATAAAATAACTAAAAATGAAAATTTACTTCCTAAAAATAAAAATAAAAGATATTCGGTTCAAAGGGGCCCCCTCGGAAAAGAACCGAGAAAAAACATGGGACGGGCTAATCGTGCTTCTACTAGTGAAATTTTTTCTATAAAAATAAATAAATGAAAATATTTTTGTAATTTTTTTCTTGTTTTTAACCATTTAATTTTTCTTTTTGATGAATATTAAATAAACTCTAAAGCATACTCCACCCTAAGCAATATATTTGAAAGAATTCCCACTCCACACTCGAAAAGACGCTATGTCCTCAAAACATCAATTAAAATTTAAAACAAGGGTTAAGAAAATTACCTGAGACCTTCAGACCTAGCTAGAAGCATCTTCTCTCAATATCCATTGAGGGTCGTACGCACCCCACACTTAAGCTCAAACATGCTCCGTTGCTTCAAATTTTGGGTACTCAGACTTCCCTTACTCTGCAAAAAAAAAAAAGAACACACAAAAACTACAAAAGAAGTGACACTAAATATAAAAATTCTCCGAAAAATATAAAAATAAATAATAATTTGTACTAATATATATTATTAAAATTTTCAAGCCTTTATACTTATGTACTAATATATATTATTAGTACAATTAAATTGTAATCTTCAAGCCTTTATACATATGTACTAATATATATTATTATATTCACATTAATCCATTAAGTTGCTTGCTTAATTTACCTTCTGTAATCTTTTCTTTTTATTTCATTTGAGCTCCAAATCTTTTTATTTTCGCGTCAATTTAATCCTATAAATAAAATACATAATTTATCACAATTCATAAAATTTATGCTCAAAACGGATAAATAAAAATATAAAATATGAGACAAAGAATGACTAAAGATATGTATTTTTGGCATAACATCACCACTGTCCCGCTTCAGTTCTATTTGACACAAGATCTACCTAATCATATGTATCAACTTATTTTGCCACGGCCCGTGGTATTAATTGTGAGCCCCTTGCCAAGTCTATATGTGTTTTCACCCTGGTAGGTGAGTCTTCAGTGGTGAATCGGATGTACCAGGGTTGTATGGTTACCTTCTTGGGGAGAGAGACTATTGCTGATTTGATATTACTTAATATGGTTGTTTTAGATGTGATATTGGTTATGGACTGTTTATAACCTTATCATTGCATTCTCGATTGCCATGCAAAGAATGTGACTTTATCTTGTCAAGATTTTTCCCGGTTAATATGGATTGGCGCATCTAGTTCTTATCCCAAGGGGTGGATCTCTTAGATGCATGCTTGTAGGTTGATGGATAAGGGGTGTTTATCATATTTGGCTCATGTTCGAGCTTGTTCTTAAGAGTCACCATCATTGGAGACCACCAGAATTGTGAGAGTTTATGGATGTATTTTCAACAGATTTTCCAGGAGTTCCTCCATATCGTAACACTGATTTCGCTATCCATGTGGAGCTGGGCACTAAGCCCATTTCTATTTCCCCCTACAATGTGGCTCCAGCTGAGTTGAAGGAGCTAAAGGATCAATTGCAGGATTTATTGAAAAATGAGTTTATTCGTCCGAGTGTATCCCTTTGGGATGCTCTTGTTTTTTTCGTAAAAAAGAAGGATGGCACTATGCGGATGTGTATTAAATATCGCCAGTTGAATAAAGTGACTATCAAGAATAAATATCATTTGCCTCATGTTGATGATTTATTCGACTAGTTGTAGGGTGTTTTAGTGTTTACCAAGATTGATTTGAGATCTGGATATCACCAGTTGAGACCTTATTTGGATATATTTGTGATTGTATTATTGATGACATAACTTCAAAAATGACTCGACCATTTGCAACATTTGAGGATTGTACTTCAAAGGTTAAGAGAAGAAAAATTATATGCTAAGTTTTCAAAATGTGAGTTCTCGATCGAGTCGGTAGCTTTCCTTGAGCATGTGGTGATGAAAGATGGCATTATGGTAGATCCGACTAAGGCAGTGGCAGTTCGTGAGCGGGCTAGGCTGACATAGGTGACAAAGATCCAGAATTTTATTGGCTTACGGGGTACTATCGGCGCGTTTTGCAGGGATTCTCTTCCATTGCAGCCCCCATTGACTAGATTCACTCAAAAAATGTGGCTTTTTAGTGGTCAGAGAAGTGCAAGGCGAGCTTTTAAAAGCTCAAAGAATTATTGACCTCGGCGCCTATATTCTTACTTTGTCCAAGGAGGGAATGCCTTTTGTAGTGCATTGTGATGACTCCAAAGTAGGTTTGGGTGGGGTGTTGACGCAAAATGAGAGAGGGATAGCATATGCATCTCGGCAGTTGAAGGTGCATGAGAGGAATTACCCTACTCATGATTCAGAGTTAGTTGCGATGGTCTTTGTATTGAAGTTGTGGCGACATTATCTCTATGGAGCGCATTGTGAGACCTTTATCAATCATTGGAGTCTCAAATATAATTTTTTTACAGCCTTATTTGAACATGAGGCAATGTAGGTAATTAGAGTTGTTGAAAGACTATGACATCTCGATTTTAAAAAATCACCTACTTTTTAATTAGGTGTGGGCATCCAATATTTGGTTCAAACTTTCTAAATTCTGGAGTCAATAATTGACAGTTAAAGGTAGATATCAATTATCAAATTTTTAAATTTTGTTTCACTAATTCAGTAAATCAAACTTCGGTGCGGTGTGGTATTCAATAATACTGTATTGAAGTTGCAGCCCATTAAATTATAAAGTTAATATTATTGCTCCAATTATTTCTTTTTTTTATGTGAATGGAAGATATAACAGAATATATATTAAGTAAGGAGATATCAAGAAAACAAATTGATACAACTAAAAGACATTTACATTTGGATCGTTTATCTCTTTATACTTGGACTAATGAGTAATGGACATTTTAATATATGATCTTCATTAAGTAAATAATTCAGCATTCGAAAAATACCGAGTACCAAATATTACTATTGTCTCGCACCAATTCCAAACTCAAATACCATAATTCTAAAAATTTACTCTCGAATACCACATCAAATACCAAATTATCGAATACCAAGTTAACTAAAATTTTAATTCAGTTTTCTATATTATTACATCTCACAAATTTAAGAGCTATAACTTTAGTTGGTAGATGATCTCTATTTGATGTTATAGCTTATAACTTATTTTCATGGATGAAAACTTTGACGTAAAATCTTTTTTGTATTATAAAAATAAACATATTTTATTTATATTTTTGGATAATAAATTGTACTCCCTCCGTCTATCTTTACTTGTGCTTTGTTGACGTAGCATATGGATTAAAACACAGTTAATGATAGAGGTGATTTTACCAAATCATCCTTTGAATATAATAAATACAATATTTTGAAAAATGTTATGGGAAAATAACTATAATTAATTATAAGGGTAAATTGCAATGTCTTGAAAAATGTAATAGGAAAGTGACTATAATTAACGATAAAGGTAAATTGGGAACTAAGTATAAAATTATAGTTTGATTTCATAAAGCAGGCGTTGAATATTCCAAAATAGTATAACGAACAAGTAAAGATAATGGCTTTCTTTAGTTAGAAAGTAGAGTGAAAATAAGTAATGTTATTTTTTAAAGATAATCTTCTCACAGTTGAAACTTTCTTTTTTATTTAATAAATTGCTTAACTATGGATGCTCCTACCCAATCGAATGTTGTACGCTTCCAGCATAATTTTTGACTCCTGGTGATGAAACAATAGAGGTATGCTTGAATTTCGTTTATTGGGACTTTCTTAAGCCAGTGTCTCTTCTCCCTTTTTTCTCAAGCTTAGAGTAACTTTTTTAGGATTTTTAAGACATCGTTTGTCTATTTGGGGCATTCTAGGGAAAAAAGGGTAATTAAGGAGTCACGTCTTTTAATTCTGATTCATCAATCTTGCTATGGGGGGTGCAATCTGGCCATGGCGGCAGCACTATGGCGGGTCGATGCCAGTCCAGGGAAGATTATAAGTCACGGAATTTGTCCACCCAATATCAATGATGACACGATCCAAAATTTGGATCGCAACTAAAGGAACGAAGACTAGGATAAAGCAACCACAACACTTAGATTAAAATCCAAAAACCTGAAGTTATGAGTGCAAGAGCTTCTAAGTATGAAAGAGTATATACAAGCCCGTTGATAAAATAAGCACAAAATTTGGAACAAAATCCAATTAGAATTGTCTCAACAATACAACGACGATTCGAGATCTAAGTCTCACCGCTGTGATCTGGGAAAAGATAGGCAGGGCGTCTCAAGCACTTGGCAACTAAAGCCATTGTTTGGGGCCCCAAAATTTTGGGGGGGCCCATTTAAAAAAAGAAGAAGAGAGTACTTATACATATTATTAAAAAAAATTATATGTATTTTTTAAATTTTAAAAACTGTGTAAAAGTTTAAAAAGAAATAAAAAGTTGTTAGTATTTTCTAACTTCAATAAGGAAATGAAATAATATTTGGGACTAACTTCCTAACATGGGAAATTGTACTTTCTTAAATATCTCCTAATAATTTGATCCTATATTATTATTTACCTTATACTCATCTCAATTATTCTCTATTTTATTATTTTTATTTTCAATATTTAACTCTCTCCTACAAAAACTTTTAATTTATTGTTGTTTATAAGTTACAAAAGAACTATTTTTGGTGTTTCTTTAAAATTTCAAGAAGTGCAACAAGCCATCATTATATTGAAGGAACTCAACACTATTTCAATATTGTTATATCAATTTATCAAATTCATAAATCAGGCTTTAGCATTCTAACTTTATTTTATATTTTATCTTGAAATTTTTTTATTGTTGACATCCTTAGTTCATAAGTATGCATATTCTTGTTTCAGTTATTATGAAAATTTATTTAACTAAAGTATGTCAACTGAATAATATGATTTCTATTCTACAAAAGAGTGAAAAATCTTGACACTACTATAAATTCGGTATATAGCCACGGTTATCTGGCGACGGTTACACAACCGTGGCAATAGATGGATTATTGCCACGTTTACAATCGTGGCAATATATATTTAGCCGTAGCATTAGAATTATTAAAATAAACCATGTTATTACTGTGTTAACCGTGGCTACAGATGTCTTAATGCCACGGTTTTCTGTAACTGTGGCAATAGATTAACTATGGCCACGTTTAATTATAGCCAAAAAAATTAAAATTCCGGGAAATAAATATATTTCCCTCCTCCACTAAAATATTTCACATTTCCCTCCACACTACTCTTTCTTTCAGTACAGAAATGCGCCTCCGATCCTCCACTCTTTCTTTCGACTCAGCAGTAGTTGAAGATCGACGCATGCAGGAGTTGAAGAAGAAGAATCTAGGTTTCTTCTTTGAGAAACAGAGTCAAACTTAGAGAAACAGAGTCAAAGTCTTCTTCTTGTTCTTGATTGTCTCTTACAGGTAATTTTACAGGTATCCTTTTTGGGGGTTTTGCATTATTGTGTTATTTGAGATTTTGATTAAAGTTTTGGGAGTAAAATTGATTGGTTTTAACTACTTTGAGGTAATGGGTCTCTGAATGTAGGGCATTTCAACAAGCTTGGACGGTGGTCAACAGTTCTGGTCTCCAAATAGGTCTCTGAAAACATCGTCGTCGATCTCTGTCTACACCCAAAACCTTTGTTCATCCAAGGGTTTGAACTTCACTGAAAAGTTTGAAATTCTAGTGGTACGTTTTATGATTTCGCTGTGTATGTCTGAAATCTATATTATTCGTTGATGTGAGTCTCCAATTTTTCAGATTATTCAAATATTTGTTCATTTGTAGTGTGATTTTAGTTCTGGCTTGACTTTTACGTTTCTGGTTGCTTCCTATACTTTCTTTTTCCTGATATGGTTTCTTGAGAAACCATGGATGGAACCATGGAGCTAAAACATGTTTAGGTATGGTTTTTTAGTAGTTTGCGATATAAAAAATTAGGTATAGTTGCATTTTTGGTTATTGGTAAATTATGTTTTTTGTCCTTGTGATTTATGATTCTGCATGCTTAACCTTCAATTAATTAACTTGTGTAGCTTTGGTCCCCTCGGGTAGCTTCAGTAGTTTGTGTAAATTATGAATAGCTTATTTTCTTTGCACTAATGAGATGTTGTTTTGAAAGAGAATGTGGCAAAATGTTGTATAATACGAGAGTCTGCCACATAAAACAAATCTAACTGACTTAATATTCTCCTGATAGAATACTGGTTCAAATTAGATTTTAACCTTCTCTATATCTGCTAGAAATTAAAATACTTACCCACTTTTTGATACATTGGCAACAGACATTATCTGTAGCAAACAGTCAAAGTACCTAAACAAGCCATATGCAGAAACTGAAAAAGCTACCATTCTGTGTTATCTAGTATATTGGTTGCTTATAAGTTATAACCGGCCAAATCATTGGTTTATCTGCAAGCTGTTTGATTTTCTTCCTTTATTGAATTACTGCTTGCTTTCTTAGTTTTCACTAGTCAATAAGATATAAAATACTGCCATTCTGATCTATTATACCTTAATCTACTTTATGGTGATGCTCTTCAGATTTTCCCAGATGATGTATCTATAAGTGAAATATTCGATACTGCAAAATCCTTAAGGTGTGTTCCTTCTCATTTTTCTCTTACAATCTACTGGTCTAAGTTTTGGCTTGTGCAAATCTACATGGAAAAGCTTGAATATTTACTTGTTTGATGTTTGAGCATAAATCATTATACTTTATTATATAATAAAGTCAAATTTGATGCAAATCTAAAGCGATTGTCTATTATGCTACTGAAAATGGTAAATTTCAGCATCGTATATACTTGTTTTCACTTCCTAGTTGTGTCTAGCAATACATATCCTTCCTGAGTAGTAGAATACTCCATATGTATAGCAGTTCTGACCCTAGACAACATCTTATCATGTTGAGTCAAATCTTTTGCATAACACAAGCATCCAAGTACTCTAAGATGACTTAGATTAGAAGGTCTATGATAGACCTTTTCAAAAGGAGATATGTTTTTAAAAACAATAGTAGGCGATCTATTTATCAAATACACAGCAGCAAGCAAAGAATGACCATGTAGTAGTAGTAAGCAGAAATCCATCTGTTCATTATTTGATATTGATCTAGATGAGAATGTTGTAAGCTGTAACATTTATTTATTGGAAAATCTTGTTTCTGGTAGGGTCTCCAAGCATCTGTCTCACTGTAATTTGAGGAGGGTCTCCAAGCTTCTGTGTCACTGTAAAGTTTCTGGTAGAATTCCACAATCAATGATTGATACTCCTAAACCATGTGTACTGTCCACCTACAAGAGGAGGGTCAATAAGTTCGAGGTCTTCAATGATTTTAGAGAAGTCCTTCATAGCTTTAGATAAAATAGTGCAGTTCCATCTTTCTGTTGGGAATCTAGTAGTGTTAAAATGCTCACACTACCCAAGCTCCATGACAAGCCCCTCTAGTTCCTGCTAGTTCTAACCAAAGCTCCTTCCTGCTCCAATCTGCGTAGTAGAGAAGAACCCCTGCTGTAGCCCCTCTAGTTCCTGCCAGTTCTAGAACTAGAGCTTCAAACTCCTCCCATAGACCTTTTAGTCTTGAAAAATAAACTGAGACAGAATCAGTTCCTTGGGTTAATGTGGCAATTTCTTTGTGTGGATTATATGTTCTCGAACCATCAATCTTGTTGAATCTTTCAAATAAGTCTTGCCAGACCACCTGAGCTACAGATGCAAACATAACTCCACCACGAAGATTCTTAGCCACTGAATTCATCAACCAAGAAAGAACAATTGCATCCCCCCCCCCTTTTTAATTGTTTTAATATTAATAAGAATAAATTACATATTTTGCTTTGCATATCTCCATGGTGCATTACTTACTCATCCTTGGTGCATTACTTACTCATTTATATTTTGATTAATTTATTTCCTATACTATTTTGGTCATGTACGTAGGATATTAAATGGATATAGGAGATAAAAGTTGGATGGATCTCCAAAGATCCACCGATGAATATATTCATGGAGTTAATGATTTTCTTGATAAAGCATTTGAACAAGCTTCCCAAGGAAATGAAATATTGTGTCCTTGTAAGAAGTGCTTTAATCGTAATTGGCATTGTCGAAATGTAGTGGAGGATCACTTGATTTGTCATGGATTTGTTCATGGATACATCAAATGGGTTTTTCATGGAGAAGGTTTTTCCTCAAGAAATATGCCACAATCAACCAATGATGATGAAACTTCAAACATGCATGATGATTTTGGTAAACTACTTCATGATACTTTTCAAAATGTAGAAGATCACCTAGAGGGAGTTCAAAAGGGACCATTTGAAGATGCTAAAAAATTCTTTAAAATAGTAGAGGATGGAAAACAACAGCTTTATCCGGGGTGTAAAAATTTTTCTTAGTTGAGTTTCACCATCCGATTGTACTTATTAAAATGCATTCACAAATTGAGTGATGTTGCCTTTTCAGACTTGTTAGACTTGATAAAAGAGGCATTTCCATTTGCTCAGATACCGGAGTCTTTTTGCAAGGCAAAAAAGGTGATAGAAGATTTGGGTCTTAGTTATGAGAAAATTCATGCATGTGCTAATGATTGCATGTTATTTTGGAAAGACAATGCAAAGTTAGATAACTGCTTTGTGTGTGGGTCTTCTAGATGGAAGAATGTTCGGAGTGACTTAACAAATAAGGTCACTAAAATCCCGGTGAAGGTTTTGAGGTACTTTCCTTTAAAGCCTAGGCTTCAGAGAATATTCATGTGTTCTGAAACATCTATAGCTATGAGATGGCATGATACTGAGTGACCCAAAGATGGAAATCTAAGACATCCTGCTCATGGAGAAGCTTCGAAGGATTTTGATTCCCTTCACCCTGACTTTGCTAATGATGCTCGTAATATTAGATTGGGTCTTTCAAGTGACGGATTCAATCCATTTCAAACTATGAGCATTTCCCACAGCACATGGCCGGTTATGTTAATGAATTACAATTTATCACCATGGATTTGCATGAAGTCAGAGTACATAATGTTGTCAATGATTATTCCAGGTCCATCGTCACCCGGAAATGATATTGATGTATACTTACAACCACTAATTGAGGAGTTGAAAGAACTATGGGAAGTGGGAGTGAAGACATATGATGTTGTAGCTAACCAAACATTTATGTTGCGTGTAGCTTTACTGTGGACAGTTAGTGATTTTCCAGCATTGGCAATGCTTTCGGGATGGAGCACCAAGGGGAGATGGGCATGTCCCATTGCAATCATAATACTTGTTCCCAATATCTCAAACACAGTCGTAAGATGTGTTACATGGGTCATCGTGCATTTTTACCTCCTGATCATCCTTTTAGAAGAGATAAGAAATTATTTGATGGTAAAGAAGAGCATAAATCTGCACCGATGCCCTTATCGGGTGTACAAGTGCTGGAAGAACTTCGTGATTTCAAGAATATTTTTGGAAAGGGACAAAAAAAAAAAGAAAACGAAAGAATGATGGTCCATGGAAAAAAATCCATATTTTTTGAATTGCCATACTGGGCAACCAATAAGTTGAGGCACAATCTTGATGTAATGCACATAGAAAAGAATATTTGTGATAGTTTGCTTGGGACTTTATTGGATATATTTGGAAAGTCAAAAGATCATATAAAATCGCGCTATGACTTGCGTGATATGGGGATACGCAGAGAGCTTCAACCAATGGAAGATTGTGATACTGGAAATATTCATCTGGCTAAAGCTTATTTCTCTATGAAACCAGAAGAGAAACGACTATTTTGCACTGTTTTAAAAGATGCCAAATTGCCAAAAGGGTGTGCCTCTAATGTATCAAATCGTGTGCAAATGGAAGAGCTGAAAGTATCAGAATACAAAAATCATGATGCTCATTTCATACTACATTACTTGATCCAGATTGCAGTCGGGAAAGTGCTACCCAAGAATGTGTCTTTAGTCTTGATTAGGTTGGGAAACTTTTTTAAAAGCATATGTAAAAAGGTCATAAGAAGAAGCGATCTTGATAAGATGAAGGCTGAAACCATTGATACACAATGCGAGCTTGAAAAGATTTTTCCTCCATCCTATTTTGATATCATGTCACATTTGCCTATTCATCTAGTAGACGAAATTAAGCTTGGGGGTCCGACTCATTTGCGTTGGATGTATTCTTCTGAAAGAAATATGTGTGAATACAAGGGGCTTGTTCGTAATCGAAAAAATCCCGAAGGATCAATAGTAGAGGGTTGTAAAAGTGTAAAGTGTTTGACCTTTTGTTCGAGATACCTACCTGATGGGGTGAAAACAAGATTTAGTAGGTACCAAACTGAGGATGATGAGGACATTCAAATAGCGGGAGATGATGTTTCACCTTTATTTCCTAAGACAGGTCATCCAATTGGAAGTAAGAACAAAAGGAAAGGCAAAACTTTTAATATGGAGCATGGTGCGTGGTCTGCAGCACATCGATACACTTTGTTTAATACCAGTGATGAAAAAGTTGATGCATTTATCAAGTAAGTATTGAAACTTCATTTATATGTTATGATTAATGTGTTTTGAATTTCATTAATAAGTACGTATTGATTAAATTGCAATACATGCTTGCAGGGAACATAAGAGTTTAGTTGATACTCGTAACAGAGGAAGTGCCTGGGTAAAAGCACAGATCCATAGTAGAGAATTTAGTGATTGGTTTAGGGACAAAGTTAAAAATGTTGAAGTGTCCAATCATTTAAGATGGCTTGGCAAAGGGCCTAATTTTGTGGCTGAAAGATATACTGGATATTTCATGAATGGATATCGTTTCCATACGAAGACACGGGATGCTCCTTGCAAAACTCAAAATAGTGGAGTGACTTTGTCAGCCACAACAGATAGTTTGTTAGTGCTAGGGATCAAAATCCTGTCGATGGAATAGTTATCTATTATGGAATTATTCAGGACATCATTGAGATTGATTATTGGAGTTGTTTTAGTGTTGTACTTTTCAGATGTGATTGGTTTCATAATGAAGTTGATGAATATGGCTTGACTCGGGTATACTTCAATAAAAAATATTGTATGGATGATCCTTTTGTACTAGCATCTCAAGTACATCAAGTTTTTTTATGTGGAAGACCTAATTGAGAAAAATTTTTATTATGCAAGAAATAAAGTTCCAGTAGATTTGTATGATTTGGAGGAAGAGAATTGTCCTAATATTGAAGAAACATTTTGGAGGGAAACCAATGATGATATTGTTTCTTCAGAAAGATTAGTCGATGTAGATGTTAGATGGGCGAGGGAAGATCTCCCAGTTGATATCATTGATGCGCCTTCCATCTCACACGATTCACAAGATGTACCTTCGGAAGAATCGGAAGAGGAAGATGACTTCGATGATACTGATTGGGATTGGATAGAGGCCGATGATTGACAAAGGATCTTCGGACCTACTTCAATTACATTCTCTTATTCATTTTTTTAGTGAGTAATGAATACCCTATTGAGTTGCATCTTATCAATTACGAATGTCGATTGGACTATATTTTCTATGTTTGTTTTGCATTGCTATTAATGTGGTTTTTTTCAACTTGTCTCTAAATTAGTCTCATTTCAATAATACGCACGTGCTATGTATTGTTGCATATATTACTAAGCCTAATTTTCTCTTTTATTCCTTTTCAGTGTTCTTCCTTCAAAGTTTCTCCAGAGAATCTTCAACTTAATAGTGGACCAACAAAACTCCAGGTTCTGATCTCTTTTTGGAACATTGCTGGTCCAGGTTCTGATCTCTCATCTTGTTCAACTAAATACTTTGCTTCAAATACCAGTAAAGGCCAGTGACCGTAAATGCTGATTTTAGTTTTGTGATGGACCAAAGTGGTGCCAAAAAATAAAGAGAAAGAAGAAGAGAACAGTTAGCTGATTTTTAATGAAAGCAAAGTGTTGATCATTGTTTATAATGAACACCTTTCGACCAAATTTGTTTGGACTGAATAAATTGCCTCCTAATCGAGTTAGTTTAATCACATATCTTGTTTCATATTTTTGTTTGAACTATTTCATGGTTGTTATAGAGATTTCTGCTGGGAATATCGTCTTGGTATAGAACCTTCACACTTGTGATTCTAACAAATTGGCAATGGGTTCTGCTGGATAATAAGAATTAATGTATCCATAATCGTCAAATTGATAAATAACTGTTATTTGAGGGATTGCAGCGAACAAGTGATGACAGCTGAACTATCATAGCTATTCTTCACAGTAATGACATGATAGATGAAAGTACAATACATAAAACTAAAATAGGATGATTGAGATAGAGTACCACGAGAATGCTATACAATACGAAGATACTAAAATAGAGAAAGTAAAGTTATGATATAGTTGTGAGACCAAAAATGTTACAGGGGAACGTGAATAGAGGCCTAACGTTAAATATAATGCTGACTAGCTTGAATCAATGCCTTTGGTGTTGTTTGTTGTTGTCATACATACATTAGTACTATAAAGAATAAGACTTGATGAAGTGAAATGGATACAAAGAATTTAAAGCTGACCTATACCTATAATAATTTCCATAGCTTTTCTACATCTTGTCTGCTTGAGTTCAGTATGTGATCTTATCTCTTTTCAAAGTAATAATATATCTGTCCATTTTCTGTTATATTTTAATTATCACTCTTAATTTTATGCAGGTGTTGATAGTCATGAGTCAACAAGAATCACCAAAAAGAAATGAAAAAGCAAAACATAAGGCATATGCTAAACCTGGATCTTTATCATTCTTGGCAAATAAAAAGCGACGGTTGTTGACAACAAATGAAGTAGTTGAAGCTATAGAGTCAGAGAAAGAACAACTGCTGAAATTAATTGAAAAACAACCGGTAGCTCCACAGTCTGAAGTTAATGGAAGATCTGATGAGGCACAAACTTTTGATGATCATCCTTTATTTGAGCAGCAGCCTGTTGAGGATTAAGTGCAAAGGAGTTCTGTTAGTCCTCCAACAGATGAACAACCTGAAGAACAAGGTAACATATAAGCTTAGGAACTTACTTATTTCATTCATGATTTCTAAGTCATATTTTGTTGTAGTTGAAGGCATTCCCACTAAAAATACAATAGGTAGAACGATGATGCCTAAAGTACATAGCCGGCAAGAGCGTAAATGGATCCTATTGAATTGTTTAAATCAACCGATTGGACCTACTAAAGACGACGTAACAGAGCTAAGTAGCTTCCTAGGCACATTGGCAAGAAATGCGGCCCTTTGTCCATATGATGTATTTGATTGGAAGAACATGGACACTAAAAAGGATTTATGGGATTATACCAAGGTTTGGACTTTTCAATATTTAATTATAATTAAAGCAATTTTACTTCTCTTTGATAACTTGTTGACACTAAATTGTAGGAGAAATACAATATTCCTAATGCGGCAGAAGTTTGGACTCTGGCAATAATTCGAGAAGCATGGAGAAGTCATAGAGCTGAGTTGAAGAGAACTTATTATGACCCATATGACAATGATACAGTTCGAATGTCCAAAACGCCTGGCCATATTCCAGAATGTCAGTTCAAAGAACTCCTTAAATATTGGAAGTCTGAGAAATTCCTGGTAAATTGTAGTTCGGAATCTAAAACTTTCAACTCATTCTTTTCTTGATCTCTTCTATGATATTGTTGTTGTTGCAGCTTTATTTTACATTAAAGTTGATTGTTGCCAAATGGTCGATCACCTAACTAATATTATTGATTCATTTATTTGCAGAAGATGTCGGAAACAAATAGTAAGAATCGGAAAAAGTTGTTGAATCCACACACTACCGGCAAAAAGAGTTTTGCTGTAATTCGTAATAGATTGGTGTGTTTTCTTATTTAGTATCTAGTATTAATCTATCATTTAAGCAATTTCTTATATCATTTTTCTTATGCCTAGGAAAAAGAGAAGGAAATTGTATCATCTAAGGAGCTCTTTGTGGTCACAAGAACGAGAAATCCTAACCGTGTGTACAAGGCCTCCTATGAAAACACTGCTAGTAAAATTGTATGTATACTGTATATTAATGGATTTACAATGACATTAATTCTTTATTTAGAATTATATACAAGACTTTGATTGTTGGATATGCTTTGTTAGGTTGAAATGGAGGAACTTGAAGCACAATCGAGTGCAAATGGCCAGTCTGTTGATTCATTTTCTGTAGTCATGAGTCCTGAACATCCTGGGCATCTAAGACTATATGGAACGGGGGTTACAAAGACTACTTTGAAGAAAATAGTTGGCAATTCTGAACCAACTTTAAATGCGACAAATTGTGTAGTGAAACAAATGGAAGAAAGGATCCAAAAAATGGAGAAACAAATGGAGGAACAAAAGAGAACTATGAGACAAGAAGTTATTGCCGATGTAATTGCACAACTACAACATGCCGGATTAATTGACCCTAACATACTTGCAGCATTGACTGTTCCATCACAAAGAGACGCTGCTTCTGCACAAGCCGTTGGACAAGGTTAGTGTTACTAATTTTCTTTTCCGACTATTTCTTCTTCTTCTTTTTCTTCTTCTTCTGCTGCTTTCTGGTTGTGGTCTAGTATTTTGTCCTCTCTGATTATTTTGTCCAGAAAATGTCCTCTCTGGTTGTTTTGAATCTGATTTTGATTTTCTATGGGCTGGTTTTGCTGAGTATATGTAACATATAGCTGGTTATCTCATGGTAGTATGAATGTGATGCATATAGGCTGGTTTTGCTGAGTATATGTAATATATCTAGCTGGTTATCTCATGGTTGTGTGAATGTGATGCATATATGGGCTTTGCTGAGAAGTGTGTCACATATAGCTGGTTGTCTCATGGTTGTGTGAATGTGATGCATATATGGGCTGGTTTTGCTGAGAAGTGTGTCACATATAGCTGGTTGTCTCATGGTAGTGTGAATGTGATGCATATTGGCTGATTTTGCTGAGTATATGTAACATATCTAGCTGGTTGTCTCATGGTTGATGATCACTGCATTAGGCAGAGCTCACTATTTCCATTTCTTTACTTGCTAAACTTTTAGAATTAGAATGGATTGCTAAATGTCAGAAAATTCTGCTAAGCTTGTCCTTCAAAAAAATAAAGAAATTAAGGTTAAATGATTAATGAAATGAAAGGTAGATAAAGGGGAAGCAGCTTGTAAAGAAGTGAAGGAAAAAATAGTAAACTTTTAGACAACACTGGTGTCTCTGTTACTTAGAGTAGAATTAAGAGTTAATCAATTACTCAATCATATCACTGTAAAAATAATAGTGTCGAAAGTTGCATTTGAGAAAAAGGGGTTTACTGGTGTGTACCAATGATGTTAAAATCAAACAGTGACTTAGTTATTATATATGCATCTAATAAATCAGTTGCAAAAAAGAGTTTGAATGTGAAGAAAATTAGAATAGATAGATGAAATAAAAAGGAGAAGTACCTTATGGATGTGGGAGATAGTAGGGACCAAAGATTGAAGTAGAGAATACATCTCAACCATTTTCCCTCTTCCGTTGCGTTCCTTGTGTATACTATCAGCAAGCATAGGATCTTCTTTGCTCTGCTTCTTATACCCATATGATGAGCTTGAACCCTTCTGGTTGGCGGAAAAATCCGTCAATGGAGGCATGAAAGCATCTCTATATCCTCCCATAACACCCATAAATAATCTTTCAATTTCTTCCTCTTCTGCTTCTTCCTTCATCATCATCTCTTGCCACATTTCCACACTCTTTTTCATCACTGAGCTACTACCATTACTGTATATGTATCAATGGAGTATATGTATATGTATATATAGGCCAACCCCAGCCCCACCCCCAGGAAGTTGGTTACAAGATATTCCCAATTTTACACCAAGGGATCATAATATTTTGATTCTGCTGCCTTTGGAAATTTTCTTCTGTGTGTATATGCTTTTCATGATTTGAATGCAGATTGATCACTTGATTCAATATCAACCGTTCCTTGAGTGTTAAATATGACTTTCAACACTCAAGTTCTTTCGAGTGTGCTATTATCATAACTGGTTTCTCAATGCAAATTACACGATACATATTCTGGTTTAAATCTAGCAAGTATCTATAATCAATGTTTTCTATACAAAGAAGAAGATTACTCACCGGGGCAAAGAGTGAATAGCAGGCAACTGGTCCTTGCAACAACACCGTTGCATTATAAATTGCTTCAGCTCCTTGTCACTTCCAAGTAAAAACTTCATTATGAACACCTGCTTATTTCCAGTAGATAACACTAATCTAGTAAATCAAGTTCTGCATATGCAACTAATACTAGAAAGAACTTGACCATTAAATGCGTCTCAAAAGGAAAGCTAAGATATATATTCTACTATCTTAGCTTTTATCAAAGTAGATATATATTCACATCATATCAGATCATATCTTTTGCTACGTTTTGAAACTAATATGCAGCTATGTTCCTTGATTAAACAAAATCTTGTGTTTGTTCACAAGGTAGAAGCTTAAATTTTTGGAAACAATTATACTCCCATTTCTTTAAGTAATTTTTGCAATACTTAGCTTTTACGAATCAGTCACAGCTATCCCATAATGTGTTTTTACGAATCAGATTTCAGAAGCATTCTTAACATTTTTCTAGACAATTAAGTGACATTTTTGGTTTAGCTTCTCTATCTTTTTGTTGGGATTGAAATAAATTGTCGGTTTGCAACTATTTTTTGTACGTAGGTGATGGAATTGAAAGAGGGGATGAAAGTGCTGCATGATGAAATTGAAGAAGGGGAGGGATGAATTAAAGTGTTGTGTGCTGATGACTTCTTTGATGGACAATGTGCTTTGCTAGCTAGGAACTGCATGAAATGGCCGGGTTGTTCACTTTAGTTACCTATGTTCCAAATATCCTTTATTTTGAAGATCGAAAACAATGTGGTGCACGTATTTTCACCTTTTTGGAATAGTTAAAACATACTTATATGTATGTATGTACATATGTTTTGCTTTTATCGCTATTAGCAACACTATGGATCGATCTTGTTGAATTATTATTTTAGTAATGTAAAGTTTCTTCTTAGGATCAATTTCTACATTTTCTATTATAAAGTTATTGTGTAACTCAATATATTAACAACATTAGTCACAATAAGCTACAATAGTCAAATTGAGATTATAGATCTGCCAGTCGTGGCAATAGAAGAAGCTATGGCGACGGTTACTGCCACGGTTAAAAATCGTAGCAATATTAGGATCTATGGCGACGCTTATGACAACTATTTTATAAGCCCTATTATGACGGTTGACAACCGTGGTAAAAACTGTGGCAAAATACCTAAAGCAACAACCATAGCAATAGATATAAAGCCGTAGCAATAGGGATATCTATTGCTACAGTTAAAGAACCGTGGATATAAATTTTTTGAGACGGTTGTTAACTGTACTAATATAGTACAAATCGTAGCCAATTAATTCTAACGGAAACCGTCCCCACAGATACCCTTTTGCGACGGTTTTGGTAATCGTCGGGATAAACCGTGGCAATAGATCTATTGCCACGCAATCAGTTGTGGCGCCTCTCTAAACCGTGGCTATAACTTATGCCCACGGTTTTTTTGCCTATACCGACGGTTTTTGAACTGTGGCGATAGATCAAATTTCTAGTAGTATGAAGAATTAAATAAATCTAAAAAAGGAGCCCTTGATAATTTTTTAATAAATAATAAAAATCTCGAATAAAAAAGATATGGATCAAGTGAATAAGTAATAAATAAAATTGAAAGTATTAAAAGAAATAATACAAGTAGAAGATAATTATCTAATGAGAATACTCAATCAAATAAAAAGACTTGATTCTTTTTCAAGTACGTATATTGCTTATAAAATAATGTTTAACAATTCTTATAACCGTTGCCTCAGCTAAAAGAAATTTTTTTAAACCAAAATTGATAAAATCTTGGTTTTAGATAAAAATCTTAATGATTATCTCCAAAAGATAGAATAGTTAATTTTAATTTTTGAAAACTCTAAGAATCTATAATTGTGCTTATTTGGATTTTGAGCTAAATTTAATTTTAATTTGTGTTTATCATCATAGTTGGCTCTTAGTTTGGGTGATGGTTTCTATCCAGTGGCGGATCTAGGATTTTAACTAAGAGGGTTCGAAATATAAAAATATAAATGTATGAATAAACCAACAAAATACAATTTCCAAAGGAAATAGTAATACATAGTCTAATATTATTTCATTACTGTTTTCAAAAAAATAGAGTGAAATATTGGGCTGGGTTCCCAAAGCCAAAATTAAATGAAAAAGTATAATTAAGAGAAGCTAAAAAATAATGCTTTAAGTAAGATTTGGACTCTGAGCATGAAGGTTCATTTAAAATAAGACTTACCACTATACTAGACTTTGCTTATCCTTTACAGAGTTCAAGTTAAATATATATACAAAAATATAGAAAATTTACCTAATGTATACAGTGTAATTTTTTGCCGAGGGGATTCCCCCACACCCTAGGTCCGCCCCTGGTTCTATCAGAAATGTAATACTTATACACAAGACTATTTCTTTCTTTTTATTATGTCGTATCAAGGTGGTCTTGGATTTTGAAGTCATCCCTATGTGCGGAGATATATAGCCATTTGAAATTGACCCTTATACGAACTAATACCGAAAGATAGCCGATATAAATGTTCTTAAACTTGGCTTGACTTTGGAGGTTCTGTGTGACCTTAACTAACATCCTATACACTTCAAATACTTAGGAAAGGACCTTAACATACATTCAAAACTTAAAACCTATTGGATCACCTGACTTCATCAAATCTCATATCAAGACTCAATTGATAAGGAAGGTTTCCGTCCAACTTTGTGCTGAGGAATTTTTATGATGTTAGTTCATCTCAAATCCATTATCCCCCTAAAGAATTGGCCTTACACCTACACGCACTAATAGTGCCAAGTCCAGTTTTGAACTACCGCAGACTTGTTTCATAGTTTTCAACTGAGCAGTTCTCCCGAGATGAAAGAAAAGATTGGCAATTTGTCTTTTCAGAGCTATCGCCCCAATAGAAAAAATATCATCACCTAGTAAGGCATAATCAGAAAATGGGGTTCTTCTCTTTGGGTATGCACGCTTTACTGCCAACCACACTATGTAGTGGTAGTTCCGCAGCTCGGGGAGAAAGTTCCATGATGAAATATTTGATAGATAGAAGGGACCCTGATTGATTCTACCATAGAGGCCAACGATAGACAATAAGCCCCCACCCTCGGGAGAATGGCCTATGATTCCATATGCATAAGAAGAACGCACTGGATCTTAGGTTAGAAATTTTTCAAGGCGTTACACATGTTTAGTACATTTCCCAGTGAAATGTTAATATTTGTAGATTACTAATGTTCATGTGTTGTGTAAGATGCAACACTAATTTTTATTCTGCAATGAACAGTTCTAATTTTGAATTTAGTTCTCTTTTGTAACAATTGCAAATCTGCTATATATATTTTCTAGACATGATTTTGGTTGCTTTTGTAATAATTTTCTTTGAGTCATTCTCATGCCATTTAAGTTTCTCTATGTCTTCCTTTAAACCAATTGCCTTTTTGATTTGTTGCCCTTTTTCCACTAGAAGAAATTTAGTGTATTTGGTCTATGAGAGCTATATATTCTCTTTGCCTAAGGATCCAGTTCTGTTGAAAACATTATCATTTATGAATATGCATACTCAAAATTTTCTTTTCCTTCTATGAAATTCATGAGTATTTACACAATTGGTTGGCTTGATATGCATTTTTTCCATCATTTATAATTTTGTCCTAGCCGAACAAAATTTATTATTCTAAAGTTATATAGCAACCCTTCTTAAGATAAAAAAAAAGTCTCACATCGACAAACAGAAGAGATTGTGAGTATATAAGCAAGCAGGCCTTACCTACTACTAATGCATTTTAAAGTTGTGTGAGCTTAGGCTCAAAGCGGACAACATCACTAACGAGTTGGGCAGTTGCAGATGGTATTACTGTCACTCTTGTGTAAGCCTTGTTGATGTGGGTCAAAGTTCAATTGAATTTACGTAAATCTCAGTAAGGCGAGGCAAACCTCAGTGCTGAGTTTAGGCAAATCTCATAGTGGGGAGCAAACCTCATCGAGAACACTAAGTGCATAAATGGATTGTATGTAACAACCATTCTTAAGATAAGAAGTTCTACATCATCAAAATACAAGAAAGATGTTGGGTACATAAATAAGCAAGCATTTTTAAGTATATGAGTCTAAGCCCAAAGCAGAGAATACCACGTGTTGGTTAGGGCATTACAGGTTACTTGGTGTAACACCCGGTAAATTACCAAATTACCCCTAGGGAAGAGGCATACGTAAAACGCGTCTTTCGATGCTCAGATTGAAAATCCGAGAGTGGATTCGTGATCAGCACTGAAAATTGAGTGGGAGAAGGGTCTCAGTAGATTTTTAGAGCGATCGAGTCGAAAGATAATTTTTCGTTCAAAAACGAAAACAGTGTGACTTCGCGATGAACCGCATCGCGGACCTATCACGGAGCCACAATTACGTTTTTCTGTGATTTTTCGATGGAGTTGAGTTTTTCGAAAATACATTGTCCGCGTCGCGGACTGTGTTATTTCAGGTGGGGGAAAAGTTCTTTTAAATTACGGAGGGCATTCTAGTCCATTCCTATAATTCCTAAATATTCCCCTACGACTAATAAAGGTCGGTTTCTAAGAAAAGGGTTTCGAAAAACCCATTCAAAAGCATTCTTCTTAGAAGTCACTAAGTCAGGGCTTGAGGGGAGTTGAGGTTGAGGAGATCAAGAGAAGTTTGTGCAAGAACTATGTTAGCAAATCATTCCAGGTATGTAAGGCTAAATTAAAAGCATGGGATTGTTCTCTCATCTGCCCCATAGAGGTCAAAGATGAGCTGATGGTTGAAGAGTATATATGCATGAATACTTGAGAGTTTTTCTTTGAAAAATTGATTTGAAATTACATGTTTTCTATGTTGATGATCATCATACTAATTGTTTTCTTGAAGTCAACATTTTTCATGAGATTTTGCATAACTCTACATGATTATTTGAAAAGCATGCATAATGAACTTAGGAGATGAGTCTGGAGCCTTAATGAGGATGATGTTGTGATGTTGTGATTGTGTTTCACATTTGATGAGAGTCTTGATGATGATGTTGATGAGAATGATGTTTATGATGTCTAAAAACTGGAAGATTAATTTGTAAAAGAGTATCTTGAGTCCATGATGTTGATGATGATGTTAATGAGGTGAGGTGATGTTGATGTTGATGTTGAGGTATGATATTATGTCCCTACGGGACAGATGTTGATGTTGAGGTATTATATTATGTCCTTACGGGACTGATGCTGATGTTGAGGTATTATGTCCCTATGGGACTGATGATGAGGTATTATTCCCTATGGGACTGATGAGGTTGATGTTTTATGAGCATGTCGAGTTCTGGGAGGAGCATTGAGCATCGAAAGGGGTAAGAGTGAGTGCTACTCGAACTTATTAACTACGTGGCCCGTGTAGGAAGAGGGGATTGAACCACAATGTGGATGGTTCCTTTCTTGTCCCAAATGAGGACTGAGGTTTTTCTTGTGGATCCACTGAGGTTGATGTCCTTTACCCCGAGCAGGGTATTGGATGGATGTGGCAACGGCATCACTTCGTTGTATCATCACTGGCTCATAGGTAATGCTATGAGCCAGTGATGCTAAGTGTTGGTAAAACTTAAAAACTTTTACCAACAAAATATGTTCCGCTAATAAACTTAAAAAATGACAACAGATTATAACAGCAAATGCTAAATTTCAATTAAAAAAGGTTCAACACTTTTTACCTACGAAATTGAAAGGACTAAAATGAAAAACAACCAGAAGAACATTAAGAATGTTCCACAATATTCTCATATGAGAATTTATTCAATCGCATTTCTTGCGCTACTAAAATATGATGTCCAACATCAACACAATATTCCTCAATTGTTTAAATCTATCACCATTTTACCCTTGCCCTTAGCATCACGCTTGCCTTCAATTTTCACTGGCACAAATAAAAATCAATTAGAACAAACACATATACAATTCTATGTTATTTTGGTTTGGTTTATAATTATAAGAATTAATAAGTATTAAAATATTAACTTACGAAAGTCTGGATTTTCCTTAAGCATACGCAAGTGAGGATCCACTGGTAGACCTTTGGCAGCAAAGCTTGGATCATACAGGCGATTTTCACTTGGGCTAAATTTCAAATCAACAATTATTATTAGTATTTACACGATTAAATTATTATATTTTCATGTCGTCCAAATTAAATTCATGACTTTAATTTTTTTTTTTTTGTAACTCATTGAATTTTCACAAGTTGTCACATAATTAGTAAAAAGAAATGTTTATATAAGCTTTAGATATATTTTTGAAAATATAAATTAATTTTTTTAATTTATGTAAATATTTTGAAAAAACTTTACCAAGAAGGATGCACAGGAGGTGGCATCATCAACAATGGATGCACAGGAGGTGGCATCATCAACCATGGATGCACTCTCTTTCGTTGTCCCTCCTCTTGCTTAGCAACTTCTCCCTGTAATAATCTCATTAAAATTGAAAATTACATAATACTATATTAGTTTTAAAACGTAATAATATTAAACTTTTTTAAAAATAGATCATTTAATTATAAAATAGAAAAATAAATGCACTTTTATAGTACTAAAAGATGAATGCATTATTGACATTCTACGACGTGGATACCTAGCCAATATTTATTTACAAACTATTATTAATAGTCCGTAGAAAAGAAAGTTAAATATTCAACAACAATAATAATAATATAATTTGCCACCACATACCTTTGGTTTGCTATTGAAGTTCACATTCTTTTCCTATACCAAAAATAAATAATTGATACTCTAATATAAATGAATAAAATAAATATATAATAAAAGAAAAGGAAAGAAAGTCAAAGAAATGTACCTTCGAAAGTTCAACAGGCACACATCTAAGTAAAAAAAAAAAATTAGTTAGATTGTATAAATAAAATAAAAATGTAAAGAGATTAACATAACTCACTTTTAGATTTTTAAACTATATTTAAAGTTAAAAATTAAAAAATGTATTGAATAGTATTTCTCACACTTTTAGATAAAAGAAATCTACATAATTCATTATTATATATATATATATATATATATATATATATATATATATATATATATATATATATTAAAATAGAGGAAGAAAAAAATTATGATATCACCCAAATATATATTTACAAAAAAATTTCATGTAAATATAAATTTGTATACAATGGTTCATGTTGTACTGTGTACAAGTCCAATAATACTATATTAAATGTTTAAAATGTATAAATTTTTTTATTAAAAGAAATTCATAATCCTGTTGGTCAAAATTATTAACTTAAAATTAAAGTAAAAAAATATCTTTTTTTCTTTTCAAGTCACATTAATTAGCATGAATTAACTTTTTAAAAAACTGATAAGTGTTGACCATAATTCTTCTACTATTACTTTGTACATTTCTTTAATGATAAAAATACTATGAAATAAAAATAAATACAGTTGTCTAGATTTGTCAAAATAGATATATAAATAATAAAAATGATTAAATAATAAAAAACACCTTCTAATTCAATACTATTTCAGAAACACACATGTTGCAATATGCGTGCTATTCAGGGGCGGAGCCAGCATACAGTGAGGGGGTTCATCTGAATTCCCTTCGTCAAAAAATTTATATTATTTATGCAAGGTTAAAATAATTTGTTATGTATATATATTAGATATCGAACCCCCTTCAACTGATTGTGTTTACTTTTTTAAATTTTGAACCCGTTAATTAAAATGATGACTCTATTACTGATGCTATTCCTTTTTTTTTGTAAGTAATATAATGGAATCTCGAAATATTTACAATGTTGATGCATTAAAAACACAATTTTCTATAAATAAATATATCATGTAAATAATATTATTTGCATAAGGAAGCAAATAATTAATACCTGCTTGACATGAGAGCTTCCAGAGTTTGATGATTTTTTGAAGCATCATTCCTTTGAGACCTGATAATTAGTCATTAAACAAAATTAAAATTATTAATCTTGATAAATGTAGGCCTCGTGTATACTCAAAGTAATTATATCTAAATATAAAAGTTAACAGTAATTGTAAAAAATTCATGGCGGATAAAGATGATCAGCAGCGATAAAGGCGACTGGTGTTGAAGGATTATCGGTGACGATAAAGGCAACTGGTATTGAAGGATGATCGACGGCGATAAAGGCGACTGGTGTTGAAGGATTATTGGCGGCGATAAAGGCGACCGGTATTGAAGGATTATCGGTGACGATAAAGGCAACTGGTGTTGAAGGATAATCGACGACGATAAAGGCAACTGGTGTTGAAGGATGATCGGCGGTGATAAAGACGGCGATAAAGGCGACCGGTATTGAAGGATTATCGGTGACGATAAAGGCAACTGGTGTTGAAGGATAATCGACGACGATAAAGGCAACTGGTGTTGAAGGATGATCGGCGGTGATAAAGACGACTGGTGTTGAAGGATGACCGGCGGCGATAAAGATGACTGGTGTTGGAATGGAAAACAGTATTATAATGTTTCAATTTACATAAAAGGAATTGACAGAAAATGATCTTACATTCTCAGCTTGAAAATAGCAAATCGGAGAGTAAAGATTTTACAGACGGCCACCTGAGAATTCTTATAGCTGAAATTAGGATAAAAAGGTCATGTAGGTTGTCTTATTTATAGTGTTTAAACTTAAATTGTTACTTTATTTGTAAATTGTGTTTTTTAATGAACTGATTACTTTAATAAATGAAAATAAACCAGATGGAATCAAATTAATGATGGT
Source organism: Solanum rostratum (assembly GCA_029948455.1). Taxonomy (NCBI): domain Eukaryota; kingdom Viridiplantae; phylum Streptophyta; class Magnoliopsida; order Solanales; family Solanaceae; genus Solanum; species Solanum rostratum. Next base: position 37,115,776 of record CM057050.1, on the reverse strand, counting down.
CAACTCTACATTACTGTTAAATGTTCTTCTTTTTAAAATGGTAAAAACAATTATTTCTAATATTGAAATTACGTCTATGTTATTGAATTTTTTTTTAAAAAAAAATACTGTAACGACTCGGACCGTCTGTAATGACCTTGCCGGTCATTTTTGAGTTTATTTGTAGAAGTTACTGTTTAGCTTTTTCATAAGTTACTTTGGACCTACTTTGGATCATCTATGTTGTTGGAACTGAGAACTTGTGGTTAAGAAGTGGAAAATGTGAGATTTGGCATTTTTGAAAGCTTAAGTTGTTGAAAAGTGAATTTTTGTACCATTTGGAGTTTTGGGTGCCGAAACGAAATCCATTGATTCCATTTATTTCAAAACGTCGAATTTGGTCTAGGAGAAGTGACAGAATTGAATTTGGAGTCAAAACAAAGATTTTAGACCCAAAGTTGTATTTTTGGTTAATTTCGGATCATAGTTTGACTTGGGTCAATATTAGAGTTCGAAAGCTCTAATCGGAATTTCGACAATTCCAGTGGTTCTGAATGGTGAAACTAATGCTAAAAATGGTCTCGGTATATTTTTTGGAGTTTCAAAGGTCATTTTGAACATTTGAGTTTTAACGAGCTTTTTTGAGTTCTGGGTTCAACAAGACCTCAGAATCAAATTGTGATAATTTCATTGAGTTTGGAATGTCATTTTTTGTAGGTTTATACGTTTGGTTTGTGTGTATCATGTTCCGAACGAACCTTGGTAGTCCGCTCTAAATTTGAATAGAGTTGATTTTCGCTGAATCTGGTGCAACATCCTTTGTTCTCCACGTTCGCGGGATTGAGACTCACTTTCGCAGAGGCCATTTTGCTATGACCTCCACGTTCGCGGACCCAGCCTTTGCATTCGCGGAGTTTGAGTAAGTGGGACATCTGCGTTCAGAGACCCCAATATGTGTTCGTGAAGGTATGCGCAGCCTTGATCTCTGTATTCGTGGAGCCCTATTGGCGTTCACGGAATGCTTTTTCCCTGAACAATTTTAAGTGATGGGTTTCACTATTTTTAATATTCCGAGCTCGATCTTAGAGTAATTCTTCAAAGATTTTCAAGTCAAACCTTTGGGTAAGTATTTTTATCTTCAAACTTATCAATTCCCATTATTTTCTCTTAATTTTGTATTGAATTTCATGATTTTGAACACCAAAAATTGAGCTTTTCATAATCTATGATTGGAGACTTTAAATGATGAATTCTCCTTCAATTTAACTCATTCTCGGTGAGATTTTCACCCACAAATTTCTTTTCTCGTATAGAATCATAATTTCCAATTTATTTCCAGATTTATGTGTTGACATCCAATTTTTACCTTCTAAAATTTAAATTTTATTCTCGACGCACCGGCACCTGTAGTGCCGAATGGCCCTTCTACAACTCCAGTTGATCCACCTATAGCACCTGTTGGTCCATCATCAGCTCCACTGAATCCCCCTATGGTTTTTGTTATTCAGCCTCGGCCTGATCAGCCAAGTTTTGAGCCATAGCTTCTAGATTTATCTATTGCACCACCCAGGTTCATGTTACAACAAGCTTCTACCAGGATTGTTATGTCTATCACCGAGCAGAAGAGTTTTGAGAGGTTTGTCCTATTGGCTCCTCCCAGATTTGATGGTCACCAGGGCTTATGACTTTCTATCAGAGTGTCAGGATCGGCTGTGCAATTTGGCTATTTTGGAGACTCACGAAGTTGCTTACACTTTCTACCAGTTCAACGGCTTGGCCAAGGAGTAATGGAGATCAGTTTTAGCCCGCATACCTACTGGATCACCAACTATGACATGGAATCGTTTTATTAAGGTGTTCTTAGAGAGGTTTGTACCTAGTCTCCAGGACAGTAAACGAGATGAGTTTGACCGACTCCGGCAGGGATCTATGACAGTATCTAATTATGAGGCTATATACCATGAACTTCATTCCTAGCGAGTTTGAGAGGATCTGGTATTTCTCCAAGGGGTTAATGGGATATCTTCAAGAGACTACAACTTCACTGGTCCTGGCAGGTGGTACTTTTCAGAGTGTGGTGCAAAACGCTCATATGATCGAGCATATTAGGCATGATTGTCAGGGTGGCGTGAAGAGATTCTGCCAGCGTGGTCAATTCAGTGGGCACCCACTGCGAGATAGGGAGTTTCACAGATAGGGTCACTAGTGCAGAGTAGTACATGCAGCTATTCCAACCGCTAATAGTGTTAATAGATCTAGACCTATTCAAATAGGCTGCAACAGCTCTTGGGGTACAGCTAGGCGTGGTGGTTTCTTGAGGTAGTCATCTCAGAGATGGGATCCTAGGGCTTGTTTTGTTTGTGACGAGGTTGGGCACTTGGCCAACCATTGTCCTCACCAAGCACCTCCTGCTCAGTCATCAAGGACCCAGCCAACCTATCCTACCCAAGCATCAGCAGCGAGGGACACTTCTCATGGCATGAGGGGTGGTACTAGAGGAGGTAGAGGTAGTGTGAGAGGTGGAGCTCGTACTAGTGGAGGACGCAGGGTATGTTATGTAGTTCCAGACCAGGGCGAGGCAAAGGCCTTTCATGCTGTTATCATAGGTATGATTCCGGTGTGCCACCTGTTGACACCCGATTTTGACCGACCCTTAACTTATTTTACGGGAAATAAGCGATTTTGTTTTTCAGAATATACTCTTTATATTATCGTTTTATATTTTATTATCGTCTACAAAAATAAACAACTTGGGGATCTAGTTAAAAAGGGGGGCGGGGAAATACGTGTTATATTTCTTTTTCTTTTCTTTTATTTTTAATCTTTTAAACCAGATTTCACTAAAATATTTTCTTCTAAAAAGTTCATTGTCTAGCCTCGTTTCAACTTGGGCTAGACAATGCGGAAAAAGACTATCTCCTAACCTATAGTTAGTGAGGAAGTCAAAAAGATCTAATTCCAAAATTTTATAATAACCGACGCGTCCCCGGAAATACCACCTACCCAATTTCTTAAAAAAAAAACAAAGAGAGAGATTATGTGTATCTATACTTAAATAATTATGTGCATATATATATATATATATATATATATATATTGTATCAAAGTTTTTTTTACTTTTTTTAAAACACAAAATTATATATAATTTTTCTAAGACCGCTCTCAAATAAAAATGTTTCTAGGTGAAGGTGCTATGATAACTAAATATCATAGTTTCGTACCTACAAAGAAACAAATATTTTTTTTATAAATACTTGTTCAATTACACTTCCACTATTTTTGTCACCTATTTAATAAATAAAATAAATGATTTTATCACTTAGAATCAATTTAGGAAATTTTAAAATAAAGAGACCCTACTTGTTATTTGCAACCCCCACATAAAATTTGAGACACGGTCGGGACCCGCCTTTGCGGATCTCGAAGGGTGCTTAACACCTTCCCTTCGAGGTAACTAGAACCCTTACCCGATCTCTGGTTGACTTTGACCTTAGGCTTAGGTTTAGACTTAGAATGGTGTCCTAATGCACCTTAATTCATTAGGTGGCGACTCTTCCAACATTTAAATCCCAAAAGAGTCGTTGTCACGACGTCGTCCAGGTTCCCGTTTCTCCGCGAGAAAAAAATAGGGCGCGACACCACCGTCTGGCTTCAGTTCTATTTGACCCAAGCTCTACCTATTCATATGTATCAACTTATTTTTCCATGGACTTTGGTATTATGTGCGAGCCCCTTGCCAAGTCTATATGCATTTTCACCCCCGTAGGTGAGTCTTTAGTGGTGAATCGAGTGTACCGGGGTTGTATGGTCACCTTCTTGGGGAGAAAGACTATTGCCGATCTGAGATTACTTAATATGGTTGATTTAGATGTGATATTAGGTATGGACTGGTTATCACCTTATCATGGCATTCTCGATTGACATGCAAAGACTGTGACTTTATCTTGTCCTAATTTACCCCAGTTAGTGTGGATTGGCGTGGCTAGTACTTATCCGAAGGGGGTGTCTCTTAGATACATTCTTGTATGTTGATGGATAAGGGATGTTTATCGTATTTGGCTCATGTTCGAGCTTGTTCTCAGGAGTTACCATCATTGGAGACCACCAGAGTTGTGAGAGAGTTTATAGATGTATTTTTGACATATTTGCCAGGTGTTCCTCCAGATCGTGACATTGATTTTGCTATCAATGTGGAGCCGAGAACTAAGCCTGTTTTTATTGCCACCTACCATATGGATTTAGCTAAGTTGAAAGAGCTAAAGAATCAATTGGAGGATTTATTGCAAAAAGAGTTTATTCGTCCGAGTGTATCCCCTTGAAGTACTCCTAGTTTGTTTTTGAAAAAGAAGGATGACACTATGCGGATGTGTATTGATTATTGCTAGTTGAACAAAGTGACCATTAAGAATATGTACTAATTGCCTCATATTGATGATTTATTCAATTAGTTGTAGGGTGTTTCTGGTGTTTTCCAAGATCGATTTGAAATTTGGATATCACCAGTTGAGAGTTCGAGAGTCTTATATCCCGAAGACAGCCTTCAGGACCCGCTATGGCCATTATGAGTTTGTGGTTATGTCTTTCGAGTTAACTAATTCCCCAGCTACTTTCATAGAGTTAATAAACCAGGTTCTAGCCCTTATTTGGATATATTTGTGATGGTATATATTGATGACATCTTGGTTTACTTCAAAAATGAGTTCGACCATGTGCAACATTTGAGAATTTTACTTTAGAGGTTGAGAGAAGAAGAATTATATGCCAAGTTTTCAGAATGTGAGTTCTGGATCGAGTCGGTAGCTTTACTTGAGCATGTGATGATGAAAGATGGCATTATGGTAGATCCAGCTAAAGTAGCGGCAGTTCATGAGCGGGCTACGCTGACATCAGTGACAGAGATCCAGAATTTTATTGGCTTAGCGGGGTACTAGCGACGCTTTTTGTAGGGATTCTCTTTCATTATAGCCCCATTGACCAGACTCACTAAAAAGATGTGGCTTTTTAGTGGTCAGAGAAGTACGAGGCAAGCTTTTAAAAGCTCAAAGATTTATTGACCTCAGCACCTATTCTTGCTTTGCCTGAGGAGGGGATGCCTTTTGTGGTGTATTGGGATGCCTCTAGAGTAGGTTTTGGGTGGGGTGTTGATGCAAAAGGGGAGAGTAATAGCATATGCATTCGGCAGTTGAAGGTGCATTAGAGAAATTATCCCACCCATGATTTAGAGTTAGCTGCAGTGGTCTTTGTATTGAAGTTGTGGCGACATTATCTCTACGGAGTGCATTGTGAGATCTTTGCTAATCATTGGAGTCTCAAATATATTTTTTTGCAGCCTAATTTGAACATGAGGTAGCTTATGTGGTTAGAGTTGTTGAAAGACTATGACATCTCGATTTTATATCACCCCGGCAAGGCAAATGTGGTGGTAGATGTCTTGAGCCGAAAGGTCTCTAGCATGGGTAGTTTGGCATTCCTGAGAGCAGAGGAGAGACTCTTAGCTTTGGAGGTTCAGTCACTTGCTCGACAGCTCGTTCGGTTAGATATTTCTATTCCTCACAGCATTTTAGCCTTTGTGGAGGCCATGTCTTCACTACTTGATCAGGTGCGTGCTCACCAGTTTGATGATGCTAGAATATGCTTGATTTGTGATAAGGTGTTGAGGGGTAAAGCAAAAACAACTACTATTGACTCAGAGGGTGTTTTTAGGATTAATGGAGGGGTTATTGTTCCTAAGGTGGGAGATTAGGTGAGACTGATATTGGAAGAGGCTTATTGTTTTAGATATTCTATCCATCCCAATGTGGCAAAGATGTATCATGATTTGAAACAACATTATTGATGGTGCAGGATGAAGAGAGACATTGCTGAGTTAGTGGCTAAATTCTAGAACTATCAACAAGTCATATATGAGCACCAAAGGCTTGGGGGTTCAATGCAAAGGATGCTCATTCTCGAGTGGAAGTGGGAGCGCATTACTTTGGATTTTGTTACTGGTTTTCCCTTTGCTTTGGGAAAGTTTGACTTCGTTTGGGTGATTGTAGATAGATTGACTAAGTCAGCTCACTTTCTTCCGGCGAAAACTAGCTACAGTGCCGAGCAGTTAGCTAGGTTGTATATCTGGGATATTGTTATATTGCACGGGGTGCCGGTTCTATAGTGTTTGACAGAAGGTTCTTGTTCACTTCACATTTTTGGAAAGCTCTACGACATGGTTTTGGTACTCGATTGGATCTGAGTTCAGCTATTCATCCTCAGACGGATGGACAGTCCGAGCGCACTAATCAGGTGTTAGAGCATATGGTTCAGACATGTGTGATAGACTTTGGGGTTCAATGGGATAAACATTTGCCTTTGGCGGAGTTACATACAATAATAGTTACCATTCTAGCATTCAGATGGCACTGTTTGAGGCATTATATGCTCGGAGGTGTAGGCCGCCTATCGGGTGGTTTGATTCAGATTCAGCTGATGTTTTGGGTGTTAACTTCAATACAGTCTTATTGAATACCATACTGCACCAAAGTTTGATTTACTGGATTACCCAAATGAAATTTAAAAATTCAGTAATTGATATCTACCTTTAACTGTCAATTTTTGAATTTGAAATTTAAAAATTTTGAACCGAATGTTGAATGTCCACCCCTAATAACTTCTATTATTTGATACTTTATTATTGATTAAACTTTTTATTTTTAAAATTTTCTTTTCAGTAGAACCTTTTTATAAAAAAGCAATTTTTTTTTATTAATTATTAGTCAAATCAAATTTGAGTAAAATTTAGTAGAATTATATTAAATAGCCATGACATTTAAAACTTTTAAATCAATACAATTGTATCTACTTATAACAATCATTTCTTTATTAAACTACTTATTATCCATTACAATTGTACATTTATAATTTTTAATTACTAATAACTACTTTTTTGGCAAAAGGAAAAAAACATTAAAAGAAACTAACTTCAATGAGGAACAAAAATGCAAATAAAACAAATTATTATCTTAAGCATTAATGCATTATTTTACTTTACTTTATTACTTTACTTTATTACTATTATTAATATATAAATATATTACTACTATACTTATTTACTTATTCTTAATTATTTTTAATTTTAAGAGCATAAATTACGAATTATGTCGAGATTAAAAAATATTTACAGATTTTTTTTTATTTCCATCTATGTCCCTCATATTATTATTAGTATTTGAAAAATATTATTACATTAATATACTCTAATTAATGCTTGGAGTCAGCCTCTCTCCTCATTGATTTTTTTTGAGATTAGCTAATAATCTCATGTATTTTTTTTGTTCAACCGATTTTTGTCCCAATTTATTATAACAAAATAAAATAACAATTCACAAAAATAAAAAAATACACTTAAAATTAAATAATATTAACAATATATTCTTGATAATACGAATACTAGCAAAATTATATTTAAATAATATGAATATTAACAAAATAATACCAATTAATACCATAATAACACTTACTAACTAAAAATCAACATATAAATATCAAATATTAACAAATAAATACACCAACTATCAAACTTTGAAATCAACATTTTACCAAATAGCCATTAACTATATTTTGAATTTTATGAATACCAAATACAATAAAAAAACTTACAGTCATTTATTTTTAACAATTATGAATAGTATTATTCCTTTATTAATTCATTGTTTTTTATTTTTTTTCTTTATCAACTTATTTTTTCTTCTTAAGATATTTCATTCATTGTCTTTTTTTAAAAACAAATGATGAAAATAAATTATTAAATCTTAAGTAATTGAAATTGTCAAATTACTTTATAAAATGAAATTGAAAAAAAATTATTTAATTTATATTTTTTTAAATATTAATTATTTTAAAATATTTTTGAAAATCGTTTGTGAGATTTAGTTTCAGATAGTTCATGTATAAATAATAAACATATCAAATATTTTTATTATATAACTCAATTTTATTTACAATTAAATATATCAACATATAATTATTAAAGGATACAATTAAACCATCAACGGAACTTTTTTTTTAAATTCTTTTACGAATTTTAAAAAAATATATATTTGTGCATTTGATTAAAACAAGAATTAATATTTTTAAAAAATATTAAATTATACAAATTATTGAATAAGATATACCATCTATAATAATAAATTTCGTTCACTTTAAATACCTATGTTATATGTGATTGTATCAAACAGAAATATTTTATTATATATTATTTATTTTTATTTTTATTTTTATTTAATCTTTCATGTTAAAATTATTTTATTTTCAAAAAATATCTTTTTTTTTATTTTCAAGTCACATTAATTAGCATGAATTAACTTTTTAAAAAACTTATAAGTGTTGACCATAATTCTTCTACTATTACTTTGTACATTTATTTAATGATAAAAATAGTATTAAATAAAATTAAATATACTTGTCTAGATTTGTTAAAATAGATATATAAATAATAAAAATTATTAAATAATAAAAAATACCTTCAAATTCAATATTATTTCAGAAACACACATGTTGCAACATGTGTGCTATTCAGGGGCGGAGCGAGTATACAGTGAGGGGGTTCATCTGAATTTCCTTCGATGAAAAATTATATTATTTATACAAGGTTAAAATAATTTATTGTGTATATATAATAGATATACCCTCTTCAACTGGTTGTAACACCCCAATTTTTTTTTTCACTAAGATTGAGCCATACTTCATATGATAGGATCAATTCCTAAGTATTTAAAGTATATTAGATGTGATTTAGAGTTATAATTGATCTTTTACATCAAGCCAAGTCCAAAGAATTTCTAGCGACTAAGTTTTCATATGAGTTGATGGAAGGGTCAACTTCAAATGACTATATCTCCTAAATTATAATGAGTTAGGTGACCCATAATATATCAAATTAATGATCTTTGAATTATCTTTCAACGCATCTTATTTCGCGTTAAACGGAGTTTGGAGTAGAGAGTTATGACCATTTTACTGGAGACCTGCAGAGCTGTTTAAAGGTCCGCGACGGCTCCGGGACGTGGACCTATCGCGAACCCTTTCTGGATAAGCTAAGCGACGTTTCTTTATTTTATTTTGAGGGTAATTTTACCCTAAAGCCTTTGGGGGTCTATTTAAGGTCCCAAAACGCACAATACGTCAGTTTCATGAGTCAAAACTCTCTCTTTCACTCCTAAACATAAAACGCTCAAGAATCATCAAGAAAGTCATCAAGTTAGGATTAACTTTCAAGATTCTTCATCAAGGTGAGTTATTCTTCCTAAGCTTTAAGCTAATTTCTCTATCTATTCATGAAATCCCTAATAGAATCTTAAATCCTAACCTAGGGTTTCAAGAAATGAATTCAAGAATCCCAAGAAAGGATTCCTTGATTCTTCTTTGTCAAAATTTAGGGTTCTTCATCAAGAACTCTAAAGATTCTAAGTCAAGAATTCAAGAATCTAAGAGAAGCCTTCAAACGATGTCTTTCCAAGTTCTTCCATTCTAAAAGAACTATCGAGGTTGAGGATTTTCTCCAAGAAACGAGTATTCATCAAATTTTGATTTTAATATCAAACTTTCAGGTAGGTAAGGCTTCACTTAAAGCATGGGAATGTCCTCCCATGTGCCCCATGAGTAATGCATTGAAGTTTAATGGTGATGATGTTAGGGTGATGAATTGAAACATGTTTAATTCATGTAATGTAATGAATAATTGCCATTATTTTATGCATAAACCTACATATTTTTCTGCATTGACGATGATCATCATAAAATTTCTATATACCCTAAATCATTTTTGTGAAGTGCATATGTTTTAAAACCTTATAATTATAATGATTGGAAAAGCCTGCATAATGAACGTAGGGTGGCATGTCTAGAGCCTTGAAGAATGATATTGATGTTATTATGATGATGTTAATGTTAATGTTAATGCAATGAGATGATGATGATGTTAATGTTAATGCAATGAGATGATGATGATGTTAATGTTAATGCAATGAGATGATGATGATATTAATGTAAATGAGATGCTAATGATGATGTACTACACCCTATGGGGACTAATGATGATGTAATGTGTCCCTATGGGACTGGTGATGTTAATGTTTTATGAGCATGTCGAGTTCTGAGAGGAGTATTGAGCACCGAAATGAGTAAGAGTGAGTCCCACTTGAACCTTTTAACTACGTGGCCCGCGTAGGAAGAGAGGATTGAACCGCAACGCGGATGGCTCCTTTCTTGTCCCAAATGAGGACTAATGTTTTTCTAAGGTTATGTCCTTTACCCCGGGCAGGGTATTGGATGGATGTGGCAACGGCATCGCTTCGTTGTATCATCATTGGCTCATAAGTGATGGTTGCCGGTTAAAGAAACTCCCAGTTAGGCCTCTCAGAAAGGATTCATTGATAGGACTCAAATGTCAATGTTAATGTTATGACTAAGTTGATGTTTCCCCGTTGTAAATGTAAGGTCTCTTGATGATGGGTGTTGTATCTTGATGTTGCTAATGCTTTGATTCAGCTATTTTACATGCCAGTACATTCTACGTACTGACGCCATTTGGCGCTGCATCATTTCATGATGCAGGTACAGGAGCTAGAGGACTTCAGCAGCCGCCCCGTTGAGGTCAAGTGTTTTCAAGTTCAGATTGTGGTGAGCCTCCTTGTTTTCGGAGGAAACCTTTGTTTGATGTTATCCTGTTTTCTTATTGAGTCGGGTAGCCATGGTATGTCATGGTCCCCTTCTTAGACAGTCTAGATAACGTTAGAGGCTTCATGGACCTAATGTTGAGGTTAATGGAAAAAGTTTTGTTTTAGACTGAGAAATCTTCTCTTGTTTGTTTTAATAATGAAGACTAATGTTTGGCCATTGGCCCACTATTTTAAGGTATTGTTTACTATTTCTTTCCGCGATGTCTATAATGAATGATGTGATGAGGCTAAGTGGTTCGCTTGGGGGCTAGCAATAGTCTCTGAGTGCTGGCCACGCCTAGGGTACCCTCCCGGGGTGTGACAAACTTGGTATCAGAGCACAGAGTTCAAGTGTCCTAGGGAGTCTGTGAAGCCGTGTCTAGTAGAGTCCTTATTATTGGTGTGAAGCGCGCCACATCCATAATGGGGAGGCTATAGGACATTTAGGAAAAGTTTCCCTTCTTTTAGATTCTGAATCGTGCGATAGAGTTACTTCCTATGAAATCTATGATGATTCGTGCGTTGCTCTAAGTCGTTCGACTATACCTCGTCCACGAGGCGATAGAGACAATACTGTTCAAATTCTTAAGGGTGAGATCTTCTAAGATAAAGTAACCAGAATGGTAGAGAGACTGTCTAAGCTCGTGAAAAGCCGACTGAGGTGCGAAGTTGATTGACTAGAAAGAGGGCACTACTGATCATATGAATCGTGCATTTGAGTTATCTCTAGGTGTACCTAGACCCATTTGTTTTTCAAAACTTGCTTCCGATGTGACCCATGAGAGAGGAACCTATGTCTCTAAAGAGTTTAATGTTACCACTTAAGAGTGAGATGTGAAGTCTTATAAATCCTAAGTAGAATCGAATCATCCTCGAGTTAGAAGGATGATGATGGAAAGAAAGGGACGAGATGACAAGAGTGATGGCTGATTGAGGCTTGTAGTTAGAGTTAAGTATTTATTAGGTAAGTAATGATGTGCTGAGTTGATTGCCATAAGATTGATGAAAGAGTCATAAGTACTCTAGTGATTTTCATAATGAGGTATAGAGGAAGAGTTGTTGTCAGAATGTGAAAGAGCGTGTTCAAACTAGAAGGCAGTTATGTTAATGTGTTGTAGTATTCATGCTATTGAGGGTGAAGTGTAGATGTTGAATAGAGGAAAGAGTGCTTTCAATGTGATAGATCTAAATTAGGCTTATGATTTTTAATTGTGAGTTCATGAGACTCATCGAGTTATGAGGTTAGACAGATAAGAAGAGGCTTGAGATATGTATCCATGATTGTGTAAAGATGTGTGAAGTTCTAATTTATGACTCCTATAAGAATCTAGATAGTATATTTGAGTTATCGATGTGGAGTAGGCTGATGTAAGTAATCTTAATCATCATGAGTAACTAAGTTGATTTGGGGCTTATCAATAGATGATGACGAGTTTCCATGATAGACTAATTCTTATGCAACTAAATTTATGGGAGCACAGAAGTTGAGCGCTAGCAGGCAAAAGAAGAGGTTAGATTGTGAGAGTTGTGGGAAGTGGTTGTGTACGCCATAAGAATAGCAAATATAGAGAGATTTCCATAGAGGATGGAAGGAGCTAAGAGTGATAGAGTCGAAAAGAGTCTGAGTGGCTAGTTATATGTATGCGACTATAGCATAACAAAAGAGTTTAACATATTCTTGTGAATAGTGATTCCTTGACCATGTGGAGGTATATGCTTATAGCCTAGTAGAGGAAATCGAGTTACAAACTTAGAGTAATGACCTTGAGAGCTAAGGAAGAGTTGATGTAAGGCCCGGTAAAATTACCAAAGTACCCCTAGAGGAGAGATGTGTGCATAACACGTCTTCCAATGCTCGGATGGAAAATCCGAGGCTGAATTTCTGATCAGCACAAAAAATAAAGTGGGGGAAGGGCCTCGGTCGATTTTTAGAGTGACCGAGTGAAAAGATAATTTTTCGATCCGAACACCAAAACAGTGTCGGTGCGCGACAGAGGCGCATCGCGCACCTGTAGCAGAGTGACACTTGCATTTTTTCAAAACTTTTCGACGGGATTGAGAAAACTCGTTCAGAAAATTTTTGCAGAAAAATGTACTGTTCGCGACCAGTTCGCATCGCGGACTGAGTCACTTCGAGGCTGGAAATTTCTAAAATTATTGAGGGGAATTCTGATCTATTCCTAATACCTTATAAACTCCCTATATGGCTAATATAAGTTGTTTTAACATGAAAAGGGTCTAAAACCCCATTCTAAGTCCTTTTCTAACAATTGAATAAGACTAGGGCTTGAGAGAAGAGGAGAAGAGCTTGAGATGGAAGAATTCAAGAAATAATGAGAGTTCTTAATTATGACGATGATGTGATGTCATTTCCTTTTTAAGGTTATAGATGACGAGGAGGAGTTAGAGAAATCGTGAGGAGTCTGATAGATAGGTATATAAAAAAAACCATATTAGTATCTCCCGAGGTAAGAGTTCATCCGATCGAGGGTGTGAGCTGCTATGATAGGCTTAAATATGTGGATGTTATTATGCAAATGTATTAGATTGATGAGGACGAGAAATATTCTCTAAGTACAAGTTACTATAGAGTGAGAGTTCTTGATTTTGATGTCATCTTACACGTGTACTAACCTTTGGCTTATTATGCCATTATTGATGATATGATGTAGAGTATCAAATTTTAGAGGTATAATCATGCTTATGCTGCATGGAGAGGTGGTAGTTTGGGGGTTTCGTCAAAGGGGGAGATGATAAGTTCCTCCACGTCCAAATAGTGATGTTGATGATAGTAAACTGAGAGTGAGGGTGGATGAGAAGGAGTGAATGTATCCTCATTGTGAGATCAGTTTTAAACTTATGTCATAAAGGGATAGAGATAGGGATAAGGAAAGAGATGAGATTGTATGATGTATAATTGATAAGTAAAGGTATGTTGATGTGACTTTGAGTGAGAATTCATTGAATGGTGGAGGTAGAAGTGACAAGTAGACTTGAATGGAAGAAGAAGGGATAGTTAGGTGAGGTTTGAATAAGAGCTATGAGTTTGTATTGATAGAGTAGAGTGCCATGAAAAAAGAGCACGATTGAGGTGGGGACTTGAGCATGAGAGTGTCCTCAGAGTCTTTGTTTATACGATGTTCCTATTCTCGATTTGAGTAGATGGCTTCCTTCCTGAGTTCAAAAGACTGATTGACGAGGTGTCTAAATGATTCAAATTGATTGAGTTTCGATGTTTCATTCGTGCTTAATGAAGAGAATGTAAGATGTAATTCCCTTACTCTTGATTTAAATTGAGTTTTCTATTTCTGAGTTGATGTGTCCGTCCTGAGTTTGAATGGAGATGGTTTGAGATTGATGACGAGTTAGAGTTTGATTGATTGAGTGAGTTTTGAGAAGAGTTCTGATTCTTATTCGTGCCTTGATGTCTATCTTTACTCATCATTCGAGGACGAATGATCCCAAGGGGGAGATAATGTAACACCCCAACTTTTTTTCCACTAAGATTGAGCCATACTTCATATGATAGGATCAATTACTAAGTATTTAAAGTATATTAGATGTGATTTAGAGTTATAATTGATCTTTTACATCAAGCCAAGTCCAAAGAATTTCTAGCGACTAAGTTTTCATATGAGTTGATGGAAGGGTCAACTTAAAATGACCATATCTCATAAAGTATAATGAGTTAGGTGACCCATAATATATCACATTAAAGATCTTTGAATTATCTTTCTAACACATCTTATTTCGCGTTAAACGGAGTTCGGAGTAGAGAGTTATGACCATTATACTGAAGACCTGCAGAGCTGTCTAAAGGTCAGCGACGGCTCCGCGACGCGGACCTATCGCGAACCCTTTCTAGATAAGCTAAGCGACGTTTCTTTATTTTATTTTGAGGTTACTTTTACCCTAAAGCCTTTGGGGGTCTATTTAAGGTCCCAAAACGCACAATACGTCAGTTTCATGAGTCAAAACTCTCTCTTTCACTCCTAAACATAAAATGCTCAAGAATCATCAAGAAAATCATCAAGTTAGGATTAACTTTCAAGATTCTTCATCAAGGTGAGCTATTCTTCCTAAGCTTTAAGCTAATTTCTCTATCTATTCATGAAATCCCTAATAGAATCTTAAATCCTAACCTAGGGTTTCAAGAAACGAATTCAAGAATCCCAAGAAAGGATTCCTTGATTCTTCTTTGTCAAAATTTAGGGTTCTTCATCAAGAACTCTAAAGATTCTAAGTCAAGAATTCAAGAATCTAAGAGAAGCCTTCAAACGATGTCTTTCCAAGTTCTTCCATTCTAAAAGAACTATCGAGGTTGAGGATTTTCTCCAAAAAATGAGTATTCATCAAATTTTGATTTTAATATCAAATTTCCAGGTATGTAAGGCTTCACTTAAAGCATGAGAATGTCCTCCCATGTGCCCCATGAGTAATGCATTGAAGTTTAATGGTGATGATGTTAGGGTGATGAATTGAAACATGTTTAATTCATGTAATGTAATGAATAATTGCCATTATTTTATGCATAAACCTACATATTTTTCTGCATTGATGATGATCATCATAAAATTTCTATATACCCTAAATCATTTTTTGTGAAGTGCATATGTTTTAAAAACCTTATAATTATGATGATTGGAAAAGCCTGCATAATGAACGTAGGGTGGCATGTCTAGAGCCTTGAAGAATGATATTGATGTTATGATGATGATGTTAATGTTAATGCAATGAGATGATGATGACGTTAATGTTAATGCAATGAGATGATGATGATGTTAATGTTAATGCAATGAGATGATGATGATATTAATGTAAATGAGATGCTAATGATGATGTACTACACCCTATGGGGACTAATGATGATGTAATGTGTCCCTATGGGACTGGTGATGTTAATGTTTTATGAGCATGTCGAGTTCTGGGAGGAGTATTGAGCACCGAAACGGGTAAGAGTGAGTCCCACTTGAACCCATTAACTACGTGGCCCGCGTAGGAAGAGAGGATTGAACTGCAACGCGGATGGCTCCTTTCTTGTCCCAAATGAGGACTAATGTTTTTCTAAGGTTATGTCCTTTACCCCGGGCAGGGTATTGGATAGATGTGGCAACGGCATCGCTTCGTTGTATCATCACTGGCTCATAAGTGATGGTTGTCGGTTAAAGAAACTCCCAGTTAGGCCTCTCAGAAAAGTTTCATTGATAGGACTCAAATGTCAATGTTAATGTTATGGCTAAGTTGATGTTTCCCCGTTGTAAATGTAAGGTCTCTTGATGATGGGTGTTGTATCTTGATGTTGCTTATACTTTGATTCAGCTATTTTACATGCCAGTACATTCCACGTACTGACGCCATTTGGCGCTGCATCGTTTCATGATGCAGATACAGGAGCTAGAGGACTTCAGCAGCCGCCCCGTTGAGGTCAAGTGTTTTCAAGTTCAGATTGTGGTGAGCCTCCTTGTTTTTGGAGGAAACCTTTATTTGATGTTATCCTGTTTTCTTATTGAGCCGAGTAGCCATGGTATGTCATGGTCCCCTTCTTAGACATTCTAGATAACGTTAGAGGCTTCATGGACCTAATGTTGAGGTTAATGGAAAAAGTTTGGTTTTAGACTGAGAAATCTTCTCTTGTTTGTTTTAATAATGAAGACTAATGTTTGGCCATTGGCCCACTATTTTAAGGTATTGTTTACTATTTCCTTCCGCGATGTCTATAATAAATGATGTGATGAGGCTAAGTGGTTCGCTTGGGGGCTAGCAATAGTCTCTGAGTGCCGGCCACGCCTAGGGTACCCTCCCGGGGCGTGACACTGGTTGTGTTTACTTCTTCAAATTTTGAACTCCTTAATTAAAATGATGACTCTATCACTGATGCTATTCCCTTTTTTCTATAAGTAACATATAGAATCTCAAAATATTTACAATGTTGATGCATTAAAAGCACAATTTTCTATAAATAAATATATCATGTAAAGTAAAATTATTTGCATAAGAAAGCTTATAAGTGTTGACCATAATTCTTCTACTATTACTTTGTACATTTATTTAATGATAAACATAGTATTAAATAAAATTAAATATACTTGTCTAGATTTGTTAAAATAGATATATAAATAATAAAAATTATTAAATAATAAAAAATACCTTCTAATTCAATATTGTTTCAGAAACACACATGTTGCAACATGTGTGCTATTCAGGGGCGGAGCCAGTATACAGTGAAGGGGTTCATCTGAATTTCCTTCGATGAAAAATTATATTATTTATACAAGGTTAAAATAATTTGTTGTGTATATATAATAGATATCGAACCCTCTTCAACTGCTTGTGTTTACTTCTTCAAATTTTGAACTCCTTAATTAAAATGATGACTCTATCACTGATGCTATTCCTTTTTTTCTATAAGTAACATAATAGAATCTCAAAATATTTACAATGTTGATGCATTAAAAACACAATTTTCTATAAATAAATATGTCATGTAAAGTAAAATTATTTGCATAAGAAAGCAAATAATTAATACCTACTTGACATGAGAGCTTCCAGAGTTTGATGATTTTATGAAGCATCATTCCTTTGAGACCTAATAATTAGTCATTAAACAAAATTAAAATTATTAATCTTGATAAATGTAGGCCTCGTGTATACTCAAAGTGAGTATATCAAAATGTAAAAATACATACATTTTTTTCTTTATAATTTACTAAATAAAAAATTTAATAGAATAGGAATTAAAAAGATATACATTTGTAGCATATATAAGAAAAAGTTATTTTAGACGGTACTATAATAATTATTTATTAATAAAAATAAAATAAAATGTAAAAATGTATGATGATGACCGATGATAATGATCATGAGTGATTATCAATAATGCTTATGATTTGTTGAAGAAGTTAACAGTAATTGTAAAGAAATCATGGCGGATAAGGATGATCAGCGGCGATAAAGGCGACTGGTGTTGAAGGATTAACGGTGACGATAAAGGCAACTGGTGTTGAAGGATGATCGGTGGCGATAAAGACAACTGGTGTTGAAGGATGATTGGCGGCGATAAAGACGACTGGTGTTGGAATGGAAAATAGTATTATAATGTTTCAATTTACATAAAAGGAATTGACAAGAAAATGATCTTACATTCTCAACGTGAAAATAGCAAATCGGAGAACGAAGACTCTACAGACGGCCACCTGAAAATTCTTACAGCTGAAATTAGGATAAAAAGGTCATGTAAGTTGTCTTATTTATAGTGTCTAAAACTTAAACTGTTACTTTATTTTTAAATTACTTTTTTAATGAACTGATTACTTTAATAAATGAAAATAAATCAGATGGAATCAAATTAATGATAGTCAACTCTACATTACCGTTAAGTATTCTTATTTTTAAAATGGTCAAAAAAAATTATTTCTAATATTGAAATTATGTCTATATTACTGAAATTCTTTTTATTTAAATACTGTAACTACTTGGGTCGTCTGTAATGACCTTGCCGGTCATTTCTTAGTTTATTTGTAGAAGTTATTGTTTAGCTTTTTCATAAGTTACTTTGGACCTACTTTGGATCATCTATGTTGTTGGAACTGGGAACTTGTGTTTAAGAAGTGGAAAATGTGAGTTTTGGCATTTTTGAAAGCTTAGGTTGTTGAAAAGTGAGTTTTTCTACCATTTGGAGTTTCAGGCGCCGCAATGAAAATCCATCAATTCCATTAGTTTCAGAACGTCGAATTTGGTCTAGGAGAAGTGACAGAATTGAATTTGGAGTTAAAATGAAGATTTTGGACCCAAAATTGCATTTTTAGTTGATTTTGAATCATAGTTTGACTTGGGTCAACATTTAGAGTACGGAACCTCTAATCGAAATTTCGACAATTCCAGTGGTTCTGAATGGTGAAACTAATGCTAGAAATGATCTCGGTGTAATTTTTGGAGTTTCAAAGGTCATTTTGAATATTTGAGTTTTAACAAGTTTTAACGAGCGTTTTTGAGTTTTGGATTCAACGAACTGGGCTAGAGCTTATGATTTTGGGATAAGAAATCGATCCTAGAGATATTTGTCCCCCTTGCTTGATTATGAGATGTTGAGAACGCGTAGTAGTGTACTTAGTTGTCAGATGGTGCTATCTTATTGGAGTATATATATTCTATATTGTTGGACCTGAGGCCATATTTGAGGAGATATTGGACTCTAATTACTCTCAGTCTTCGTCTTTATAGAGGTGGTGGCATGACTTTCTAGCTTGTATGTATTATTTAGATAATGGAACGATATGCATTGCATTAGTTGTTCATTCATACTAATTTTGTCGTACGATCACAATCATGCATTGACTCATCATTTATGCATGTAGAGTAAGAGATACAGTTTTCACTGACACTGGTTTCTAGGTTGTTGATATTACATTAGTTTAAAACTAGTTTTTAATATGATTCGTACCACCTGGATCACATGACTTTCTAGATTTGATACTTCTGAGGCATCGAGGATGTGCTTTTTTTTTCTACTTGAGACTGTGGAGGCATTTGGAATGTGTCGCGTCGATGTCCTTTTCTGCATTATGGCTACTACTATTCCTCCAATATCATCGATGGAGATGATGATTATGATAAGTCATGATGTGGCCCAAGATAGTGTGTATGGGTTTTTCGAGCCTTCGTGGGACTTAGTACCATTGTTTTGGGTGGAGGTAATGCACGAGTTTTACCTGGCTAGCTGGGCCAGGGTAGGTCATATAACACTTGTAGATATGTGTTGCGGAGAGATTTCATGCATTGCATTGACATGCATCGGCATTACCAGTACGTTTTTTGTTGCTTGCTCCCTCGATAGTATAGGACGTCGGTTAAGGTTCTGTTTGCTGATTGCATTGTCAATGATATGGGATGTCAGTTGGTTATTATTTGCTCATATCTGCACTTGCCTGTGTTACTTTATTAGATTATGACTTATTCCTTCATTTATTGAATATGTACCCTTTTAGGCTGGTTTGGATTAGTTCCTAGGTTGTTATAGACTCTTGATGTTTTCCTTGACCTTGCTAAGTAGCCTTTATATCCTATCTTTCATGCCAGTAGATGATAGATCTGATTCTTCCAAGTACGCTTCTCTCCTTCTCCTCTTTATCTCGTATATCTTAATTATTATTTATTCTATCTATATATTATCCTGTTACTATTGTTATACTTGCCTTGTTTTCATGTTATATATATACTTGCTTTATCTGTGGAACTCAGTCAACCTATACTTGTTGAGTACCATTTGTTTGCTACTCATATTTTATCTGTGGAACTCAGTCAACCTATACTTAGATCTGATCATAATGCAAGTCCCCTTATTGACTTTTTTTTTATGCATAGATGTTATTGATTTTTGAGATTTTAATGAACTTTAGGCGTTCGAAGTTGCCGATTTTTAGCTTGTATTGTTATTGTTTTATGTAAAAGCCTTGTACTCATATTTTGTGTATTAGAAGCTTGATTACTAACTGATGTCAGGTCTTGAGGTAGGTTCCCGTATATTATTTCTTCAGTCTTATATTTCTTCTCCTAATTTTGACCACTTTTACTTCTTGTGGTTGCGTTCCATGGGATAGTCCATCGCCTCTGCTTTCAGGCTATGCGTTAAGCTTACCTACCAGTGAGTTGGGGTTGGTTCCATAATGGCCTAAGAGATCGGATGGTGCTAGAAAATAAAGACAAAACCCTTCAGGAAGGATTATCGAGGTGTATAGGCAAGTTAATGATTGACATATTCTATTAGAAAGAAAGCTTCACGAGCAAAGAAAGTTGAAAGTTATCTTCAATTGTTTTAGCTTATGACACAAATATTCTTTAGAATTTTTAAAGGCATCATCTGGTCCACTGATCTGAGTTTAAGAGTGGCAGCTTGAAATCCTTTCAATTGGCTATAGTAGTTCTAGAAGAATTGAAGATTGTGCCTAAAGTAACCAAGAAACTGGACATTTCATCTTTAAGCAACACCACAAAGGCAAGGACCCCAACCAAAAATCAAACAACTTAACCCTCTGTTTGGAGTTGTGTTCATAAGCATATAATTTCTTGCTAATCATGATTATTTGACCCTCAAAAGTGTCACAAAACTCAATTACATTAACAAATTGTCATATTATCTTTCCTAGAAAAAGAATGTCATAACATCTATATTAGTACACTAAATGAAAACCTTTCTCACTATTTTATAGAAGCATTGATTACATTGACAACATATAACAATATTTACTATCAATCTATGTGTCCAGTAAACTGAAGATATATAACTTAGACTTTTGTGTTGGATAGTTAATCTCCCAAGTCAGCTTCTTAAGACATTCTTTGATGTATATACTACTAGAAATTTGATCTATTGTGACGGTTCAAATACCGTTGCTACCGTCGCCATACCCTATGCCGACGGTTTAGATAGGCGCCACAACTGATTGCGTAGCAATAGATCTATTGCCACGGTTATTTCCAACAATTGCTTTAACCGTCGTAATAAGGGTATCCATGGGGACGGTTCTCTGTAGAATTAATTGGATACAGTTTGTACTATATTAGTATGGTTAACAGCCATCACAACGAATTTTATATTTACGGTTCTTTTAACTGTAGCAATAGATATCTCTATTGCTACGGTTTTTGCTATAGGATATTTGCGACGGTTTACACTATATTAGCACGGTTATAAACCGTCACAATAGGACTTATAAAACAATTATTATAACCGTCGCAGTAGAATCTATAAACTCAGTTGGATTAAGCGTCGCCATAGATACTAATATTGCCACGATTTGTAACCGTGGCAGTAGAATCTATAATTTAAGCTCGACTAATTGTAGCCATAGATATAACTCTTATTGCCACAATTGTGACTAATGTTGTTAATATTGAGTTGTCACAATAATTTTATAATAGAAAATGCAGAAATTGATCATGAGAAAAAACTTTACATTACTAAAATAATAATTCAACAAAATCGATCCAAAGTGTTGCTAATAGCGATAAAAGCAAAACACATGTACATAAGTATGTTTTAACTATTACAAAAAGGTGAACATACATGCACCACATGTTTTCGATCTTCAAAATTAAAGGACTTTTGGAACATAGGTAAAGTGAGAAACCCAAGTCAGTTCCTAGCTAGCAAAGCACATTGTTTAGGTGAAGTCATCATCAACACGCAGCACTTTAATTCATCCATCCCCTTCTTCACTTTCATCACGCTGCACTTTCATCCCCTTCTTCAATTTCATCACTCATCACTATCATCCCCTTCTTCAGTTCCATCATCTACATACAATAAATGGTTGAAAACCGGCAATTCATTTCTAATAACCCCAACAGAAAGATAGAGAGGCCAAAGTGTACAGAAATCTCACTTAATTGTCTAGAAAAATATTACCAAATTGAGCAAAGGGATGATAGGCCAAGTTGAAGAATTTGTCTGCCACTTAGTGGCCTGCCAACAGAAACAAGTTCAATCCCAAAATAATATGCTACTTGTTTCATGATTCAAGTGAAAAGCTAACAATCATGCTCATTACAATCCCGACAGCCAAATTCAATTTCAAGACGAAACACATGGTTAGGTCAGCTAAATTTTGTTCACAACTCAACCAAGCATCCACCCAAGCAAGAAATACATAATCACAATATATAGTAAGACCAACTTATAAATGTTTTGTAAAAAAGAAGAAAGGACTGCCCCACTCCCCTTTTTCAAATTTCCATTCTTTCACCTTGCCAATGGGATGTCAGTTATGGCTTTCCTGTACTGTTTTTCTCTTTTTCATTTTTACAAATTTCCATTATTTCACCTAGAAAGTCACTATACCAATGACCTTAGGAAAATAGATGTAAATTATACTTCATAATTAATCTGATCTAAAGCATGCATTTGTGCTAAATCAGTTTCTGGCCATGGTCCACAACACATCTCAAAACAAATCTAGGAAGTATCTATTATGATATATGCTCTAGAAAGGCCATAAAAAAATATGAGATAACAATCAGCATTATGGAATTCTTTCAACACTATTGGCCGGCCAGATTTCATATTTTGCTGAGAAACTCAAATTATTGAAAGTTAAGCTCAAGGAATGGAACATGACTTCTTTTGGACAATTGGAAATACTTCGTCCTTAACAGGATTCAACAACTACATTCAGCAGTTGTATTTGTCTAATTATATTATTTTAAAACTGACGACAAAGAAGTTACAAGTTAAATTATCAAAATACTCATTTAACAATATTTTGACCTTTTAATCAAAATCTCCATCTAACTATCATGTACCGACTCCATTCTATAATCAAGATTACAACCCTGTCACTAACAACCAGGGGTCCAGTAAAATAATACATCATAACAGCAGAGTCACGGTGCATAGTCAAGAGCACCATCGATAACTACTTTCCTAGAATGTAGCACGTTTCCCCTAGTACCAGACAGCCCAACAGGTATACAAGTAGCCAAGTAGGTATATGTATCAACAGAAGAAATATCGATCATGTCTAGCCATAAACAAGTACATAACAGTAGCAATATTGATCATGTTTAGTCATAAACAAGTACATAACAGTTCGGAAAAACTTACAGGCATCTAGAATAACCATAGACAACCCAACAACTAAGTACGGCAGGTATCCAGAACACTCAGTATCAATAGAATCATATGAACAGGGTGTAAAAATAGTACGGAATATAGCTAACAATCAGCCCCAAGATATACATATCGCTAATGCTATACTCCTCTTACAGATAAACAAGAGCCAAGCTAGGTGTATGTATTAGTCACATGGCAAAGAAACTTAAAAGCTGACATTAATATCAAGGAATCTCTTAGCAACAACATCAGGGATGCAATAGAAAAATAAACAAGAGGAACATAGAGTCGCAACCAATAGGAAATATTGTTCCAAGAAGAAGAAAATGAAGAAGAAGAAGAAACAGTCAAAAAAGAAAATTACTAACAATAACCTTGTTTTGTCGCTTGTGCAAAAGCAACTTCTCTTTGTGATGGAACAGACAATGTTGCTAGTATATTAGGGTCAATTAATCCTAGATACTGTAGTTGTGCAATTACATCGATAATAACTTCTTGTCTCATAGTTCTCTTTTGTTTCTCTATTTTTTGGATCCTTTCTTCCATTTGTTTCACTACACCATTTGTCGCATTTAAAGTTGGTTCAGAATTGCCAACTACTTTCTTCAAAGTTGTCTTTGTAACCCCCTCTCCATATAGTCTTAGACGTCCAGGGTGTTTAGGACGGCTGAAAATGAATCAACAGAGTGGCTATTTGCACTCGTTTGTGCTTCAAGTTCCTCCATTTCAGCCTAACAAAGCATATCCAATAATCAGAGTCTTGTATATAATTCTAAATAAATAATCAATCTCATTATAAATCTATTAATATACAATATTCATACAATTTTACTAGCAGTGTTTTCATAGGAGACCTTGTACACACGGTTAGGATTCCTCATTCTTGTGACCACAAAGAGCTCCTTAGATGATACAGCTTCCTTATCTTTTTCCTAGTCACAAGAAAATTGATATAAGAAATTGCTTAAATGATAGATTAATACTAGATAGTAAATAAGAAAACACACCAATCTATTACGGATTACAACAAAACTCTTTTTGTAGACAGTGTGTGGATTCAACAGCTTTTTTCGATTCTTATTATTTGTTTCGGACATCTTCTGCAAATAAATGAATCAATAATGTTAGTTAAGTGATATGAATACCATATAATGTATTGAAAAAGAAAGTATTTGGTTCAGCATTAATGAAAAAATAAAATATTGCAACATCAACAATATCACAGAAGATATCAGGAAAAGAATGAGCTAAAAATTTTAGATTCCGAACTGCATTTTACCAGGAATTTCTCGGACTTTCAATATTTGAGGAGTTCTCTAAACTAACATTCTGGAATATGGCAAGGCTTTTTTGACATTCGAACTTCATCATTGTCATATGGGTCATAATAAGTTCTCTTCAGCTCAGCTCTATGACTTCTCCAAGCATCTCGAATTGTTACCAAAGCCCAAGCTTTTGCAGCATCAGGAATATTGTATTTCTCCTACAATTTGGTATCATCAAGTTATCAAAGAAAGTAAAATTGCTTTAAGAAATAATTAAATATTGGACAGTCCAAACCTTGGTATAATCCCATAAATATGTTTTAGTTTCATATCCCTCCAATCAAATATATCAAATGGACAAAGTGTCGCATTTCTTGCCAATGTGCCTAGGAAGCTACTTAGCTCTGTTATGTCGTCTTCAGTAGGACCAACCGGTTGATTAAAAGTATTCAATAGGATCAATTTACGCTCTTGTCAGCTATCTACTTTAGGCATCATCGTTCTACCTCTCGTATTTTTAATGGGAACGCCTTCAGCTAAAAGAAAATGTAAGAACTTAGAAATCATGAATGAAATAAGTAAGTTCCTAAGCTTATATGTTACCTTGTTCTTCAGGTTGTTCATCCGTTGGAGGACTGATAGAATTCCTTTGCACTTGATCCTCAACAGGTTGTTGCTCAAAAGGATGATCCTCGAAAGTTTATGCCTCGACAGATTGTCCATTTACTTCAGACTGTGGAGTTACTGATTGTTTTTCAATTAATTTCAGCAGTTGTCCTTTCTCTGACTCTATAGCCTCAACTGTTTCATTTGTTGTCAATAACCGTCACTTTTTATTTGCCAAGAATGATAACGATTTAGGTTTAGCATATGCCTTATTTTTTTGCTTTTTTATTTCCTTTTGAAGACTCTTGTTAACTCATGACTATCAAAACCTGCATAAAAATAAGAGTGATAAGTTAAAATCTAACAGAGAATAGTTTTTCAATCATTCAACAAAGAAGTTCTAACTAGGCAAATATGAATAACAAACAAGGGACTCAAGCTGAAATTGATTTCTTAACTTGTAGTATTTGAACTAGTTTACAATCTAACTTTATTTATATAGCCACCACACAGTCACACCATCAAGCTGATTCTTCACGATCAAAGCGTAACATCACCTATGCACCACCAATCAGACGGTCAAGCCCAAAAGAAATCTAAAAAGGAAATGAAGATCAGTCCATCAGTGCTAAATACCTCAGGTCTCTTATTTAAGAATCTTCCTTTTCACAATCCTTACGATATCATTCAGAGCACAATTAAGAAATACCCCTACAAAAATGAAGAAGAGAATGTATTTGAACTAGTTTGGTAGATCCTTTGTCAACCATCGGCCTCCATCCAATCCCAATCAGTATCATCGAAGTCATCTTCCTCTTCCGATTCTTCCCAAGGTACATCTTGTGAATGATGTGAGATGGAAGGTGCATTAATGATATCAACTGGGATATCTTCTATCGACCATCTAACATCTACATCAAATAATCTTTCTGAAGTAACAATATCATCATTAGTTTTCCTCCAAAATGTTTCTTCAATATTAGGATAGTTCTCTTCCTCCAAATCATACAAATCTACGGGAACTTTATTTCTTGCATAATAAAAAAATTTCTCAATTGGGTCTTTCACATAAAAAACTTGATGTACATGAGATGCTAGTACAAAAGGATCATCCGTACAACATTTTTTTATTGAAGTATACCCGAGTCACGCCATATTCATCAACTTCATTATGAAACCAATCACATTTGAAAAGTACAACACTAAAACAACTCCAATTATCAATCTCAATGATGTCCTGATTAATTCATTAATAGATAACCATTCCATCGACAGGATTTTGATCCCCTAGCACTAGCAAAACTATTTGTTGTTGCTGATAAAGTCACTCCACTATTTTGAGTTTTGTAAGGAGCATCCCGTGTCTTCGTATGGAAACAATATCCAATATTTTTTAGCCACAAAATTAGGCCCTTTGGCAAGCCATTTTAAATGATTGGACACTTCAATATTTTTAACTTTGTCCCTAAATCAAGCATTGAATTCTCTACTATGGAACTGTGCTTTTACCTAGGCACTTCCTCTGGTACGATTATCAACTAAACTCTTATTTCCTTGTAAGCATGTATTGCAATTTAATCAATATGTGCTTATTAATGAAATTCAAAACACATTAATCATAACATATAAATGAAGTTTCAACACTTACTTGATTAATGCGTCAACTATTTCATCACTGGTATTAAACAAAGTGTATCGATGTGCTTCAGACCACTCAAGATGCTCCATATTAAAAGTCTTGCCTTTCCTTTTGTACTTACTTCCAATTGGATGACCTGTCTTAGAAAATAAAGGTGAAACATCATCTTCCACTATTTGAATGTCCTCATCATCCTCAGTTTGGTACTTACTAAATTTTGTCTTCACCCTATGAGGTAGGTATCTAGAACAAAAGGTCAAACACTCTACACCTTTACAACCCTCTACTATTGATTCCTGGGGATTTTTCTGATTACGAACAAGCCCCTTGTATTCACACATATTTCTTTCAGAAGAATACATCCGACGCAAATGAGTCGGACCCCAAGCTCAATTTCATCTACCAAATGAATAGGCAAATGTGACATTATATCAAAATATGATGGATGAAAAATCGTTTCAAGCTCACATTGTATATCAATGATTTCAGCCTTCATCTTATCAAGATCACTTCTTCTTATGACCTTATTACATATGCTTTTAAAAAAGTTCCCCAACCTAATCAAGACTAAAGACACATTCTTGGGTAACACTTTCCGGACTGCATTCTGAATCAAGTAATGTAGTATGAAATGAGCATTGTGACTTTTATATCCTTATACTTTCAGCTCTTCCATTTGCACACGATTTGATATATTAGAGACACACTCTTTCGGCAATTTGGCATCTTTTAAAACAGTGCAAAATAGTCGTTTCTCTTCTGGTTTCATAGAGAAACAAGCTTTAGCCAGATGAATATTTCCAGTATCACAATCTTCCATTGGTTGAAGCTCTCTGTGTATCCCCATATCACGCAAGTCATAGCGCGAATTTATATGATCTTTGGACTTTCCAAATATATCCAATAAAGTCCCAAGCAAACTATCACAAATATTTTTCTCTATGTGCATTACATCGAGATTGTGCCTCAATTTATTGGTTGCCCAGTATGGCAGTTCAAAAAATATGAATTGTTTTTTTCATGAACCATCATTTTTCCATTTTTTTTTTTTTTGCCCTTCCCAAAAACATTATTGAAATCACGAAGTGCTTCAAGCACTTGTACACCCGATAAGGGCATAGGTGCAGATTTATGCGCCTCTTACCATCAAATAATTTTTTATCTCTTCTAAAAGGATGATCAGGAGGTAAAAATGCACGATGACCCATGTAACACATTTTACGACTATGTTTGAGATATTGGGAACAAGTATTATAATTGCAAGTGAGGCATGCCCATCTCCCCTTATTGCTCCATCCCGAAAGCATTGCCAATGCTGGAAAATCACTAACTGTCTACAGTAAAGTTGCACGCAACATAAATGTTTGGTTAGCTACAACATCATATGTTTTCACTCCCACTTCCCATAGTTCTTTCAACTCCTCAATCAGTGGTTGTAAGTATACGTTAATATCATTTCCTGGAGATGATGGACCTGGAATAATCATTGACAACATTATGTAATCTGACTTCATGCAAATCCATGGTGATAAATTGTAATTCATTAACATAACCGGCCATGTGCTGTGGAAAATGCTCATAGTTCGGAATAGATTAAATCTGTCACTTGAAAGACCCAATCTAACATTACGAGCATCATTTGCAAAGTCAAGGTGAAGGGAATCAAAATCCTTCCAAGCATCTCTATCAGCAGGATGTCTTAAATTTTCATCTTTGGGTCGCTCAGTATAATGTCATCTCATAGCTATAGATGTTTCAGAATACATGAATATTCTCTGAAGCCTAGGCTTTAAAGGAAAGTACCTCAAAACCTTCATCGGAATTTTAGTAACCTTATTTGTTAAGTCATTTCGAACATTCTTCCATCTAGAAGGTCCACACACAGAGCAATTATCTAAATTTGCATTGTCTTTCCAAAATAACATGCAATCATTGGCGCATGCATGAATTTTCTCATAATGAAGACCCAAATCTTCTATCACCTTTTTTGCCTTGTAAAAAGACTAAGTATCTGAGCAAATGGAAATGCCTCTTTTATCAAGTCTAACAAGTCTGAAAAGGCTACATCACTCAATTTGTGAATGCATTTAAACAAATACAATCGGATGGTAAAACTCAACTTAGAAAAATTTTTACACCGCAGATACAACTCTTATTTTCCATCCTCTACTATTTTAAAGAATTGTTTCGCATCTTCAAATGTTCCCTTTTGAACTCCTTCATGTCTTAGGTGATCTTCTACATTTTGAAAAGTATCATGAAGTAGTTTACCAAAATCATCCTGCATGTTTGAAGTTTCATCATCATTGGTTGGTTGTGGCATATTTCTTGAGGAAAAACCTTCTCCATGAAAAACCCATTTGATATATCCATGAACAAAATCATGACAAATCAAGTGATCCTCCACTACATTTCGACAATGCCAATTACGATTAAAGCACTTTTTACGAGGACACAATATTTCATTTCCTTGGGAAGCTTGTTCAAATGTCTTATCAAGAAAATCATTAACTCCATGAATATATTCATTGGTGGATCTTCGGAGATCCATCCAACTTTTATCTCCAGTATCCATTTAATATCCTACGTACATGACCAAAATATTATAGCCAATAAATTAATCAGAATATAAATGAGCAAGTAATGCACCAAGGATGATTGATAATATGCCTAAAATAGTTCAAGATAAATATGATGCAAAATGATGAGGTGGGGGATGCACAAGAAGACCTATGTAGTTTAGACTTTAGACCCATAACATATTAAAGCTATTGAGCCGGAATGGACAGAGAAAAATTTGACTACTAATAACAATATAAGACATATGCTCCAACCTCTTCAAAGCTCTAGAAAGTGCACTGTAGGGATTTCTCAAAAACATGAAACAAAGATTAAGCGAATGAATAAGAATCCTGACAGCAACCATAAGTATTGAACTACCGACAGATGTGTTTACAAATAGTAGGATGGAAACAAATACGCTTAATTCTTCTCATTCAGTTCAGGAAAAGATAGATATCATTGACTAATACTCTCTCATAAAATCAGTCAGATTAAAATACAATAGCACCAAAACAGAAAGGGGAAATGACAAGAATAATTAGACATAAGTTCTTCCATTTCACTAGGATATAACACTTAAAGCACAAGCAGTGTTTACATACATTGTGCTTAATGAGATCTTCATCTTTTGTTATCGCCAAAATGTGAAATCTATTAATATCTGATTTATAGATAACTTGATAAATAGAGTGTATAAAGCAAAGGAAAGCCAACATCCAAACTAGCAGACATTTGTAGAAGCTAGTGGTAAGTGTTACCAGTAAAATGGATATTGGTTTTGGACAAAAAGACCATTGTTAATAAACTTTGCCAAATATCTGGATAATTGATTCTTGTTAAAAAGGTAATAGACATCCATAATGATTGTGAAGCTTTAATACCAAAATTTCTATTCACCACACTGATTTTAGGTGGCATTCAATTTGTTTCTCTTGTTCTCCTAATATCTACCCAGACAGAAAAGTCCACAGGATATTCTGTTAGCAATTGAGGTCTTCTTCTCTAAAGAGCCAAAGATGAACAAAATATCAGTGCTTTTCATGGGAAAAATGCAAGAAGAAGAACTGTTACAGCAAACATCTTAAACCATTCAAAACCATTAACATGGTTGAAACATAGTCCTCATCAACCTTCATTCCCCAAAGAGAAAGAACCATGGTTTTCTTTCTCTCGGTTGGAAGGGGCACCAGAGAAGAAAAAAGAATTTTTTAGAACAGAATAAACTCTGAGATCAAGAAGAAAAGGTGATATGATCCACTGTGTACCTTATTTCACTATTTCCATATACAAATATTCATCATTAAATGGTGCCATTATCCTTCTTTTGACGCCAGGAAACATTTTTCCAAATTGAACAGGAAATTGGTCTCTTGCATTCACATAAGATTCCAACATTCTGAAAGCATTTTATAAATGCAATCCGTCCAATTACAAGAACAAAAAAAACAAGAACATACATTCCATTTCACTAAGATATAACACTTACAGCGAAGACTCCAACTTATGCTAGTCTCCCAAAACATAAATGGGTGTTCCACTAATATCTCAATCATAAATGAGAAGACAAAATGTGAAAGCACAATAACAAAAGATGAATATCTCATTAAGAATAGACATAATATTATAAATTAATAACAAGCAAAATAAAAATGAAGACATACAGCAGATGCCTAAAAATAAGAATTTCACTTGTAAAATTAAAACCAACTGATGTTATGGCCGACCTAAATTAGAACAAATAACACAGATGTGCCCACTAGAACAAAAAAAACATAGATATGACCTAAATTAGAACAAATAACACAAATACGACCTAAAATATCAAACTTTTAATTATTTTTTTAAAAAAAACTATATGAAAACTTTGAAATATTGGACGACAAACAGAGAGAACTTAAAAATAGTACCTTATATGCAAAAGACCACTGAAGCTTCACATTGTAGAAAACCTTGGTATCACCATTGACCACTAGAGATGTGAACAAGCTTTCCTACAAGGGGAGCTTTACCGATCCAAAGAGAGCTTTCCTGAAAGATGTTCAAAACCCTTTAATGGAATTTCAGATTTTGAAAAATATAGTACATGCACTACAAATTAGAGATTTTGGGGACTTAGAAATCAAGAAATAGGCAGAGAAATAAAAAATAGTACCACTGGAAGTTTATTGAAATTTCTGATTTTGAAAAACAGTACATGCACTACAAATTAAAGATTGTGGGGACTTAGAAATCAAGAAATAGCTAGAGAATAAACAAATCTTACCGGTGGAGGTTTAGATTCTTGTCTGAGATGCCGACCCGCCTTGAACACTTTCAGCTCCATCAGCAAATCTAGCTAGATGTTGTGAAGATTAAACCTCAAATGATCTTAAAAATCAAAAAACACAGAGAGAAATCACAGCTTTGATCTTCAAGAAACCCTCGCTTAGCTTCTTGTATAGAGAGTAAAAGTTTTGGGAAATAATGAATAAAGACACAGCTTCAGGTTATAAAAGTTAGTGGAGGAAAATATAATAAATTATTTTGGAGAAAATAGAAGTTTCCCGGGTTTGTCTAGAAAACCGTCGCCATAAGTACTCTATTGCTATGGTTAAAATAATTGTCGCAATAAAAAAATATATAGCTACGGTTTAAGGGATAATACCACGGTTTATTTTAATAATCTTCCAATCAACACCAAATATATATTACTACGGTTATACTGTAGAGATAGATCATCTATTGCTACGGTTGAATAACCGTCGCCAATTAAGCGTGGCAATAGATCAAATTTCTAGTAGTAGGCGATTCTTGTTTACATATAGTTAAATTTGTTCTTGCTTCTTTATATTCTTCTTATATTTTATCAAATTAAGTGACATAAACAAACAACAATGTCGGGCACAACACATCTAGTCTATCCATATAAGTGTGAATTACTTCGGAAGACGAAGAGTATTACAGTAAAATTGAGGCTCTTAACTTTCAAGGTGGAATAAGGAAAGACAACCACCTTGACATGACTTTCCTTCTTCACTCTTCCTGGGTTGTTTTCTTCTTACTCCTCGTTATCTTTTACTCAATTCTTTTTTGTTAAATTGGAAGCCATTATTTTCTCTCGCTGCCTACATATTAAACCGGCCTGCTTCTCTCTCCGATAGTTAATCCACCGGAGAAAAATTTGTGGTAAGTTCTCCGTTCTCCCTCCTCACCAGTTTTTTCTCTACTTTGTCCCTTAAATTCATTTGTGTGGAATAAAAAGTTATCTCTCTCTTTGCCTAAAAACCATTAATCTTCTTCTCTACTTTTCCTTTTCCTCTCTTTTTCTTTCTCTCAACAATGACAGATATTTATTCTAATATCATGCTTTCACTAATTTCTACCATTTTTCTTGAATACTTTTTAATTAACCCTCAAAATTAGATGAAAAATGTAGGTAAAATATTCAAAAACCAACTTAAATTTTAATTATTTATTAGTATTTTCTTAATTTTCTCATAAAATTTGACATAGAAATTTGCTGTTGAGAGTGTTTCTGTGAATTAGGAGTAACAATATCTTTGCTACCAAAAAGATTGTTAATAGTAAAAATTAAGGATATCTCTTCTATTAATTCCTTACTTTTAAAGAATTTATCAAATTTTCTTATGGCAATTCTCAAGATTCTTCTATTTTGGCTCTTCTATCAACTAACTTTTAAAGCTCTCACTTTTGATCATCTTGAAAGAGAAAATAAAGCTAGACAAACCGTAGCTTTTAGTGACTACATTAAAAGTGAAGCCCTCAATGTTTCAAATATAAGGCAAGTAAAATGGGATTTCCTTGACTAGTGCAGTGCCAATATGCCAATTGTAACTACATATTGTCACGCCTTGGAGGGTATTTCAGACGTGGCTGACACTTACAAATTATTTATAGTTTCTCAAGCAAATCACTTGGGCTAATCATATCATCAATCATATAGTGGAAGACACAATTCAAAAGTATAAGTAACAATCTAGTGGGCAAATCAATCAGCACTAAATAGAATAATGATTTAAACTAACAATCTAATTCCAAGTGAATACCCTATCATAAGAATAATTTGACATGGGACAAGTCAAGTAAATAAGAACATCAAGTCAATCCATATTTCTCTATGAAGCCTCTAACTCTTGTGTCTAGATGATGCCAATAGCAGGTCCATCGTTACCTTCAAGAAAAAAGTACTCTAAAAATATTAAAGTCATAATAGAAAATAAAATGCCTCTGAAAGTTAAGAGGTCTCACCATTGTCGGGAATGGAATGGATCTCAACGAAGTATTTATTGATGATTTCTCGCACCTGTATTTACATCATAAAATGATGTTGCTCCAAGTGGTATTAGTATATGGAATATTCAGTATGTAAAATAGCTAAAAAATAGTAAGCTCAAAATGGACTCAACTCAAGATGAAAATGAAACTCAGTAAAACATCACAAGTCTAAAGTAATAATGTTTTAGGGAATATACTCAAGGGTATACAATGTAATCCAATCATATCGAGTATTAGTATCTCCTAATTTGGGAGTTTTTCTAATCAACAACCATCACCTATGAGCTGGTAATGATACAACGAAGCGATGTCGTTACCTTATTCATCCAATACGTTACCAGAGTAAAGGACATCGTGTTAATGAATCCATAATTAATCATATCAAGTCTTCTTATAGGACTATAGAAAAATATTTTATTTTACAGTTCAATCCTATCCTATGATGGCTATGCAACTATTTAGTTTGAGTTATTATTTACTTTTAATCAATTTGGTGCTCGATACTCCTCTGAAGATTCAACACGCTCATAAAACTCCAATCAATCCCTTAGGTTAACTCGTTTAATTAGTCTCGTTGGTCTCTTATCAAATTCAGTCGTTTCATAATCAGACCTTTGAACCAACTATACCATCATCCCAATCACATATTTTTAGAGTAGTTAAAAGATATGCATTTATAAATGACATTTAATTTTCTTTTTAGAAAATATGAAAGAAACCTAGGGGACTTATGGACTCTCAACTCCTCTATGACCTTCTATGGGGCACAAGAGAGAACAATCTCATGTTTTAGTTTAGCGTTACATACCTAGTGTGAAGCTTTCAACAATCAACTCTAAAGAATCCTCCTCGAACTTCTCAATTTTACGCTCCTCTTCCCTTTTCTTTAGCCCTAGTCTCTTTCAAGAGCATAGAATGGACTTAGAATGGGGTATAAGATCCTTTTTATACTCAAATTGACCTATTTTGATCGTGTTTTGAGTTTAAGAGGGGCTGGAAAAGGTCTAGAATGCCCCTCACGAATTAAAGAAAAAAGTTCCGGTTCGGGAAAGCCAGTCCGCGACGCAGACTGGCACGCCTGTGTGTATTTTTTCGAAAATCTAAAAAAAGAGTTATCCAAATCCCGTAGAATTTTTGTAAAAAAAAAATAAGTGTAGTCCGTGATAGGGGTGCGTCGCGCCTCTGTCGCACACTTTCACTATTTCGGTTTTTTGCATTGAAAGTTTATCTTTTGATCCGATTGCTCTAAAAATCAACTAAGATCATTCTCCCACTCAATTTTTCATATTGTGTGCATAACGCGTCTTCCCATACTCCAATGGAAAATTCGAGGCCGAATATGCGATCAACATGAAAAATTGATTGGGACAGTGGTCTTGGTTGATTTTTAGAGCAACCGGGTGAAAAGATAATTTTTCAATGCGAAAATATTTTCGGTGAGGGTGCGCGACAAGTGTGCGATGCAACCATTTATTATATACTCCACCAGCGTAAAATGTATAACTTTCATTTTATTGGTGAGGTTGCGCAATAGGTGTGTGCTGCGTGTGTACATTTATTGCTTGATCTATATACATACATTTTTTTCTTTATAATTTACTAATTAAAAAACTTAATAGAATAAGAATTAAAAAGATATACATTTGTAACATGTATAAAAAAAAGTCATTTTAGATGGTATTATAATTATTATTTATTAATAAAAATAAAATAAAATATGAAAAAGTATGACGATAACCGATGATAATTGTGAGCGATTAGTAATAATGCTCATGACTTGTTGAAGTTAATAGTAATTGTACAAAATTCACGGCGGATAAGGATGATCGGTGGCAATAAAGGCGACTGGTGTTGGAATGGAAAATAGTATTATAGTGCTTCAAATTACATAAAAGGAATTGACAAGAAAATGATCTTACATTCTCAACTTGAAATAACAAATCGGAGAACGAAGACTTTACAAACGGCCACCTGAAAATATTTATAGCTGAATGTAGCATAACAAGGTCATATAGGTCTTATTTATAGTGTCTGAAACTTAACTTTTACTTTATTTGTAAATTATTTCTTCCATGATCTGATTGCTTTAATAAATGAAAATTAAATTAGATGGAATGAAATTAATTATAATCAACTTTGCATTATTGTTAAATATTCTTATTTTTTAAAATGGTCAAAAAAAATATAGAAATAATTTTTTTTGACCATTTTAAAAAATAAGAATATTTAACAATAATGCAAAGTTGATTATAATTAATTTCATTCCATCTGATTTAATTTTCATTTATTGAAGTAATCAGATTACGAAAAAAGTAATTTACAAATAAAGTAAAAGTCAAGTTTTAAACACTATAAATAAGACCGACATGACCTTTTTATGCTACATTCAGCTATAAGAATTTACAGGTGGGTGTCTGTAAAGTCTTTGTTCTTCGATTTGCTATTTTCAAGTTGAGAATGTAAGATCATTTTCTTATCAATTCCTTTTATGTAATTTGCGCACTATAATACTTTTGACGCACTACATTGCAAATTATATCGCTAGTTAGCCTTTTCGAGCCTTTATTTCTTTCATAAATAATAATAAGAAAAAAATATAACTAATTATGTACATCTACACTATTTAAGCATGCTTGAATAGAATCAAATAGACATTTGATGGGTTGTAATGTAGGCTAGGGAACGGGTAGGAAAACTATAAAATAATTGCTTACACTTCCCTAAGCACTTTGCACTTTTAGAGTTTATCACCCATTATCTTCTTCTCTTTATTTTTTCTTCAACCCTTCCATCAATAATTATTTCACTAGAAATTTCATCTCATCAAGAATGCTTCACTTTTTTAAAAAAAATAATTTCTTTTCTTTTTTTTTTCATGGCACATTCTTTCAAAGAGGGGTTTTTTATCACCATGTATCTATCATTGATCACCTTTTACCACTTAATCATCCTTTTTCTTGAAATTTAACAATTATAATAAGTCTATGCTACAGTGTTCAAGGAAGCAAGATGCAATAACTAGGGATTCAATAAAATCGGATCAAGGTAAAAATATGGCTACCAACAAAAGGCTATAGGCTCAAAAAGGCTAACTAATTATATAATATTTGAAAAGGCAAAAATTTTACAAGACAAATCAAAGAAAGCCTATTATCATCTCATAAACAAAACAATACTTTTTATTTCGCTTCAATAACATGCAAGACAAGTTCTAGACTAAGATGCAAAACATGGAATAATCAAACTCTCACTACATGTGGCACAAGTATCAATCAAGATGGATCATTTCCACTTTTAAGAGAGATAAGGTCATAACAAACTACAAAATAGAACAAGCTACATATAAAGTCACAACCATGAACCTATATGTCAAATAATTTGTAATTTAATTAACAATGAAGTATTCTTAGGAAAGTACTACTCAAAAGTAGGCCTAAATAGCAAGTATCAAAGAAGTCAAAAAAAAAATTTCTCTCCAAAAAATAAAATAAATAAAAATGAATATTTACTTCTTAAAAATAAAAATAAAAAAAATAAAAGATATTCGGTTCAAAGGGGCCCCATCGGAAAAGAACCGAAAAGAAAAACCAAGGGACGGGCTAATCGTGCTTCTACTAATGAAAATTTTTTATAAAAATAAATAAATGAAAATATTATTGTAATTTTTTTCTTGTTTTTAACTATTTAATTTTTCTTTTTGATGAATATTAAACAAACTCTAAAGCACACTCCACCCTAAGCAATATATTTGAAAGAATTCCCACTCCACACTCGAAAAGACGCTATGTCCTCAAAATATCAATTAAAATTTAAAACAAGGGTTAAGAAAACTACCTGAGACCTTTAGACCTAGCTAGAAGCATCTTCTCTCAATATCCATTGAGGGTCACGTGCTCCGTTGCTTCAAATTTTGGGTACTCAGACTTCCCTTACTATGAAAAAAAAAAGAACACACAAAAACTACAAAAGAAGTGACACTAAATATAAAAATTCTCCGAAAAATATAAAAATAAATAATAATGCAGAAGGAAAGATGAAACCAAAATTTTTCGACCTCCATGACGGCTTCTATTTCTCTATAAGTCAAAAATTACGTAAAACTTAATTTTATAAAATATTTATAAATTTAAAAAAAAACCTAAATAAAATAATTAAGCCCAAAATCTAATGAAAATTGGGCCTTCATTTGCGCGAAGGTCACTGTACCGCCTTCAACAATTGAGTGCTGGTCAACATTAGGTGCCACGTGGCATCTTTCTTTCCAATTGCAATTAAATTGCAATCTTCAAGCCTTTATACGTATATACTAATATATATTATTATATTCACATTAATCTATTAAGTTGCTTGCTTAATTTACCTTCTATAATCTTTTCTTTTTATTTTATTTGAGCTTCGAATCTCTTTATTTTCGCATTAATTTAATCCTATAAATAAAATACATAATTTATCACAATCCATAAAATTCATGTTCAAAATCGATAAAAAAAATATTAAATATGAGATAAAGAATAACTAAAGATATATATTTTTGGCATAACATCACCACCGTCCCGCTTCAGTTCTATTTGACACAGGATCTACCTAATCATATGTATCAACTTATTTTCCCATGGCCCTTAGCATCAAGTGTGAGGCCCTTGCCAAGTCTATATGTGTTTTCACCCTGGTAGGTGATGAGTCTTCAGTGGTGAGTCGGGTGTACCGGGGTTGTATAGTTACCTTCTTGGGAAGGGAGCCTATTGCTGATTTGATATTACTTAACATGGTTGATTTAGATGTGATATTGGGTATGGATTGGTTATCACCTTATCATGGCATTCTCGATTGCCATGCAAAGAATGTGACTTTATCTTGTCCTGATTTTCCCCGATTAATGTGGACTGGCGCATCTAGTTCTTATCCCAAGGGGTGGATCTCTTAGATGCATGCTTGTAGGTTGACGGATAACGGGTGTTTATCGTATTTGGCTCATGTTCGAGCTTGTTCTTAAGAGTCACTATCATTGGAGACCACCAGAGTTGTGAGAGAGATATGGATGTATTTTCGATATATTTGCCACGAGTTCCTCCAAATCGTGACATTGATTTTGCTATTGATGTGGAGCCGCGCACTAAGCCCATTTCTATTGCCCCCTACAATGTGGCTCCAGCTAAGTTGAAGGAGCTAAAGGATCAATTGCAGGATTTATTGATAAATGAGTTTATTCGCCCGAGTGTATCCCTTTAGGGTGCTCCTGTTTTGTTCGTAAAAAAGAAGGAAGGCACTATGTGGATGTGTATTGAATATCGCCAGTTGAATAAAGTGACTATCAAGAATGAGCATATTTGCCTCATATTGATGATTTATTCGACTAGTTGTAGAGTGTTGTAGTGTTTTCCAAGATCGATTTGAGATCTGGATATTACCAGTTGAAAGTCTGAGAGTCTTATATCCCGAAGACAGCCTTCAGGACTGACTATGGCCATATGGGTTTGTGGTTATGTCTTTCGAGTAACTAATGCCCCAACCGCTTTCATAGAGTTAATGAATCGGATGTTCAGACCTTATTTGGATATATTTGTGATTGTTTTTGTTGATGATATAACTTCAAAAATGACTTCGACCATTTGCAACATTTGAGGATTGTACTTCAAAGGTTGAGAGAAGAAAAATTATATGCTAAGTTTTCAAAATATGAGTTCTGGATCGAGTCGGTATCTTTCCTTGAGAATGTAGTGATGAAAGATGGCATTATGGTAGATCCGACTAAGGCAGCGGCAGTGGCAGCGGCAGTTTGTGAGTGGGCTAGGCTAACATAGGTGACAAATCCAGAATTTTATTGGTTTAGCAGGGTACTATCGGCGCGTTTTCCAGGGATCCTCTTTCATTGCAGCCCCCATTGACTAGACTCACTCAAAAAGATGTAGCTTTTTAGTGGTCAGAGAAGTACAAGGTGAGCTTTTAAAAGCTCAAAGAATTATTGACCTCAGCACCTATATTCTTACTTTGTCCAAGGAGGGAATGCCTTTTGTGGTGCATTGTGATGACTCCAAAGTAGGTTTAGGTGGGGTGTTGACACAAAAGAGAGAGTGATAGCATATGCATCTCGGCAGTTAAAGATACATGAGAGGAATTACCCTACCCATGATTCAGAGTTAGTTGCGATGGTCTTTGTAATGAAGTTGTGGTGACATTATCTCTATGAAGTGCATTGTGAAATCTTTACCAATCACTGGAGTCTCAAATATAATTTTTTCGCTGCCTAATTTGAACATGAGGCAACGTAGGTGATTAGAGTTGTTGAAAGACTATGACATCTCGATTTTTAAAAATCGCCTACTTTTTAAGTAGGGACGGGCATCCAATATTTGGTTCAAAATTTCTAAATTCTGGATTCAATAATTGACAGTTAAAGTAGATATCAATTATTAAATTTTTAAATTTTGTTTCACTAATTCAGTAAATCAAACTTCGGTGTGGTGTGGTATTCAATAATACTGTATTGAAGTTGTAGCCCATTAAATTATAAAGTTAATATTATTGCTCCAATTATTTCTTTTTTTTATGTGAATGGACGATATAACAGAATATATATTAAGTAAGGAGACATCAAGAAAACAAATTGATACAACTTAAAGACATGTACATTTGGATCATTTATCTCTTTAAATGTGGACTAATGAGTAATGAACATTTTAATATATGATCTTCATTAAGTAAATAATTCAGCATTCAAAAAATACCGAGTATCAAATATTACTAATATCTCGCACTAATTCCAAACTCAAATACCATAATTCTAAAAATTTACTCTCAGATTCCATATCAAATACCAAGTTAACTAAAATTTTAATTCAGTTTTCTTTATTATTACCTCTCACAAATTTAATAGCTATAACTTTAGTTGGTAGATGATCTCTATTTGACGTTATAGCTTATAACTTATTTTCATGGATGAAAACTTTGACGTAAAATCTTTTTTGTATTATAAAAATAAATATATTTTATTTATATTTTTGGATAATAAATTGTACTTCCTCCATCTATCTTTACTTATACTTTGTTGACGTAGCATATGGATTAAGACGCAGTTAATGATAGAGGTGATTTTACCAAATCATCTTTTAAATATAATAAATACAATATTTTGAAAAATGTTATAGGAAAATAACTATAATTAATTATAGGGTAAATTGCAATGTCTTGAAAAATGTAATAGAAAAGTGACTATAATTAACGATAAAGGTAAATTGGGAATTAAGTATAAAATTATAGTTTGATTTCATAAAGCAGGCATTGAATATCCCCAAATAATATAATGAACAAGTAAAGATAATGGCTTTTCTTAGTCAGAAAAGTAGAGTGAAAACAACCACAACACTTAGATTAAAATCCAAAAACTTGAAGTTATGAGTGCAAGAACTTCTAAGTATGAAAGAGTATATACAAGCCCGTTGATAAAATAAGCACAAAGTTTGGAACAAAATCCAACTAGAATTGTCTCAACAATACAACGACGATTCGAGATCTAAGCCTCACCGCTGTGATCTGGGGAAAGATAGGCAAGGCCGTCTCAAGCACTAGGCCACTAAAACCATTGCAATTTTGGGGCCCCCATTTTTTTTTTAAAAAAAGTACTTATACATACTATTAAAAAAATTATATGTATTTTTTAAATTTTAAAAAATGTGTAAAAGTTTAAAAAGAAAAAAAAAGTTGTTAGTATTTTCTCACTTCAATAAGGAAATGAAATAATATCTGGGACTAACTTCTTAACATGGGAAATTGTACTTTCTTAAATATCTCCTAATAATCTGATCATATATTATTATTTACCTTATACTCATCTCAATTATTCTCTATTTTATTATTTTTATTCTCAATATTAAACTCTCTCCTACAAAAACTTTTAATTTATTGTTGTTTATAAGTTACACAAGAACTATTTTTTGGTGTTTCTTTAAAATTTCAAGAAGTGCAACAAGCTATCATTATATTGAAGGAACTCAACACTATTTCAATATTGTTATATCAACTTATCAAATTCATAAATCAGGCTTTAACATCCTAACTTTATTTTATATTTTGTCTTAAAATTTGTTATTGTTGATATCCTTAGTTCATAAGTATGCATATTCTTGTTTCAGTTATTATTAAAATTTATTTAATTTAAATATGTCAACTGAATAATATGATTTCAATTTTACAAGAGAGTGAAAAATCTTGAAGAATTAAATAAATCTAAAAAAGAAGCCCTTGATAATTTTTTAACAAATAATAAAAATCTCGAATAAAAAAAATATGGATCAAGTGAATAAGTAACTGATAAAATTGAAAGTATTATAACAAATAATACAAGTATGATCTAATGAGAATACTCAATCAAATAAAAAGACTTGATTCTTTTTCAAGTACGTATATTGCTTATAAAATAATGTTTAACAATTCTTACAACCGTTGCCTCAGCTAAAAGAAGTTTTTTGAAATCAAAATTGATAAAATCTTGGTTTTAGATAAGATTTTATATAAAATCTTAATGATTATCTCCAAAAGATAGAATAGCTAATTTTAATTTTTGAAAACTCTAAGAATCTATAATTGTGCTTATTTGGATTTTGAGCTAAATTTAATTTTAATTTGTGTTTATCATGGTTGGCTCTTAGTTTGGGTGATGGTTTCTATCTAGTGGCGGATCTAGGATTTCAATTCAGGGGTTCGAAATATAAAAATATAAATGTATGAATAAACTAACAAAATACAATTTCCAAAGGAAATAGTACTACATAGTCTAATATTATTTCATTATTTTTTTTAAAAAATAGAGTGAAATATTGGGTTGGATTCCCAAAGCAAAAACTAAATGAAAATGAATAATTAAGAGAATTTAAAAAATAAGGCTTTAAGTGAAATAAGACTATAATATCAAATGAAATAAAAGATTCAACAAATTACCTCTTTGCCTTTTACAATTGCTCTATCCATTAGGCAATAAACATTGTTTCATCAACTTGTTTATTAATCATATAGTTTGTGATACAAGACTTTGTATCCATTTGGGAGCCAAATTTATTATATATTTGCACAATTTTAATTTGTTTCTCTTGATTAGAAAATCAAGGGTCAAATTAATTAATGTTTGGTATGAAATTTGATATAGAATTTTAATTTTTTTGAAATAAAATATATAGATTTAAACTCTACATTAAAAATATTATAAATTTCAATAATCAACAATTAAAAATATGTAGAGAGTATTTTAAAAAATTATGTTCAAAAGTGTATCTTTTGATTGTCTGAAATAACTAAAACAGATAAATAAAAACTGAGAAAACAGTTATAAGTAATCAAGTAAATCATAATAAAGAATGTTGGAGTAAGAAACATGATGTTTTTATGCAAACTTAAAAAGTTTTACCAACAAAATATGTTCCGCTAATAAACTTAAAAATGACAACAAATTATAACAGCAAGTGCTAAATTTCAATCAAAAAAGGTTCAACACTTTTTACCAATGAAATCGAAAGGACTAAAATGAAAAACAACCAGAAGAACATTAAGAATGTTCCACAATATTCTCATATGAGAATTTATTCAATCGCATTTCTTGTGCTACTAAAATATGATGTCCAACATCAACACAATATTCCTCAATTGTTTAAATCTATCACCATTTTACCCTTGCCCTTAGCATCACGCTTGCCTTCAATTTTCACTGGCACAAATAAAAATCAATTAGAACAAACACATATACAATTCTATGTTATTTTGGTTTGGTTTATAATTATAAGAATTAATAAGTATTAAAATATTAACTTACGAAAGTCTGGATTTTCCTTAAGCATACGCAAGTGAGGATC
The DNA here is from genome assembly GCA_029948455.1 of Solanum rostratum. Classification (NCBI taxonomy): domain Eukaryota; kingdom Viridiplantae; phylum Streptophyta; class Magnoliopsida; order Solanales; family Solanaceae; genus Solanum; species Solanum rostratum. The sequence continues at coordinate 37,072,310 of CM057050.1, read as the reverse complement.
CACTGGTAGACCTTTGGCAGCAAAGCTTGGATCATACAGGCGATTTTCACTTGGGCTAAATTTCAAATCAACAATTATTATTAGTATTTACACGATTAAATTATTATATTTTCATGTCGTCCAAATTAAATTCATGACTTTAATTTATTTATTTTTTTGTAACTCATTGAATTTTCACAAGTTGTCACATAATTAGTAAAAAAAATGTTTATATAAGCTTTAGATATATTTTTGAAAATATAAATTAATTTTTTTAATTTATGTAAATATTTTGAAAAAACTTTACCAAGAAGGATGCACAGGAGGTGGCATCATCAACAATGGATGCACAGGAGGTGGCATCATCAACCATGGATGCACTCTCTTTCGTTGTCCCTCCTCTTGCTTAGCAACTTCTCCCTGTAATAATCTCATTAAAATTGAAAATTACATAATACTATATTAGTTTTAAAACGTAATAATATTAAACTTTTTTAAAAATAGATCATTTAATTATAAAATAGAAAAATAAATGCACTTTTATAGTACTAAAAGATGAATGCATTATTGACATTCTACGACGTGGATACCTAGCCAATATTTATTTACAAACTATTATTAATAGTCCGTAGAAAAGAAAGTTAAATATTCAACAACAATAATAATAATATAATTTGCCACCACATACCTTTGGTTTGCTATTGAAGTTCACATTCTTTTCCTATACCAAAAATAAATAATTGATACTCTAATATAAATGAATAAAATAAATATATAATAAAAGAAAAGGAAAGAAAGTCAAATAAATGTACCTTCGAAAGTTCAACAGGCACACATCTAAGTAAAAAAAAAAAATTTAGTTAGATTGTATAAATAAAATAAAAATGTAAAGAGATTAACATAACTCACTTTTAGATTTTTAAACTATATTTAAAGTTAAAAATTAAAAAATGTATTGAATAGTATTTCTCACACTTTTAGATGAAAGAAATCTACATAATTCATTATTATATATATATATATATATATATATATATATATATATATATATATATATATATATATTAAAATAGAGGAAGAAAAAAAATTATGATATCACCCAAATATATATTTACAAAAAAATTTCATGTAAATATAAATTTGTATACAATGGTTCATGTTGTACTGTGTACAAGTCCAATAATACTATATTAAATGTTTAAACTGTATAAATTTTTTTATTAAAAGAAATTCATAATCCTGTTGATCAAAATTATTAACTTAAAATTAAAGTAAAAAAATATCTTTTTTTCTTTTCAAGTCACATTAATTAGCATGAATTAACTTTTTAAAAAACTGATAAGTGTTGACCATAATTCTTCTACTATTACTTTGTACATTTATTTAATGATAAAAATACTATGAAATAAAAATAAATACAGTTGTCTAGATTTGTCAAAATAGATATATAAATAATAAAAATGATTAAATAATAAAAAACACCTTCTAATTCAATACTATTTCAGAACATGTTGCAATATGCGTGCTATTCAGGGGCGGAGCCAGCATACAGTGAGGGGGTTCATCTGAATTCCCTTCGTCAAAAAATTTATATTATTTATGCAAGGTTAAAATAATTTGTTATGCATATATATTAGATATCGAACCCCCTTCAACTGGTTGTGTTTACTTTTTTAAATTTTGAACCCGTTAATTAAAATGATGACTCTATTACTGATGCTATTCCTTTTTTTTTTTGTAAGTAACATAATGGAATCTCGAAATATTTACAATGTTGATGCATTAAAAACACAATTTTCTATAAATAAATATATCATGTAAATAAAATTATTTGCATAAGGAAGCAAATAATAATACCTGCTTGACATGAGAGCTTCCAGAGTTTGATGATTTTTTGAAGCATCATTCCTTTGAGACCTAATAATTAGTCATTAAACAAAATTAAAATTATTAATCTTGATAAATGTAGGCCTCGTGTATACTCAAAGTAATTATATCTAAATATAAAAGTTAACAGTAATTGTAAAAAATTCATGGCGGATAAAGATGATCAGCAGCGATAAAGGCGACTGGTGTTGAAGGATTATTGGTGACGATAAAGGCAACTGGTATTGAAGGATGATCGACGGCGATAAAGGCAACCGGTGTTGAAGGATTATCGACGGCGATAAAGGCGACTAGTGTTGAAGGATGATCGGTGGCGATAAAGGCAACTGATGTTGAAAGATGATCGGCGGCGATAAAGATGACTAGTGTTGAAGGATGACCGGCGGCGATAAAGACGATTGGTATTGAAGGATGGCCGGCGGCGATAAGGATGACTGGTGTTGGAATGGAAAACAGTATTATAATGTTTCAATTTACATAAAAGGAATTGACAGAAAATGATCTTACATTCTCAGCTTGAAAATAGCAAATTGGAGAATAGAGATTTTACACGGCCACCTGAAAATTCTTATAGCTGAAATTAGGATAAAAAGGTCATGTAGGTTGTCTTATTTATAGTGTCTAAACTTAAACTGTTACTTTATTTGTAAATTATTTTTTTAATGAACTGATTACTTTAATAAATGAAAATAAACCAGATGGAATCAAATTAATGATGGTCAACTCTACATTACTGTTAAATGTTCTTCTTTTTAAAATGGTAAAAAAAATATTTCTAATATTGAAATTACGTCTATGTTATTGAATTTTTTTTTTAAAAAAATATTGTAACGACTCGGACCGTCTGTAATAACCTTGCCGGTCATTTTTGAGTTTATCTGTAGAAGTTACTGTTTAGCTTTTTCATAAGTTACTTTGGACCTACTTTGGATCATCTATGTTGTTGGAACTAGGAACTTGTGGTTAAGAAGTGGAAAATGTGAGATTTGACATTTTTAAAAGCTTAAGTTGTTGAAAAGTGAGTTTTTGTACCATTTGGAGTTTTGGGTGCCGAAACAAAATCCATCGATTCCATTTGTTTCAGAACGTCGAATTTGGTCTAGGAGGAGAAGTGACAGAATTGAATTCGGAGTTAAAACAAAGATTTTGAACCCAAAGTTGTATTTTTGGTTAATTTCGGATTATAGTTTGACTTGGGTCAACATTTAGAGTTTGGAAGCTCTAATCAGAATTTTGACAATTACAGTGGTTCTGAATGGTGAAACTAATGCTAGAAATGGTCTCGATATATTTTTTGGAGTTTCAAAGGTCATTTTGAATATTTAAGTTTTAACGAGCTTTTTTGAGTTTTGGGTTCAACAAGACCTCGGAATCAAATTGTGATAATTTCATTGAGTCTGGAATGTCATTTTTGGTAGGTTTATACGTTTGGTTTGTGTGTATCAAGTTCTGAATGAACCTTGGGAGTCCGCTCTTAATTTGAATAGAGTTGATTTTCGCTGAATCTGGTGCAACCTTTGTTCTCCACGCTCGCGGGATTGGGACTCACTTTCGCAGAGGCCATTTTTCTATGACCTCCACGTTCGCGGACCCAGCCTTTGCATTCGCGGAGTTTGAGTAAATGGGACATCTGCGTTTGCAGACCCCAATATGTGTTCGCGAAGGTATGCGCAGCCTTGAGCTCTGTATTCGTGGAGCCCTATTGGCGTTCACGGAGTGCTTTTTCCCTTAACAGTTTTAAGTGATGGGTTTCACTATTTTTAATATTCCGAACTCGATCTTAGAGTAATTCTTCAAAGATTTTCAAGTCAAACCTTTGGGTAAGTATTTCTATCTTCAAACTTATCAATTCCCATTATTTTCTCTTAATTTTATATTAAATTTCATGATTTTGAACACCAAAAAATGAGCTTTTCATAATCTATGATTGGTGACTTTAAATGATGAATTCTCATTCAATTTAACTCATTCTCGGTGAGATTTTCACTCACAAATTTCTTTTCTCGTATAGAATCATAATTTCCAATTTATTTTCAGATTTATGTGTTGACATCCAATTTTTACCTTCTAAAATATAAATTTTATTCTCGATGCACCGGCACCTGTAGTGCCGAATGGCCCTTCTACAACTCCAGTTGATCCACCTATAGCACCTGTTGGTCCTTCATCAGCTGTAACACCCGGTAAATTACTAAAATACCCATAGGGAAGAGGTGTGCGTAAAACGCGTCTTCCGATGCTCGGATTAAAAATTCGAGAGTGGATTCGTGATCAGCACTAAAAATGTAGTGGGAAGAGGGTCTCGATCGATTTTTAGAGCGACCGAGTCGAAAGATAATTTTTCGTTCCAAAACAAAAAATAGTGTGCCTGCGCGACAGGACCGCGTCGCGGACCGGTCGCGGAGCCACACTTATGTTTTCTGTAAAATTTTTGACGAAGTTTGATTTTCCGAAAATACAGTGTCCGCGACAGGTCCGCGTCGCGGACTGTGTTATTTCAGTTTGGGGGAAAATTCTTTTAAGCTACGGAGGGCAAATTGGTTCATTCCTATGATTCTTAAGTATCCCCCTACGACTAATAAATGTCGGTTTCTAAGAAAAGGGTTTCAAAAACCCAATTTCTAAAGCGTATTCTCTCTAAAGGTCACCAAAGTTAGGGCTTGAAGGGAGTTGAGGTTGAAGAGATCAAGAGGAGGTGCTGCATAATTTTGTTAGCAAAACATTCCAGGTATGTAAGGCTAACCTAAAGCATGGGAATGTCCTCCCATGTGCCCTCCTGAGTGATGAGTGTCATGTCTTGATGTGATGAAGTTAACATAAATAGCTTGATGCATGTAATAGTCTACTTTACCTTGTGTATAAGTAACTTTTCTACAGAAACTGATGATCATCATTATTTTGTTTTATATTATAGTTCATTTAACAAGTGCATTTTAAACCCTATAATTATTGTGTTTGAAAAGAGCATGCATAATGAAATTAGGGAATATGTCTAGAGCCTTGAGGATGATGATGTTATGATGAGGTATTGATGATGACGTTGATGAGCATGATGTTTTATGATATCCTAGCACTAAAATATAATTGCTAAATGATGTCCCTTGAGTTTTGATGTTGGTGTCGATGTTATGAGGTGATGCACTATGTCCCTATGGGACCGATGTTGATGCTGAGGTATTATACTATGTCCTTCTGTGACTGATGATGTACTATGTCCCTCTGGGACCGATGTTGATGTTGAGGTATTATAACATATCCTTATGTGACTGATGATGATGTAATATGTCCCTATGGGACTGATGATGATGATGATGATGATGTTTTATGAGCATGTCGAGTTCTGGGAGGAGTATTGAGTACCGAAATGGGTAGAGAGTGAGTCCCACTCAAACCCATTAACTACGTGGCCCACGTAGGAAGAGAGGATTGAACCGCAATGTGGATGGCTCCTATCTTGTCCCAAAAGAGGACTGATGTTTGATGTTTTCTTGTGGATCCACTGCTGTGATGTCCTTTATCCCGGGCAGGGTATTGGATGGATGTGGCAACGGCATCGCTTCGTTGTATCATCACTGGCTCATAAGTGATGGTTGTCGGTTAGAGAAACTCCCAGCTAGGTTCCATTTGATAGAACTCTGATGTTGATGTTGATGTGATGTTGAGTTGAGCCCTTGAGTCGATGTGATGTTTCCTTGAGTCGGTGTGGTGTTCCCTTGAGCCGATGTGATGTTCTCTTTTATGTGAGTCGATGTCAAAGTTTCTTGAGATGGGTTTGATGTGATGTTGATGACTGATGAGAGATTGATGAGTCGATTGTCTATTCTAATCTCTTGCCTTAGATGGACTTTTGACATTACGACGGAGTATGATGTTGAGTTGATGTTCTTTATGCTGTGTACTTACCCTGTTATTCAGCTATTTTACATGCCAGTACATTCCAAGTACTGACGCCATTTGGCGCTGCATCGTTTCATGATGCAGATACAGGAGTTCGAGGATTTCAGCAGGCGCACTGTTGAAGTCCAAGGTTTCGAGTTCAGAGTTTGGTGAGCCTCCTTGCTTTCCGGAGGAAACCCTTCTACTTTATGTTTTCCTTTATTCATTGAGTCGGTAGCCATGGCATGTCATGGCACCATTCTTAGACTGTTGAGTCAAGTTAGAGACTCCGTAGACATGATGCCGAGGTTGATGCAGATGTTTTCCTTTTGAACTGAGTAATATTTCCCTTACTTAGTTGATGTTGAGATTGATGCTGGCCATTGGTGCCTTTATTGAAGATATTCCTTTGATGTTATTCCCGCTGTGTTGATGTTGAATGATGTGAAGAGGCTAAGTGGTTCGCTTGGGGGCTAGCAATAGTCTCTGAGTGCCGGCCACGTCCAGGGTACCCTCCCGGGGCGTGACATCAGCTCCACTGAATCCCCCTATGGTTTCTATTATTCTGCCTCAGCCTGATCAGCCAAGTTCTGAGCTATAGCTTCCAGATTTATCTATTGCACCACCCAGGTTCATGTTACAACAAGATTCTACTAGGATTGCTATGTCTATCACCGAGCAGAAGAGTTTTGAGAGGTTTGTCCTATTAGCTCCTCCCAGATTTGATGGTCACCAGGGCTTATGACTTTCTATCAAAGTGTCAGGATCGACTGTGCAATTTGGCTATTTTGGAGACTCAAGAAGTTGCTTACACTTTCTACCGATTCAACGGCTTGGCCAAGAAGTGATGGAGATCAGTTTTAGCCCGCATACCTACTGGGTCACCAACTATGACATGGAATCGTTTTACTAAGGTGTTCTTAGAGAGGTTTGTACCTAGTCTCCAGGACAGTAGACGAGAAGAGTTTGACGACTCCAGTAGGGATCCATGACAGTATCTAATTATGAGGCTAGATATCATGAACTTTCCAGGTATGCCTTATCTAGCATTCCCAACGAGTTTGAGAGGATTTGGTATTTCTCCAAGGGCTTAATACGATATCTTCAAGAGACTACAACTTCACTGGTCCTGGCAGGTGGTACTTTTCAGAGTGTGATGCACTACGCTCATATGATTGAGCATATTGGCTATGATCGTCAAGGTGGCGGGAAGAGATTCTGCCAGCATAATCAGTTCAGCGGGCACCCACTGCGAGATAGGGAGTTTCACAGATAGGGTCACTAGTGTAGAGCAAGACATGCAACTATTCCAACCGCTAATAGTGTTGATAGATCTAGACCTATTCAAACAGGTCGTGACAGCTCTTGGGGTACAGCTAGGCGTGGTGGTTTCTTGAGGTAGTCATCTTAGAGATGGGATCCTAGGGCTTGTTTTGTTTGTGACGAGGTTGGGCACTTGGCTAACCATTGTTCTCACCAAGCACCTCCCACTCGGTCATCAAGGACCCAGCCAGCCAATCCTGCCCAAGCATTAGCAGTGAGGGACACTTCCCATGGCATGAACGGTGGTACTAGAGGAGGTAGAGGTAGTGTGAGAGGTGGAGCTCGTACTAGTAGAGGACACAAGGTATGTTATTCAGTCCCAGACCGACGCGAGGCAGAAGCCTTCGATGCTGTTATCATAGGTATGATTCTGGTGTGCCACCGCCCTGCTTCATTTCTATTTGACCCAGGCTCTACCTATTCATATCTATCGACTTATTTTTCCACAGACTTTGGTATTATGTGCGAGCCCCTTGCCAAGTCTATATGCATTTTCACCCCGGTAGGTGAGTCTTTAGTGGTGAATCGAGTGTATCGGGGTTGTATGGTCACCTTCTTGGGAAGGAAGACTATTGCCGATCTAAGATTACTTAATATGGTTGATTTAGATGTGATATTGGGTATGGACTGGTTATCACCTTATTATGGCATTCTCGATTGCCATGCAAAGACTGTGACTTTATCTTGTCCTAATTTGCCCCAGTTAGAATGGATTGGTGTGTCTAGTTCTTTCGAAGGGGGTGTCTCTTAGATACATTCTTGTATGTTGATGGATAACGGATGTTTATCATATTTGGCTCATGTTTGAGCTTGTTATCAGGAGTCACCATTATTGGAGACCACCAGAGTTGTGAGAGAGTTTATAGATGTATTTTTGACATATTTGCCAGGTGTTCCTCCAGATGGTGACATTGATTTTTCTATCAATGTGGAGCCAGGAACTAAGCCCATTTTTATTGCCACCTACTATATGGCTTTAGCTGAGTTGAAGGAGCTAAAGAATCAATTGGAGGATTTATTGAAAAAGGAGTTTATTCGTCCAAGTGTATCCCCTTGGAGTATTCCTATTTTGTTTTTGAAAAAGAAGGACGATACTATGCGGATGTGTATTGATTATTGCCAGTTGAACAAAGTGACCATTAAGAATAAGCACTATTTGCCTCATGTTGATGATTTATTCGACCAGCTGTAGGGTGCTTCCGATGTTTCCCAAGATCAGTTGAGATTTGGATATCACCAGTTGAAAGTTCGAGAGTCTTTTATCCCAAAGACAGCCTTCAGGACCCGCTATGACCATTATGAATTTGTGGTTATGTCTTTCGAGTTAACTAATGCCCCAGCTGCTTTCATAGAGTTAATAAACCAGGTTCCAGCCCTTATTTGGATATATTTGTGATTGTATTTATTGATGACATCTTGGTTCACTTCAAAAATGAGTTCGACCATGTGCAACATTTGAGGATTTTACTTTAGAGGTTGAGAGAAGAAGAATTATATGCCAAGTTTTCAAACTGTAAGTTATGGATCGAGTCGGTAGCTTTCCTTGAGCATGTGGTAATGAAAGATGGCATTATGGTAGATCCAGCTAAGGTAGCGGCAGTTCGTGAGAGGGCTAGGCTGACATCAGTGACAGAGATCCAGAATTTTATTGGCTTAGCGGGGTACTAGCGGCGCTTTTTGTAAGGATTCTCTTTCATTATAGCCCCGTTGACTAGACTCGCTAAAAAGATGTGGCTTTTTAGTGGTCAGAGAAGTGGGAGGCAAGCTTTTAAAAGCTCAAAGATTTATTGACCTCAGCACCTATTCTTGCTTTGCCCGAGGAAGGGACGCCTTTTGTGGTGTATTGTGATGCCTCTAGAGTAGGTTTGGGTGGGGTATTGATGCAAAAGGGGAGAGTGATAACATATGCATCTCGGCAGTTGAAGGTGCATTAGAGAAATTATCTTACCCATGATTTAGAGATAGCTGCAGTGGTTTTTGTATTGAAGTTGTGGCGACATTATCTCTATGGAGTGCATTGTGAGATCTTTACGAATCACTGGAGTCTCAAATATATTTTTTTGCAGCCTAATTTGAATATGAGACAGCTTATGTGGTTAGAGTTGTCGAAAGACTATGACATCTCGATTCTATATCACCCCGGCAAGGCGAATGTGATGGTAGATGTCTTGAGCCGAAAGGCCTCTAGCATGGGGAGTTTGGCATTCCTGAGACCAGAGGAGAGACTCTTAGCTTTGGAGGTTCAGTCACTTGCTCGATAGCTTGTTCAGTTAGATATTTCTCTTCCTCACAACATTTTAGCCTTTGTGGAGGCCAGGTCTTCACTACTTGATCAGGTGTGTGCTCACCAGTTTGATGATGCTAGATTATGCTTGATTTGTAATAGGGTGTTGAGGGGTAAAGCAAAAACAACTACTATTGACTCAGAGGGTGTTTTTAGGATTAATGGAGGGGTTTTTGTTCCTAAGGTGGAAGATTTGGTGAGACTGATATTGGAGGAGGCTCATTGTTTTAGATATTCTATCCATCCTAATGTGGCAAAGATGTATCATGATTTGAAACAACATTATTGATGGTGCAGGATGAAGAGAAGCATTGCAGGGTTTGCTAAATATTTGAACTATCAACAAGTCAAATATGAGCATCAAAGGCTTGGGGGTTCAATGCAAAGGATGCTCATTCCCGAGTGGAAGTGAGAGCGCATTACTTTGAATTTTGTTACTGGTTTGCCCTTTGCTTTGGGCAAGTTTGACTTCGTTTGGGTGATTGTAGATAGATTGACTAAGTCAGCTCACTTTCTCCTCGTGAAAACTAGCTACAGTGCGGAGTAGTTAGCTAGGTTGTATATCCGGGATATTGTTATATTGCACGGGGTACCGGTTCTATAGTGTTTGACAGAAGGTTCTTGTTCACTTCACATTTTTGGAAGGCTCTACAGCATGGTTTGGGTACTCGATTGGATCTGAGTTCAGCTATTCATCCGAGCGCACTAATCAAGTGTTAGAGGATATGGTTCGGACATGTGTGATAGACTTTGGGGTTCAATGGGATCAACATTTGTCTTTAGCATAGTTACTTACAATAATAGTTACCATTCTAGCATTCAGATGGCACCGTTTGAGGTATTATATGCTGGGAGGTGTCGGCCGCCTATGGGTGGTTTGATTCAGATTCAGTTGATGTTTTGGGTGTTGACTTCAATACAGTATTATTGAATACCATACCGCACCAAAGTTTTATTTACTGGTTTACCCAAATGAAATTTAAAAATTCGGTAATTGATATCTACCTTTAACTGTCAATTATTGAATTTGAAATTTAAAACTTTTGAACCTAATGCTGAATGCCCACCCCTAATAACTTCTATTATTTGATACTTTATAATTGATTAAACTTTTTATTTTTAAAATTTTCTTTTCAGTAGAACTATTTTTTTTTTTTTGAAACAGAAATTTTTATTAATTATTGGTCAAATCAAATCTGAGTAAAATTTAGTAGAATTATATTAAATAGCCACAACTTTTAAGACTTTTAAATCAATACAATTTTATCTACTTATAACAATCATTTCTTTATTAAACTACTTATTATCCATTACAGTTGTAAATTTAAAATTTTAAGCACTAATAACTACTTTTTTGGCAAAAGAATAAAACATTAAAAGAAACTAACTTCTACTACCCCTCCAACCCCCCCGCCCCCCAAAAAAAAAAAAATTTACTGATGTAGAATTTTAACATCAAAACTATTTTCAACAAGGAGGAACTGGAGACTTCTATTAAAATAAAATAAAAATGCAAATAAAATAAATTATTATCTTAAGCATTAATGCATTATTTTACTTTACTTTGTTACTATTATTAATGTATAAATGTATTACTACGATACTTATTTTACTTATTCTTAAATTGTTTTTTACAGTCCATTGAAAATTCAGTTGAAATTGAAAAAATTATAACAGTAAAACTTTAAGAGCATGAATCACGAATTATATAAATATCAAAAATATTTATAAATTTTTTTCATTTACATTTATGTCATCTCATATTATTATTATTCTTTAAAAAAAGAAAATGATTATATTAATATACTCCAATTAATGCTTGGAGTCTGCCTCTCTCCTCATTGATTTTCTTTGAGATTAGCGAATAATCTCACGTATTATTTTTTTGTTCAACTGATTTTTGTTCCAAGGGGGAGATAATGTAACACCCGGTAAATTACAAAAATACCCCTAGGGAAGAGGTGTGTGGAAAACGCATCTTCCGATGCTCGAATTGAAAATCCGAGAGTGGATTCGTGATCAGCACTGAAAATGGAGTGGGAAGAGGGTCTCGGTTGATTTTTAGAGCGATCGAGTCGGAAGATAATTTTTCGTTCCAAAACGAAAAACAATGTGCCTGCGCGACAGGACCGCATCGGAGCCACACTTATGTTTTCTGTAAATTTTTCGACGGAGTTGAATTTCCAAAAATACACTGTCCGCAGACCGTTGGAGTTGAATTTCCAAAAATACACTGTCCGCAGACCGTCGGAGTTGAATTTCCGAAAATACACTGTCCGCGACAGGTCCGCGTCACGGACTGTGTTATTTCAGGACGGGGATAAATTATTTTAAATTATGAAGGGCAATTTGGTCCATTCCTATAATTCTTAAATATTCCCCTACGACTAATAAACGTCAGTTTCTAAGAAAAGGGTTTCAAACACCCAAATTTTGAAGCGTATTCTTCCTAAAGGTCACCAAAGTTAGGGCTTGAAGGGAAGTGAGTTGAAGAAATCAAGAGGAGGTGTTGAATAATTTTGTTAGCAAAACATCCCTAGTATCTAAGGCTAACCTAAAGCATGGGAATGTCCTCACATGTGCCCTCCTAAATGTTGAATATCATATCTTGATGTGATAAAGTTAATCTGAAGAGTTGATCCATGAAGAAAATCTACTTTATCTTATGTATAAGAAGTTTTCTTACATAAACTGATGGTCATCACTATTTTGCTTTCTATTATAATCCGTTTTATAAGTGCATTTTAAACCCTATAATTCTTGTGTTTGAAAAGGAGCATGCATAATGAAGTTAGGGAACATATCTAGAGCGATGATGATGTTATGATGATGTTATGATGGGGTATTGATGATGATATGATGATGTTAATGAACATGATGTTAATGAGGTCTTAGCATTAAAATATAGTTGCTAAATGATGTCTCTTGAGTTTTGATGTTGATGTCGATGTTATGAGTTGATGTACTATGTCCCTATGGGACTGATGTTGATGTTGATGTACTATGTCCCCCTGGGACCGATGTTGATGTTGAGGTACTATATCATGTCCTTATGTGACTGATGATGATGTATTATGTCCCTATGGGACTTGATGATGATGTTTTATGAGCATGTCGAGTTTCTGGGAGGAGTATTGAGCACCGAAATGGGTAGAGAGTGAGTCCCACGCAAACCCATTAACTACGTGGCCCGCGTAGGAAGAGAGGATTGAACCGCAATGCGGATGGCTCCTATCTTGTCCCAAAAGAGGACTGATGTTTGATGTTTTCTTGTGGATCCACTGATGTGATGTCCTTTACCCCGGGCAGGGTATTGGATGGATGGGGCAACGGCATCGCTTCGTTGTATCATCGCTGGCTCATAAGTGATGGTTGTCGGTTAGAGAAACTCCCAGTTAGGTTCCTTTGATAGAACTCTGATGTTGATGTTGACGTGATGTTCGAGTTGAGTCCTTGAGTCGATGTGATGTTCCTTGAGTCGAGGTGATGATCCCTTGAGTCGATGTGATGTGCTTTTGATGAGCGTTGATGTTGAGGTTCCTTGAGATGAGCTTGCTATGACGTTGATGATTGATGAGAGGCTGACGAGTCAATTGTCTAATCTAATCTCTTGCCTTAGATAGACTTTTGATATTTCTGATGGAGTATGATGTGGAGTCGATGTTTCCTTATTGTTGTGTACTTACCCTGTTATTCAGCTATTTTACATGCCAGTATATTCCACGTACTGATGCCATTTGGCGCTGCATCATTTTATGATGCAGATACAAGAGTTCGAGGATTTCAGCAGGCGCACCGTTGAAGTCCAAGGTTTCGAGTTTAGATTTTTTGTGAGCCTCCTTGCTATTCGGAGGAGACCCTTCTATGTTATTTACCTTTATTTCATTGAGTCGGTAGCCATGGCATGTCATGGCACCCCTCTTAGACAGTTGAGTCAGGTTAGAGGCTTCGTAGACATGATGTCGAAGTTGATGTTGATGTTTTTCCTGATGAACTAATAGAGTATTTTGCTGAATCCTTTGATGTTAAGATTAATGATTGGCCATTTGGCCCTTTTCTATGGTTCTCTTATTATGATGTTTTCCGCTGTGTTGATGTTGAGCGATGTGATGAGGCTGAGTGGTTCGCTCAGGGGCTAGCAATAGTCTCTGGGTGCCGGCCACGTCTAGGGTACCCTCCCGGGGCGTGACACTTGATCATCTCGCAAAGTTTAGGGGTATATTTAATACTTCTCACATGTGATTTTGATAGTTAATGTCGATCTTAAATATCCTTATTAGGATCTATTTACTTATCACTATATGAATTTCTCATTCAAATTTAATTCTTTAGTATCAAAATATAATAAATAAAAAGAAAGAGTGAGAATAAAAATGAACGAGAAAAAGAAAGAAAAATTAAATTTTTTTTTTGTGTTCATATTGTAATTTATTAAAACAAAAAATAACAGTACGTAGCAATTAATCATAACATATTAATATTCATATCTTGATTACATAATCATATCAAAACTGACTTTTCCAAATTTATTTTTTATTTTAAGTATTTATTTTCCACTTTATAAGTTAATCTAATGCTCATATTTATGTGAAACCAATCCTTATTAGATTTTAAGCTAAGTATTTTTTAAAATTCAATTCTTATAGTCAGTTTATGTTTTAACTCATGTGTTATTTAATAGTACATCCAGTCTCATCTATATTATATTCCTTGAAAAACACTATATTAACATTCACTTTAAATTATCCTTTAATCATTTTTAATATTAAATATTTTAATTATTTTATTTTTTTATTAAATAAAAAGATAACTACACTCAATTTTGATAAATTAAAAAAAATCAACTTTTCAAATTATTTTCAAAAATGAAGACACTCAACTAAAAAACTAACTACATTTCATGTTGTAGCATTGTTTATTAACACCGTTCAAAAATATTTTGTGACTATTAATAATTTATCACATGACTTAATTCCATTGTCCATTATACTTTTTCTTATCATTTTATTTCTATCTTCTTTTTGAATCTTTCAAATAATGTTTGTACGATTCTTAAGAAAAATAATTAAACATGAACAATTAATGTGAAACTAAATGAAAAAAAATATGATACATGAAAATAAGAACACATTCTTATCAAATGAACATATAATAAGTAATATAATTTTTTAGATTAAATGGTAAAAAAAAGTGTTATGTTTCAATTTTATACTTGAACTTTGTAAGAAGGATCAAATGTACTCTTACATAATTTTTTTTAATAATAATACTTAAAAAATTAAATCAAATTTTCATGTTAGCCAAAAAATATATATCTAAGTCATTTATGTATTTTTTTTTCCTATGATACACAAAATAAATATATTTGACATTGATAAAAATGACATATTTATTTTAAAGAAAAGAATATAGTGAGACTTTAATTTGTAGTTCTTTTCCCATGTTTGACCATGGAAATATTACTAATGGAGTAATTAATAATTTAATTTCACTAATTATTTAGTGTATTGGAAACACAGGTCAAAAATACATTTAATTCTTAAGATAAAGGGCAAATATGTAAAAAAGATTATTATTTTTTCATCATTTTGACCAAATTTGATTTTTGGGTCAAAAGGATTTTTCCCATAAATTAATGAAAGAGGAAAAATCAATTAATACAACACATCTTGAGTAAAATCCATTCTCTTACTTTAATAATTATAAACAATAAATTAATAAAAAAGAAAAAGTCAATTAATTAACATCATATTTTTTTCTATGTTCCATTATTTTCTCTTTTTTTTTTGCGCTTTCTTTTTTTTTTTAATGCTTTTCCATGTATGAGATAGACGAAGCTCATTAATTAATTTCTTATTATGATGCTATCATTATGGATAATATAATATTAGAATTTTGATTATTATCCTGTTGTTTTTGTGTTAGTTGAATACTTGGTTTATGAAATGGGTTTTTGTTGATCTTAATTAATTTTGTACTCCTGCTTTTCGAAGGGAATAATCAACTTTAGGACATCCCCTCATTCAAATTAAGGGGTGGCAAAATAAAAATTTAACTCGCTCAAATTATTAAAGTTTAAATAGATTACTAACCTGCTAATTATTAGTTTAACTCATCTTAACTCAATCCATTTAAAATTGGGTTGATATGCAACCCGAATTGACCGAGAGAGATCTTGCCAAAATATTTTTAAATACTTTTTTTTAATTTAATATATTTCTTATAGCCATAATAAAGAAAAATATAATTTAATTAAGTACTAAAATATTTAAAAAGAACAAATAAAATAAGTAAAACTTAGTAAAAGTTGGATTGGGTTGTGTCTTGACCCGCTCTTTAACTCATCACTCAACCCGTTTTGACCTAACCCATTTTGATCCAAGCAAATTCAGGTTGGGTTAAGTTTTGACCTGTTTGTTGTCTTGACCCATTAAAACCCGCTCAAATTTGACCCAACCCGCCAATTGCCACCCCTATTTAAATTCTAGGGAAGAAATTACGTTTGGGTCAAATTAATTAGCGTAATTTGGGGCTTTAAACCTCAAAAAATTCGAATGGTTGAAGTTGATATAGAGTGGGAGAGACATAAAAATTTAATAAAAGGTCATAAAATTCAAATGGCTGAAGCTGAAGTAGCTACATTCGAAGTAACAAAAAGAAAAACAACTATCGAAATGGGTGAGACATTAAACTTTTCTGAAATTCTACCAGACGTGTTCAATTAATCAACATTAGGCCATCCCCTCATTTAAACTCGAGGGAGAGAACTAAGATGATGTGGTCAAATTAATTTATTTAATTTGAGGCTTTAAATCTCATAAAATTCGAATGGCTGAAGCTGAAATAGCTAATTTCAAAGTGACAGAAAGAAAAACAACTATTGAAGTGAGAGAGACATCAAAATTTTAAAAAATTCTACAAGACGTATTCAATTTCAATTAGACTTTTTGGATTACTCTATCCTAAATCCTTACTCATGCCTATATAAAAGTTAATATATTCTCTTAAAGATGTATATTGAAAATTTCATAAATTCATACACAGATCAATATATAACCAAAACCTCCTTACATGAAAATCAAATAAATTCTAAGGAGGTCCTCGAATCACGGATTTTTTTTCTAAAAAGTACCCATTTATGAATAAAAATAAACTAAATGTATGCAAACCTTACCATTATCTCACAGAGATAGAGTAGCAATTATAGAATGTAAAAATCAAATAGCAAACAGATTCTTACACACAACAAATGACAATAAAAAATCCTCATCGTGATGCGCGGGGTATACTCTCAGCATTATATGTGTTACACTACGAACAAGAGAGATGAAAATTATAAAGCACAAATGACTGACTACAACAGTGAATTGCTTTTACATTGTTATAATGTTATACATAAACTAATGTTCTGAAACTTGACCAAGAATTGTGTTGCTTCCAAGTTCCAACAAAATCCTCACAATCCTTCCAACTGCGCACTATTGATATTAATTAGCAGAGTATGACAAATATTAGGGGAAAAGGAAGAGAAAAATTGAAGTTGAGCTACACAAATAGGAACGAATCAACAGCTCCCAAAAAAGTAAAAGAAGAGCATTAGTTCTAGCAAGTGGCAGATTGAAGGGAACACTGCTTGATGAACTGCTCACACTAATTGTCCAGCATTCATATATTCGTCCTTGCCTGAGGTTATAGACACATTCACGGGTGATGAACCTATAACAAAAGCATTATACGAGTGGGTAACATCGGAACTCCTTAGCAGTATGGAGATGTAAGCATCGTCAAGAATCAAATCTTAAAAGATGCTACTTACAATCATATTCTACCCATCCAATTCTTTCTCGGGCCAGGTCATATACGATGATCTTATCTTTAAGAACAAGATCTGTATAACAAGAGAAAGAGAGGTGAGTGACAACTGTATTCAATCATTACACTAGATTCTCGCAGAAATGATGCAAGCCATGCAATTAGGGGTAGTTTGGTTGTGGTATTGAAGCAAATAATCCAAACATAAAATCCCTCATAAGATAATACAATGTTTGGTTGGTCAAATAAGAACGGAGTGATTGCCACACAACTAATGTATAGTTTAGAGTAACCACAGCAGAACAATTGCTTCAGCATTAATCATTGCATAAACAATATAGCCCTGCATTATAATCCCCATATTACTAGTGAGTGAATCAAACCACCCCTTAGGGAGCCAACAGAGATACATATTATATGACAAAACTTCATCATGACAACCTTTCAACATTTCCACTCCAAATCACATAGAACATATGACTCCTATAACCACTTAATCATCAAAAAACACTTGATCATCTCACTTTTAGCTAGCATGAGATCAACAATTCAATTTTAGTTCATTGTTACTTGCTACATGATAGGGATAGAACAAGATACAAGGCCAAACAAATTATTCAGTTTCACTATTTACATCTATAAGAAAGACAATCAAAGAGCCGGGATATACAAAAGGCTGCTACATTATGTCCATGAACTATGTTACACCAAGGACTCTGCATCTGTTTCTACACTGCTCTACCAAACGGCAATGCCCCTCATCTATACAAGTACTTTTGAACAGACATTATCACAGAATCAAAAAGATCATACCACAAAGTGTTTTCTATAATACAGATAGAACCTTTGGAAATGGAAGTGCAACCACATTCACTTTATAACCTTTCTTTTCACTAACAGCTTTCCATGAATTCCGCTTTCTGCTCTCTTTGGACATCAGAGAACATCTGTCTGTGAGAGATGTCTATACATGCTACCTTTCAGCTAATTAAAAAATGTGTCACCTCACTGAAAACCCACTATCATAGTCTAATGGTTTGAAGGATTTTATAAGAGGAAAGCATCAAGACAATCTAGTAATAGCAGGAAATGCATCTGGGCTAAGAAGGAATCATATTTTTCATTCAAGACTAGAGAAAGTAGTTGACAGCATAAATGAGAATTCTTTAACTCTTTCAAATGACAAACAGGACTGAAACTCCCAAACTTCAATGAAAATTTGTTAAGTACCCACGATACTTGAATACACATGCATACAGATTATCACCCACAATGTTAAGCACCCACTAACAGAGTTGATATGTAGATGAAGCACGAAAAGACGTAACCATCTATCCAGAAACGAATCTCCTAAGATTGTTAATCCTACATCATTTCCTTCAAACATAACACACCACATAGCAGAACCTTCCTGTTAAGCAAATAAAATAGTCACTTATCTTCGAAATTCATAAAGATAGAAAATAAAGTAACTTGGTTATCTGACTTTTCAGTAGAAAATGTTTCAATACAAAATACGCAGGTTTCAACACTCACCAAAAATCCCATATGAGCAAGGTAGTCTGCTGGTCTTAAATCCATGGATGCATCACCAGCAAAGTTTAGAGAAACTGGAGGAAACATATTTTCTATGCTGTTTGAGAAACAGGGGGACATGCTCAAGTCATCAAAGAGGTGTGCATAGACCATTTAAGTACTTATAATTACAATTAAACATTCATTTAAAAAAGAAAACCTTGAGGAAACTAGATAGCACGGCCTTTTCCCTGACATGATTACCCTGGCTGAATGTGAAACAGTTGCAGTTATCTGCAGATGAATAAGTTAAAACAAAAGTACAGAGAACTGGTAGATTAGTTTTTCTTACTTGCAAAGTTAGAGAGCTTTCAATTCATATAGAAGAAAATTGGAACTGACTTTGTCTCTACCAGAAAGAAGTTTCCACAATACTTCATTTTGCTGAGGGTAAAGTTTGCAATATATGTTGCAGAAATATTGGTACACAAAACAAGAAGTCAAACCCCTTTACATGGAGAACCCTTACCTGAAATATTCTACAAACAAGGAGGAGCACAGGGCTTGAGAGAAAAAAATTGTAAAACATTATTTTGTATTTTGATTTCAATCTTGTGATTCTTAACGAAGAGTTTGGATTCCTTGTGCTTAGTTTTCCTGTGTAAGTGCTACACTTATCGTGAGTAGCTAAATTCATAACTAGGGTTGTGGGAACCATGAAGAATTAATAAGGTAAAACTGGATAATTCGCAATTCTTGAAAAGTGTGCATGCATGTATTAATTAATTCTCTTCGATTTTAATGCTTTTCAATGGCAGACAACGTTAGAAATCACCTAGTGTTACTGACTAGATCAAGGTAGTAATGAATAGGAAAAAAGATTAATTAACAGGATTCGATTGATGTTTCTCATCTAGTCAATGAAACTGGGCTAAGGGGAGGTTGTACAGGAACAATAGGTAAGGGTCAGTAATGTCACACTTTGGGGATAGACCAAATCATGTAATGAAATTCACTCCTTGCCTGGGCCAAAGGGTTTGGTGAACTTAACTTACCATTCTGCATGCTACACACCAAAAAAGAATTCTATTATCTGGTAATATTGAATTAGGAAATCATGGAGAACATAATACCCTAATTACTCTTCATACTGGTTTAACACCTGTCTTAGTTTAGAATTGCTCTTCATAGTTGTCATAACCCCCCTCCTTTGGAGAGATAAGTTGGTTAATTTCCCAAATCACCGTGAATTCGTCTAAGTCTACCATATTCCCTGTAGGATCGACTCTAACCTCGATTAGGTTATACATCTTAACAACGATCGCTTTAGGCTAAAAAAGGAGGTGTAGCATAGCGACATCAAGTGTCAGACAGGGGATCTTTTTTCACCTCTCATATTTGGCGGGCTCTATAGCGTGGCGTTGGTATTCAAGTGGATTTGAGCAGCTTTCCACTCCAAGATAGATAGACATTTCGAGCGCGCCATTCAGTGTCACGACCCAGGCCTAGGGTTTAGGAGTGACATGACGAATGGAACCCGAGAGTTCCAGAACAAACCTCATCGCATCCATTCACACATCATCGGTTTAGAAGCACATATCAAATAGTAAACACATATTTCTAAGAGATGGAAAAGTAAGACTCACTTATGTTGCCCACGTTACACCTTCCTTTTAGAGGATAAAGTAGTCGCTGTTAGAAATAGAACCTAACCAAGGTTAGGGTCGAACCCACAGGGAATATATAGACTCAACACAAATTCACCAACAAGCAATCCAAGTAGTTAATCAACTCAATTCCCTAAAAAGGGGGCTTTGCAAATATCAATGAGAAAAATAAACTAACTAACTACAACGAGAGAAAGATCAATAAAAGAGAGCAACTAGGGTATTGTGTCCCCCATGATCCCCTAACTCCGTATCACCAAATAACCTAATTCTTGTCTAGTGTATAGCATGCAAGACGGTAATTTAAGTTCACTAAGCCCTTTGGTCAAAGGTGAAAGGCTAATTTCACTATGCGAGTTGGCCCATCTCCATAGTGTGCATTACTAACCATTACCTATAAGTCCCAGTAAAACCTCCCCTTGGCCCAGTTTAGTTGATTAGACGAGAACACATCAATCAAATTCTGTTAATTAATCTCTTTTCCTATTCATTACTACCTTGGTCCAGTCAATAACACTAGGCGGGTTTTAATATAGGTGACCATTAGAAAACATGCAAAACGAAGAGATTTAATTAATACATGCATATACACCATCCAAGAATCATGAATTATTTGATTTTACTTTGTTAGTTCCTCATAGTTCTCACAACCCTAGTTGTGGATTTAACTACTCATGCTTTGTGTAGATGAAAAGATTATGAATTTAGAAGATATAATTAAACACTTACACAACTGAATTAAGAACAAGAAAATCCAAGGTCAATGAAAATCACAAGCTAGAAGATTGAATTAAACCACAAATGTTTTCAAAGACTCACTCACAATTTTCTATCTAAGAATACTGAGTTCTCTGAGCACTAACCTAAAACTAAGCTAAAACTATGTGAACTGGTGGTAACTTCTCAAAATTTGTGAATAATAACCTAAAAGACCTATTTATAATAATTAAAAATAATTTCTAAACAAACTAGGAAAACTAGTCAGCAAACTCCACGAAAGTACTTTATGACCCGTATTGTCTTCTATGGCTCGTAGTCGGGGTCTTGTAATCAACTGCTGGAAGTTTGGACTTCACTTCTATGACACTCCTTTACGACTCGTAAAATGGTTTACGACCCTTCTGATGAAATTCAGAAAATTTTCATTCTCTGATCCTCAGGGCATGAAACCTCTTCTATGACTCGTGCATTAATTTACTGTCATGCCCAAAGTCCCATTAAGGGGGAGTGGCACCCGTTGCTGACAAGGCTCGAGAGAACTAACATATAATGATACACTGTCTATAAACATTACAAGGGGTTTTCACATTCAACATGCTTTCAAGAAAGTACACAGTAATAACAAGCCGAAAGGAAACACGTATGATTGGGCTGTTGGAGCCATGATGTCTAAAGTACGATACATGACCACATTTTACTTTGCATAGTCTACAAAGACTCTAGATAAGGAACAATATCTATAAGGACCGGGACAGAACCCACCTCATAACCAACAATACAATGCAAAAAAATATGAGCTCTAGACGCACAAATCCCCGAAGCAACCCGGAGCTCAGTAATAACAGTTGGATATTTTGTATTCCTACTTAGAAGATTTACTAGCTACCGTACCTGCAGCATGAAATGCAGGTCCCCCGTAAGGGATGTTAGTACAAGATAATGTACTGAATATGTAAGTCAATAGTATATGTTAAGTGGGAACTCAAGTGAAATCAAGTAGAAAGATATAAATGCACAACACATAGTAAAAGACCACCTTTATTATACTTGTGGAACCATGAACATTACATTCTTTTCTTTACTTTTCAGTGCTTTATAATTCCTTTAGGCGTGTAATACAAATGACCAGCTGATCAGTGGTAAGAAAAGGATGACCCATGCTAGGCATTTTAACCCCTGGGATGCTGTCCTCATAGCTATATAAATTGGGATTGACCCATGCTAGGCTTTCGCCCCTGGGCTGCCACCCTCATGAACCAAGTGAGATCGACCCATGCTAGGCTCTTGCCCTTGGGCTGCCACCCACGTTGTGGATAGTGTACAAGTTATTCCTTAATACTTTGAGATTGTTACTTTGGTGGTCATAATAAATTTTGGAGCTTTGGAACTATGTACCAGTAATATAAGATAGGATAATGGTCATTTAAGGTGGTTCCATAATATAAGAATCAAATGGAATTTCGACGTACAACTTAGGAGTATAAATGATACAGTTGCCTGGACGAGTGACCGTAGACTCCTCATGCTAGTGCTTGTAAGAGTAAAACTACAGATTTACTAATAAGTAATACCGCCTCTATTGGAATAACACTAGGGAGGCTTACTAGTTGATAGTGACGCGAGTGTTAGATTTCATACCAAAGAATATGGAATTGGATAGCCTTACATACCTTGGCGTGCCACCTCGTTATCACTGCAATATGATCTCCCCTTTTTTTCCAAATATTTATCTACAATTGAGTAGGTGATGAAACTAGTATTAGTAGTGAATAAACACATGTAGACAGTTCACTCACACTTACGAGTTATACCCGGGCGGCAAGCCCGTAACTACCAACCTAAGGGTGTTCCTGAACTTCTCCTCTAATTACATTTATTATCACACCTCTTACCATCTTATTCATAAAAGAGCATCTAAATATCATCATGTAGCTTGAGCAATGTGAACTTATGGCATCCAATCATTTTTCTCATGAGTGTCTACTAACATTCCACTTTAAATTCCAAAAGGAGCTCACAATTAAAGTAATAGGGGACTCCCCTCCATGGCTGTCCCAACAAGCACAAACCACCAGCAAACCTTCCCACAAGGTTACTTCATATAAAAAGGACCACTCCAACCTCATTGACACATAAACAATCCCTTAATTAACTCAAGCACAAGAGAGGGAGAAAAGTGCAGCAACTTACCTTACTTGTGAGTGATTCTTACTCTCTTAACTCATATTTTTCAAAGGTTTAACTATCCTTCAATCCTAGCTTGAGATGAGGATAATATTCAAGAACCCTAAGCTTTTTTTTATGGCTGCTATATGAAGATAGAAGGGGAAGAAAGAAAACCTTAAAAATTAGATTTTTCCTCAAGTGTAAAATGCTAAAAAGAGGTGGTTACATTCCCTTTTAAAGGGACCAACTTATGCCAACTTTATCCTTGATTTTTGGCCACATTTTACCAAGTAGGTGATGCACCTACTTGCCCTTTTAACTTGGGCCTTTATGGATCTCTACTTATTGGGCCTTGGCTGCCCATTCTTTCCTTTTCAAGTAAATGGTTAGTGGGCTTACGCCCTATAAGATGGCCGAACAAGTCTTAGTAGGTGGTGCACCTACTTGGCCCTTTGGGCTGGTCAAAAAGTCTAAATAGGTGATGCACCCACTTGCTTTGTTAAGTCAAGAAAGCAGCTTGTTATTTTACCTCTTTTCTAAATCATAATCCCATATATTGCATCTTAAAATTCCACTTTAGACTTTTAGCTCAAAGAGCACCTTATCGTCTCAGGTTTAAATGCTTTCGTCGAGTTCATCTTGGATTCACACCCGCTGAAACATGTGGGATATCACAACTCTCGATCCAATTCAAATTATTACCACCCTTATGAAAAGAACATAGTCCCTCACCTGTACCATAAGCCTATGTCAAGTGTCACATAAGTGGATCTAATATGTAGAAAATATGGAGTGTTACATCCTCCCCTCCTCAGGGACATTCGTCCTCGAATGATAGTATAGTTAGTCAGCCCAAACAAGTTCAAGCCTAAGCTACATACTACTGTTAATCATGTGATACATACAGACACATACTTACTTGTCAATGCCTCAACTCCGACCTCTTTTTCCTCCTCCTTCTCGGTGGGCTTAAAGAGATAGGGGGTACTTGGATTTCATTTCTTATTCCGCCTCCAAGGTAACCTCTTCTACTTGCTTGTTCCTCCATAGTACTTTCACGGAAGCTACTTCCTTATTTCTTAACTTCTTGATTTGTCGATCCAGAATAGCAATGGGTACTTCGTCATAAGTGAGATCTTCTATTACCTATACATCTTCTATTGGAGTGATATGGGAGGGGTCACCTATGCATTTTCGAAGCATTGAAACATGAAACACTGGATGAACCGCGGAGAGCTTCTGGTGTAGCTCTAGTTCATATGCAACTTGACCAACCCTTCTCGCAATCTCATATGGTCCTATGTATCATGGACTTAGCTTTCCCTTTTTGCAAAACCTCATTACCTCTTTCATTGGAGACACCTTCAAGAACACCCAGTCTCCTATGGAGAATTCTAGTCCTCTCCTTCTAATATCTGCATATGATTTCTATTGTCTTTGAGCTGCCGTCAGTCGCTGTTGTATTATCTTAACTTTTTCCATAGCTTGATGAACAAGATCTGGTCCAAATAAGGAAGTTTCACCTACTTCAAACCAGCCGATTGGTGATCTACACTTTCTTCCTTACAATGCTTCGTAAGGTGCCATTTTGATACTCGAGTGGTAGCTATTGTTGTAAGCAAATTCAATAAGTGGCAAATGATCATCCTAGCCACTGTTGAAGTCCAATACGCTAGTCAAAGCATATCCTCAAGCGCTTGGATTGTGCGTTCTGCTTGACCATCTGATTGAGGGTGAAAGGCTGTACTTAAATTCACTTGTGTCCCTAAAATTCTCTGAGATGACTTCCAAATATTTGCAGTGAATTAAGCTCCCCTATCAGATATAATAGAGTTTGGCACTCCGTGTAGCCGAACTATCTCTTTAATGTATAATCTTGCATACTCTTCGACTGTACAAGTAGTTTTGACTGGCAGGAAGTGTGCTGATTTAATGAACCTATCAACAACTAACCATATGGAGCCGAACTTCCGAAATGAGTGAGGTAACCCAGTAACAAAATCCATGTTGACCATGTCCCACTTCCAAATTGGAAGTTCTATGTTCTGCAAATAACCTCCAGGCTTTTGGTGTTCTACCTTAACTTGTTGACAATTTGGACATTGAGCCACGAATTTTGCAATATCCTTCTTAATTTTCCCCCACCAATATACTTCCTTCAAGTCGTGATACATTTTGGTTGAGCCCAGATGCACTGAATATCTAGAATGATGTGCTTTCGTCATAATTCTTCTTTTTAGCCCATCTACATTAGGTACACACAATCTGTTTTGACATCGAAGTATTCCTTCTTGCGTGAGTTCAAATGCCTTAGTCATACCTTGTTGTACATTCTCCTTAAGCCGTAATAGAATGGGATTTGTGTACTGTTTCTCTTTCACCTCCATCATCAATGATGATTCCGCTGCATTTTTCACAATAACTGCTTCATTTTGAGATTCAAGAAGGTGAACCCCCATGCTAGCTAGTTTTCGTAGATCTTTGCTTACCCCTTGTGTTATTGCCGACTGCCCAAAAGTTCTTGCCATTGTTTTGCGGCTTAAAGCATCTGCTACCACATTTTCCCTTCCAGGGTGATACAAAATATCGATGTCATAATCTTTCAATAGCTCAAGCCATCTTCGTTACCTTAGGTTCAGGTCCTTTTTGCTTAAAGATGTATTATAGACTCTTGTGATCGGTAAATATGTCAACATGAACTCCATATAAATAATGGCGCCATACCTTCAAAGCAAATATAAGTGCTGCTACTCCAAATCATAGGTTGGATAGTTTTTCTCATATGGATGCAATTGCCTTGAGGCATATGTTATTACTTTACCATGCTGCATCAAAACACATCCTAGGCCCACTCTCGAAGCATCACAATATACTGCATAACCTTCTGTCCCTTCAGGAAGTACCAATATAGGTGCGATCGTCAATATATCTTTCAACTTCTAGAAACTCCTTTCACATGCATCGCTTCGCTGAAACTTAGCTGCCTTATGTGTTAGCTTTGTTAAAGGTGCAGAAATAGAAGAAAATCCTTCAACAAACCTTCTATAATAACCTGCCAGCCCAAGAAAACAACGAACCTCCGTCAGTGTTATGGGTCTTGGCCAGTTCCTCACAGTTTCTATCTTTTGGGAATCAACCCTTATTCCTTCATCAGATACAATGTGCCCCAAGAATGCAAGAAATCTTAACCAAAACTCGCACTTAGAAAACTTTGCATATAACTTATGATCACGAAGAATTTGTAATACTTGTCGTAGGTGATTAGCATGATCTCCTTCTGATCTCGAATACACCAAAATGTCATATATGAATACTATCACAAACACATCAAAAAATGGCTTAAACACCCTATTCATCAAATCCATAAAAACAATGGGGGCATTTGTTAGGCCAAATGACATGACTAAGAGCTCGAAATGACCGTACTGTGTTCTAAAAGTTGTCTTGGGTATGTCTTGATTTTTGACTCTCACTTGGTGATAACCTGAGTCAATCTTTGAGAAATACTTAGCACCCTATAACTGACAAATAAATCATCAATCCTAGGGAGGGTAAATTTATTCTTTATCATCACCTTATTTAACTGACAGTAGTCAATGCACATCCTCAGCGAACCATCCTTCTTGCGTACAAATAAAACTGCTGCTCCCCAAGGGGACATGCTAGGCCTTATAAATCCCTTTTCTAGCAAATCTTTTAACTGCTCCTTTAACTCCCGTAATGCAGCCGGGGCTATTCTATATGGGGGAATGGATATAGGCTGTGTGTATGGAAGCACGTCAATACAGAACTCAACTTCTCGTTCGAGAGACAACCTTGTGAGATCTTCAGGAAAAACATCAGGAAATTCATTTACCACCAAAATAGATTGAAAGGTTGAGGGATCTGCAACTATATCTCCTACCAGACGAAATGGCATATGTAGCCTTTGGACACCATCTTTCTTACCTTAAAATAGGAAATAAACCTACCTCTTGGTGCCCCAATATTACCTTTCCATTCAAGGAATGCTTCTTTTGGAAAATGGAACTGCACCATCTTAGTTTGGCAATCTACCATGGCATAACAAGAAGCCAACCAATCCATACCCATTATAACATCAAAATCTTTTATTTCTAGCTCGACAAGGTCAGCCAATGTGTCACGACCACAAATAGTTACTATGCAATTATGATAGACCCTTCTAGCTATAATAGACTCACCGATTGGTGTAGACACTTCAAATGGTTTAGTCAATAATTTTGGTACCTTTTTGAACTTATCGGAAATCAATGGAGTAACATACGATAGAGTAAACCATTGATCAATTAATGCATATACAGTATGCGAAAAGATGGAAAATGTACATGTAACCACGTCAGGGGAAGCCTCCAAATTTTGTCAATCTCCTAGAGCATACGTGCGATTTTGAGTTCCACTAGAACTAGCTGCTCCTCTAATACCCCTACCACGATATGAAGACAATTGCGGACCCCTACCTAATAAAGGCACTATCGATGATGATGTAGCAACTGACCCAGTAGGTTGGGCCATACAACCCGTATCCCTTTGAGGGCAATTTTTCATCATATGACCCGGTGTACCACACCAAAAACAAACATTCATCCCAAACCGACATGCACCTAGATGAGTCCTCTTGCATTGCTTACAAGGCTGTCGAGGAGGTCTTGATTGGCTCATACCCCCTTGTTCTTGGTGCTCTACTATTTGTGAACCTTGGATTTCACCTTGTTGCCCAAACTGATTTCCCCTATATCCTTGATATCGGGGTGGAGCACTAGCTATAGAATAGGAGAATGATGGCCTGGGTGATTTATTAGAAAATCAAGGCCTAAACTCACCTTGGGATGGTGTAAACTGCCCCGTCGATCTAGCCCTCTTGGACTGCACTCTTTCCAACTCTTATATCCTCCTCCTTTGTCGTTGATCCTCTAACTTTTGTGCAAAAGCTTGCATCCTTGCTATATCCATGTCTTTATTCAAGGAAGCAATGGTACAATCTCTAACCAAATATGAATCTAATCTGTCCATGTATCGATGAACTCGATCCTCCATAGTAGTGAACATGTAAGAGAACACCTGGCCAACGAGTTAAACTGGAGACTATACTCCCTCACGCTCATACCCCCTTGGTGGAGATTTAAGAATTGGTCTGCACGGGCCTCTCAAATCTCTAATGGCAAATAGTGGTCAAGACATGCCTTTTTGAACTCTTTCCAACCAATTGGAGGTGCATCTATACCCCTGGATTGCTTCCAGTCTCCGTACCACAACACAACTACACCCTTCAATCTATATGTTGCTAGCTCAATAGCTTCTATGCCGCTAACATGCATAACATCCAAGGTCTGTTGGATTTGGTCAACAAAGTCTTGTGGATCTTCTTTTGGATCTACCCTAGTGAATGAAGGAGGATCCAAATTAAGGAAGTCGTGTATCCGTGTGCTAACTGCTCTATCTGCACCACCAGTACCTGCAACTGGACCATCTTGCCTTTTCCCTTGACCAGCAACTATGCGAGTCAATAATTAGACCGCATTCCTTGAATCTTGTTCCGTAGCATTAATAGGAGGCTCTTGAGGTGCTGTCGCCCTCCTTAGCTCCCCTAGAGGTGGAGGAGTCGGGGAACTCTATGATAAGGACTCATCTGGAATCTCATTTCGGTTAGGCCTAACTCGTGATTGGCTTGTCCCTTCTCCAAAATCTATCTTCTTACCTGTGCTTCTTCTCCTTCTGACAGACATCTTTTTTCTATATATAAACACAAATAATTTAGGGGTTAGATATAATCCACCTGCGTTAATGGCTCTATGGCACGATCTAGCAAATGAAATAAAAGAGATAACTCCTAAATGTCCTGTAGCATTATGTTTAAATATGTGGTGCACAACACATCCATAAGCAAGACTCTACATAGACATGGCTTTGTAGACCCCCTAGGATGAGCGGCTCTGATACCACTTTTGTCACACCCAAAGTCCCATTAAGGCGGACTAGCACCCGTTGCCGACAAGGCTCGGGAAAACCAAAATATAACCATACACTGTCTATAAACATTACAAGGTGTTTCCACATTTAACATGCTTTCAAGAAAGTAGACAGTAATAACAAGCCGAAAGGAAACACATATGACTGGGCCGTTGGAGCCACGATGTCTAAAGTACGATACATGACCATACTTTACTTTGCATAGTCTACAAAGCCTCTAGATAAGGAACAATATCTATAAGGATCGGGACAGACCCCGCCTCATAACCAACTATACAATGCAAAAACATATGAGCTATAGACGCACAAAGCCTCGAAGCAACCTGGAGCTCAGTATCATATTTTGTACTCCTACTGAGAAGATTAATTAGCTCCTATACGTGCAGCATGAAATGCAGGTCCCCCATAAGGGACGTCAGTACGAGATAATGTACTGAATATGTAAGGCAATAGTATATGTAAAGTGGGAACTCAAGTGAAATCAAGTAGCAAGATATAAATGCACAACACATAGTAAAAGACCACCTTTATTATACTTGTGGAACCATGTACGTTACATTCTTTTCTTTACTTTTTAATGCTTTGTAATTCCTTTAGGCGTGTAATACAAATGACCAGCTGATCAGTGGTAAGAAAAGGATGACCCATGCTAGGCATTTTTAACCCTAGGATGTTGTCCTCATAGCTATATAAATCTGGATCGACCCATGCTAGGCTTTCACCCCTGGGCTACCACCTTCGTGAACCAAGTGAGATTGACCCATGCTAGGCTCTTGCCACCCACGATGTGGATAGTGTACAAGTTATTCCTTAATACTTTGAGAATGTTACTTTGATGGTCATAATAAATTTTGGAGCTTTGGAACTATGTACCAGTAATATAAGATAGGAAAATGGTCATTTAAGGTAGTTCCATAATATAAGAATCACGTGGAATTTTGACGTACAACTTAGGAGTATAAATGACACAATTGGTTGGACGAGTGACCGTGGACTCCTCATGCTAGTGCTTGTAAGAGTAAAACTACAGATTTACTAATAAGTAAAACCGCCACTATTGGAATAGCACTAGGGAGGCTTACTAGTTGATAGTGACGCGAGTGTTAGATTTCATGCGAAAAGAATATGGTATTGGATAGCCTTATATACCTTGGCGTGCCACCCTATTATCACTGCAATGTGATCTCCCCTTTTTTCCAAATATTTATCTATAATTGAGTAGGTGATGAAACTAGTATTACTAGTGAATAAACACATGTAGACAGTTCACTCACACTCACGATTTTTACCCGGGCAGCAAGCCCATAACTACCAACCTAAGGGTGTTCCTTCAACTTCTTCTCCTTTAATTGCATTCATGGTCATACCTCTTACCATCTTATTCATAAAACATCCTCTAAATATCATCATGTAGCAGGAGAAATATGAACCTATAGCATTCAATCATCTTTCTCATGAGTTTCTACTAGCATTCCATTTTAAATTCCAAAAAAGAGCTCACAATTAAAGTAATTGGGGACTCCCCTCCATGGCTGTCCCAACAAGCACAAACCACCAGCAAACCTTCCCACAAGATTACTTCATATATAAAGGACCTCTCCAACCTCATTGACACATAAACAATCCCTTAATTAACTCAAGCACAAGAGAGGGAGAAAAGTGCAGCAACTTACCTTACTTGTGAGTGAATCTTACTCTCTTAACTCATACTTTTCAAAGGCTAAACTCTCCTTCAATCCTAGCTTGAGATGAGGATAATATTCAAGAACCCTAAGCTTTTTTTCATGGCTTCTATATGAAGATAGAAGGGGAAAAAAGAGAACCTTACAAATCATATTATTACTCAAGTGAAAAATGGCTAAAAAGAGCTGGTTACATTCCCTTTTAAATGGACCAGCTTTGGCCGACTTTATCCTTGATTTTTTGCCATATTTTACCAAGTAGGTGATGCACCTACTTGGCCTTTTAACTTGGGCCTTTATGACTCTCTACTCATTGCGCCTTGGCTGCCCCTTCTTCCCTTTTTTTACTTCATTAGGGTTGGGCTAGAATTTTCAAGTAAATGTTTAGTGACCTTGGCCCTATAAAATGGCCAAACAAGTCTTAGTAGGTGGTACACCTACTTGGCCCTTTGGGCTGGTCAAAAAGTCTAAATAGGTGATGCACCTACTTGCTTCGTTAAGTCAAGAAAGCAACTTGTTATCTTACCTCTTTTCTAAATCATAATCCTATATATTGCATCTTAATATTCCACTTTAGACTTTTAGCTCAAATAACACCTTATCGTCTCAGTTTAAATGTTATCGTCGAGTTCATCTTGGATTCACACCCACTAAAACATGTGGGATATCACAACAACTCTCGATCCAATTCAAATTATTACCACCCTTATGAAAAAAACGTAGTCCCTCACCTGTACCATAAGCCTATGTCAAGTGTCACATAAATGGGACTAACACATAAAACATATGGAGTGTTACATTTACAACACATCAGCATGTTTGTAGAAGTAACTTCAGAAACTTGGCCCCTCACTTGAATTCTTCACGAAACCACCTTATGGCTCTTAGAATGGTCTACGACTTATAAGGTATCTCGTATAACAACAAATCTGCAGCAACTTTGTAACTTGCCCCAAAATCGTTGGCCAACCAGTAATTTTGCAAACATAGACATAAAGACACATGTAAACAACTAAAGTCACATTGAGAACACGCAGAATCCTAAATTTTAAGCATCAAAAGTGTTGTATTTTGGCAGCACATCTCTCACGCTATGAGGGTATCATAGGGATAGGGATTAACATGGATTCACATAACAAATAACACATAAGGACTAAGGGGTGGGTAAGAATGACTCACTCTATGGGGGAAAAACGGGACTTAGGATCTTCCACAACATATCATAAATCCATATCATAATACTCATAATCAATTCACAATAACCATATCCAATAGGTGTCCATTATCGAAATCTCCAATTAGCAACACATAGCATATATACATACAAGAGTCTACAATATATCAAACAATGCCTCTAATCATAGAATAGGACAGGAGCCAAGACATGTCCCGGGCTCACCCACAAAGTAAAAGTAAGATAAGCGAAAGCTAAATAAGGTAGAGAGATGGTGGCTTGTCCTGGGAAGATAGGCTTCACCATAACACTTCTCAAACTCCAAACTAGCCGTCAAATAGTGGATGAATATAGTATCTGGTCCCTACATGGTTAGATCATATAGTCAAAAGTATGCGTTAGTACATTTAAATGTACTAAGTATGTGGGCGTACAATGCATATGGCTTATCAAACCTACATTCAATGTTAGATGATAAGGGAACATATAGAAAGATGTATATAACGAGGAAGAGTGATATATGATATGCCATGAAATCCATGATGCATGGGATGCTATAATACTTCAACATAGGGGGGATGTGACCATAACTAACATCTCAAATTCATGTGAGCTATTAAATGAATTTGCCTGATGTAGACCTGCTATTGGGTGAGAGATGATTACTTGCCAAAGGTAACCTACACCACACCATACATCTCGGTCATTTTAGTGTGATGGACACCTTCCTTACAGCCCGGTCATTTCAAAAGAATTTTTAATACCATATCACATCAAATATGTAACCATTTCTTACGACCCGATCATTTCGGTAATGGCTACCATATATCGATGCTGGCACATAGTTCAAAGAAAGGGAGAGGATACTTGGGGATAGCCCTGATGCCCCCAATCCATTCGATGCTAAGTCATCATCCCACAAGAATACTAATACATATGCATGCTTTCAAAAGAGGCACATGTCATTTCAAATTATTTAAATGCATACTTGGGCTTAAAAGTCAAACATTATTCATAATCATCATACTTGGGCTAAAAAACCAAATCATAATTCAATCCATACTTTTCATGCATAGGAGTAGCTCATTCACTTATAACAATATGCTGTAAACACCCAACATGCTCAAATAGCCAATAACAATAGACATTTATGTGACACATTCTTATCATAACCATACTTTTATCAAAATCATATGCATAAACATATGTGGGCTTAACCCACCAAATCAATTTCATTAAAATTCAATGCTCATGAATGCATACGCAATGAATGATACGAGAATACCATAGGCAATAGAGATTCAATCTTAAATCAATAATACAATACGAAACAAGTAAATCTAAGTAAAATCCATATTCAAATCACAATTAAGATTACCCATGCATAAATTAGACTTTAAAGGGACAACGCATAATATTCAAATCTTAGTAATAATCATGTAATTCAACATATTAGACCTTAAATAACTCTAAAATCAACAATAAAACATAGCCTATATCTCAATTGAATTAAATAAACAATAATCTTAAAAATCCATATTTAAAGTATACTAATTTTCACGAAAATTCAAGTAAAAGAGTTTGGGGTATTCATGGTTGAAAGGGACCATGAATCAATCCCATGTACCTTAGTTACCCAAGAAGAAACAAGAGGAATTTGATGATGAAAAGAGCCTTTCCTTGATTCCCAAGCTAAGCCTTCACTAGAGTCTTTGAGAGGAGTTATTAAGAGAGAGCTTGAATATAATTCTAAGTGTGAGAATGAATTTGAATGAGAGAAGAAGAGTATAGGTCATTTGAATCTCTTAGGATAGCATATAAATTCACAAAAGACCCTTAGGAGTAGCCACAATTACGAGAACACCATTAATAAAACAAAATAAATTTTTTTGCCACGGGTCCCGTATGGAAGCACCGTGGTCCATTCCAAGGCACACGGACTGTGTGCCCCTTTTGGGATCCAACACTTAGAAAATTTCCATTGATGATGGTCTGAAATGGTAATTCCATACTTAGAAAATTTGTGCACCAACACCCATATGAAGCACCTCACGACCCAAGTAGAGGTTACATGGACCATGTGGCTTCTCGCAATACCTCACTTTGTAAAATTCTCCAACTGATAAAGTTCTGAGACAGTGATACATACTTAGAAAATTTTCACACCAACGCCCATTCAAATGGCTTCACGATCCCTGAAGAGGTATATGAACTGTGAGAGGTTCATGTGGTTCAAATCATAACCAAAATATGGGTTTTAAGGTCAAGGCCACTCACACAAAGCCACCACATAGTCCATAAAGTGCCACACGTCCATGTGGGGTTCATGTAGTGCGTGCCTTGGTCTTAAACTCCAAGTTAAGGTAACACTTATTACACAAGGTCAAGGGTCACCTCAAGGCCCCTCCACATGACTCATGGTGAGCAACACAGCTTGTGGAGGTGCCCATAAGGCGTCACCTTGGTAAAAGAATTTCCAAAACCAAATTCCAAGAACTATTAAGGTCATACCATGTTTGGATCCTCACATTTAGGTACTAGAGAATATGCTCTAGGATTGTGCGATAGATTTTAGGGCTCGATAAGACCAACACTTACCATTGGCAGACTTCGCATATAACAACAGTTACCATTCTAGCATCTAGATGCTACCATTTGAGGCCTTGTATGACCGGAGGGGTAGGTCGCCCATTAGATTGTTTGACTTGGGTTCAACATATATATTGAGTGTGGATCTACTTGGAAATGCCATGGGTCAGTTTAATTTGATTCAAGGTAGACTATTGACAGCTCAGAGCCGCCAAAAGAGTATGCTGACCAGCGGCCCAGACCTCTTGAGTTCTCTGTTGGGGACACTGTTTGGCTTAAAGTTTCACCCATGAATGGTGTGATAAGATTTGAGAAGAGGCGCAAGCTTATTCCTAGATTCATTATCCTATTTGAGATTTTAGGAGAGTTGGTGAGGTGGCCTAAGAATCAGCTTTGCCACCTAGGCTATAAGTAGTTCAACCTGTTTTAATATTTTCATTCTCTGATGGTACATTCCAAATAAGTCCCACATGATCTCTTATGACTTAGTTGAGTTGGTTCAGACTTGTCTTATGAGCAGGAGCTATAGCTATATTGGATAGGCAGGTCTGAAGGTTGAGGTCAAATTAATTAACCTACTTATCTCTCGAAAGATGAGGTTTGTAATTGCAAGAAATAAACCTAAACTGGAAGAAAGTGTTGTGAAACCAATGAGAGAAGTAACTAGGGTATTGTATTCCCCATGAACCCTAATATAGTATCACAAGATAATCGTGATCTATTCTATTATGTAGCATACAAAATGGTAAGTTATGTTTACCATAACTTTTGATCCTGGCCAGAGGTAAATTTCACTACGTGATTTGATCCATCCTCGTAGTGTGATGTTACTAACCCTTACCTTTTGTTCCAATAAAATCTCCCGTTAATCCAGTTTGGTTGATTAGATGAGAGGGATCACATCGAATCCTGTTAATTAATCTCCTTTCCTACTCATTACAACCTTGATCCAGCCAGTAAGAATTAGGTTCTAACGTTTGCCACAATTAAAAAGCATTCATAATGAAGAAAATTCATTAATACATGCATGGACACTTTCCAAGAATTATAGCTTATCCAGTTTTACCTCGTTAGTTGTTCATGGTTCTCACAACCCTAGTAGTGGATTTAGCTGTGCATAATCATAGGAGATGAAAGAATCATGTTATGGAATAGCATAATTGAACACTTAGAATGATGAAATTAAGAACAAGAAATCCAAAGTTCTCCACAAGAAATCAAAATGTTATGTTTTCAATGTAAAAATCATAAAATATGAAGTCTCAAAAGTGTTTTTTGATGCTCTCGTTCATGTATGTATCAAAAAGACCTAAAAAATCTATTTATAATAAGTAAAATACAAATCCAAAATGAAATAGGAGAATTGAATTTGACAGTTTCTACGGGCTGGGTTATGGGTCGTATAAGGAACCACGACCCCTACCTGGGCTTCGTACTATACATTTTCCAAATACTAACTTCCAATCTCTGAGACCTTCTTATGAGCCGTCTTTAGACTAACAACCCGTAAAGGGTTTCATCCGACAACTCTTAAGAAACTCTTAAAACTCTGATTCTCCAGGCACAAAACCAATCCATGACTTGTGAAAACTTCTAGGGCTTGTCTGATAGTTCATGAATGCAAAATTTAAAACTAGGTCCTTCACTAGATCTCACTCAAAAACCTCTCTACGGCTCATGAAATGATCCCCGACCCTTAGAGTAGCTCATAAGTCTTTGAAAACATAACTTCTGCAGAATTACGTCCAAACTCATGCCGAATCCTATAATCATTAAAAATAAACGTAAAAACACATCAAACCCACTAACATCGCTTTGATGACACATTAAATTCTAAGTTTTAAGCATCAAAAGTGTTGTGTTTAGGTAAGATATAAACACCCTAAACATAAAATTGTTTCTTCTCCTTAAGCGACGGACTCAATCTACATAAGCGATATAGCAAGATATAGATCTCAATCTAATGGCATACATTATCTCTAAATCAAGCACAATCACCCACACTAACTCATCAATGCATATAAGATAGTCATAAAACAAACCAATACAGATCAATATGTGTGATAGTGCAACTATAACAAGCAAAGTAACCACCGATAAGCAACAATCACTGGAATACCCTAGAATAAATAGTGTCATCCAAGTTCCCTTATGATGTCACCCATGCTACACCTCCTTTTTAGGCTAAAGCACTCATTGTCAAGATATATAACCTAACCAAGGTTAGAGTTAAATCCCCAGGAAATATGGCAGACATAAAAAAATTCAATGCAATTCAGGTTGATTAACCAACTCATCTCCCCAAGGGAGGGTGGTGGGTTTGTGGCATCTATAAAAAGTAATCCTAAACTAAGACAAGTATTAAACCATATAAAGAGTAACTAGGGTATTGTGTTCCTCATGATTCCCTAACTCAGTATTACTAGATAATTAAATTCTTTTTTTCGGTGTGTAGCATAAACAAAAGGTAAGTTAAGTTCACCAAACACTTTGTCCCAAACGAAAGGGGAAATTCACTACATGATTTGGTCCATCCCTGCAGTGTGACATTACTAACCCTTACCTATTATTCTCGTACAACCTCCCCTTGGTCCAGTTCAGTTGATTAGATGAGAAACATCAATCAAATCTTGTTAATTAATCTCTTTAAATATTTATTACTACCTTGAGCCAGTCAGTAACACTAGGAGAGTTCTAACGTTGGACACCATTAGAAAGAATTCAATACGAAGAGAATTAATTAATACATGCATGCACACTTTTCAAGAATTATGAATTATTCAATTTTACCTTGTTAATTCTTCATGGTTCCCACAACCCTAGTTGTGGATTTACCTACTCACGGTCAGTGTACATGCAAGACTTATGAATTTGAATAGCATAACTGAGCACTTACACAAGAGAATTGAGCACAAGAAATCCAAACTTTTCAATGAGAATCACAAGATTAAAATCAAAAGATGAAATAAAGTTTTAACAGTGTTTCTCAAGCTCTCTAATGTTCTATCACGTCCCTCTCCTTATTCCCTATGAAAAATAACCTAAAAAATCTATTTATATTGTTTAAAATATAAAACTAAAACAGAATAGGATAACTGGGTCGGCAGACTCTAAGGGAGCTTCTATGGGCCCTAAAATGTTATAGGACCCATAAATGGGCTTTCGTGGATTGCTTTTTCAAAACTAGGGCTGACTTCGTGTCTTGTGTTTCAACTCAGAACTTACCCTATTACTCTGATTTAGACTTTAGGTTAGTTGGTTATGAAAGGATCTTAGGCC
Source organism: Solanum rostratum (assembly GCA_029948455.1). Lineage (NCBI taxonomy): Eukaryota > Viridiplantae > Streptophyta > Magnoliopsida > Solanales > Solanaceae > Solanum > Solanum rostratum. Next base: position 37,034,369 of record CM057050.1, on the reverse strand, counting down.
ATTGTCATAACAGTCCACTTAGCCTAAAAAACCAATCAAATGTGCAAAATACCCCTTCATCCTAATGTTTGAGCCTGACATGTACCTGTTCTTTGTAAAGACCTAAGTGGCCTAGCCTTGTTATTTGTAAAATTCTTAAATTGGCCCTGGTCCTTCCTTGAACATTGTGCACCTTGACTGAGGCAAAAAGCTTAAGTTGAGGGTGGCTACCAAAAGTGGCTCTGAGGTTGGATAATGTTCACCTCAACTCAGGTCAAAAGCCTAAGTTGAAGGTGGCTGGTGTAAGAGTAAAACACAAAATGAGAGGGAAAGTTAGTGATACAGGGAAAAAGAGTAAAAAATATGTATTGGGTGCAAGAAAAATAAGTGATGCCTTAGTTATGAGCTAAAAAGAAAAATGAAGTGTAAAAATAAGGAAGAAAGCTGAAAGATGAAAAGGAAGCACCCTAGAAAAGCATGAAATAGGAGAAAGGTGGAATGAAAGTAACAGTGTTGGTAGGGTAAAAGTGTAGAAAATCGCATTGTCAAGGAGGGCTTTAAGTCACTATTTCCCAAAATAACATACCAAAGTCCCTGAGCCCATGTTACAAGCCTGTGAAGTCCTAAAGTTGTCCTAGTCCAAGAAGTCAAAGATCTTAGTAATGAGTATAGGGGCAAGCATATGGTATCTGGAATGATACATGAATATCTTTTGTGAGAGTGAGCAATTTGCATAGTCCTAAGGTTATGCATTAAAACATCATTATGAGTGAGATATGGGACTTCTTTTTGTGAGGTCACTTGCATTGCATTGTCAATACTAGACTTATTCAGTGATTGTGGCTCATTGATAGCACCTTGCTTGTCATAGGTTTATTGTCGCATGCATTAGTCTATATTGGTTTGCTGGATAGCTACCTTGTTATGTTCGAAAAGTGGTATAGGTATATGTGCTTGAGTTTGATGAAACGTATGTCATTAGATTGAGGTCTATGTGTTATTATTCTTCTCACTAGATTGAGTCCCGCCGCATGAGAAAAATAACAATTTTAAGTTGAGGGTGTTGATGTGTTGTCAAAATACAACACTTTTGATGCTTAAAACATGCAATTTTGTGGGTTCTCAATGCAATGTTAGTATGTTTTATGTGGTTTTGTGTTTTTTTGCAAGATTTCAGGGTTGGCATTGATTTTGGAAAAAATATATAGAATTGCTGAATCTGAGGATCCACGAGACCCTTTATGGGCCACAGAGTATTCTACAGGTCGTGAAGAAGGTTTCGTGTGAAATTTCAATGAAGGGTGGATTTCTAAAATTTGGTCTAGGAACATGCAGATGAGTTGTGGAACACTTTATGAGTCATAGACCAGGTCTCATACCTTAAGGATCAGAGAAGGAGGACCTTTTGAAGTTTCATCAAACAAAACCCTCTACGGGCCATAGAATCTTTTACGGTCCGTAGAGGGGTGTCATATAGGCCAAGTCCAGATTTTCAGCAATGAAGTATGAAATCCCGAATACAGGTCGTAAATCACTATATGGCTCGTAGTGCATCTCATGAAGCATGCCGACCCAGTTATCCTATTTTATTTTGGATTTGTATTTTAAATATTATAAATAGGGTTTTAAGTTATTTTCTAGAGGAGAGGAGCGACAGTGAGCATAAAACATTGGAGAGTTTTGAGAATTACTTGTACACTTTAATTTTATCTTGAAATTACAATCTTGTGATTCTCATTTAAGCTTGGATTTTCTTGTGCTTAATTCAATTGCGTAAGTTCTCTATTTTATTATTCAAATTCGTAAGTCTTTCGTCTACACAAATCATGCATAGCTAAATCCACAACTAGGGTTGTAGGAACTTAAAAGCATCAATGCGGGCATCCACGGCTAAAGTATGTCCTGGATAATAGCTACCGTGAATGCGTGCATACATCCTACGGATTCTGTAATCGCCTGGAGAACCCACAGCCTGATCTGCTAAAGTAATTGAGTCAAGGGAGACTCAGTGTGGGCCATTTTCTGCCATGGCTTGAATGGACGCCACTGACACATAAACCATATAGGTGGGTGTTGTCTGTGTATGAATGGCTTATGGTATGGGAGTAGTTGTAGTGGACCCCCTCTGTCTCAGTATGTGGGGGCCTCTTCTCTATAGTAGCAGCAACGATGGTGGTGGGAGGAACCTCAGATGGTGGCTTAGTTGTGAATATCCCTGGCATCTGAGTTGTCTGGTGTTGCTTGCCGAAGTGCTGCCGGGTTATACTTAGCCTTGATTAGGCTAGCATCTCTAGTGCGATGAACCTCAATCAATGAGTCTAGCTAATGTAGACTCTCCATCCCCGACTTTAGAGAAAGTCTGAAGATCAAGCAAAGAAAAGGGATAGAGGTGGACCTCTTCAAGGTTGCCTCGTAGATCTGATCTGCGATAAGGCCGGCACAATCTATCTCATTACTAGCCAAGATATTGGCAACTAGAATAGCACGGTCCGACTTCAAGGTGTTATCTACAAAGGTTGGCCAGATCCGTGACCTCATAACGACCTACCAAACTTTGGCGAGGAAGCTAAGGGAGGCCTTCACAATGGCCTCAGAAGAAGTGGCTATCCATGCAGGGTCCAGGCCCTGCTCAACAATCTACATTGCCACCTATGTCATCGAGCTGGCTGTGTGGCTCTGGTCTCTCATCAGACCCTTGTCCCTGGTCTGCTCTAATCTACGATCGTACTCTACTATGGATCTGGGGTTGGGAACTTGGGCCCAAATAACATACGGTGGGTGGTAGTCTACAAAATGTCCACCTGTCGGCCCCTCACTCTAGTGTATGTTAGCTAGGGTTGAGCGAGGGGCTTCTTCCCCTTGGGAAGAGTGCTGGGTAATATGGCTGTGTGGAGGCATATAACTCCCGAACCATGGTTGGGGAGTACTTCCCTGGTGCTTTGGTCAGCCACTAGAGCCTGTATCTGCTGATGGTGTCCTGGAGACCAGGGACACTGTCTAATCCGGAGGAAATGATCCGAGGCTCCTAAAAATAGGAGCAGGCTAGTTTTCTCCACTCATTCCTCTGTATGCTCTCTGTGTAGATATCCCGCATGCCCGCAACACACCACCAACTAGTGAGAGCATCTGGAGGTGATGGTGATGTCTGCACTGGTGCAGTAGAGGACTCTGTCTCCGACTCGTCGCGTGATCCTGACTCTAAATCTGACTTATCTCTAGATGGAGTCATTTCAATGGAACAACTATTATTTTTCTCTTCCTCGTAAGACTGGGGAGTGCAAACAACAATAGCTTGGGTCTTGGCTTGGCCAAGTCTAGTGGTAGCCCGTGTTTGTGGTCTCTTAGTATCCCGATCAGGTCGACCACCGAGCTCCTTAACTTATCCACTAACCTCGGGGTATCTTGCTCTGCCAAAGTCTCATCCCCGAGCTTCATTTACATCGCTCGAATATCCTCACGTCTCGGCTTTGGGGCCATAGTACCTGAAACATACACATTTAACAAGCATGGTTAGCCCCACAAGTCAAGAAACAAAAAGCAAATTCAGACTTGGTTGCAGAAGGGACAATGTAGGCACTTTTACGGGCCGTAGTGAAAATTATGAGTTGTAGAAGGCTCTCATAGAAACAGTGTCCACAAGTTTTGCTTACTTGAATGACATATATGATACTAGGTACAACTCATAGAAGGATCTACAAGTCATAGATACGTTCCGATGTTTAAACTTTTGCAGGCAGGGATCTACGAGACTTGTCTACGAGTCATAGAATATTCTACGACTCATAGAAGGTCTTATCTGATAGATTCTCAGAAATATTAGGTTTCTGGATTTTCATACGAGGGGAAATTGTGGCTCGTGAAAATTTCATATGCCATTAAAGACCCTCGCAGATCAGAAAATGCACTGACCTGAGTTTCTAAGTCTATCAATACAGACCCCATACGACATTTTCAACACAATTTGCAGCATCGTAGCAATACGCACACACCCCACATAACTCATATCCAATGCCCAAAACCCCATAGGTATATCTTAACATACACCCAATCAAATATCATTTAACATATTTTCTTAAACCAACCAAACTTGTTTGAATGAATTAGCATTAAATTACACACACAAGCCATCACATATCGACTTTTCATGCACATAATCAATTCAACTCAAGCAGTATGTGACCATATTGTTTTCGAAACATTATTCAAACAAAAGGACAAGGCAAAACTCCCAGATTTCTGAATTTTACAGATATTCACACATTGGCACCTATTTGCTTTCATAATTCAAAACACAATAATGGCACACACAGGTTCATGCATCAAATTACCATACCCATAAATTTAATTCAACCTAATCATACAATTCTTGCTAAAATTGTTTTTAGGACCGTGAACTTACCAAATTGAATGACTAAGATATAGAAATTGAAGGAGGAACCAAAGAGTTGGAACCCTAGGATTGCCAAAAAGTTGGCCGGAGAATGGCGGGGTGGGTGATAGTCGGTGATCGAAAGATAAGGGAAGGGTGTCACGGGTTTCGTATGTAATTTTTGGAAAAATTAAGATCAAAATAATTTGACCTCATTATTTATATGTTGACTAGATCAGTCAAAACTAATACACCCAGACATTATGAAACCCCTATTACAGGCCGTAGAGAATTTTATGGCCCGTAAATCATGGTCTCATAGAATGTCCAAACCCTAGTTTTGAGGACTGGATTTCACGGACCATTCCATGAGTCATAGATTTGGGTAAAACATATAAAGTTGGTCGTAGAAACCTCAATAATTAGTCAATTAATCAAAAAACTTACCTTGGGTCCACGAGCCCCATTCACAGCTATAGTTTTATCTATGGACCAAAATGTTGGCTCATGTACTAGAGTGCATAACATTTTGCTCACTTGGAGTGTTTTAAAAGATAGTGCAAGGGTCGTAGAATGACATACAGTTCATAGAAATAGTCATAGAAGCACTTCTAGATGCCTTTTCAGCCAAGGATGGATGACTCTGTCGTGTACCTGAACATTCTTCATAGAATACACTGTTACCCTATATGCAATCAGTCCAATGTCCAAAATTATAACCAAATATGAAAAATAAAACTACCTACAAGTCCAAAAGCTAAAAACAAAACACAACTATAACTATTACATCAAAAATCTTGGTTGCCTCCCAAGTAGCGCCTGATTTATTATCGTGGTACAACTTGGACAACTTGGTTACTCAAACTTCACCATGCACAAACATCCTTTTTCAGATCATTTGGCCTCTTCATTGACTGGTAGATATTGAAGACAACTTATTCATCATTCAATCTAAACCTGAGTTGGCTAGCTTCCATATCTACTAGTGCTTGATCAGTGGCTAGGAAGGGCCTTCCCAAGATATTGGGACATCGAAGTTGACTTCGTAATCTAGGTTCACAAAGTCTGCAGGGAATATGAATTTGTCAACGATGACGAGTACGTCATAGAGTATCCCCATAGGACTCTGAATAGTGTGGTTAGCCATCAACAATTGCATGCTCGTTTGAGTAGAGTCTCTCGGTCCTAGCTTCTTGAAGACCGCAAGGGGTATTAGATTTATGCTAGCACCAAGATTACACAATGTCATTGTGAACTCCACATCTCCAATAGTGCAGGGTATGGTAAAAATAATGGGATCTTCTCGCTTTTGCACCAAGGACCTTGTGGCAATTGCACCGCAATAAAAAGCTTTCGGGATAGCTCCTGACTCATAGTGCGCTTCTTTGTAACTAGGTCCTTCATAAACTTAGCATACCTTGAAATCTTCTCAAATGCCTCAATGAGAGAGATGTTGATGGAGAGTTGTTTTTGCATAGAGAGAAAGTGCTTGAACTTTCCTTTTTCCTTCTTCTTTTTGATTGTTTGAGGGAAGGGAGACAGAGGGCTATGAATGGGCTTCAACTGTTGTGGTGGCGCTACTGTAGCATAACTTACCCCATCCTTGACACGATCAGCTTCAGTATACGCAGCCCTGACCTCCAATGCTTCCTCTTGAACATCATCATCATCCACTGTCATGGGAGGATCAATGGTACTCTTGCCACCACGAGTGATAACCGCCTTGCACTGCTCCTCATTTTTTGGGTTCTGAACTATGTTGCTAGGCAATGTACCTCTCTGATGCTGGTTTGAGTTGAGTTGACACTTGACCAAACTGCTGCTCCAGCTATTTGATAGAAATAGAATGAGACTCGATTTGTGATTTATGCTGGAAATGTCAGACTTTATCTCTCTTAAGGTCTCATCTTGTGCCTCATCATTCTTCAACAGGCGGTCAAACATCTCCTTAACTCTGAAACTACTAGCACTGGTACCATGATTGTGTGGTGGCACATAAGGACCATTTCTGTAGCCATCTCTGCAGCCCCAATTTGCATCTCTGTCTTGGCCCGGATTCTTATCATAGTAACCTCCACGATTGTCTCTAAAAGAAATATCTCTATTATCGTTCCGACCTTGGTTTCCTTGACCTTGGCATAAATAGTTCTGATTGGACCCCTAGGTGTTGGTCCAAAACCTCCCCGTTTGATCCGCAATGAAGCAAGTGTCCTCCTCATAGTAAGGATCATCGTACAAGGGTGCTCGTAGAGGCTGATGAGAACCTGCGTTAACTCATTCTTGATTCTGCTTCATCATTACCTCCATACCTATACGGATCTAGGAAAGCTCTTACATTATCTTCTCATTTATTTTAGCTTGCTCCGAACCAAAACTAACAATGCACGATCTTTTGGTAAATGACCTGTCTCTTTGCCCCCATGAACGATTTGTCTTGACCACCTTTCCATCCTTTTAGTGATCCTTGCAAATGGTTAATCCAAGAACATGCCCCCTATGATGGTATTAGCACATGCTTGACTATTCTCGTCCAGGGAACGATAGAAGATCTCCACCAAGGCGTCATCAACAATTTTGTGGTATGGGACACTCCTCAAGCACTTTGTGAATCGCTCCTACGTAGTACTGGTTGAGTCACCAAGAAGTTTCTCAAAGTTAGTGATTTTATCTTTGAACTTGAGTTTCTTTGATCTTGGAAAGTATCTCTCTAAAAAGGCCTTGTGCAACTCAGCCCAACTAGTGATCGAATTCAGCGGGAGCTCGGATAGCCATAGCATTGCATTGCCTATTAGAGATAATGAGAAGACACAAAGTCCCATAACACCCATAAACAAATTCTGTATTCTCATCACAATCTTGCAGAGAAATGTGACATTATGTAGATGACTATGAGGATCCTCTGATGGTAGGCCCATGAACAATCCATGGTTTTGCAACATCTGATGCAACCCACTTGAAACTACAAAATTTGTGTCATCCGGAAGTAGCGGTAACATAATGGTTCCACTAACATCCATAGCCATAGGATTCAATCGATATTAGTTCCATTGATAAGCTTCGACATTGAAGTATTGTAACTATAGAGTAATGTCCTCAAGAGGAGGTGGGTTGTCATTATTTGCATTCTCATTCTCATTTTAGTTCAGAACTGTATTTGACGTGTTGTTTGCATTATCTTGGGACATCTTTCTTAGTCTTGTTCGGATCTCTGGCTCAAGTAGAGTCAAGGGAATGCCTAGACTTCGCGTATTTGGGATACACTAAACCTGTACCATGAAAGAAAACAAAAACAACAAAAAATATAAAATGAGGGAAATAAGGATTAATTTCCACACTACCTCAATTAGACAAGTCTAGCCGTTTTCCCTGGCAAAAACGCCAAAATCTTGATGTCACCCAAGATACACCCCTTTTTTTAGGCTAAAGTGGTCATTGTCAATATATATAACCAAACAAAGGTTAGGGTCGAATCACACAGGAAATATGGCAGACTTATATGAATTCAATGCAATTCGAGTGGACTAACTAACTTATCTCCCCCGGGGGGGGGGGGGTTGTGAAAACTATAAAATGTAACTCTAAACTAAGACAAGTGTTACACCAGTATAAAAAGTAACTTGGGTATTGTGTTCCCCATGATTCCCTGACTCAGTATTATCGGATAATCAAATTCTTTTCCTGTGTGTACTATGAAGAACGGTAACTTAAGTTCACCAATCCCTTTGTCCTAGAAGAGAGGCGAATTTCACTACGTGATTGGTCCATCCTCGCAGTGTGACATTACTAATCCTTACTTGTTCCAGTACAACCTCCAATTGGCCCAGTTCAGTTGATTAGACGAGAAACATCAATCGAATCTTGTTAATTAATCCCCTTTTCTATTCATTACTACCGTGATCCAGCTAGTAACACTAGGCGAGTTCTAACATTGGCCACCATTAGAAAGCATTCAATATGAAAAGAATTAATTAATACATGTATGCATACTTTTCAAGAATTATGAATTATGCAATTTTGCCTTGTTAGTTCTTCATGGTTCCTACAACCCTAGTTGTGGATTTAGCTACTCATTGTCAGTGTAAATGCAAGATTTATGAATTTGAATAGCATAATTGAGCACTTACACCAGAGAATTAAGCACAAGAAATCCAAACTGTTCAATGAGAATCACAAGATTGAAATCAAAAGATGAAATAATATTTTACCAGTTTTTCTCAAGCTCTCTAATGTTCTCTCACGTCCCTATCCTTTTTCCCTATGAAATAACCTAAAAAGGCCTATTTATAGTGTTTAAAACATAAAACCAAAATGGAATAGGATAACTGGGATGACAGACCCTACGGGAGCTTCTACGGGCCGTTTAATATTTTACAGCCCATAAACAGGCTTTCATTGATTCCTTCTTCAATACTGGGGATGACTTCTATCACACCCCTTTATGGCCATAATAAGTTCTATGGCCCGTAGGTGGTTTTGTTTGATGACTTTTTAGCAACTCCTAACTTTGTGATCCTCAGGGGACGACACCAAATCTATGGCTCATAAGTCTTCTGCGAGTCATCTACATGTTTGTAAACTCAACTTCAGGAATTCACCCTTCACTGGAATTGTCTAGAAAACCATCTATACAACCCGTAAAAGTATCGACGACCCATAAAGGGTCTAGTGGAACCTCTGGTTCAGTCAATTCTACGCACTTAGCCTAAAAATTGTACCAACTCTGTAATCCTGGAAAAGAAACATAAAAACACATTGAGTTTACTAACATCGCATTGAGAACACACAATATTCCAAGTTTTAAGTATCAAAAGTGCTATATTTTGACAACACATCACCTCATATAAAGAAGTCTCATGAGTAAAGCCATTCACACTCACAATAGATATTCAAACACTATGTTTAATATAATATGCTTGCCCCTATACTCATAACTATGACCTTCGACTACTTGGACTCGGATCACTACAGGACTTTCTTGGCTTGTAACATAGGCTTAGAGGGATTAAGTATGATGTTTCGGGAACATAATGACTAATGGCCCTCCTTGACACTGTGTTATTCTACACTTTTCACCTACCAACACTGTTATTTTAAAATCACTCTTCTCTTCTCCTATTTCATGCCTTTTTGGGTACTTTACTCATATTTTTAAGCTCATTGCCTTTTATTTTCATATTCTTTTTCTTTTTAGCTCATTATTAAGGCATCTACTTATTTTTCATGCACCCATAGAACAGTTTTCCCTTTTTTCAAGTATCACTAGCTTCTACCCCATTTAATGTGATTTACCTTATACCATCCATCCTCAACTTAGGCTTTTGGACTGAGTTGAGGTGCATGATATCCATCATATGAACCAAGGCAACTTTTGGTAGAGACCCTCCACTTAGGCTTTTTGCCTCAGTCAAGGTGCACAATATTTAAAGAATGACCAGGGCTAAATTCAGGATTTCACATTGAACAAGGTTTGGTTACTTAGGTGTTTACAAAGAAAAGGGTTCATGTAAAGCTCAAACATTAGGATTAAGGCATATATCAACCATTTGGTTGGTTATTTAGGCTACGTGGGCTAATATGAACAATGGCCTAAGATCCTTTCCTAACCAACTAACCTACGGTCTTAGTCAGAGTAACAGGGAAAATTCTGAATTAAAACATAGTATAAGAATTATGCAAAGAAGCTTACGCACACTTGGAATCGACTATACTATCAACATAACTCTCAGATCATGCTTTCCATCAAAATTAAACCACTTATTAGCAAAGGCATTGTCAATCATCAATTTCACATGGTTGTTATCAAAACTACCTAATACAAGAATTTGGTCGGTATCATTTTTTCATTAGACTAATATGTTCCACAAACTTTAGTAAAATATGCTACTAATACTACTTACACATCCTAAATGCATCAGTTCTACAGAAAATAAATGTCACGCCCCAAAGAGAAGGGAGGCGCGACTGGCACCTGATATCGTTATTGGCCGGGTAAGCCACTAAACATGCTAGTTAACTAAACTAAGGCCTAGAAGAAAATCGGGCAGCATAACATTTGAGAGACTAAGCTTGGACATTTTGGGTCGTGACCTAATCAACAACAAATCATGTACATCAAGATAGGTAACCAAAACGATAGAGTAATAGTTAGCCGACAAGGCTGCAACAATAGAGGTACAAACACACACTATATATACATGCCAATCGGATGACTGGAGACTGAAGGGGAGAAAAGAACCAACCCGCAATAACATGTCCACAATAGCCTCTAAGAGAACCGCTAATACCGCAAGGACAGGGCCTCGACTATATTTAACTGTACAAAAAAAGTAAGCATCCTGTGAAAGCTCCAGGAAGAGGTAGAGCTTACCAACTCACAACTGAACGGGGATCCTAGTGCAGGAGTAAATCAGAACTCCTACCTGAACCTGCACGCACGAAATAAAATGCAGCGTCCCCAGGCAAAGGGACATCACTACGAATAAATATGTACTAGTATGTAAATCATAGATAACGGTAGTAAACAAGTTAATAGAAATACCACCTGTAACCAAAGCTCAAGTAGCCTTAACGTCCAATAAGCAACCTTCTAGTGATCAAATATGCATGGTATGCTCGAGTATCACATATCGTGAATACATATATATAGATGCAAATGGATGACATACCCAACCAAATGCTAGCAATGGTGGTCCTTTCTGGTAGCTAACCGGCATCATATTTTCCAACCTGTGGCCATCTATACTATATACATATATATATATATATTTGGAAAAATAGGCCCTATACCTCCGATTATAGCTTGAAGTTCATGCATAACGTGCAATGTATGATATGAATATTAAATGCACATAGTAGGCCATAGCAAGAACTTAGCCAATCTTGGCTCATTGGTACACTTATTCATATAGCATCATAATCATTGTCATTTAGCCAATCTTGACTCGTTGGTACACTTATTCTCATAACATCATAATCGCTGTCATAACATATACACATGACTCGTGGGATCTTATATGTCTTTTTAACAAGTTTGGGAAATTAACCCAGCATTTAGAGTGAACCCTTAACTTTGAAAATGTTCATAAAGGTGCTTTACATAATTCTTATACTTGGTCCCATGTCAATTAGTAAAGGAAAGTATTTAAACAGGATCAAGTGCCTTAGTAGTTTAAATAGAAGCATTACGCTAGAGATTATTGGAAATCATATGTTACTTGTTAAGTGCTTCAATTATATATTTTTTTTATGGAAGGAGGACTGATTATGAATACTACATTCCCTTAACATTTTACATTTATTTTAATGGCACTACACCAAGAAGAGAAACACCTCGAACATATGAGCAGGTAGCTAGGAAAATTGACAAAACGATATATAGATATTGAATGTCGAGTTTAAGCAAACAAATGGAATTTCAACCTAAAACCATCATAAAAACAACTCAACTGCAATCCCAATTCCTTTCACAGAAGGTCTTTCTAGCAACAGAATAGTAAGATATCTCATTTAACGTTTTGGAAAACTTCCCGGATTTCGTGCTAAAAGGAGGACCGAGCTTAGCCTTAACATACCTTCCCAATGGATGTCCTATTACCCAAAGTTTCTTCAGGAGAGTTGTTCCTTACGTCCTAAGCTTCGTAAAAACTATATATACACAGCTTAAAGATACCTATAAATAGACCAAAATTTAGCATTAATAACCAGATTCGGCAAAGAGCATTTACGTGAGGAAATGTCCGTAAAACTTCATAAAAATGACCGTAAAAGAGCCCCAAAATTATTACCTAAACACACCAGCTACAAACTAACAATAACCAGAAAGAAAACCATGTTTTTACAGTCCAAAAACGGCCCCAAACTCAGCTAATAAGAGTGGAAAACAATTGCGAAGCATAAGACACATTTCTAGGCATGGGGGCGAAATTTAACGGTAAAAATGTGAAAAACTTACTCAAATCCCTTTGGAACCTTGATGGAACTTTTCCTTCAGTTTATAAACTGTTTGGGAACGAAATGGCACTAATTTGAGCTTTGAAAAGCTCAAATTAGCCATCATTGAGGTGGGTCGACCCGACCCATGGCCCAATTTTCTGCTCGAGTAGTCACAAATAAAACTGTCATTATTTTTTTTTCTGAGTTCAATTTTACGCACGGTTTTGTGCAATGAAAACTTGACTCATAGATATTCAATTTGATAGGTCATAGACCTTCTAACTCCTTATATTTTGGAAGATATGACATGACACATTTGATCCAAATTTAAGAATGATTTCTTAAAGAAACTTAAGGTAACTTTGGCCAACCTTTATCTTGCAACTTTCTTGATTCCAAAACTTAATGTATGACCTTTGTGCTATTAAAATAACTTTTAAAAATCCATTATTTGCAAATTATACACTTTTAGTTCCATCTGAAATGTAAAACCTAATTTAAACCTTCCAAAAAGGGTGAGGTGCCACTCGGGCCATTTCTTTAACCTTGAATGTGTATTTAGGGATCCTTTGACTTGAAACATTAAGTCCTTGATATTACCTCTTATTGTCAGCCTTATTATCCCTAGTTGCAAGCCAAAATCATATATGCCTTATATAACGCCACACTATTTATATAATGAAAGACGAGAAACACGGGGTCTCACAATAAATGTCCTTAGGGAAAGAACACAAGCAAGAAAACCCCTCGGATTCAAAATTTGGGATATTTATAGGCCATGGTTACTCAGACTTTACCGAGACCTATAACTACCTACATCCCATCGAAAAAATTTGTTTTGTCCTCAATGCAACAAAATATAACTAATTCAAAGCATAGGGGCCAAAAGGAATGTACCTGGGTGCCTAAGCGCTAGTTTCCACCTTGGGTTGCCTCCCAAGCACCGCTAGATTTAATGTCTCTGTATGAATTAGAAAACTTAGGTACTCAGACTGCACCAAGTGTTCATGCTTCCACTTTCCACACTTCAACATTGCAATGATATAGTTTGACTCTTTGGCCATTTACTTTGAATTTTGTACCATTTCTCTTTTCCAACTCAAAACCCCATGGTTTAAAAAATGTGAAACTTTGAAAGGCCCCAACCATGTGGACTTGAGTTTCCCATGGAATAACTTCAGTCTGGAGTTGTATAACAAGTCCAAATCTCCTGGTGCACGCTTATGATTCTCAATACGACGATCATGCAAAGCTTCAGTCTTTGCTTATGCAGGGCTGAGCTCTCTTATTCTTTCATACGAAACTCATCAAGCTCGTTGAGTTGGCTCAACCTTAAGTTTGCCACATCATTCCAATCTAGATTCAAATTTTTGAGAGCTCACATCGCCTTATGCTCAAGCTCTACTAGTAAGTGACAAGCTTTACCAAACACAAGCTGGTAAAAAGACTTACTTATGGGAGCCTTGATACAGTTCGGTATGCCCATAATGCATCATTAAGCTTTCATGACTAGTCAGTCCAGTTTGCATTCACAGTCTTGGACAAAATCTGTTTAGTCTCCCTATTGGACACTTCAACTTGCCAAGTCATCTGTGGGCGGTAGGGTGTTTCCACTCAATGCTTTATCCCTTGTTTTTTCAAGAAGAGCTTTAAACAACCTATTGCAGAAATGGGAACTTCTATTGCTGATGATTGTTCGAGGGGTACCAAATCTTGAGAAGATGTGTCATTTCAGGAATGTTGTGACACTATTGCTTTCATTATTGGGAAGCGCCACCGCCTCCACCCATTTTGATACATAGTCCATAGCCACTAGAATATACTTTTTCCCATGAGAACTAACAAGCAGACCTATGAATTCCCTACCTAAATAACAAATAATTCAATCAACATAATGGGGGTTAGAGGGAGTTCGTGTTTGCGGGAAACACCACCTTCTCTCTGGAATCTGTCTCAAGCCTTGGTGTAGTCATAGGCATCTTGGTGGATGGTTGGCTAATAGTAGCCACACTACAAGATATTGTGTGTTGTCCTAATTCTATTATGATGCCCGCCCACTAAGGATGAGTGGCATACCTCCAAAATACTTGTCATTCCGTCTTTAGGAACACAACAATGAATAAGCCCATCTGCACAAACGCGAAAGAAATATGGATCATCCCCAAAAAACTTCCTCACATCAGATATAAACTTATGGTGTTTATGAGTACTCAACTCCGGTGGCATAATATCACTAACAAAATAGTCTACATAATCTGTAAACCATGGTATTAAGTCACGAGATGCTACTAGTACTCTCTCATCAGGGAATGAATCATCAATTCCACCCCATTGTCAAACTTTTCCATACCCTCGTCCTCTAATCTGGATAGGTGGTCTCCAACCCGATTCTCATTCCCTTTTTTGTCAATCACATCAAAGTCAAATTCTTGAAGAAGAAATATCCATCGAAGCAGTCTCGATTTTACATCCTTCTTCACCATTAAGCTCCACAATATTGAATTGTCAGTATACATAACGACTTTGACTCCCAAAAGATAAGACCTGAACTTCTCAAACGTAAAAACTACTACTAGTAAATCCTTCTCTATGACTGTGTAGTATATTTGTGCTCCATTTTGGGCTTTGCTGGCATATTAGATGGGATATAGAATCTTCTCTCTGTGTTATCCAAAAACCATACCAAGTGTAACCCCGCTTGCATCACATATAATCTTGAAGGGCTTCAACCAATCTAGAGCAACTATGATAGGTGTCGATACTAACTATTGCTTCAACCCTTCGAAGGCTTTTATGAATGCATCATCAAACATGAATTTAGCATCCTTCCCAAGTAGTTTGCACAAAGGGTGTTTAATCTTTGAGAAGTCCTTTATAAAGCGCTTGTAAAAAGCTATATGGCCTAGGAAACTTCTCACACATTTGACAAAGATAGGTGGAGGAAGCTTCTCAATCACCTCTACTTTAGCTCTATCTACCTTGATTCCTTTGATGGAGATTTTATGCCCTAACACAATGCCTTACTTCATCATGAAATGAAACTTTTCCCAACTAACACCCAAAGGACATTCTTCACTCCAAAGCACCGTATGCAAATACTTCAAGCAATCTTCGAATGAGTCTCCAACCACATAAAGTCATCCATGAACATCTCGATAGTGTCTTCCACTATGTCTGAGAAAATGGATATCATGCATCTCTATAATGTCGATGGAGCATTATACAACCCGAATGACATCCTTTTAAATGTAAAGGTGCCATAGGGACATGTGAAAATTGTTTTCTCTTGGTCTTCTGGAGCAATAGAGATCTGATCATAGTCCAAGTAACCATCAAGAAAGTAATACCATCCTTTTCTTGCCAAGTGATCTAGCATATGGTCCATGAATGGCGTAGGGAATTGGTCTTTTTTAGTTGCTGCATTCATCTTCTTATAGTCCATACAAATCCTCCAAGTAGTGACTAGTCTCATAGGGATCAACGTGTTGCTAGAACTTGGGATCGCGGTGGTACCTCTCTTCTTCGAAACACTTCACCCATTCACTGTCAGCAATCCGATATATCACACTTATGTTCAACTACTTGATGATTTCTTTGTGCACGACCTCTTGCATAGGTGGGTTGAGGTGCCTTTGGTGTTTAATACTTGATTTATAGTCTTTGACTAGTTGAATATTTTTAGTACACACTCCAAGTAGGATGCCAATGATGTCAACAATTGTTGATCCAATAGCTTTTTTAAATTGCTTGAGTACTATGATCAACACGCATACCAGTTCTTCATTAAGATCTGCAACAATAAGGGAAAGTATTGCTAGTACACAAAAACACATTCCTCAGATAGGCTGGAATAGAATTAAATTTCAACACTTGTGGCTCATTAATAGATGGTCTAGTAGGTGGTGACTATTGATTTTTCAAGTCCAATTCAAGTTTAGCTTGATATCTAGTGAAGATAGATACTCCTAGGGCTTTTACTGTCTATCCATAGTTTGGGATGTTGTCACTCTCAAAGTTCATTGATGCTACTTCCAGATTTTTGACACCAAAAATTTCTTCAAATGATACCTCTGGTTTTACCTCATCAACACTCTTAATGACAAAGACTACTATCAGATCATAAGTTTTCTTTGTATACTGTCAGACGTTGAAGACAACCTCATCATTACCCACTCTGAACTTGAGTTGATCCAACTACATATCCACTAGTGCTCGTCTAGTTGCTAGGAAGGGCCTTCCTAAGATGATTGGGACTTCGAAGTCTACCTCACAATCAAGAATCACCAAGTTTGCGAGGAAGATGAATTTTTCCACTTTTATAAGAATGTCATACAATATACCCACAAGTTTCTTTATCATCCTGTCTGCCATCAACAACCACATGTACATTGGAGTAGGGACTCCCAAGCCTAAGTTCTTGAATACTACAGGAGGCATTAAATTGATGTTGGCGCCTAAATCACATAATGCCTTTGCAAATTTGACATCTCCAATGGTGCAGGGTAGTGAGTGCTCTAAGATCTTCTCTCTTTTGCACTAAGGACGTTGTTGCTATAGAACTACAATGTTGAATCTCTTGAAAGATATCTTGGATCATAGTCCTCTTTTTTGTCACTAAGTCCTTCATGAATTACCCGGGCATCTTCTCCAATGCCTCAACGAGAAGGATGTTGATGAAGAGTTGATCAGCATGCAGATGAAGTGCTAGAATTCACCTTCCTCCTTCTTCTTTTTGAGTCTCTAAGGGAAAAGAGGGGAAAGTCTAGGTATGGGTCTCAACTTCTCTGGCATTACTACTACATCACTCATCCCATCTTGGCGCTATCATCTGGTCTCTGCATCCTTTCTCTCAACCATCTCCTCGTGAACCTCAGCATCATCTAGTGGCATCAGTGGGTCGATGTTCTGTTTTCCACCATGTTTCATCAATGCCATACATTGCTCCTAATTTTTCAGATTCTACACTGTATTACTGGGTAATGTACCTTTCTGACGCTGGTTCTACTGAATCGATATCTAACAAAACTATTGCTCCAACTGCATGATAGCAAAAAATAAGACTTGATTTTCTGATTAATGTTAGAGATTTTAGATTTCATCCCATCAAGGTCTCATCCTAAATGTCAGTCTTCTTTAGCAACTGATCTAACATCTCCTCAATTCGAGAGCTACCAGCACCAAAGCCATGATAGCATAGTGGTATATATAGACCATTTCTGTAACCATCTCTGCATCTCAATCAACATCTTTATCTTGGCCCCAGTTCTTGTCATAGTAACCTCCTCGATTATTATCTCTAAAAGTGCCATCTCTGTTAATGTTCTGACCTTGGCGCCAATAGTCCTGATTGGACCCTTAGACGTTAGTTTGGAAAATCTCCATCTAATCAGTAACAAAGCAAGTGTCTTCCTCATAGTAAGACTCCTCATACATAGTGCTCATGGAGACTGATGATTTACTGCATTCACACACTCCTAACTTTGCTTTATCAGCAACCTCACATTAGTACTTATCCGAGCCAGCTTTCGCATCATCTCCTCATTTATTATTACCTGCTCAAAATTAGTACTAACTGAGAAAGAGATCTTAGTCGTCGACTTATCTCTCGTTCCCCATGCATGGTTAGTCTTGACTATTCTCTCAAATCGCTCAGCTATAACTAGGAATGGACAATATAAAAACGAGCCTCCGAAGATAGTGTCAGCAACAACTTGGAAATTTTCATTCAGAGCTCGATAAAACATTTCCACCAAGCCATCATCAACGATCTTGCGGTCAAGGTCACTCCTCAAGCACTTGGTAAAATCTCCCTGATGTCACCCAAGTTACACCTCCTTTTTGAGGAAAAAACAATCGTTGTCAAGAAATAGAACTTAACCAAGGTTAGAGATAAACCCATAGGGGGTATGTAGACTTAGGAGAATTCAATTAAGGCAATTTGAGTGATTAACCTACTAATCTCTCCAAATGGGGTTTTGCAATAACAAGTAGTAAAGTAAACCTAACTAACACAAGAGTTTAACAAATATGGAGAGAAAATAGGGTATTGTGTTCCCCATAATTCCCTCACTTAGTATCACTGGATAACCTAATTCTTTTCTAGTGTGTAACATATAGACGGTAAGTTAAGCTCAACAAAACCTTTAGCCCAGGCGAGAGGCGAAATTTACCACGTGACTTTGGCCCATCTCCATAGTGTGCATTACTAACCCTTACCTATTAGTCCCAGTACAACCTCCCCTTGGCCTAGTTCGATTGATTAGACGGAAAAACTCAATTGAATACTATTAATTAATCTCTTTTCCTATTCATTACTACCTAGGTCAAGTCAATAACGCTAGGAGGGTTCTAATGTTGGCCACCATCAGAAAACATGCAAAATGAAGAGAGTTAATTAATACATGCATACATACTTTCCAAGAATTATGAATTATCCTATTTTACTTTGTTAGTTCTGCATGGTTCCCACAACCCTAGTTGTGAATTTAGCTACTCATGATTTGTGTATATGTAAGACTTATGAACTGAAATAACATAATAGAGCTTACATAATTGAATTAACCACAAGTAAATTCAAGATTCAATGAGAATCACAAGATTATAAAATCAAATCAAAGTAGAAGTGTTTCTTAAAACCCTTCAATGTTTCCTCTACTCAATCTCACTATTTTTTCTCTCAAACTATTCAACTCTCTGAAAACTTAATGAATAATAGCCTAAAAACCTATTTATAATATTTAAAATATAAGTCCTAAACAAAGTAGGATATAACTGGGTCGGCATGCCTCACGAATTGCTTTATGGGTCGTATTGTGTTACACAGCTCGTAATCGGGCTCTCGTACATTATTGCGACAAAACTGGACCTGTGATCTACAAACCCCTCTACGGCCCGTAAAGTGTTCTGCGGGTTCGTAGGGGCTTTCGTTTGATGAATATTCAAAAAGTCCTTCTTCTCTGATCCTTAGGGCACGAAACATGATCTACGACTCATAAAGTAGTCCACGACCCATCTGCATGTTCGTAAAACTAACTTTAGAAAATCAGCCTCTCACTGGAATTGTCCAGGTAGAGTCGAATTCAGAGAAATAATAGATAGAGTCTCAGGTATATCCAGATCAATGACGGACTAGTATTATCAGGAGGCAGCCTCAACCTATCTCCCAAATCCCTTAAATAATTTACCTCAATCTTCAGATATCACTAGACGTGGCTAGGGTGACATGAATATTATTGGCCTCTATAAATGTCACCCCTACAAGCTCACAAGCTCACATAACTGGGTGATGAGGATGGGAAAAATGAATATGATTTCTGTTGCTTCCTTTCCCTAAACAAATCCCATATACAATGATCTTACCCGAATTTCAATGCACCCGATCCATAATACAACTCAATAAAGCGACCTTTGAATGTCGGATAATAGATTCATTCTAGGATTGCATAAAAAAACTGCTAATAAATCCAAACTAGTAGTGGGCAGCGATATTAATTGTGAGACCCTGTGTTTCTCGTCTTCCATTATATAAATAGTGTGGCGTTGTATAAGGCACATGTGATTTTTGCTAGCACCTTGGGACAATAAGGCTGCCAATAAGTGGTAGTATCAAGGACCTAAAGTTTTAAGCCAAAGGAAATACCCTAAATGCACGTTCGGGATTAAAGAAATGACCCGAGTGGCACCTCGCCCTTTTTGGAATGTTTAAACTAGGTCTAACTTTTCGGATGGAACTAAAAGTGTATACTTTTCTAATAATGGATTTTTAAAAGCTATTTTAATAGCACAAAGGTCATACATTATGTTTTGAAATCAAGAAAGTTGCAAGATAAAGGTTGGCTAACATTACCGTAAGTTTCTTTATGAAATCCTTCTTAAATTTGGGTCGAATGTATCAGGTCATATCTCCCAAACTATAAGGCTTTAGAAGGTGCATGACTTATCAAATTTAAGATCTATGAGTCTAGTTTGCAACGCACAAAACTGCGCATCAAACCAACCTCAGAATAAAGAGTTATGACCGTTTTACCAGGATTGGTCGAGCTGGAAACCGGGTCATAGGTCGGGTTGGGTTGACCCGACTTAATGTCGGCTAATTTGAGCTTTTTAAAGCTCACATCACTTCCATTTTGTCCCCAATAGCTTAGAAACTGAAGGAAAACTCTTCTCAAGGTTCCAAAGGGATTTGAGTAAGTTTTTTTTGCATTTTTACCGTTAAAATTTACCCGTGTGCCTAGAAATGCATGCCTTACGCTTTGCAATTGTTTTCCTCTCGTATTAGCTGTGTTTGGAGCTGTTTTTGGGCTATAAAAAAGGTGGTGTTCCTTCTGGTATTGTTGGTTTGCAGCTGGTGTGTTTAGGTAATAATTTTGGGGCTCTTTTACGGTCATTTTTATGAAGTTTTACGGATATTTTCTCACGTAAATGCTCCTTGCTGAATCTAGTAATGCTGAATTTATGACTGTTTATAGGTGTCTTTAAGCTGCATATGTATAGTCGTTGTGAAGCTTAGGACGTAAGGAACAACTTTCATGAAGAAACTTTTGGCAATTGGACGTTCGTTGGAGAGGTATGTTAAGGCTAAGCTCCATCTCTCCTTTTAGCACGAAATCCAGGAAGTTTCCCAAAACATCAAATGCGATATCTTACTATTCTGTTACTAGAATGACCTTCTGTGAAAGGCATTGGGATGGCAATTGAGTTATACTTACGATGGTATTAGGTTGAAATTCCATTCGTTCGCTTAAACTAGACATTCAATTTCTATATATCATTTTGTCGGTTTCCCCGCTACCTATTCACATGTCCAAGGTGTTTCTCTTCTTGGTGTAATGCCATTAAAATAAATGTAGAATGCAACGGGAATGTAGTATTCAAAATCAGTCCTTCTTCCATACAAAAATATAATTGAAGAATTTAACCAGTAACGTGATGGTTTCCAATATTCCCAGTGAAATGCTCCCGTCTAAACTACTAAAGCGCTTGATCCTGTTTAAATACATTCTTTTACTAATTGACATGGGACCAAATATAATCATTATGTAAATCACCTTTATGAACATTTTCAAAGTTAAGTATTCATTCTAAATGTTGGGTTAAGTTCCCAAACTTGTTAAAAAGGACATGTATGATTCCACGAGCCATATGTATATGTTGTGACAATGATTATGATGTTATGAGAATAAATGTACCAATGAGCCAAGATTGGCTAAATGACAATGACTATGATGCTATGAGAATAAGTGTACCAATGAGCCAAGATTGGCTAAGTTCTTGCTATGGCTTACTATGTGCATTCAACATTCATATCATACATTGCACGTTATGCATGGACTTCGAGCTATAATCGAAGGTATGGGGCCTATTTGCCCAACTATATATATATATATATATATATATATATATATATATATATATATGGTACAGATGGCCACAGGTTGGTAGATATTATGCCGGTTAGCTACCGGAAAGGACTACTAGTGCTAGCATTTGGTTGGGTATGTCATGCATTTGCATCTATATATATGTATTCACGACATGCGATACTCGAGCATACCATGCATATTTTTAATCACTAGGAGGTGGCTTATTGGCCATCAAGGCTACTTGAGTTTTGGTTACAAGTAATATTTCTATTAACCTTTTTATTACGGTTATCTATGATTTTACTTCCTGCCTTACATACCAGTACATGTTTATTCGTACTAACGTCCCTTTGCCTAGGGACGCTGCATTTTATTTTGTGCGTGCAGGTTCAGTAGGGTTTCTGATTTACCCCTCCACTAGGATCCCCATTCAGCTATGACTTGGTAAGCTCCACCTCTTCCTGGAGCTTTCACAGGATGTTTACTTTTTTTGTATAGTTGGGTATGTTGGGGCCCTGTCCCGACAGTGTTAGTGATTCTCATAGAGGCTATTGTGGACATGTTATTGTGGGTTGGTCCTTTTGTGTCTTTCAGTCTCGAGTCATAAGATTGGCATGTATATATGGTGTGTGCCTGTACCTCTGTGGTGGCAGCCATGTCGGCTAGCTAGTACTTTATCGTTGGGGTTTATATATTTGGATGTATGTGATTTATTGTTGACCAGGTCATGACTTAAAATGTCTAGGCTTAGTCTTTCAGACGTTATGCTTCCCAATTTTCTTCTGGTCCCTAGTTAGTTCACTAGCATGTTTAGTGGCTTACCCGACCAATAATGGTATCGAGTGCCAGTTGCGCCTCCCCTCTCTTTGGGGCGTGACATTAATGTCCCACTTTGCAATAATAACCCCCTCACCCTCTCTAATCATAGGGGTGTGACATTGACCAATAATGGTGCGAGCCATCCTCGTAATTAGTCTAGGTGTTTGGCCATCTTGTCTTTGAAGGCACCTCCACACATAACTATACAACCTAGGACTTCATAAATCATCAATGGCTCATAATGTACCTCTTTTCCTTGAACCTCAACAACAAATAGGGGCTTGGATTGCACTCCTATTTTGGGCTTCGGGAGTTCATTCGTATAGGCCTTGTAGAACTCCGGAACCCATCATGGTATGTATAGAGTGTGAGTCCTGGTTAAAAGCTCAAACTGGTGAAATTTTATTGTGTCCCATATGTCAAGATATTCGTCTATAATCCTATCCTGCGGCATTGAGGTGATTCATGGAACTCGAGACTATAATAGGCACTACATGTGGCTGTGGGTTAACCATCAGGTCATGGATGGCCTTGAAATGCATCTTTTTCTGATTATGCTCCAATGGTTGTGAAATATCAATAGGAATATATAGTGGTGGCACCTATGGTGCATGGAATGGAGTGGAAGGATGATTTCATTGGTCCCTCACTTACTTCAAGTTCAAGGGAAAACACCTGGTTAACCTAGCCTTGTTAGTTATAAAATTCTGAAATTGGCCCTGGTCCTTCCTTGAACATTGTGCACCTTGCCTGAGGCAAAAGGCTAAGTTGAGGGTGGCTACAAAAAGTGGCCTTAGTTCTGAGGACAGATATTGTGCACCTCAACACAGTCCAAAAGCCTAAGTTGAGGGTGGCTAGTGTAAGCATGAAAAACAAAAATGAAAGCCTATGTTAAGGGTGGTTAGTGTAAGGGTGACACACAAAATGAGGGGGAAAGTTAGTGATACAGGGAAAAGGAGAAAAATCATGTACTTGGTTCAAGAAAAAATAAGTGATGCCTTAATTGTGAGCTAAAAAGGAAAATGAAAAGAAAGCACCCAGGAAAACCTGAAGTAGGAGAAAAGGGAGAATGGAATAAAAACAACAGTGTAGGTCAAAAGTGTAGAAAAACAAAATGTCAAGGAAGGCCTTTAGTCACTATGTTCCCAAAATATCATACCAAAACGCCATGAGCCTATGTTACAAACTTATAAAGTTCTAAAGTGATCCTAGACCGAGTAGTTGAAGGTCTTAGTCATGAATACAGGGGCAAGCCTATGGTATTAGGCATGATACATGGATATCTTTTGTGAGGGTGAGTGATTTTTCATAGTCCCAAAATTATACGTGACAATATCATTAAGAGTGAGTTATGGGACTTCCTTTTGTGAGGGTACTTGCATCGCATTGTTAGCATTAGTCTTATTTAGTGATTGTGGCTTGTTGATAGTATCTCAATTGTCATAGTTGTGTTGTCACATGCATTAGTCTTTATAGGTTTGATAGATAACTATCTGATTCCATTTTGAAAAGTGATGTGGGTATTAGTGCTTAAGTTTGATGTGATGTATGCCATTAGGTCGAGGTGTGTGTGTTTGTGTACTGCTTATTTAGATTGAGTCCGTCGCTTAAGGACAAGCAACAATTTTAAGTTGAGGGTGTTGATTTGCTATAAAAATACAATACTTTTGATGCATAAAATTTGGAATTTTGTGTATTCTCAATGCGATATTATTGGGTTTTATGTGTTTTTGTCTTTTATTTGCAGAGATGCCTTTGAGTTTTTTAAGAAAATACAGAATTTGATTTTTTTTATGATATATGGGACACGTCATTATCCATCCAATCAACTTCAGTCGATTCGAAGTCCGACTCCAACTCTTGGGTCTCTGTCATAGGCCTTTTGCCCTTACTCTTGTCTGTCTTAGATTCCTCGCATGCATAGGTTTTTATGGAGAGGTTACATGGACTTAGGATCTATAATAGTAATACTCCTTGGACGTCTCTAGGGTCAACCTTTCATTTCATTAATCAATATAAGGACAAGTTTCTTAGGTCAAGCCATATCTACAAAATAAATCACCATAAGAGACAATTAGATGAAAGGTTAGTCGAAACTAAGTAAAAATGAAAGGTTAGTCGAAACCAAATAAAAATGGAAGAAAAATTACACAGGAAAAAATTATGTTTGTGTCTCACCAACTGGGTTGGCGAGTTATCAAAATGGTTTGGCGAGCAAAGTCATGCTTACTGATCTATCTTGAAACATGTTGATATAGGGTAGGACAAAATTGGCGAGATCCAAAATAGTTAGGCGAGTCGCCAAATCAAATTAGTGAGTATACAAGAGCTTGCCAATCAATCCAGGAAGTTTTCAAAAACTTTAGACAATTTGGCTTAGGTCAAGAGGCATTAGGGGAGTCGCCGAATCAACGTGGCAATGCTACAACAACTTGCTAAGTGATCCAATAAATTTAAGGCCTCAAATTTCTTAGAAAAGAGAGCTGGCGCCCCAAAAGGATACTCGTCAACCGGTTTGGTGAGCTCGACTTTCTTCACTAATTCAACCAAATTTCAGCCTCAAAAAAGGTTTGAACACCAAACATCCTAAGCAACATTAGGCACAATTTTCCACATATTTACATACATCCAGTACCCATGACCCCCAAATACCTGGACCACTTCAGGAAAATCAAGTTACGAGTACCAAGTTAATGATTAAGCCCTTAAGAAAATCATCACTAATCCGTCATCGGGAATAATTATTTGAGTAAGGCATACAAGGCTACTCAAACCATAACCCACAGTCAAAATCAACAATCCAACAATTAAATCAATCAACCACATGCCAATAATCACACAAAAATCAATTTTAACAAAACCTCATGGAATGCACACCCAAAACAATTAAATAGGATAATTAACTTCAACTCATGACTAAACTCACAATGAAAATAAACTTAGCAATGAAATAAGCATGGTATAAATTGACCCATAGCCGATAATCAAACCCTACAATTTTCCTAGAGAACATGGATCAATTTCCATCATTTTCAACAATTCAAGCCAAGACTTAAGCAATACTACTAAACAATAAGCAGTCTCAACTACAAATTATGAGAAAAACAAGCCAAAAATGAAACTAACCACTTTAAAATGCAACTACAAAATAAGAGAAAAACAAGCCAAAAATTAAACTAACCACTTTAAAATACAATAACCGATGCTAACACTCAATATCCATGAGAAATTTATACCATAATCGAGCAAAACGTGGGAAATTCAATGAAAACTATGAAGGGGTTGAGGAGAAGAGAAAGAAATTGGAGTGAGAAGTGGGAAATTCGAAATGAGGGTCTCTTAAATGAAAACCAATCCCCTTTTGCCAAACTTGATGTTTCAGTTCAATGTGCTCATTAATGTTGCCAACTGAATCGATGATCACCAAATTTGGTAGTACCTGCCTGTTTTGTCTTGAGGTATGCCTAGGAGTAAATTCCACTTGACGAACTCAATCGGGCTCACCAAGAAATTAGGCAAGTCGCCCAAACTGCTATACCTTGCTACTCTTTCCAGTTTTGAATCCCCCCATCTTGAGTTCTATTCAGCGAGCACGATCATCCTTGCCAAGGAGGGTATGAGAGTTTCCCAATTGACCGGTGCACGCCAACCTCTCCAGTGTTTGTAGCATTAGTTTGATTAAATTTCATTAGGATCGGGGGGCTATCCCCAATGTGATTTGGCGATTCGCAAAATTTGGGCATAACTCGCCAATTGCTCTGGTATTCATAGGGTTATTGTTTTACTCCAAAAGACAAGCTCAGGCACCTCGCCAAGATAGCTTGGCGAGTTGTCAAAGTGAGATTGCTCGTCGATCCTCACCTATAACATGTTTTCCCTCTTTGACTTACACACTCAACACACATATTCAAAAATCAATAAAAAACATAGATTGCCTCCCTAGAAGCTCCTTATTTAATATTGTGGCACAATATGGTCATGCTTTTTGGAATCAGCCAAGTACACCACATCAATTAGACCTACTCTCAAGTCAAAACCCAAACATATCATCAACCTTTTCCCATTGACTTTGAATCTCGACTCATCTTGTTTTCAAGTTCGATAACATTACTTTCGAAAACATGAATCACCTTGAAAGCGCCTTACCACCTGGACTTAATATTGCCCAAAAAGAATTTCAAATGAGAATTAAAGAGCAACACATAGTACCAACTCTAATCTCCCGATGTCGAATTCTAGTGTCATGCCACGTTTTCAACATTTCCTTATAGAGGGCTAAACTTACATTAGCACGGAGGTGGAACTCTTCCAAAGCATGTAATTGATAAATATTATCTCGCAAAATACGTTCCCAATTCAAGATAATAGCTCTCAAAGCCCAAGAAGTTTTGTGCTCAGGCTCAATGAGAAGATGGAAAGATTTCCCAAGTATCAACTGGTGTGGAGACATCTTCAGATGTATCTTGAATGAAGTACAATATGCCTAAAGGGTACCATTCAACTTCCTAGCCCAATCAACCTACTACCATTCATGGTCATAGCCAAGATATTCTTGATTTCTCGATTTGAAATTTCAACTTGGCTATTTGTTTGGGGATGATAGGTGTGACACCCCACATCTTACATGTACTGGTCCTACACATATGAAACATAATATGGCGGGGTCAAGCCAACACACATTTTTAAAAGTGCTTGAATTTCAGATTAGAGGGCTATATGTACGTCTAACGCTCAAAGGGATCGAGTGTATGTAAGTTTTAAGTCAAATTAAGGAGGTTGTGGCCTTAAATGAAGTGAAAGAAGTGAGGTGCTTGTGGGACTTAGGAAGCTAGCAGGTGAGTCACCTACGTGGTTATCTTAAATAGGCTAGGTAGACGAAGATGAGGCCAAACACCAAATTTGTTCAAGTTCGATAAAGAATAAACCTCGAGTTAGGGGAGTAATTTGGGCCCATGGTTTAGCATTATAAAGGAACAATATAGGCAGCCCAAGATGAATAGGAAAAGGGCCAAATTACATTCACAACCCAAGTCACAAATAGGGCCAAAACTAAGTGGATGTAAAAGAGAAACATTTGTAGCAAAGCCCATCCAATTGAAGCCCAATAAAGCCCAAGTGAAAGGGCCAAGTTGCTGCATCACCACCTTAATAAAATAAGGCTTCAAATGTAAAAGAAATTCGGCCAAAAGTGTCCCTTTAAAAGGGGTTAAAATCCAACAACTTTAAGTCATTTTCACTTAGCCAAAAAATCAGATTTGCTTCAAAGTTTCTCCTTGCTCTCTCTTCACTTTGTAAAGTAGCTAAGGCACACTTTTAGGGTTCTTGAAGAGGACCTGATCCTTGAGGGATAAGGTAAGTAAAAGTACCTATAGTTTAGTATAATATTTGCATGAAAAACATGAAGAATATGCTGGTTGTACTTGTGCAGGAATTTTGGATAGCATGTATTCCAAAGATTGTTGTACACTTTTCTTGTTTATTAAGAGGCTCTTCTCTTATTGGTTAGCTGAATTATAAAGTAAGGTCTATGTTTCTAACAAGGATTGGTTCTATAGTGATGAAATAAGGTTGTTGCACAATTTTATCTTTTACAAAAATGAGTTCTTGTATATTATCTTAGTGGTACTCTTAGTAGGAACTTGTGGGCGGATAATTGGTGATTGTTGTCTCACGTTTTCCATCTACTTTGGGACTGCTTTTGAAATGTTATAAGACTGTCTTTATATGTAAATAGGTTGGGAACAGTTTGGTTGAGGTTGAAACAAATTTAAAATGCTTGACGTTGAAATGTAGCGAAAGGACGTAATATTACGTTGCCTACTTGCGTGTTTTGTAGAGTTGTTGTATGTTGTATTTGATGAGCTGTTGTAGGCCTGTTATGTGACTAAAACAGGCTGGATGTAACATATATATGAAAATGTGTGCTAAACAAAAATATGATTAGATGTGGAAAGGTTGAAAGAATACTCGTGGATTGATAGTTAAAAGCTTCCTACCCGAGTGTTTGTTTTTATGAGATTGGACTGCCAAGATGTGTTTATTAGCTTCTAATACTAGTTTTATCACCTACTATATTGTAGATAAGTATTTGGAGGAAAAGGATACTACTCCGAGGTAATAACGCATAGTACAACCAGGTATGTAAGGCTACTTGATTTTCTATTATTTGGCATGAAATCTAGATTCTTCCTTGGCACATAAAGGCACTTACAAACTCCGACATAACTAATTACCGTGTCTCTACTCTTTCACATGTTCATATGCTCCCATACATAGCCATTGTCAATTTTGGCTACATACTTGGATACCAAAGATACATAAGTTCCTTTTTACTAAGTAAAGTCCATGTGTTGTTTAATCTCCTAGCATTTCATTAGTTGTGTAGCTCTTTTTTCATTGTGGTATCATCTTGCATGTTTGTTTATATGTCACATGTAATGTCTATATTCCTACAACTCTAAATTCTATGACCACCAAAAAAGTCATCTCAAAAGTATATAAAAGACTAATTGAAGTTGCTTATTGATGGGTGGTATCCTAGGGGTAGAAGAATCACCCAGCATGGGTCGATCCCGATATTGATTTACCATTGATCAGCTGGTCATTTACATGATATATTGTACAGAGATTATATGGTAAAGAAAGGTAATGTTATAAAAAGGACATAAAGTACATAATTCCACAATATGACTAAAGGTGGTCTTTTATCCTTACACCAGTATGTGATTTCATTTGAGTTCTTATTTCATATATAGTACTTCCTCCCTTGCATATTCAGTACATTATCTCGTACTGACTTCCCTTACGGGGGACCTGCATTTCATGCTGTAGGTGCAGGAGCTAGTAGATCTCCCTAGTAGAATTACAGGATATCCACTATTGTTATTAAGCTCCAGGTTGCTTCGGGGCTTTGTGTATCTAGAGCTTATATTTTTGTATTATATAGTTGGTGATGAGGCGGGGCCTGTCCCGATCTATTTAGATATTGTTCTTTATCTAGAGGCTTTGTAGACTATGTAAAGTAAAGTGTAGTCAAGTATCGTACTTTAGACATCGTGGCTCCAAAGGCGTAGTCATATGCATTTCCTTTTGGCTTGTTAATATTGTCTACTTTATTTTAAAAGCATGTTGAATATGGAACCTCTTATAGTGTTCATAGCAAGTGCATAGTTATATGTTGGTTCTCCCGGGCCTTGTCGGCAACGGGTGTCAGTGCGCCTTAATGGGACTTTGGGCGTGACAATAAGGTGTTGCCACCTTGTTCTTGAACTCATACATACTCAACAAGGATGTGAATATCTGATTATAAAAATGAGAACCACCATCACGATTATAACCTTTGGTGTGCCAAACTTCATGAAAATGTTCTTCATCAGAAAATGAGCAACACTACACCCATCATTTTGAGGTAATGCTATCACTTCCACGCACTTAGAATCATAATCAACAACCACCTAAATAAATTTGTTCCCACGTGAACTCAGAAATGGTCTCATAAAATCAATTCCCCAAACATCGAATAATTCAACTTCCAAAATAGGAGTGAGAGTTAATTCATGCCTATGGGACATATAACCTTGTCTTTGACATTCCAAACACCGCTTTGCCATGGCATTCACATATTGATACAATGTAGGCCAATAATAACCACATTAGAGATGTTTTGTTGCGGTTCGAACACCACCATCATGACTTACCACCGAAGAGGCATGAAAAACATCAAGCATAGCTTGCATCTCCACTTTCGGGCACACACCTTCTTATGATATTATCAACACACTCCCAAAATAAGTAAAGGTCATCCTTGTAATACTTCTTAATTGACATCAAATATAAATTGCTTCACTTGGTATGGCTTCAACCTATTGGTAATAATCCCTCAAACCACATAGACAGAAAAATTAGTGTACCAAGGTAAAGTTCCGTTGGAACCACTATGATCAACTCATCAGGGAAGGTATCAGTTAGATTACTCTCATCAGCCAACACTTCTTTTAACTCAAGCCTAGAAAAACGGTTGGCCACTTGGTTCTCAGAGACATTTCATTCCTTTACCTTGAAATTAAATTCCCGCAATAACAAGACTCACCGAATGAGTCTAGACTTTGCATATTTCTTAGCCATCAAGTACCTCAGTGTGCTAATGGTTCATATTAACAATAACTTTAGTGCCCAAGAGATAGGCCCTAAACATTTTAATTGCATACACCACAACTAATAATTCTTGTTTAGTGACTATGTTATTTGTTTGAGCAAAATTTAGTGTCTTGCTTGTATAATAAATAGGATTGAACATATTTTCTTTCTACGGCCAAACATAGTACCCAAAGCCACACCACTCGCATCACATATCAACTTAAAAGGAAGGTTCCAATAAGGTACAACTATAGTAGGAGCTGAAACAAGTTTATCTTTCAAACATTCAAAGGCCTTCATACAAGCAACATTAGACACAAACGCAACATTGTTTCAAGCAACTTTCACAATGGATGTGCAATCTTTGAAAAATTTTTGATAAACCTTTGATAAACCCTGCATGGCCCAAGAAACTACAAACTTCCTTGATAGAGATAGGCGGAGTCAACATAGCAATCACCTCTACCTTTTCTTGATCAACTTTAATGCCCATACCTAAGATCTTATGACCTAATACAATGCCCTCCATCACCATAAAGTGATACATTTCTCAATTAAGAACAAGATTTGAGTTAATGCATGTTTATAAAACTTTTCAAAGATTTTCAAGACATGATTCAGCGACAGTGTCTTTAAAATCATCCATAAACTCCTCGATAATGTCATTAACCATATCAACATAAATAGATACCACACACCATTGGAAGGTTGTAGGTGGATTGCATAAGCCAAATGAGATTCTCTGAAATGCAAAGGTACCATATGGACACATTAAGGTAGTTTTTTCTTGATCTTCAAAGTACCATTTGGAGACTTGAGAGAAGAAAGCTAGGGGAGCGAATGGTATTAGATACCCCAGTAGTCCTAGCCGTAAACGATGGATACTAGGTGCTGTGCATAACGACCCATGTAGCGCTGTAGCTAACACGTTAAGTATCCTGCCTAGGGAGTACATTCGCAAGAATGAAACTCAAAGAAATTGATGGGGGCCCGCACAAGCGGTGGAGCATGTGGTTTAATTCAATGCAAAGCAAAGAACCTTACTAGGGCTTGACATGCCGCGAATCCTCTTCAAAGAGAGGGGTGCCTTCAAAAACGCGGACACAGGTGGTGCATGGTTTTGTCAGCTCGTGTCATAAGGTGTTGGGTTAAGTCCTGCAATGAGCTTAACCCTCGTGTTTAGTTGCCATCGTTGAGTTTGGAACCCTGAACAGACTGCTGGTGATAAGCCAGGGGAAGGTGAGGATGACGTCAAGTCATCATGCCCCTTATGCCCTGGGCGACATACGTGCTACAATGGTAGGGACAAAGGGTCGCGATCCCGCGGGGGTGAGCTAACCCCAAAAAACCGTCCTCAGTTCAAATTGCAGGCTGCAACTCGCCTACATGAAGCTGGAATCACTAGTAATCGCCGGTTAGCCATTCGGCGGTGAATTCATTACTGGGCCTTGTACATACCGCTCGTTACACTATGGGAGCTAGCCTTGCTCGAAGTCGTTACCTTAACCGCAAGGAGGGGGATGTCGAAGGCAGGGCTGGTGACTGGAGTGAATTCATAACAAAGTAGCCATACTGGAAGGTGCAACTAGATCACCTCCTTTTATGGGAGAGCTTATGCTTGTTGGGCATTTTGGTTTGACACTGCTTCACACCCCCCAAAAAAAGAAAGGAGCTACGTCTAAATTAAACTTGGAGATGGAAGATTAAAGTTTTTTCTTGATCTTCAATGGATATAGAAATTTGATTGTAATTGAAATACCTATTAAAAACCAATACCATCCCTACCCATGAGATAGTAAAGCATTTGATCGATAAATGGCATAGGAGAGAGGTTTTTCTTGGTTGAAGCATTCAAATCCAGGTAGTCAATACAGATATGTCATCTAGTGACTGAACCCATTGAAACAAGATCACCCTTCTCATTTGGAACAATGATCGTACCCTCTTTCCTTCGCGCGTGCATGCGCGTGCATATACACACACATATATATATACACACACACACTATTTGCAATGGGTAAATTACCCAGCATCAAGCCACTTGATAATTTCTTTTTCCATGACTTCCTGTATAAGAGGGTTCAACCTCCTTTCATGCTCAACACTTTGCTTACAATCATCAATAACTTTGATTTTGTGGGTACAAACACTCGATGGGATACCAACAATATATGCAACTATCCACCCAATGGCCATAACAAACATAACATCAACGAGAACTTTAACTTGCCAATCAAGAAGACCAGCTAAATAATCATGGAAAGGTGTTACTTTCACCCAAGAAAGCATAATGGAGATAAGGGGGAAGAAATTTAAGCTCAAGCTTTGGTGGTTCCTCCATAGATGGCTTAGGGAGAGGTGACCCCAATTCTTTAAGTGAAGATCATGATTTTGTAAAGTTTTGAAATGCGACCCCAAGTCTGATAATGTTGTAACTACCTTATCATAATCATCGACATCTTCACTATCACAGTTTAATAACACTGTGGCTAACGTCTCACTAAGGACTGTCATATTACTCACACTAGACACTGCATCATTTACCATATCAAAGATGGAGAGGACATGGAGTTCACTCAGTTGTCACATGGATTTGCGCACGTTGAAAGTCACTTCTTCCCCTTTGACCCATAATTTGAACTCAATGCTCTCAACATCTACTAGAGCTCTCCTGATAGCCAAATATAGTCTACTGAGAATGATAGGAACTTATACATTAACATCACATTCTGAGATTATAAAATCATCTGGAAAAAATATTTATCAACCTTTACTAACACATCATAGAGAATCCTAATAGGCCATTTTGTTGGAAGGACTACCATAAGAAGATACAACGTGGTTGGAGTAGGTTTCCCTAGTCTGAGCTATTTAAAAATTACATAAGGCATCAAATTAATACTAGCACCCAAATCATATAATGCCTTTACAAATCATAATAATTCTATGGCACAAGGAATTTTGAAAGCTCTTGGATCTTAACATTTAACACATAAGTTACTTGACATAATACTACTATAGCTATGGGAAATGTAAACAGTCTCAAAGTCCAAGCTTCATGTTTTAGTCGTAAATTCCATCATGAATTTTGGATACCAGGCATCTCAAGAAAAGCCTCAATCAATGAAAGATGTATAGAGAGAGTTTTAAAGATTCAAAGGAATTTCTCAAACTTCTCATCATCATCTTTCATCTTAAGCCTTTAAGGAAATGGAGGCTTAACCTTGGGTAATGATTTTTGTGAAAGTGAAGGAGGAATGAAATTCTCCTTCCCATTATCAACTTTAATATTCATATTTTGTTGAGACTCATCATCATCATTTAATGTCTTGTTGTTCAATTTTTCAGTTAAATTATCACTTTGGAAATAACGGTTGTCTCTTTACTAGAAATAGCAACATCATCTTTAGCTGCTTCATCACATACCACTTTACTACTACGAGTAGTAACAACCATGACTTGGGTAGTGTCACCCTTAGAATTTTCACTAGTATAACTTAGAAGACCACCCTTTTGCGTAGGATTGAGGTAGGAAGAAATTTTACCTATTTGGGTCTCAAGTTGTTTAATAACAGCTGAAGGGGAAGTAACCGTTTGGTTCAATGAGGAGATATCTACTTTTATCTCCTTCAATAACTTATCCAACGCATCAACTTTAGAGGAGATATCAGGTAGCATATCCTCGGTTTGAAAACTTATTGGGTAAACTTTTTGTTCCATGGGCTTTTGATGGTCATGGGGAGGAATATATCGATCTCCTTGAGGCTAAGCAAACCTCTCTCTATCAACAACATGATCCCTCCAATTGTTTCCACAATTTCTCCAATCTTTCTCTCTATTCCAACCTTGATTCTCGCTCGAGCTTTGAAAACCTGGACAAATACCCCCCATTTGTTTGAAAAAAATTGAACCTCTTCGTCAGAGGATCAAACAGTACAAAATTTAGAGAAGAACTTCCACTCACCCTAATAACATTTATGTCTTTCTCACTACCCATGACGTTTTTGGTTAACAAATCAAGCTAAAATAATCATTTTTGCCAAATTTTCATCCTTTCTTGATTGTTCTTAACTCGTTTCTTTGTCAAACCCAATGTGAGTGGAGTAACCATGTCATCCAGAGTGTACCATGCTCAGTTAATCTTTATCATCTCATTTAGTAACTCCAATGCTCTTTCAAATTTTTGCCTTATAATGCCACCATGAACTAGCTAATCTGCGATACCGTTTTTTACAACATCGAGGTTCCTATAGAAATATTGCAACAAGAGATGGTCTGATACACCATGATTTGGACACAACATCAATAGTTTTTGGTACTGTAATTATGTCTCATCTATTGGTTTGCCTTCTATCCTCTTAAAATTTTGAATACTATCTCGGAGCTTCAACATCTTTGAGAGAGGGAAAGCCTCTCATAGAAAGCTTCAAGAAACTCCTCCCATAATGTAATTTAGTCATGGGGATATTTAGCTTGCCTTTGGTGGCTTCCCTAACCAGTGAGAATGGGAACAAAGAGAGCTGGATCGACTCCTATGAACTATTCTTGAATTAGAACAGGCTGCAAATATCAAGGAAATTATGAATATGGTCATGAGGATCCTCATGAGAGAGGCCTACAAAGAATCCCTTAATTTGGAGAAATTGAATCATTATTATCTATACATGAAACACAACACACTCATTAATTGGCAGCGCGTGAATAACTCTAGCATTTCCAAGGGCATCCAAATTCACATCACTCATGTTTCCCATATTGTTCAACTGCCCAACTTGTACCATAGCAACACTACCATGGACATTTGTTTTGTTACCTGTAACCAACAAAGGAAAGGATAGCTAATAAGCTAATTCACTTGACAAAACTAGCTTACACTAATACTTCCTCAAATGATATCTAAATGTCATTCCTCAGCAACGGTTCCATTTTTTATGAAGACATTCACAAATATCTCAAACAAATCTGGATTCATAATCGTCAATCAAAGTATAAACCCAACTAGGTTGGGATCGATCCCATGAGGAATATGCAATAATATAGCTCAATTGTGAAGTAATAATCTACACTAATGTTGTGAACTGTTAAAAATAAGGATATAAAAATAAGCATCTATTTGTATCTAACAAAAAAATATTTGTAAGTAGATCAGTAAAATTGGTTTGTGCTCAAATTTGGAAAAGTTCCTAGGGAAAATACATAGTTAAACTAGTAGATTTCAGTTGGGTGTTAACAATACTCAAATAATTAAAATTATATAGGGTAGGGGTGAGATTAGAATTTGATACGCAACTCTAAAAAACATACCAACTATCAAACCTTAATTTCTCAAGCATAAGTTTGGGTTAAAAGTTGGAAATACCTAAGACCTCAACATTATCACTCTCTCTTGAAAGGAATTATACCTTTGACGAGTTTGTAGTTTTTTCTGGGGAATTTGCTTATCAACGAAATTCCACTATTAACACCAGTTAATATCCATTCATCAATTTCACGTAGTCCATTCAACCCGCTCAAGTATGCATGAAGATCTAAGAAAGAATTAAATTTGCAAGCTTAATTCATAAGTGAAATATGGAGAAATAATGAACCCATAATCACTCAATCAATATATAAGC
Source organism: Solanum rostratum (assembly GCA_029948455.1). Lineage (NCBI taxonomy): Eukaryota > Viridiplantae > Streptophyta > Magnoliopsida > Solanales > Solanaceae > Solanum > Solanum rostratum. The sequence goes on along the minus strand of CM057050.1, from coordinate 36,998,157 downwards.
AATTGTCAAACACCCATAAATGAAATATACAAATTTAACTACTAAATCCCCTATAAGATTGGGGTTTTCGCTAGACAAATAAAAAGATGAAATTATACCAAATTCATGTTCATCCATTAAAATTAATTGCAATTTTCCAAATTGATTGTTGAACAACTCCTCAAAGATGAAATCTAAAGAACAAAAACCTCAAATTCTAAAAACACTTTTGAACCTCTTAAATTCGAGCTATTTAAACTCAAGAAAAATTATCCGTTTAGGTCCACTTCAGCGTATTAGTCGAGCTCGTTGACTGAGTTAGTGTTTCACCCTTTGCGTCTTTTCCTCGCCATTTTTTTAACATCGGCCATAACTTTCAAGAAGACTTTTTCTAGGTAGGTTGGTCTCACCAATTGAGTTGGCCAGTCATTAGTTAGGGATCATTTTTGCCCTTTACCAGCTTCAATGATGGCATTTCCGGGGAAGTTTTCAAGATGTTGTTCTTCTCGCTTTCCAAGTAGGCAAGTCGTCGGCCACCATTTGTTCTTGCCAATTAGTCCTTGTAAGTTGGTTCACTTACTAGAGTGTTTGGCGAGGTCCAACTCCACATAGGCGAGTCACCGAGTGCACTTGGCTTGTCACCAAGAGCATTTGGGAAGATTCAGACGACATTTCTTCTTTTTACCAACCTTTGATCTCTTTCTTCCATTTTGAATCCAAGATGATCCCAAATCCTTCCTAGCTATAAAATAACAAAATCACATAAGTTTATGACATAAGGCATTAAGGACACTTATTCTAGCAATTCAAGCACCAAATGAGATGAATTTTTATGACTCATCACATAGTCTTAAAGTAACAAGCTAATTAGTATACTATTGTCCCAGAACTAAAGGGACTCACCTATCATGCCCCAAAAAGAGTTGAGGCCTGACTGGCACACAATACCATCATTAGTCGAGTAAGCCACTAAACATGCTAGCTAAATAGACTAGGGGCCAAAAGATCGAACAGTGCAATATCGAAAAAGCTAATCCTGGATCACTTATGTCATGACCTACTAAACAATAAGCCATGTATACCAAGGTAGGTAAATTAAAATTATAAAATACTAGCTAGCCGACGAGGAAATAACTAGAGAGGTACACATACATATGTATACATGCCAAACATATGGCTGGACACTAAAAGTTGCAAAAGTAGCAACCCAAAATACCATGTCTATCTTAGTCTCTAAGAGTGTCACTAACACTACTAAGACAGGGCCCCGACCATGCCTAACAGTACAACAAAAAATAGGCATCCTGTGAACGCTCCTTGAAGAAGTGGATCTTACTACCTCATAACGAAAGTAGGCTCCTAACGGAGGGATTGATTAGAATTCCTACCTGTACCTGCACACAAATAACAAAATGCAGCATCCCTAGGCAAAGGGATGTTAGTACAAATAAACATGTACTGGTATATAAAGCAAAAAGTAAAATCATAGATAGTTGTAGTAAAAAGAGAAATTGAGATATCACATGTAACCAAAACTCATTTATTCATGACCAACACTCAACCTCCTAGTGATCTAATATGCATAATATGCTTGAGTAATCGCATATCACGAATACATATATATAAATGAAAATGCATGGCATACCCAACCAAATGCTAGCGATGGTGGTCCTTTCAGTAGCTAACCGACATCATATTTACCAACCTATGGACATCTGTATAATATACATATATATTGTCATTTGGGCAATAGGCCCCTTACCTCCGATTATAGCTCTAAGCCTATGCATAACATGCCATGTATGATATGAATATTGAATGCACATACTAGGCCGTTGCAAGTATTTAGCTAATATTGGCTCATTAGTACACTTATTATGCTAATATCATAACCACTGTTGTAGCACATACACATGACTCGTGAAATCTTATATGACTTCGGAATAAGTTTGACAATATATCTCTGAAAATGTTCATAAGAAGCTTAAGGTGCTTCACATAATGTTTATACTTGGTTCCTTACCAATTAGTAAGAGAAAATTTTATAAAAATCAAGTTCCTTAGTAGTCAAAACATGAGCATTATACTGGTGATTACTGGAAATCAACGTGTTATTTTTTGAGTTCTTCAACTATGGTTTTAACGAGGAAGGAGGACCGATTATAGCTACTACATTCCGCTCATAATCTGCCTTTATGTTTAGTAACACTACACCAAGAAGAGTAATACCTCAATCATATGGACAGGTAGTCATGAAAATCAATAAATTGATATACAGATACCAAATGTCCAGTTTAAGCAAACAAATAGAATATCAACATAATATCATCATGACAATAATTCAGTTGCAATCCCAATACCTTTACAGAAGGTCTTTCTAGTAATAGAATAATAAAATATCGCATTTGACCTTTTGCGAATTTCCGAAATTTTGGGCTAAAAGGAGAGACGAAGCTTAGCCTAAACCTATTGTCACGACCCAAAATTGGATTGCGACTAAAGGAAAGTAAAATCAAGAAAAGATCTACCACAAACTTAATTTAAATCCAAAAATCTTGAGTCATGAGTACAAGAGCATCTAAGGAAGTATGAATAAGTAAATCCAACTGTCTCAAATGAAAATAGAATACTGTCCGAAGAGGAAATACATAGTCTAAGCATAGAAGTCAACAAAAGAAAGTCTCAAAGAAACAACGGCGACTCGAAGTTTAAGTCTTACCGCTGAATCTGGTAATAAAGAAGGTCTCTGGTGGAATAGAATCAACTACCCTGTGGGGCTTCTTGCGCTAGATCAATCAACTACTCTATGGGGGTTCCAGCGCCAGATCTGTAAGGAGGAAACAAATTAGGGAATAGTACATTGAAATATACCCAGTAGAATTAATAGATTAGGTAAGAGAAATCGAACAAGTATATAATAAAAAAGAATCCTATCACCTGAAAAAGGGTTAGTGCATAATAAAATTATATTTATAGATAGAATAAGATAGCGGTAAATATCAATGACGCTATGCAATATACAGTATAGAAGTAATGCATGGGGTGGAATCACGACCTTCTCAGGCCAGTGTATACATCTACAAAACTAAGGCTACCAGGTAGAACCCATGGGGATCTCGTCATACCATATACTGAAATCTCTCAGCCTTGTCACCTCAGCATGCTCGAAGGGTATCACAATATCTCAACCTTGCAACCTCGGCATGGTCAAGAGATCTAAGAAGTGGTACAATCCCACCCTTGCTACCTCAGCGTAGGCAAAGGAGTTTTATAAAAAGGTGGTACAATATCTTAGAAAGTGATACATCTCACCCTTGCTACCTCAGTGTGGGCAAGGGGTTTATAAGAAAGTGGTACAGTATTTCAACCTTGCTAACTCAGAGTAGGCAAGGGGTTTATAAGAAGGTGTTATAGTATCTCAACCTTGCTACCTCAGCGTAGACAAGTGGTGGTACAAATGCTATATGATATGAGTGCATGCCAATGCCATAATTCAAATATATGCAATGGTAATACAAATGATAACAGACATATACAATAGCCAGAACATCAATAAGGCTATGCCAGGTGCATCAACTAGTACCACAATGTCATCAATACATCTCATATCACCAACCTCTCATCAATAATCAAAATGTCAATGAAATCGGACTCCACAAGTCCCATAATATGCTCATAAATCTCAAATGTATCATAAATATCATCAATTTACCACATAACTCTCTCAAATGGTATCACAAGACTTATATTATCATAATAATATCCAAAATATCGCAATTCACAAGATTTCATCTCAATTTATCAATAGGTATATAATTTACTCAAATTTTAGTATAATTGGCATCGCATTCCCATCAAAATCCCATCATATCAGCCTATTTACTCGAGAATCAATCTATATCTTATAGATATCACATAAACATATTTCATAACTCAAATTTTATCCAAAAATGGTTAGTCGAACCTACCTCGACGTCAAAACTGCACTCGGACAAGCTTTCAATCGACTCAAGCCTCCGAATGATCAACAAATCAATCAGTGCTATCAAAAATAGATAGTATGCATCATGAAATGTATTTTGATACCCATATTAACGCGAATAAGGCTTAAGAGCAAAATGGTCAAAAGTAGAGCCAAAATTCAAAGTTCCTGAATCTGGAAATTGACTTTAAATCATAATTCTATGCAAGAAAAGAAGTTCCTAGGTGAAAATTCCACCAAAAGCGAGTTCAAATCAAAGGAGAAATCATCAATTGAAGTCTCCAAATTGTAGACTTAAAATCCCCAATTTTTAATATTCAAAATCATGAAATTCAAAACTCCCAAGACCTTAACCGTTGAGTCCCTTTTGAGGATCTCAACTTATAAACCTATGAATATCATGCAATCTTCCCCCTTAACTACACCTGCTAGATTCAAGGAGCTACCCCAAATATAATTCATACAAGAAGATATGCAAGAACCCACAATTCAATTCAAGCTATTAAAGCAATTTCGGAGAAACCCTCTTGCTTTTGTGAGTAAATCATCAACTAAGCATGTAAGCAAGAGAAATAATCAAGAACCCTATATAAATCAACAACGAAGCTACAATTAAATCTACAAATTTAGCATTCAAGAATAAGGAAAGAGTGAGTGAAAGATAATACAAATGAAGCCCACACCCTTCAATAAACTCAAAAATTTGTAGAAAACTTGCTCTAAATCCTCACCCAAAACTAAAATATACAGTAAGGTGTGTTCTTCTTCTTCAAGGATGTATCTCTATTCTATTCTCTATCAATAAGTATATCTTCTAGAATGAAGGTTAGGAGTACGTGTATGTTGTTATTTTGGGACTGGAAGTGGTGAAATTCCAAAATTGTCCCGACGTTGGTCACTGCAATATTCCACGATTGCACATAGCATTCCGCAATCACGGAGGTTGTTCTTAAGCTTCTCCTTTGCACCAGGGACTAGCACATTTACGCTCTTCTGCATATTACAGCTCTGTGATCGCGGGCCTGGATGCGTCATTCGTGGAGTGTATCTGCTGCTACGTACAATTTTGTGCATTTCAGCTCTCTTTTGGCTTCAAATCAGCTCCAATATTCAATTCTCCTTAGCAAAGCCAAATCTAAACCATATGTACCTGCAATATACACCTTTCAAAGCATAATTAGCTTCAAGTTATGAGATTAACAACACAAAATCATAACAAAAGAGAGAGAAATGAGTGCAAGTCATGCACTCATCAATAATCAAAATGTAAATGAAACCGGACGCCACAAGTCCCACAATATGCTCATAAATCTCAAATGTATCATAAATATCATCAGTTTACCACATAACTCTCTCAAATGGTATCACAAGACTCATATTATCATAATAATATTTAAAATATCACAATTCACAAGATTTCATCTCAATTTATCAAAAGGATCATAAATTTACTCAAATTTTAGAATAATCGGTATCGCATTCCCATCAAAATCCTATCATATCAGCCCATTTACTCGAGAATCAATCTATATTTTATAGATATCACATAAACATATTCCATAACTCAAATCCTGTCCAAAAAAGATTAGTCGATCCAAAAAAGATTAGTCGAACCTACCTTGATGCCAAAACTGCACTCGGACAAGCTTTTAATCGACTCAAGCCTCCAAATGATCAGCAAATCAATCAATGCTATCAAAAATAGATAGTATGTATCATGAAATGGATTTTGATACCCATATTAACACGAATTAGGCTTAAGAGCAAAATGGTCAAAATTAGAGCCAAAATTCAAAGGTCTTGAATCTGGAAATTGACTTTAAATTATGATTCTATACAAGAAAAGAAGTTCGTAGGTGAATATTTCACTAAAAGCGAGTTCAAATCGAAGGAGAAATCATCAAAAAGTCTCCAAATCGTAGACTTAAAATCCCCAATTTTTAATATTCAAAATCATAAAATTCAAGGTAAAATCAAGATAAAAGTCATAAAAATTAATTTAAATAGTGATATAAACACTTACCCAAAAGATATTTATAAGAAGCATCATCAAAAATTGCCCCAAAAGCTTGAAATATTTAAAAATGGGAGGTGAACATAGCTCCTCTGTCTAATACTATAGATATTGGAACCCTGTGCAATCTAACAATACCTAAGATGTACTACCGACCCAACTGCTCTGCACTGTAGCTAGTCTTTACTAGTAAGAAATGAGCTGACTTGGTCAAACGATCTACAACCACCCAAACTGAATCTAACTTCTCCAAGGTCATGGGTAAACTTGTAACAAAATCCATAGTCACTTGCTCCTTTTTTCATTCGGGAATGGACATCCTCTTCATCAATCTACTGAGCCTTTGGTGCTCATACTTGACTTGTTGCAATTCATACACTTTTCCATAAACTCAGCGATGTCCCTTCTCATCCCGAACCACCAATACTACTACTTTTTATCATGGTACATAAAGGGCCTCCTCTAATATCAATCTCACCCAATCCCCTATCTTAGGTACACAAACTCTACCATTTATCCTCAAAGCACCCTCATAATCAATACTAACTTCCTTAGCTTCACCCGTCAACACTTTATCATAATCAAGCATTGTCCAGCATCCTAAGTTTGATAAGCACAAATCTAATTAAGCAATGAAGATCTAGCCTCACCAAAGGCCAAAATACTCTGAGGAGGAGAAATATCTAACTGAACCATCTGTCTACGAAGCGACTGCACCTCCACAGCTAAAGGCATTACCTCATCCCTTATGAATGCCAAACTCCCCATACCAAAGACTTTTTGGAATACATCTGCCACCACATTCACCTTGCCCTAGTGATATAGAATAGAAATGTCATAGTCTTTAACCTACTCCAACCACCTACACTTCCTCATGTTCAAGTATGTCTAGGAAAAGATATATTTAAGACTTCGGTGATCAGTGAAGATCTCACAATGAACCCTATTAAGATAATATCACCACAACTTCAACAGAAACACTAACACAACCAACTTTAAATCATGGGTAGGGTAGTTTCTATCATGCACCTTTAGTTGTTTAGAAGCATAATCTATCACTTTCCCTCGCTGCATCAATACACCACCAAAACCCAGTTCAAAAGCATCACAATATACTACAAATGGCACTCCCTCCTGGGAAAAGCATGAATAGGTGATGAAGTCAATAAATCCTTGAGCTTTTGAAAGCTCGATTCCCACTCCTTTGACAATTGAAATGCCAAATCCTTCTGAGTAAGTCTAGTTAACAGGGGCAATCGAGAAGAATCCCTGATCAAAACATTGAAAATACCCTAAAAAACCAATGAAACTCCAAATTTGAGTCACAAAAGGTTGCATAACCCACTCAAGAACAGCTGCCACCTTGGCTGAATCTACCATAAAACCATCTTTTGTCACTACATGCCTAAGAAATGCTACAGACTCAAGCCAGAACTCAAACATTAAGAACTTGGCATATAACTTCTCTTCTCTTAATCTCTGGAGTACAATCCTCAAGTGTTGAACATGGTCTAAGTCACGCTTGGAGTAAACCAAGATATCATCAATAAACACAATCACAAATTGTCCAAGTATGGCTTGAACCCTCGGTTCATCAACTCCCTAAAAGCAGTTAGGCATTAGTCAACCCAAATGGCATAACCACAAGCTTGTAATAACCATAATAGGTCTTGAAAGCTGTCTTCGGGATGTCCGACTCTCAAACTCTCAACTGATGATAATCGGACTTCAACTCAACCTTGGAGAATATTGAGGCACCCAACAACTGGTCAAAACGATCATCAATGCGAGGCAAAGGATACTTGTTCTTGATGGTCACTGTGTTCAGCTTACGATAATTAATACAGATACGCACAGTGCCACCCTTTTTCTTTACAAATAAAACAATGGCATCCCAGGGGATACACTCGGACGGATGAACCCTTTCTTCAACAAATCCTTTAATTTCTCCTTTGACTCCTTCAACTAACTTGAAGCCATCCGATAAAGGGCAATTTAAATGGGCTTAGTGCCCAGCTCCACATCAATAGCAAAGTTAATATCACAATCTGAGGGGACACCAGACAATAAGTTGGGAACATATCCATAAAATCTTTAGCACCCTTGGTGGTCTCAATTGATGGTGACTCTTGAGAACATGCCCAAACATGAGCCAAATATAACATGCATCCTTTATCCATGAACCAACAAGCATGCATATAAGAAATAACCCCCTCTGGGGTAGGAGTTAGATGTTGCAGTCCACACTAACTGAGGTACCTCTAACAAAATAAAGTCACAGTCTTGGCATAGAAGTTAAGAATAACATGATAAGGCGACAACAAGTCCATACATAATATCACATTAAAGTCAACCATATCAAGTAATATCGAACTAGTCACAACACAATCCCTATATACCCAATTCACTACTAATGACTCACCTACATGGGTGGAAACACAAATAGGCTCAGTAAGAGGCGCACAAAAATATCAAGATCCGAAGCAAAATAAGTTGATATATATAAATGAGTACAACTGGATAAAATAGAACTGAAATAGAATGGTCGCTCACTGAAACCATACCTGTGATAACCGTATCAGAAGCCTCTACCTTGTCACTATTTGGAACAACATAGCACACTCTACGCCCACCACTAACATGTGGGCCTCCACGGGCTCCAACTATTACTATGCCACGACCTCCTCTAGTACCACCCGTCAGGCCTTGAGAGATATCTCTGGCTACTAATGTTGGAGCTGGTCGGCTGGATGGGAACCTGAAGCCTAGGCGAGAGGTGCATAGTGAGGAAAATGATAAGCCAAGTTCCTAATCTCATCACAATGATAACAAGACCTGGTCTCCTGCCTCTGAGATGGTTGTCATTAAAAGCCGCCACGCCTTGATGCACTAAAAGAGCTACCTTGGTCAGTATGAGTAGGTTTATACCTGTCAACAATGTCAGATGCGCGGATGGTTGTATGTACTACCTTGCCCTGATGGCCCTGCCTATGAAACTCTCCATCTCATGGTGGGGTTCCACAAAATTAGCGGTGCTAATGAAACCTCTTTTTGCCACCTTGTCTACCCTGTCTAATATGCTCACTCATATAGATGTGGTCCACCACACTTTGGGAATTGCCACCTGCCAGGTCCAATGAAGCTGTAAAATGACTAATCAACACTAGGGGAGCTAGTGTATCAAGAATAACAAAGGCCGAAGAAGCTCTCTCAAGTTTGGCCTATATACGTAGAAGTAGTTGTAGGTGATAGAACAAGGTTTGTAGGTCTCTCTAAATCACTCTCTGGCTCTGGAGAAGCTGATCTAGGTTGTTGTATGGGCGACGCTGCCTCTCTAGCATGTCCTCGTCCCTTGGCCCTACCACAAGTCTTGCCTCGACCATGAACATGAGCCACATCAGTTGGCTCAGGCTCTCCCACAGACCATCGGGATCTAGGAATTGGTATCCGCACAGATGGAGTAGATTAAACACTTTTAAACTAGTTGGTATGGATAAATACACGAATAGAATCAAAACTAAGATTTTTTTATCAAGTGCCATGTAGCCTCCCGAAGATAGGTATGGACGTCTACATATCGATCCGTGAGACTTTACTAGACGCTCTACGCTTGACTCATGAGCCCAACAAACCTAGAGCTCTGATACAAAATTGGATCGTGACTAAAGGAAAGTAAAATCAAGAAAAAGCAACCACAAGACTTAATTTAAATCCAAAATCTGGAGTCATGATTACAAGAGCAACTAAATTAGTATGAATGAGTAAATACAACTGAGTCAAATGAAAATACAATGCTTTCTAAATAGGAAATACATAGTCTAGATACAAAAGTCAATAAAATGAACCCTCAAAGAAACAATGACGAATCAAAGTCTGAGCCTCCCTGTTGTATCCGGTAATGAAGAAGGTCTCTGATGAAATATAATCAACTACCTTGTTGGGGCCCTATGCTCGATCTGTAGGGAGGAAACAATGTAGGGGTGAGTACACCAAAAAATACCAGTAGGTTCAACCAACAGGGTAAGAGAAATCAAACAAATATGTAATAAAGAAGAATCTTATTACTTGCATTAAAAAGGTTAGTGCACAAAAACATATATATACCAATAGAATAAGATCACAATAAATATCAATGACGCGATACAATGTAATGTATGAAAGTAATGAATGGGGTGGAATCATGACCCTCTCGAGCTAGTGTATGCATCTACCGAGCTAAGGCTACCAGAGAGAACACATGGAGGTCTCGCCAGACCATATATTGAAATCTCTTAACCTTCAGCGTGATTCAAAGGTATCACAATATCTCAACCTTGCCACCTCAGCATGGTCATGGGGTGTAAAAAGTGGTATAATTCCTCATTCGCTACCTCGGTGTAACCAAGGGGTTTTATAAAAGGTGGTACAGTATCTCAGAAAGTACTACCTCAGCATAGGCATGTGGTTTACAAAAAAGTTTTACAGTATCTCAAACTTTCTACTTCAGCGTAGTCAAAGGGTGGTACAGATGCTATATGATATGAGTACATGTAAATGGCACAATTCAAATATATGCAATAGTATACAAATGATAATAGAAATGTACAATAGCCACAACATCAATAAGAATATGCCAGGTGCATCAACTAGTACGACAACGCCATCAATACATCTCATATCACCACTCTCTCATCAATAATAAGAATTTCAATGACACCGAACTCCGCAAGTTCTAAAATATTATCATAAATCTCAAATGTATCACAAATATCATCAATTTATCACATAACTCACTCAAATGGTATCACGGGTCTCATATTATCATGATAATATAAAAAATATCTCAATTCTCAAGATTTCATCTCAATTTATCAATATGATCACAATTTACTAAAATTTTGACATAACCGGTATCACATTCCTATCAAAATCCTATCATATCAACCCATTTACTCGAGAAATCAATCAAGATACTACAATTGTCACATGAACATACTCCATAACTCAAATCCGATCCCAATCAGGTTAGCCAACCTACCTCAATGCTGAAATCGCACTTGGACAAGGTTTCAATCAACATAAGCCTCTAAACGATCACTGAATCAATCAATCGCTATCAAAAATAGATATTACATATCAAGAGATGGATTTTGATACTCATATTGGCTCGAATTAGGCTTAGAGGCAATATGGTCAAACTTAGAGTAAAAATATGAAGTTCCTGAATCAGATTTAACTTGAAATTATGATTCTACGTGAGAAAAGGAGTTCGTAGGTGAAAATTTCAATAAAATCAAGTTAAAATCAAAAGAGAAATCATCAATTAAAATTTTCAAATCATAGACTTATATCCTCAATTTTAAATATCCAAAATCATGAAATTCAAGGGAAAATCAAGATAAAAGTCATAGAAATTAATGAAAATGGTGATAGAAACACTTACCCAAAAGATTTTCACAAAACGTTTCATCCAAAATCACCCAAAAGCTTGAAATATTTGAATATGGAGTAAATATGGTGTTTCTCAGAATTAATAATATATAGACAAAAACTATACTCTACGAACGCAGAGGGAAGCAGACTATATAATTCCGCGAATGCAGAGGTTTAATCCGCAAATACGAAGAAGGGATGAGTTAAACCTCCGTGAACGTGGATACTTTCCTGCGAATATGGAGAAGGAATTAGCTTGCACCATATACAAAAAACCTACTAAAATCAAAACTCGAAATAGACCCTTGAGATTCATTTGGAATCCCAATTTTACAAACAAGACATGTATCCATATCAAAAATGGCAATTTAAATTCAACAGAATAATCAGAATTCGATTCCAAGGTCTCCTTGACACAATTACCAATGCAACTTAAATGAACTAGTTCAAAACTCAAAATACTAAAACTGCACTCAAAAACTCCAAAAATTATAACGAAACCATTTCTAGGTAAGATTCACCATCTAGAACTTTTGGAACTGTCAGAAGTTCGATCCGAGCTTTCGAATGTTGACCAAAGCCAAACTTTTGCTATAGAAACAACTAAAAATGCAACTTTGGGTCCAAAATCTTTATTTCACTCTTTCGCATTTAGTTCTATAATTTCTCTTAGACCAAATTTAACATTCCGTAGCTAATGAAATTAACAAATTTCCGATCCGACATCTTAAACTTAGAATGGTACAAAAACTCACTTTTTCAACAACTTAAGCTTCCAAAAAATGCCAAAACTCATATTTTTCAATTTTAAAGTACAGGATCTCATTTCCAACAATATAGATAGTCAAAATAGATTCAAAGTAGCTTACATAAGGGCGAAACGGTAATTTTCATAGATAAACTCAAAAATAACCAGGTCATTACTTATATCTTTCCAACAAACGTCCAAATGCTCTAAGTTACTTCATGAAAGTTTTTCCTTACATTCTAAGTTTTGCAACTTATATATACACATAACTAATACACACCTATAAACATTCCATAATTGAGCATAAATTGGCTAATTTGCCATTTAGCCTTAAAGTGATGAAATATCATTAAAACATCAAAAAAACGATCATAAAAGAGCCCCAAGATTATTACCTGAACAAATCAGTTGTAAACCTATAATAACCAGCAAGAACACCAATGTTTTACCTTTCATAAAAGCTCCAAACACTGCTAATAAGAGGAAACAATAATTGCAAAGCATAAGACACATTTCTATGCATGGGGTAAATTTTAACGGTAAAAACATGAAAAACGTATCTAAATCATTCAAGGACCTTATGGTGGTACTCTCTTCAGTTCCTTCACTATTTGAATAAAAATGAAATGTCTGGGCTTTAAAGTGTCAAATTTTTCAACTTATAAGAGGTCTTGACCCAACCCAATCTGCAACCTGTTTCTTGCTCGGGTAGTCCGCGATAAAATTGTCATAATGTTTTCTTCTAAAATTGGATTGATGCATATTTTTGTTCATTGAAAATTAGTCTTATAGACCTTAAATTATGTAGGACATGGCTGTTCTAATTCCTTCTATTTGGGGGATATGGTGATTCGCCCAAATTTACACTCCAAATGGAAGAGTAAAGCGGTCGTTGGTCAAATATAGAACTCAACTAGAGTTGAGGTCGATCCCTCAGGGAACACGTAAGAATGAATCTATTAGTACCGGCTTTCAGATGTAAATACTACTCCCGAGATAAACTTGCATAAAGTAAATAGGGGATTGCGTTGTTCAATTTAAATTCCTATGTAATGTAACCAATAGGGAAGTTGATACTGGTTTTAAAACAATTAGAGAGAAGCTCTGGTTGTGTTCCCCATGACATCTAATACGATAACTAAACTGGCTTGGTAAACGCGTTCTTGATTGTGCATACAAGATCCAACAAATTAGCTAATACCTAGTTCACCTTTCGGTCCTTCCTAGATATATTTCACTCCTCTCCTTTCGGTCTCATAGTGTATGTAGTTTTGAACTTTGTTTTTGATCTCAGAGTACCCTCACCTTTCGGTCTCAGACACTTAGACTAGGTTAAAAACCCCGAATCTCTGTTATAGGACCCTTTTCCTAATCACTACATTCTCTCGGGCATGTAACAAATACAGGCTTGCCCTAATGCGTTGACTCATCAAGGAGAAATTAAAGTGAAAAATTCTACAATACATGCACCAATCAATCGCTCGAATTTACCTCAGTTTGTGTTATCTTTATTGTAGTGTCATGGTTCCCACAACCCTAGTTGTGGGTTCAGCCTAGCATGTTCACTATAATTCGCCCACAACATTATAATGAAAGCATAGTGATTGACTTACAATTGAAAGAACAAAGAATCTATGTTACAATCTTCAAGCAATGATCACAATCCACGAATTAAACGTAAAATAAAGTTAAAATAGTGTTTTCTCTCTTGTTCTCTGACTTCAACCATCAACAACGTGTCTTATGAAATAAAATAAAATACTATTTACATAAGGAAAAACTAATCCAATAAAAAATAGGAAATATAAAATTTGGCATGGACACGGTTCATTACACGAGCCATGTGAGAGCAGACGGACCGTCACACGGTCCATCTGTCATTGCCTTCTGCTTCCTCACGGGCCTTGGCACGGTCCGTGTTGTGTCTCACGGTCCGTTTACCGGTCCGTGAGTCTTCACTTGCACACTTTCTCTTATTTTCGACGATGCCCCTTTTAGTTCATGTCAACTTCACGGCGCATGACACGGTCTGTGGAAGCTTTGACGGTCTGTTTATTGGTCCGTGCAGTTTCACTTGCGTGATTTCTAATATTTTCGACGATGAATCCTCTATTTGACGTCAACTTCACGGTAGCTGGCACGGTCCGTGCAAGCTTGGACGGTCCGTTTCTCGGTCCATGCGACTTGCCTTGGCCCGTTCCAGTTCCTTGCCCAAGTGTCAGGTCACGGTCGATCACACGGTCCGTGTGCTGCGACACGGTCCATGAAGACCTCCGTGGTCCTTCACTTTGCTCCATTTTCCAATTCCTCCATATTGGGCCATCACGCACCATCCCACAGTCCGTGTGATGTTTCACGGTCCGTGAGATGGTCCGTATATTATCATTTCTCCGCAATTTATATACTTTTTCTCACAATTCCGACCTCAGTCCATCCCTTTGTCATTTACCTGCAAAGAACCAAAACACACATATTAAACTAACAAAGGCGCTTAAGAACTCACAAGGATTCTATGTATTAAGCGTCGTAAAAGTCGTATGTTCATGACTCATCAACACCCTCAACTTAGAATCATTGCTTGTCTTCAAGCGATGACCAAAGACAACACATAACGACACGCAGAGATAAGTGTTTAACAAGAAGTAATTAGTGACCCCTCGATCATCAAACTCATGCTCAAAAAGTAAACTTGCAATGTGTTCACACCCAAGCAGACTCTCATAAGATCAAATTAAGCACTACACCATATCCCGTTGGCCCGAAATAAGTCCAAGAATAAGAATGAACCAGTTAGTATAGCAACCAAATAGTGCAATGATAGTGCTCTTCACTATAAAGAAGTTTTACACACAGTGTATAAATGCAGTACAGAGACTGGAATGTAGACACTCACACTAAATAAAAAAGATTTTCAACTGACACACAAGTATAAACCATATGCTTGCCTTTATTTTCACCACCTTGACTCTCGAATGACCTTTTTAAGATTACTTTAGGACTTTTGCGGCTTGGAATGTAGGCTCGGGCTTGGGTGAGGTGCATTTAGGATCAAAGTGACTAACTTTCCGTTCCAAGACACTACTTTGACTCAGCCTCTACTTTCGGCCCCCAAACACTTATTTCCCCTATTTTACCAACTTTTTTTGCGATTGGGAATGATTCTCATTTTCATTCATTCATCATTTTTTTCTGGTCTCACACGGCCCGTGTAATGAACTGTGTCCATACCGAAGTTTATTTTTCCTATTTTTTATTGGATTAGTTTTTCTTTGTATAAATAGTATTTTATTTTATTTCATCAGACACGTTGTTGATGGCTGAAGTAAGAGAATAAGAGAGAAAACACTATTTTGACTTTATTTTACGTTTGATTTGTGGATTGTGATATCACTTGAAGATTGTAACACGGATTCTTTGTTCTTTCAATTGTAAGTCAATCACTATGCTTTCATTATATTGTTGTGGGCGAATTATAGTGAACATGCTAGTCTAAACCCACAACTAGGGTTGTGGGAACCATGACACTCCAATAAAGATAACACAAACTGAGGTAGATTTGAGCGATTGATTAGTGCATGTATTTGTAGAACTCTTCACTTCAACTTCTCCTTGATGAGTAGACACATTAGGGCAAGCTTGTATTCGTTACATGCCTGAGAGGGATGTAGTGATTAGGAAAAGGGTTCTATAACAGAGATTCGGGGGTTTTAACCTTGTCTAAGTGCCTCAGACCGAACGGTGAGGGTACTCTGAGATCGGAAACAAAGGTCGAAACTACATACACTCTGGGACCGAAAGGAGAGGAGTGAAATATATCTAGGAAGGACCGAAAGGTGAACTACATATTAGCTAATTTGTTGGATCTTGTATGCACAATCAAGAACAAGTTTACCAAGCCAGTTTAGTTATCGTATTAGATGTCATGGGGAACACAACCCTAGCTTCTCTCTAATTGTTTGAAAACCAGTATCAACATCCCTAGTAGTTACGTTACATAGGAATTTAAATTGAACAATGCAATCCCCTATTTACTTTATGCAAGTTTATCTTGGGAGTAGTATTTACATCTGAAAGCCAGTACTAATAGATTCATTCTTACAGCGGGTCGTAGTCTGGCCCGCACCACCGACCACCAGAACTTTGCGACGAACTTGAGTGAGGCCTTGGTAATGGGAATTTTTGGGTTGGACACCCAAGATGCCTCAGCTCCTTGGAGCTCGATCTGCTCTGCAACCCACTTTAACTCTGTGGCCCGTGAAGAGGTGTCAGACATTCAGACATCATCAGTGATGTTCCCATATTTGGTAATGGATAACCCATCCGGTGGAGCACGGTAGTCTGGGCCAAGTAAGAACCTGTTGATGGTGTCTGCCGAAATATCCACTTCAGTTTCCCGAATGGTGACATAGTCCCTGGGGGACAACTTAGATGCCAACCGCTTCTTTACTCTCTTGGACAGGTTACCTTCGATTGAAGCAAGCAAGCTGGTAGCGTAACTGGAGTAGAATTCTGCAATCATATCTGGCCCATAGTAGCCGGAAGGGCTGGCCATCCACTCGAACTGGTACGCCTCAAATGCGTTGCGTATTTCTGGAATTGCATCTAGTTTGTCGACGAGGACTCACATTTCAAGAATGATTGTTCTCCCCTGATACCCCCCTGGAGCCTTTAGTAATACCGTTCACATAGATTTCCTTCGCCCAGGGGACTGTCCATCGCCTGCGCAAGAAAATAATGAGCCACTTGGCAGTTTTCGGGTCAGACGTCCGAGCAACCGCCTGATGTATAGCCTCATTGTCGCTGTCTCGGAGGATCAGGATGTCGTCCTCATCCTCTGCATTATGCTCAGCGGTGTCCGGAGTGCCGACCTCTTCCTCCCATTCCGGGGCTGCATCATCCCCCTCCACTCCCACTTGGGGAACTCCCTCCTCAAACTGGAGAGCTATGTGGTGGCTCACTGCACAAGCACGTGTAGTACGAGGAGAGTGGGGCGAGACAGTGCCAATGAACCATACATCGGACCCTCCCGAGGAGTCATCACCTGAGTCACTCCCCTGGTGCTGGCTTGAGGACTCAGTGATGGAGTCCTGGAGACGTGACTCATGTTCGTCCCTAGGCTGGCGTGATTGTAGACGGGAACCCATTTGTACCTACGAATTCCACACAGAATAAAACAGTTAGTTATGTTGGAATATGCAGGACGACACACAAATGGGTACTCAGACTTCCCCTGTGTTGTCAGAGTAGAGTGGTGTCGCCTAGTCTATCATAGGGAGTTTTGCACTAAGATGCTTATAGGAATTAACGAGGATCAATCAGTGGAGCACATTAGGTGTGGAGTGGGCTGAAACAGAGGGCCTCACACGGGCCATGTACTATTACACGGTCCTTGATATGGCTCGTGTGAGTGACTCTAGGCTTAGTCGTGTTCAAAGGTCCTGGCATGGACGGCCACACGGCCCGTGTAAAGTCACACGGTCCATGTGTACGGTCCGTGAGAGGTGCCTTTTCATGGAGACAAGAAGTGGTTCCAGACGGACCACTACACGACCCTTATCTTAACACACGGTTGGTGTATTGACCCATGAAACGGCTAGTCGTCCCCAGTCAACCCCAAATTATAGAACCTACATTTTATTCATGAGATTTTGCATCTAGAGCCCAAGGTCAGCCACTATTTTTTGCTGTCCACACTCAATACATCATTAATCCAACTCTAGAAACCCTAAAATCACCCAACTACTATGTGCAAGAGTCAAGGTGCAACAATGGTGGTTTAAGATAATCCTAACACCGAAACTTCAAGAATTTGGTACACAATAGTGTCACATAATCCACAATAGATCAAATGCAAGCATAAAATCACACATTAGACTAAAGACTAGAGAAAGTATAAACTAAAAGACAAAGAACAAACTAAGAAAAAAAACTTACTTGATAAAGGAGACTTGAAGTTTGAACTAGAAAAATGCCCAAGGGAAGTGTTACGAACCGTGAGAGTATTGCACAAACCATACAAGAAGAGATGGAAATCTTAAGGGGTGAGAAAAGGGAGTGGAGACCGTGTAAGGAGAGTTAGAGAGAGAGGGTGAGTGTAAAAGTGAAAGTGGGAAAAAGGGTATAAATACCCTACCACACGCGTTCCAAGACGGTTTGGGAAACAGGCCGTGTCAAGTGACACGATCCGTGCAGTGTGTCGTATGACCATCCTTGGCCATTACCGAGGGCCACGCACAAAATGGACCATTACACGGTCCGTCTGAGCTTACACAGGTCGTGTGGATCGTTGTGTGACTCCCCTTAGGCATTAATCTTTCGCGGCTTGTAGACGGTGGGTTAAACGGTCCGTTTCGCGTGACACAGCCCATATACCATACTGTGTGTTCAGCCTTTGAGTCTGGGACACACTTACCTGGTGCACATGCCAAACGGACCGGTAAATGATCCGTTTAACTGTACACGGGCCGTTTACACGTCTGTGTGACTCCCCTTTGCGAATTTGGCAGTTGTTGTCACTCCCTTCGCCCGCACGCCTGATTACGCCTCTCTCCGCCATGTTCATCCTTCCCTGGGACAAAACATAAACCAATGTAATGCATAAAACAAACATATATGTAATTTAATTTAATTAAAAAAAAATTGATGGATTGCCTCCCATTAAGCGGTTGGTTTAACGTCACGGCTCGACGTGGTTATTTGGAGTACTCAGAATTCGTCAAGATGTAGAACCTCAATCACAAAGGTTTTATCTGCAGCGCCCAAATACTTTTTTATGCGCTGCCCATTGACTTTGAAACGGTGCCCTTCGTCCGTTTCCACCTCAACCGCGCCATGTGTAAATACTTGTGCAATCTTGTATGGGCTAGACCACCTCGATTTCAGCTTTCGTGGAAACAGCCTCAACCTGGAGTTGTACAGCAGAACTCTATCACCAACCTCAAAACTCCTTAGTGCTATAAGTTTGTCATGATAGGACTTCATTTTGTCCTTGTACAGGGCCGCACTCTCATAGGCCCGGAGGTGAAACTCATCCAGTTCATTTAGTTGATCTAGCCTCGTGTTGGCTGCCTCATTCCACTTACTGTTCAGGGCCTTAAGAGCCCAGAGCGCCTTGTGCTCCAATTCAACTGGCAGATGACAGGCCTTAACAAACACCAACTGATATGGAAACATGCCAATGGGCATCTTGTATGATGTTCGATAGGCCCATAGTGCATTGTCGAGCTTCCGAGCCCAATCCATTCTTGTGGCATTGACAGACTTGGTTAGGATCTCCTTGATTTCCCTATTGGACACTTCAACCTGCCCACTTGTCTGCAGATGATAAGGCGTGGCGACCTTACGTTGTCGCATCCCGTACTTAGCAAGTACAGCCCGAAAGGATTTGTTGTAGAAGTGGGAGCCCCCATCACTAATGATAGTTCTGGGTGTCCCAAACCTGGCAAAAATGTTCCGCCTCAGGAACTGTATCACGCTTTTGCTCTCATTGTTTGGCAAAGCGGTTGCCTCCACACATTTGGAGACGTAGTCCACTGCCACCAAGATATACTTCATCCCAAAGGAGCTCACGAACGGACCTATAAAATCAATACCCCATACGTCAAATAATTCAATTTCAAGGACAGGGGTACACCACCCCAGTATTCAGCACTTGATGATCTCCTTTTTCACCACCTCTTGCATGGGTGTGGATTCAGCCTTCTCTGATGTTCGATGCTGGGCACACAGTCGTCCTCCAACTTGATTTTGTGAGTGCAGATGCCTGGACGGATGCCAATTATGTCCGCAATAGTCCAACCAATAGCTCTCTTGAACTTTTGGAGGACCCCAACAGTGCCTTTACCTGGTTTTCTTGAAGATCTGCAGCCACAATTACAGGAAGAGTGGTATTGTTATCCAAAAATGCATACTTGAGGTGCTGAGGCAACTCCTTGAGCTCCAAAGCAGGTGGCTTCTCGATAGATGGTTTTGCTGGGGGTGTTGGTCTGTTTTTCAAGTCCAAGTCCAGCTTCCGAGGGACAAATAGCCTGGTTCCCATGCCCTGTAATGTATATATGATGTCTTTGTACCCATCAACACCATCTCTTGGGAAGTTTATAAGCAGCCAGTGTGTCTATGGTCATCCTTTCCTCCAATGGAACCTCAGAGAAACCATCGTCATCAACATCCATGACAGACATCACAGCCAACTCCTTAGGCCTCTTAATGGTAGCACACACACTGAATCTCACCTCCTCAGTATTTAATCGGAAAGTGCGTTCTCCACGCTCTACGTCCACTAGTGCCCTGCCAGTTGCCAGAAATGGCCTTCCGAGAATGATTGGCACCTCAAACTCTACTTTACAGTCAAGGATCACAAAATCGGCAGGGAAAATGAACCTGCCAACCCGAACTAAAACATCATACAGAATCCCCACGGGCCTTTTCACTGATCTATCTGCCATCAGTAGCCTTATGGTAGTGGGTGTGGGGGCTCCCAAGCCCAACTGCTGATACACCGCCAGTGGCATCAAATTGATGCTAGCACCTAGGTTACAAAGGGCCCGTGTAAAGTCATAGGCTACAATAGTGCATGGGATGGTGAAGGCTCCTGGATCTCCCTTCTTTTCGACCAAGGATCTTGTAGCGATGGCACTACAGTGGTGTAGATTATCAGCTGGCTCAATCGTGGCTGTCATCTTCTTAGTGACTAAGTCTTTCATGAACTTAGGGTAGCCAGGCATCTGCTCAAGTGCTTCCACCAAGGGTATGTTCACGGACAGTTCCTTCAATATGTACAGAAACTTTTGAAACTTTCCATCCTCCGCCTTCTTTTTCAACCTTTGGGGGAATGGCAGTAGTGGCTTCGGGATGGCTGGCAGGCTAGGAGCAGTGTTGGGAATCCACCGCTGTTGCTTGTTTGGTAGCTTCTGGCTCTGCCGGTGCTGCATCAATCTTTTTGTCTGCACCATCCACCGGCACCCCCATGGGGCTAGGCATCTTGCCAGCTGCTTTATCCTGACCTCCATCATTTGTAGGGGTGGGTCTGTAAAACCAAAAATCGAAAACCGAACTGAAACCGATCGAAAAATACCAAAAAAAAACTGGACCGTAAAAAATCGAAACCGAACCGAACCAATTTTATGCGGTTTTGGTTTCGGTTTTGGTCTTCTAAAACCGAACCGAACCGTCAAAAATCGATTTTGCTATACTACGTCGTTTATACTTTATAGGTTATATGGCTAAGAAGGAAAGTCTTTCTTGTTGCACGAAAGAGACATAGAATTGAAGCTTCCAAGGAGAAGTCTTTTGGCTACTGTCACCTGCAACTAATTGATACTTCAAGGAGTATTTGATAATCGTTTGATAATTTCTTTTGGCTACACACAATTGACTTGAACCTTCCAAGGAGTATTTGATATTTGTTTTTCTAGAACATATGTTTGCAATTATCTTGGTGATAATTGTAGTTCTTATATTGTGATAATTGTACTAGTCCAAACTTTACTCTTTACCAATAGTTTAGCATATCTATACAATGATATGTGTTTACCCAACATATTATTTTACTTTAAAAAATTATTTTTAAAAACTGAAAAACCAAAAAAAATCGAAGATTGAACCGAAAAAAACCGAACCGAAAAAACCAATGGTTTACTTTTTTTTTTTTGGCAAAATCGAACCAAATCGAACCGCCAAATTACCTTCCATTCTGTCTTTGGTTTTAGGCAAAAACCGAACCCATCCCTAATCATTGGCAACAACAGGGTTAGAAAGTACCTTACGACTTCTCATGGTGATCGCCATGCAGTAGCCATCATTCTTCGGGTTCTGCACGGTATCGCTAGGAAGTGACCCATCCTTCCTTTGATTCAGTGAAACCAAATGTTGCCCCAGTTGCTGCTCTAGTTTCTTGATCGAGGTAGAGTGCGAGTCTACCAACTGCCTCATATTAGACATTTCACCTTTCACGTCTCACACCCCTGCCTCTGTGGCCTCCACCTTGATATGAACCTTTGCCATCATATCCTCTAGCCTGGAGTTTCTGCCACCTTCATTCTGGTGTTCTCGGTTTCTATAGCCGTCTCTGTTCTACCAGTTCCCTTGGTAATTATCACGGCCGTAGCTCCGACCTTGGTTAACGGAGTTAAAACCCCGGTAACCCCCCTAACTACCCAAAAACTGAGCTTTCTCATCGTAGTCGCTGCCTTGGTCATCATACCCAGGGAGTGTGTCCATCACTTTTACCTTCTCAGTTCCGCCACCAAGGAACCTTTTAGACAGCAAATCTATTTGTGTCTGTATATGAGCCATATCGTTGTCCCTCTCTTCCTCCTTTTTGCGTTGCTCCGCACTCATCTCAAAGACCATTCCAAACTGCATCTCTGATGTACCATGCCCTGTTATTCTTTGCCACCTGATCCAAGATGACCACTATGTCCTGGAAAGTCCTAGACATATGCGACCCTCCACAAGCTGCATCTATGATTGGCTTGGTAACAAAGTTGTAGGATCTGTAAAAGACTGCCTTCAAATGTTCGTCAGTGAGATGGTGGTTTGGGCACTGCTTGAGCTTTTGTCGGAATCTGAGACAACGGAAACAATCGCCTCCCCAGACAGAGACAACGGAAATAATCTCAACTGCGGTGCTTGCTGACTAACTCCTGGGATCTCGGACGACTGGCAGGTCGCCAAGAAATTCATCAGATGCTGGTTTGCGTCCTCAGTAGCAGCACTACTGAACAATCCCTTCAACTGTAGCATTTGCAGCATCGTGCTAGTGATAGTGAACTTGACACCAGCAGGCAGAGGTGGAAGCAATATTGCCCCAGTGGTCCCAACACCCTCATCATCATCGTTTACTGCTGGTGGGTACTGAGGTCCTTGAGGTCCCAACGGGGGTTGGTGTTATTGTGGTGGTACAAGTGGCACCTATCGAAGTGGAGCCGCTGGTGGTACCACATTACCAGCGAGATCATCCTCGCCCAACCTATCATGTCCTCTGTTAGAAGGATTCACTGCTAACTCCCTCTGCCTTGCTGCTTCGCGGTCCTAGGCGTTCATTCTGCGAATCGATTTAGTGAGTTCGGGATCATAGGGAATAAGTGATTCACCCTTAATTCGGGTACTTGGCATGCAATGCTGGTTCCCTACAAAGACAAAAACAAGAGATAAAAGTAAAATTAGGGACTAGACTTACAAACTGAAAGTAGCAACCAATAGACTAGTTCTTCGCCGCGTTCCCTGGCAACGACGCCAAAATTTGATACGCCCAAATTTACACTCCAAACGGAAAAGTAAAGCGGTCATTGGTCAAATATAGAACTCAACCAGAGTTTAGGTCGATCCCACAGGGAACACGTAAGAATGAATCTATTAGTACCGGCTTTCAGATGTAAATACCACTCCCGAGATAAACTTGCATAAAGTAAATAGGGGATTGCGTTGTTCAATTTATATTCCTATGTAACGTAACTAATAGGGATGTTGATACTAGTTTTCAAATAATTAGAGAGAAGCTAAGGTTGTGTTCCCCATGACATCTAATACGATAACTAAAGTGGCTTGGTAAACCCGTTCTTGATTGTGCATACAAGATCCAAAAAATTAGCTAATACCTAGTTCACCGTTCGGTCTTTCCTAGATATATTTCACTCCTCTCCTTTCGGTCTCAGAGTGTATGTATTTTCGACCTTTGTTTCCGATCTCATAGTACCCTCACCTTTCGGTCTCAGGCACTTAGACTAGGTTAAAAACCCCGAATCTTTGTTATAAACCCCTTTTCCTAATCACTATATCCCTCTTGAGCATGTAACGAATACAAGCTTGCCCTAATGGGTTGACTCATCAAGGAGAAATTAAAGTGAAGAGTTCTACAATACATGCACCAATCAATCGCTCGAATCTACCTCAGTTTGTGTTATCTTTATTGTAGTATCATGGTTCCCACAACCCTAGTGGTGGGTTTAGCCTAGCACATTCACTATAATTCGCCCACAACTATATAATCAAAGCATAGTGATTGACTTACAATTGAAAGAACAAAGAATCTGTGTTACAATCTTCAAGCAATGATCACAATCCACGAATCAAACGTAAAATAAAGTCAAAATAGTGTTTTCTCTCTTGTTCTCTGACTTCAGCCGTCAACAACGTGTCTGACGAAATAAAATAAAATACTATTTATACAAGGAAAACTAATCCAATAAAAAATAGGAAAAATAAACTTCGGCATGGACACGGTTCATTACATGGCCGTGTGAGACCAGACGGACCGTCACACAGTCCCTCTGCCATTGCCTTCTGCTTCCTCACAGGCCTTGGCACGGTTTGTGTTATGTCTCACGGTCCGTTTACCGGTCCGTAAGTCTTTACTTGCACACTTTCTCTTATTTTCAACGATGCCTCTTTTAGTTCACGTCAACTTCACGGCGCATGATACGGCTCGTGGCAGCTTTGACGGTCCGTTATCGGTCAGTGCAGCTTCACTTGCGCGATTTCTAATATTTTCGACGGTGAACCCTCTATTTGACATCAACTTCACGGTACCTGGCACGGTTTGTGGCAGCTTGGATGGTCCGTTTCTCGGTCTGTGCGACTTGCCTTGGCCCGTTCCAGTTCCTTGCCCAAGTGTCGGGTCACGGTCGGTCACACAGTCCGTGTGTTGCGACACGGCCCTTCACTTTGCTCCATTTTCCAATTCCTTCATGTTGGGCCATCACGCACCATCCCACGGTCCGTGTGATGTTACACGGCCCGTGAGATGGTCCGTATATTATCATTTCTCCGCAATTTATATCTTTTTTCTCACAATTCCTACATCAGTCCATACCTTCGTCATTTTCCTGCAAAGTACCAAAACACACACATTAAACTAACAAAGGCGCTTAAGAACTCACAAGGATTCTATGTATTAAGTGTCGTAGAAGTCGTATGTTCATGACTCATCATATGGTCTAATACATTTAACCCAAAGTTACAAAAGATTTCTTAGAGAAGCTTATAATAACTTTGGCCAACCTTTGTCTCGTAAGTTTCTTGACTCCAAAGCTTAAAATATGACCATTTTGATATTAAAATACCCCTCAAAATTTTATTATTAGAAAATTATACACTCTTAGTCCTATCAAAAAAGTGAAACTTAATTTAAACACTTCAAAAAAGATGAGGTGTCACTCGGGCCAATTCCTTTAATTCCGAATATGTGTTTAAGGGATTCCTTTGACCAATAACTTTAATTCCTTGATATTACCACTCATTTATAGTTTTGTTATCCTACTATACAAAATAATATATGCCTTATATAACATACCACATTATGTATATTATGGAAGGCAAAAAATATGGGGTGTCATAGTCTCCCGTACCCCCCCCCCCCCCGGCTCCCCTAAGAACATTCATCCACAAATGGGTCAAGACAATCCCTTGGTTTCCTTCCTATCTACATAAATGTTATTTTTGAGGATATATTTGTTACCTTGAAAACCATGAATAAAGTTTTGAAAAATCCAACTATTAAGCTAGGTATAGCTATCCCGCAGTAAGATATACAAATTACATTTCCCAATCATTTAAAATTTGACTACATTATTGTTAAAAGATAACTGCCAATTTTGAGTTGTGACTCACCTTAAGTGGTAAATAGAAGGGGGTGCTTCATCATCATTTCCTCTTCGGCTTCCCAAGTTACTTCCTTAGTATTATTGTTCCAGCACAACACTTTCACATGGGCCACTTTTTTATATCGAAGCTTACTTACTTGTCAATCTAAAATACCCATTGGTACCTCATCATAAAACAAGTCTTCCATGATGTGGATATCCTCAATGCGAGTAATACGTGAAGGATCTCCAATGCACTTCCACAACATAGATACGTGAAACACCATATGGACTACTCCCAATTTCAAAAGCAAATCAAGTTTGCATGCCACCTTGCAAATTTTTAAGATAATCTTATAGGTTCCAACACACCTAGGACAGTGCTCCCCGTTCTTGTCAAATCACATGATTGATGTCGCCCAAGCTACACCTCCTTTTTGAAGGCTAAAATGGTCATTGTCAAGATATATAACCTAACCAAGTTTAGGGTTGATCTTGTAGGGAATAGGGTAGACTTAGAGAAATTTCAAGTAGTTCGAGATGATTAACCTACTTATCTCCCCAAAGGAGGGGTGTTTGTAAAACTATAGAAAGAAATCCTAGACCAAGATAAGTGTGAAATAAATATGAAGAAGAACTACGGTAGTGTGTTCCCCATGATTCCCTAAGTCGGTATTACCATATAATCAAATTCTTTTCTAGTGTGCAACATGCAGAATGGTAAGTTAAGTTTGCCAAACACTTTGATTCATGTGAGAGATAAATTTCAATACGTGATTTGATCCATCCCTGTAGTGTGACATTACTAACCCTTACCTATTGTTCCGGTGCAATATCCCCTTAATCCAGTTTTGTTGATTAGACGAGAAACATCAGTCGAATCCTATTAATTAATCTCTTTTCCTATTCATTACTACCTTGATCCATCTAGTAATACTAGGAGAGTTCTAATATTGGCCACTGATGAGCTGCCAAAATATAGCACTTTTGATGCTTAAAACGTGAAACTCTATGTGTTCTCAATGTGATGTTAGGCTGTTTTATGTGTTTTTATGTTTATATTTGCATGATTACAAGTTGGCCTTGATTTTGGGAAAAAGTGCAGAAGTTGCTGACTTTCGTTGTTTACGAAACCTTTTAGTGCCGTAGGGTGATTTCGTGAACAATTTCAATGAGGGGTTGTTTCTAAAGTTTATTCTAGGAACATGCAGACCAGCGGTAGAAGGTTTTATGAGTCATAGAGGGGTGTTGTAGGGTTGAAGTCTAAATTTCTAGTAGTAGAGTATGGGACCCCAATTATGGGTGATGGAATGCAACACAGCTCGTAAACACTTTTCGTATGGTGTGCCGACCAATTATCCAATTTTATTTAGGACTTGTATTATACTTATTATATATAGGTTTTTTAAGTTATTTTTTGTGAGAGAAAATAGTTTTTGCTAAGTTTTCATCTAGTACTCAGAGAACTCAGTTGAAAAAGAGAGAAAATTGTGAGATCAATTTGGGAGAGTCTTTGAGAACACTTGTGTTTAAAATTTTATCTTTAAGCTTGTGATTCTTATTGAATTTGGATTTGTTGTTCTTAATTTTATTGTGTAATTGTTCTATTATGTTTTCTCAATCCATAATTTTTGCATCTACATAAAGATGAGTAGCTAAATCCACCAACTAGGGTTGTGGGAACCATGAAGAACTAACAAAGTAAAATTGGATAATTCATAATTCTTGAAAGGTGTATATGCATGTATTATTTAACTCTCTTCATTTTGCATGTTTTCTGATGGTGGCCAACATTAGAACCCGCCAAGTGTTACTGATTGGACTAAGGTAGTAATGAATAGGAAAAGAAATTAATTAACAGGATTTGATTGATGTGTTCTTGTCTAATCAACCAAACTTGGCCAAGGGGAGGTTGTACTGGGACTAATAGGAAGGGTTAGTAATGCACACTATGGAGATGGGTCAAGTTGCATAGTGAGTTAACTCTCACCTTTGACCAAAGGGCTTCGTGAACATAACTTACCATCATGCATGCAATACACTAGAAAAGAATTAGGTTATCTGGTGATACTGAGTTGGGGAATCATGGCAAACAGAATACCTTAGTTTTTCTCCATACTGACTTCTCTCTTATGTTAGTTTGTTTGTCGTTTTTATTAACTATTGCATGAACCCTCCCCCCTTTCAGGGAAGTAAGTCGGTTAACTATTCGAATTGTGATCATTGAATTCTCTTGAGTCTATGTATTCCCTGTGGGTTTGACCCTAACCTTTTTTAGGTTCTATTTCTCGAAAGCGGTCGTTTTATCCTCTTAAAAAGAGGTATAACTTGCACGACATCAATATTTTGGCGTCGTTGCCGGGGAATACGACTAGACTTAGTGAATTCATAAGTAATTTGGGAGTTAATCCTTAGTTCCCCTATTTTACTTTTGTTTGTTGTTTTTGTTCTCTTTCAAGGTTTAAGTGTATTGTATGCCCAACACCCGAAGGCAAGGCAATCCCTTAACTTTGTTTGACCTGGGATCCAAAGAACGTTGAGGAGAATAGCCCAAGAAAATGCCAATAATGCAGCCAATGTAGCTCTGAACAAGAACAACAATGATGATGCAGAAAATGAGAACCCACCTCCTCTAGAGGATATTGCTTCACAACCTCAGGATTTCAATGCCAATGTTTACCAGTGGAATCAATATAGGCTGAATCCCATAGCTATGGAGGTGACTGGAGCTATTATGTTGCCACTACTACCGTAAGACACAAAGTTCACAGTCTCAAGTGGGTACTTCAGATGTTGCAAAACCGTGGGCCATTTGCGGACTTACCATCACAGGATCCTCAAATCCACCTACACAATGTGGTGTTCATCTACAAGAGTATAATAGGAACACATAATCTGTCTATAGATGTTGTGGGACTTCGATTCTTCCTATTGTCTCTTAAGATAATGCAGTATTATGGCTATATGAGCTCCCACAGAGTTCGATCACAGTTGGGCAGACTTGTAGAAGGCCTTTTTAGAGAGGTAATACTGTAGATCGAAGAAGCTCAAGTTGAAGGATCAGATCAACATTTTTGAGCAACTTCCTGGTGATTCAATTAGTACTACGTGGGAGCGGTTCATCAAATGTTTGAGGAGTGTCCCAGACCATAAGATAGTTGACGATGCCTTGGTGGAGATCTTCTAGCATACCCTTAATGACAACAGTCAGGCCTGTGTTGACACCATCATGGGGGGCATGTTCTTAGATCAACCATTTGCAAGGATCACAGAGAGAATGGAAAGAGTGGCCAAGACTAATTTTGCATGGGGGCAAAGAGACGGAGCATACACTAAAAGTTCATGCGTTATTAGTGTGGGTCCGGAGCAAGCTAGAATCAATGAAGAAATCATGTAATAGCTTGCCTAGATTTGCACAAGTATAGATGTTATAATGAAGCAGAACCAAGAGCGAGGGAATGTGGTGGTTCATCAACCTCCACGTGCACCCATGTATGATAAGCCATATATGATGAGGATATGTGTTTTGTTTTTGATCAGACAGGGGGTTTCTTGACCAACGCCCATGGGTCCAATCAGGACTATTGGCACCAAGGTCGAGGAAACCAAGGTCAGAAACTTAACAGAGATAGAGCTTACAGGGATAATCATGGAGGTTACTATGACAGAAATAGGGTCCAGAGAGAAAGGCAGACTAGGGCCAAAGAGAAGGCTTTAGAAATGGTCCTTATGTGCCACTACATAATCGTGATGCAAGTGCAAGCAGTTCCAGAATCGAGGAGATGTTTGATCGCCTGTTGAAGAAAGCTTAGAAACAGGATGAGTACTCGAAAGGGCATGAAATCAGAGATTTTCTAGTATAAATCAGAAGATTGTGTCTCACTCTGTGGCTATTAAACAGCTTGAACAACAGTTCGTCAAGTGTCGACTCAACTTAATCACTGTCAAAGGGGTACACTGCCTAGCAACACAATTCAGAATCTGAAAAATGAAGGGCAGTGCATAACTATTACTACTTAGGATGGCAAGAGCACCATTGATCCTCCCATGCCAACTGATGAGGAAGATGTTCGAGAGGAGATAGTTGCGGCCAAGGATGCAGATAAAAGAGATGATTGTTGCAAGAATGGGGTAAGTGAAGATGCTGATACGCCACAGAAGTTGAATCCCATTTCGAGGTCTCCTCTTCCCTTCCTTCAAAGAATCAAAAAGAGGGAGGAGGAAGGAAAATTCAAGCATTTTCTCTCCATGCTTAAACAGCTCTCCATCAACATCCCTTTCATCGAGGCATTGGAGAAGATGCCAGGGTATGCAAAGTACATAAAGGACATGGTCACTAAAAAATGCACTGTGAGTTAAGAGCTCTCTCAGTAGCTTCAACATTGCAGTGTTATTGCTACGAGGTTTTTGGCTCAAAAATGAGAAGATCCCAATGTTTTCACTTTACCCTACACCATTGGAAATGTGGAGTTTGAGAGGGCACTATGTGATCTAGCTGCTAGTATTAATCTGATTCCCGTTGCAGTCTACTAGAAGCTTGGATTAGGAGCCCCTACTCCGACAAATATGTGATTGTTGATAGCAGATCGCATGGTAAACAAGCCTGTAGGGATACTGTGCGATATGCTAGTCAAAGTAGAGAAATTCATACTCCCACAGACTTTGTGATCCTAGAACGCTAAGCCTACTTCGACGTCCCAATCATCTTGAAAAGTCCATTCCTAGACACTTGGCGAGCACTAGTGGATATCGAAGCCGGTCAACTCAAGTTTAGATTGCACAATGAAGAAGTCATTTTCAATATTTGTCAGTACATGAAGCATCCAGATGATCTGAAGAATAAAGACTGGGCAATCGGTGAAGTCTAAGTAACCAATTTGTCTAGGTCATGCCACGACATTAAATCAGACGCTACTTGGGAGGCAACGCAAGATCTTTGATGTAATAGCATAGTTGTAGGTTTATTTTCAGCTTTTGGACTCATAGGTAGTTTATTTTCTTGTATTTTCATTGTAATTTTGGACATTGGGTTAGTTGCATATAGGGTAACAGTGTGTTCTATAAAGAATATGTAGTTATAGGGCTAAGTCAGCCATTTTTGGCTGAAAAGAGCAACAAAAGAGTCTCTACGACTGATTCTACGAGCCATAAAGCACTTTACGACCCGTACACCATCTCATAGAGATTCCGAGTGAGAAAACAGTTGTGCATTCCTATCCATGAGCAAACTTTATGATCCGTAGATCAAACTACAGGTCGTGAATTGGGCTCGTGGGCCCTAAGTAAGTTCCCTAAAAAAAATTTAAGTGTTGAGGGTTCTATGACTAACTCTACGAGTCGTAAACTACTTTACGACTCTAAGACTGGTTCGTATAACCCAGTCCTAAAATCTAGGGTTTGGATGTTCTATGAAACTATGGTCTATGAGTCGTAAAACACTCTATGACCCATAATGGGGGGTTCATAAAGTCCAGGCCCATTAACTTTTCAGTTGACCCGGTCAAGGTATAAATAATGGGTCAAATTGTTGTCACGCCATTCTTAACCTAAATTACAAAATAACTCGACCAAACCCTCTCCCTCATGAACTCGACCACCGACGGCAGCCGTACACCTATTTTATGGCGAGTTTTCGGCAACCTAGGGTTTGTGCCTAGACACCTCCTTTCTTTTTCTTCTACTCAATCACACATTTTGGTAAATTTTTTATTACTTCAAAACCTTTAGTTTTTCCTTGTTTAGTATGATTGAATTGGAAAATGTGTTGGGAATGGTGATTTAGTCACGAAATCTATGAATGATATATGTTTAATTGAATTTGGGTTACCCATGTATGCTTGCTTTTCTAAATTTGAAATTAGGTACTTACGCCTTATTTAAATGTTTTGAATAGTTTTTTGTGCCTATTGATTCACTCACCACATGTGATTACATAATTTTGTTTGTGAATGGGCGGGTGATGACATAGGTGCATAATCTTGTT
Source organism: Solanum rostratum (assembly GCA_029948455.1). NCBI lineage: Eukaryota > Viridiplantae > Streptophyta > Magnoliopsida > Solanales > Solanaceae > Solanum > Solanum rostratum. Next base: position 36,966,459 of record CM057050.1, on the reverse strand, counting down.
GAAACCAATCATAAGTGGTCGCCATTGTAGGGTAAATATGTTTAAGCGCTATCGATGGGGTATATGTCTGTAGAAAATATTAGGGGTAATGGTTGTGGTTTGAGAATCATGCGAGTGTGTGCATTTTTGCTTCAATGATGATAGGATAATTGATGAGAAAGTCGAATGGGATCCGTTGTGATGGGCTTAGAAACTCAGGTGACTGAGCCTTCTTGCTTACGAGTGGCTTTTACGGCTCGTGGATCATTCCACGAGTCGTAATTGTCCCTCGTGAAAAATTCTAGAAACTTAAAGTTTCTGAGTCTCCATCAGACGAGACCTTTTATGAGTTGTAGTCCACTTTATGGCTCGTAGATAGATCTCACAGATTCCTGCCTGGAATAGATTCACTTCCTGTAATTCTCTACAATTTAGTATATGACTCGTAAGCATTCTTATGAGTTGTACCTGGTCTCGTAGACTTTTTTAGTAACAAATATTATTTGAACCCCATTTTATGAAGGCTTTTTATGGCTTGTAGTATGAACTATGACCCTTAAAAGATACTTCCTTAGAACTCTTCTGTAACCTGATTCAAATTGTCTTTGCATTATAATTTGTTATTTGTGGGGCTAACCATGGTGCGTATATGTTCATGTTTCAAGTACTATGGCCCCTAAAGGCAAACAAAATGGGATCAGGGCCCTACAGAAGAGGCACAGAGATGAGCCTTCAAATGATGAGCGGGTCTCTACTCCGAGTGGATCGGTAGAGGAGCTTGGAGTTAGTCCCGACCCAGAGGCGGATCGACCACAGACTAGAGTTGCTGCCAGTGCTGGGCAGACTTAGGCTCTCATTGTTCGCACTCCCTAGTCTGATGAGGGAGGCAACGAGGAGAGCAATTCTATACAGATGGTTTTGTCAAGAAAAGAGTCGAGCTCTGCAACAGGCTTTTAAGGATGGTTCCGAGAAAAAGTCTTCCACATTACCTCAATCATCACCTCTAGACACCCTTAATAGCCGGTGGTGCATCAAGGGCATGCAGGAGATATATGTGGAGGGCATGTAGTCGACAGAGTGGGGAAAGTCAGCCTTTTCCATCTATGAAGAGCCCCGAGTCATCTCAGACAGACTCAATAGTGTCCCCGGTCTCAAGGACATGTTGACTCGGTACCGACTCTAGTGGCTTACATGTTCACTTGGACAATACTCCACGACCATGGTTAGGGAGTTTTATGCTTCTTATAGGGCCATTGTTCATAGCACTCTTCCCAAGGGGAAGAAACCTCTCTCTCAGCCTAGGCTCACCGAGATGACTGTGCGGGGCCGATAGGTGGGTATATCGGAGGCCACTATCTACCAAATATTGTTTGGACCAGAGTTTCCTGCCTCCAGATCCACCATAGAGTTCGACTACAAGGTGGGCAGACGAGGGACCCCTAGTTATGAGAGATACAGAGCGACGTGCCACTTTGACAATATGAGTGGCCAGTTTTATTTCTTACCAGGGTCTGGAACCTGCATGGGTTGCCACTCACCCAAAGCCTATCATCAAGGCTTAGCTCATTTTCCCGCTAAGTTTTGGTGGGCGTTTGTTCTTTCATGCATCCAGCCTATACTTGTTGATAATACATTGACACCGGAGCGTGCGGGTTTGGTTGCCAGCATCTTAACTGGCTATGATATTGATTGGGCTCGCCTCATAGCTGAGCATATTTATGAGGCCGCACTAAAGAGTTCCACCTCTATCCCCTTCCCCTGCTTGATATACAGGCTCTATCTAGAGTCGGGGGCGGAGATTTTGCACTAGCTAGACCAATTAATTGAGGCCCAGCAAACATTGGATCCCAGCCTAATCAAGGATGAAGAGAACCTAGTGGCACTCCGGTGAGCAAAACCTCCACCTATTCCTTAGATGTTCGCCCTAGCGCCATTGCCTAAGGGTTCACAGACTGCCACCACCACTGCTGCTGCTATTGAGGATAAGCCCCCACAGCCCGAGCTAGATGAGGAGAGGGGGCCCAACACTTCTATTCCTGCACTACAGGCTGTGTTATCTTAGTCTACTTTTGGGGGCATGGTATACGTGTCTGCCGCATCTATACAAGCCTTGGCAAAGAGGTTATCACATGCTGAGTCATAGTTGACTCAGCTTGTTCATCAGATCATGCCATGTGTCCGCAAGGATATTTCAAACTCTTAGGGCCAGATGCAGGCATTTACGGTCACTACTATTCAAGATCATATCAGTATCGTGGATGCTTACATTGACGCCTTCTAGCAGAGGGTACAACGAAGATCGAGCAAAGCCTAGCCATTAGACTTGTCGGCTATTCAGATAAAGATCCATCAGCTCTGCGCTGACATAACAGCAGCACTCTCAGCACTGGTTACACTACTAGTGACTATACCTCCAATGTTGGTGGTTGATCTATTTTCTCCTGATGAGCCCATTCAGTCTTCCCACGGGAATTGGCCATGCAGAAAAGATTAAGATCCAAATAAGATACGCTTACATGAGAGGCTTATAGAGGAGGAGGAGCTCAATCTTTTCTTAAGAAGATTGAGACAGGAGGAAGAGACACGACAGGCTCCAGAGCGTGAGCGCATGAGGGGTGCTGGCCCCTCCAGACAGAGTACTACTGCTGAGCAGACTATCCCGAAGAAGGAGGGTGGCCAAACTCAGCCACATACTGCCGCTTAGGCGCCCTAGAATGATTTTCTTGGCCCTATATGTTTTACTTTGGTTTGATTTTGTGCATTGGGGATAATACACATCTTTTCCGATGGGGTATGGGTAGTTATGGTCCTCGGTGAAGTCTAAGTAGCTTGGGTCCATAACTACCCCAATTTTTTATCCCGAGGTTTTCTTGTTTGTGTTCTCTTTCCCCGTGGATATTTAATATTTGTTGAACTGGCCTGTTTAGGATGTTTAGATAGTATTTATAGCATATAGTACCAATACTTGTGGCATATAGCATGTTTGTTGTGTTTTGTTTGAAAAATGATACCCACCAAAAAAATTATTTTGATTAGTAGTTAGATAATGACCATGCATGTCTAGGTGTGTGACAATGTTTGTTCTGATAAGTGAGGATAAATTTGGACAAGAAGCATGATATGAGAGTCTTTTGTTGATGATATATGCAGTGCAATGTGAGTGTGAGTTTAATTTTCTAGATTCATGTATGTTATCCTAATTCAGAACTTGCCTCATTACTCTAAGTTAGATGGTAGATTAATTGGATTAGGAAAGGATCTTAGGTCATTGTTCTTAATAGTCCACTTAGCCTAAAATGACCCACTAAAACTATTATATATCCCAAAGTAAGCTCACACTCATATGACACTAATTACATTGTCAGACTCTCAGATCATGTTTTTTATCTCAATTTTATCCTCACTTATCAGAACAAGCACTGTCAATACAATTAAACATGCATGGTTGCTATCTAGACTAACTAATAAAAAATTCTAGTGGGTATCACTTTTCACAAAAAAGCACAAAAACACATGTATGCCATAGATATCATTACTATATGCTATTACTACCTACATATCCTAAACATGTCGCTTCAACAGAAATTAAATCCATGGGGAAAAAGAACACAGGCAAGAAAACCCCTAGGATTCATAATTCGAGATAGTTATAGGCCAAGGATACTCAGACTTCACTGAGGCCTATAACTACCCACACCCCATTAAAAGAAAGGTGCATTGTCCTCAATACACACCAAAAATAAAAAATAAAGTATCGGGGTCAAAATGACATACCTAGGCACCTAAACACTAGTGTGTGGCTGCTTCTGGCCACTCTCAACCTGTGTGGTGACCTCCTCGGTAATAGAACCATGACCAGAGAGACCAGCACCTCTCACACTCTTAAGCTCTTGAGCCTGTCATATCTTTTCCTTCTGCCTCAATTGCCCCACGACAACTCTAGCTCCTGCTCCTCTGTCAGCCCCACATGTAGCCTCACTGCATCTGGATCATTATCAGTGTGAGGCCTCTTCCTGTGAGAAGGCCATAAAGGCTCCTCTAGAGCATACAAATCCACCATCGGAACCAGAGGTGCAGTCTGTGGGAATTCCATCGGTGCGATCAAAGTTGTTGTCATGTCAGCCCGAAGCTACTGGATCTCCATCTTTAGGGTCATCATATCTGCTGGTCATGCTGTACTCAAGCTCTGCAAGACTTGCAGCTCAAAATCATCAACGCGGGCATCCACAACTGTAACTCGATCCTGAATAGTAGCGACCATGAATGCTTGCATGTATCCCTTTGAATCCATAATAGCCTGGTGGACCCAAGGCCTGATCTGCTGGACTAACTGAGTCCGTTGAGACTCAGTGTGGGCCAAGTGCTATGCCATGGCCTGAATGGACGCCGTGCACATGTAAACCATGTCGGTAGGTGTTGTTTGTGTAAAAGTAGCCTGTGGTGCAGGAGTAGTAGTAGTGGGTCTCTTCTCCACATCTGTCTTAGTATGTGAGGCCCTCTTCTCTATAGTAGCAGCAGTAGTGGTGGTGGTTAGAACCCAAAGAGGTGGATCTGGTGCGAACATCTTGGGTGTGGGAGATGGTTGGTGCAGTGCTCGTCGGAGTTCCACTGGGTTCTCCTCAGCCTTAATCAGGCTAGTATACGAAGTGCACTAGACATCAATCAGTTAGTCTAGGTGATATAGACTCTCCACCCCTGACACTAGACAAAGTCTTTAGATCAAGCATGAGAAGGGGATAGAGGTATACCTCTTCAATGATACCTCGTGGATCTTCTCTACAATGATGCTAGCTTAATCTATCACATAGCCAGCCAAGATGCTAGCAACTAGAACCGCACGGTCCGACGTCAAGGTGTTGTTTGTGAGCATCTACCAAATTCGTGTCCTCACAACTACCCGCCAAAATTTGCGATAAAGCTGAGAGAGGCCTTCACAATAAGCTTCGAAGAAGTGGAATCCATGCAGGGTTGGGGCCTTGCTCAACAATCAAACTTGCCACCCATCTCATCAATCCAGCTTTGCGGCTCTAGTTCTCATCAGTCCCATGTCACTGGTCTGCCCCAATCTTCAATTGTACTCTGTTGTGGATCTGGGGGCTGGGAACTCAGACCCGAACAACATGCAGCGGATGGTAGTCTCTAAGATATCCACCTGCCGACCCCTCACGCTAGTGTGCATCAGTTTAGGCTAAAAGGGGCTTCTTCTCCTTAGGAAGAGTGCTAAGAACTGTGGTTGCATATGATGTATAAAACTCCCAAACCATGGTTGGGGAGTACCTCCTTGGTGCTTTGGTCAGCCACTGGAGCCCGTATCTGCTGATGGTGTCTTAGAGATCGGGGACACTGTCTAACCCAGAGGAAATGATCCAGGGCTCCTCATTACTTTGTACGCCCTCAGTGTAGATATTCAGCATGCCCGCAACGCACCACTGACTGGTGAGAGCATTTGGAGGTAATGGTGTCTGTGGTGGTGCGGCCATGGACTCTGTCTCTAACACGTCGCTGGATCCTGACTCTGAGTTTGACTCCTCTCTGGATGGAGTCATATGAAAATAGTTGCTATTGTTGACTGGGGAGTGCGAATAATAATAGCCTGGGTTTTGGTCAGCCCAAGTCTTGTGGCAGCCAATGTATGTGATCTATCATTATCTAGGCCAGGTTAGAGTTGAGCTTCTCAACTGATCCACTAACCTCGGGGGGTCTCCTCCTCCCCTAAGGTCTCATTTCTGAGCTCGCTAAATGGCTCGAACATCCTCATTTCTCGGCTTTGGATCCATAGTACCTAAAACACACATGTTTACATAACATGGTTAGACCCATAGGTCAAGAAACAAAATGCAAAAGTATATCAGACTTGGTTATAGAGGGATCTACGAAAGCCTCTCTATTGGTCGTAGTGAAAACTATGAGCCGTAGAATACTCTTGTAGAAACAGTGTCCATAATTTTTGTTTACTGGAATGGCATCTACGAGGACAAGTACAACTCGTAGAAGGATCTACGAGTCGTAAATGATTTCATTGTCTATTCCTTTGCAAGCATGGATCCACGACACCTTCCTACAAGTCGTAAAGTATTTCACGACTCGTAGAAGGTCTCATCTAATAGACTCCCATAAAATATCAGGTCTCTGGATTTTTATACAAAGGGCAATTACGGCCAAGACCCTCGTATGATAGAAAAACTAGTGGCCTGAGTGTCAAAGCCCAACAACACAGACCCCATATGACATTTTCAACCCTAATTTCAGCATCGAAGCAATACGCACACACCCCACATAGCTCATATCCAAACACACAACACCCCCGCATGCAGATTCCTACATATACCCCATCAAAAATCATTTAACATACTTTCCCAAATCTACCAACCCCACTGGAACGAATTAGCATCAAAATCACACACCATCATACACCTATTTTTCAATGCACATAATCAAATTAATTCAAACGGCATGTGATCACATTATTTTCAAACACATCATTCAAACACAAGGAGATGGCAAACACACCAATTTCCAGCCAAAACACATATTCACACATTGGCAACTTTACATTTCAATTTTCAAACACAACAATAGCACAAATGGGTTCATGTCTCAAATTACCGTTCTCGTCAATTTAGGTTCAACCTAATCAAACAATACTTGGTAAATGAAATGGTTTTTAAAGATTGAGAACTTACCAAATTTATTGACCATATTGTAAAAATTGAAGGAGGAATTAAGATTGTGAAACCCTAGGGTTACTTGAAAAGTGGCCAGAAAATGGTGGGGAGGTGTCTTGCCGGTGATCGGAGGAATAAAGGAGGGGGGGTCACAGGGTTTGACTTGTAATTTTAGGGGAAAACAGTGTCAAAATATTTTGGCCCCATTATTTATATGTTGACCGGGTCAGTCAAAATGAATGGGCCCAGACTCTACGAAACCCTCATTACAGAATGTAGAGTGTTTTATAGCTCGAAATCATGGTTTTGTAGAAGGTACAAACCCTAGGTTTGAGGACTGAGTTTCATGGAACGATCTACGAATCATAGATTTGGATATGACTTGTAGAGTTGATCGTAGAAATCTCAACACTTGGTCAAAAATCATAAAAATTACCTGGGGTCCACGAGCCTAATTCGCGACCTCTAGTTTTATATACGGGTCGTAAAGTTGGCTCGTGGACTGGAGTGCATAACGTTTTACTCACTAGAAATATCTATGAGATTGTATACTAGTTGTGGATTGACATACGACCTGTAAAGCCAGTCGTAAAAGCACTTCTTAGTGCCTTTTTAGCCAAGGATGGCGGACTCAGGCATGTATTTGCACATTCTTCACAGAACACACTGTTATCCTATATGCAACCAACCCAATGTCCAAAATTACAACCAAAAAATATGAAAAATTTGAACTACCTATATAAGTCCTAAATCTGAAAGCCAAACACAACTACAAATATTACATAAACAATCTTGGGTTGCCTCTCAAGTAGCATCCGATTTATTGTCGCGGCACGACTTGGTTACTAAGACTCCATCAAGTGCCTAAACATCCTTCTTCAGATCGTCTGGCCTCTTCATTAATTGACAAATATTGAAGACAACTTCTTCGTCGTTCAATCTACACCTGAGTTGGACAGCTTCCATGTCCATTAGTGCTCAAGCAGTGGCTAGCAATAGCCTTCCCAAGATAATTAGAAATCTGAAATTGACTTCACAATCAAGGACCACAAAGTCTCCGGATAATATGAATTTCTCAACTTTGACAAGCACATCATAAAGTATCCTCTCAGGCTTCTTCACCGTGCGGTCAGCCATCAACAGTCGCATGCTCATTGAAGTAGGGGATCCCAATCTTAGCTTCTTGAAGACGACAAGGGGAATTAGATTTATGTTGGCCCCGAGATCACATAATTCCTTTACGGAGTCCACATCTCCAATAGTGCAGGATATGGTAAATGCGTTGGGATCTTCGCGCTTTTACACCAAGGACCTCGTGGTGATTGCACTGCAATGTTGAAGCTCTTGGGAGAGCCCCTAACTCATAGTGCACTTCTTTGTAACTAGGTCCTTCATAAACTTTGCATACCCTGGCATCCTCTCCAATGCCTCAATGAGAGGGATGTTAATGGAGAGTTATTTCAGCATGAAGAGAAAGTGCTTGAACTTGTTCTCTTCCTTCTTCTTTTTAATTCTCTGAGGGAAGCAAGGAGGAGGCCTAGGAATGGGCTTCAGCTTCTATGGCATCTCTATAGCATCGGTCACCCCATCATTGACACAATCAACTCTGGTATCAACATCCTTGACCTCAACTGTCTCCTCTCGAACAACATCCTCATCTACTGGCATGGAAGGATCAATAGTACTCTTGCCACCAGGAGTAGTAACTACCATGCACTGCCCTTCATTCTTTGGGTTTCGAACTGTGTTGCTAGTCAGTGTACCTCTCTGATGCTGGTTGAGTTGAGTTGACACTTGACCAAACTGTTGCTCAAGTTGTTTGATAGCAACAGAATGAGACTTGATTTTCTAATTTATGCTGGAGATGTCAGATTTCATCCCCCTCAAAGTCTCATCCTGTGTCTTAGCTTTCTTCACAGACGGTCAAACATCTCCTCAACTCTGGAAGTGCTAGCCCTAAGGTCATGATTGTGTGGTGGCACATAAGGATCTGCATCTCTATCTTGGCCCCAATTCCTATCATAGTTGGCTCTACGGTTTTCTCTGAAAGCTTCATCTCGATTATAGTTTTGACCGTGGTTTCCTTGACCTTGGCGCCAATAGTCCTGATTGGACCCTTGGGCGTTGGTTCAGAAACACCTCATCTAATCAGCAATGAAACATGTTCCTCATAGTACGAATTATCATACATGGGTGCTCACGAAGGCTGATGAACAAATGCGTTAACTCTTTCTTGATTATGTTTCATCATCACCTCTATACATGTATGAATTCGAGCAAGCTCTTACATTATCTCTTCATTTATTTGAGCTTGCTCCGAACCAATACTAACAGTGCACGAACTTTTGGTAGATGATTTATCTCTTTGCTCACATGCATGATTTCTCTTGACCACCCTTTCCATCCTTTCAGTGATCCTTGCAAATGGTTGATCCAAGAACATGCCCCCCATAATAGTATCAGCACAAGCTTGACTATTCTCATCCACGGCATGGTAGAAGATCTCCATCAAAGCATCATCAACAATTTTGTGGTTACGGACACTCCTCAAGCATTTTATAAACCGCTCTCATGTAGTATTGATCAAGGCACCAGGAAATTGCTCAAAGTTGTTGATTTGATCTTTTAAATTGGCTTTTTCGATCTCGGGAAGTACCTCTCCAAAAAGGCCTTCTGTAACTCAGCCCAACTGGTGATCGAATGTTGTGGGAGCTCAAATAGCCATACCGCTTCATTTCCTATCTGAGATAATGGGAAAACATGAAGTCCCATAGCATCCATATATAGATTCTTTGCTCCCATCACACTCTTGCAGATAAATGCAACGTTGTGTAGATGACTATATGGATCCTCTGATGGTAGGCCCGCGAACAACCCACGGTTCTGCAACATTTGAAGCAACCCACTCGAGACCATAAACTTTGTGTCAGTTGATAGTGGTGGTAATATAATAGCTTTGGTAACCTCTATAGCCATAGGATCCAGCCGATTTGATTCCATTGATAAGCTTCCGCATTAAAGTCTTATGGTTATGGAGCAATGTCCTTATGAAGAGGCGAGTTATCATTGTTCGTATTCTCATTCTCATTTTGGTTCAGATCTGCATTTGGCGCATTGTTTGTATTATCTTAGGCAATCATTCTTATTCTTCTCTGGATCTCTGGGTCAAACGGAGTCAAGGGTATTCCTCGACTTCGCGTGTTGGGCATACACTACACCTGTAGCCTGAAAGAAAACAAAAATAACAAAAATATAAAATGAGGGAAATAAGGATTTATTCCCAAATTACTTGAATTAGACAAGTCTAGCCGTATTTCCTGGCAACCGTGCCAAAATTTTGATGTCGCCCAAGCTACACCTCCTCTTTTAGGCTATAGCAGTCACCGTCAAGATACATAACCTAACAAAGGTTAGGGTCAAACCCACAGGGCATATGGTAGACTTAGAAGAATTCAAAATTGCAATTCGGGTTGATCAACCAACTTATCTCCCAAAGGAGGAGGGGAAAGGGGTTTATAATAACTGTGAAAAGTAATTCTAAGCTAAGACAAGTGTTAAACCCGGTATGAAGAGTAACTAGGGTATTCTATTCCCCATGATTCCCTAACTAAGTATTACTAGATAATCAAATTCTTTTCTAGTGTGTAGCATGAAGAAAAGTAAGTTAAGTTCACCAAAACCTTTGGCCCAGGCGAGAGGCAAATTTCACTATGTGATTAGGTCCATCCCCGTAGTATGACATTACTAACCCTTACCTATGTTACGCCCCAAAAAGAGGGGAGCTGTGACTGACTCTCGATACCGTTATTGGTTGAGTAAGCCATTAAACGTACTAGTTAACTAAACTAGGGGTCAAAAGAAAATTGGGAAGTATAACGTTTGAAAATTAAGCCTGGACCGTTTAGGTCATGATCTGGTCATCAACAAATCATGTACATCAAGATAGGTAAACCAAAATGATAGAATACTAGCTAGCTGACAAGGCTGCAACTACAAAGGTACAGGCACAAACTATATATATATATATATGTCAATCCTATGATTGGATAATAAAAGGAACAAAAAAACCAACCCAAAATAATATGTCCACAATAGCCTCTAAGATAATCACTAACACTGCCGGGACAAGGCCCAGACTATACCCGACTGTACAACAAAAAGTAAACATCCTTTGAAAGCTCCCTAAAGAGGTGGAGCTTACCAACTCACAGATAAGCTAGGCTCCTAGTGGAGGGGTCGATCAGAGTCCCCACCTAACCTGCACAACCGAAATAAAATGCAGTTCTCAAACAACAGGATGTCAGTACGAATAAACATGTACTAGTATGTAAGGTAGAAAGTAAAACCATAGGTAACTGTGGTAAAAAGGGTAATAGAAATACCACCTATAACAAAAGCTCAAGTAACCTTAATGGCGAACAATCAACCTCCTAGGAATCAAATATGCATGGTATGCTCGAGTATCACATGTCATGAATACATATATATAGATGCAAATACATGACATGCCCAACCAAATGCTAGCAATGGTGGTCCTTTTCGGTAGCTGACTAGCATCATATTTGCCAACTTGTGGCTATCTATACCATATACATATATATATAATCACTTGGGAAAATAGGCCCCATACCTCCGATTATAGCTCGAAAGTCCATGTATAACGTGCAATGTATGGTAAGAATGTTGAATGCACATAGTAGTCCATAACATGAATTTAGCCAATTTTGGCTCATTGGTACACTTATTCTCATAGCATCATAATCATTGTCATAGCATATACACATGACTTGTAGGATCTTACATGCCTTTTGAATAAGTTTGACAACTTAACTCAATATTTAGAATGAGGCCTTAACTCAGAAAATGTTCATAAAGGTTCTTATCATTGGACTTGAGTGCAGATAGTTGATAGTGCAATTTTGCATTACACTTATTCTTGTCGTATTTACTAGGAGCGGGCGTTTGGTTCTTTGGTTCGATTTTAGCAAATTTGAATTCAGTTCTTTGGCTGTCAATTTTCAAAAAATTTGCACCATATATCGAACTGAAACATTTCTGCTTGTTTCAACTTTTTCAAATTCGATTCAATTTTATTTGGTGTTTTTAAAGTGGTTTTTCGGTACAACCTAATGAAAAATAAAATGAGGAAAAAATCAAAGTATAAAAGACACTTATAAACTTAAAATCATGTCAAGTGATGATGTGCTTCCATGGTACACTTATTTTGCAAAGAACTTGCACCTCCAACTATTGCTTGAAGAAAATAAGTACGAAGATATCATGACCCGGGCCTAGGGGCCTAGGAGTGACATAGCGAATGGAAACCAGAGAGTCCCAAAACAACCCTCATAGCATTCATATACACATCATCAGTTTGGAAGCGCATAATAAAACAATAAACACATAGTTCTAAAGGATGGGTAAATATGACTCACGCTACGAGGATGTCATAGGGATAGAAATTAACATGAATTCACATAGCACATAAGAACAAAGGGCGAGTGAGTATGACTCACACTATGGGGGTAGAAGGTACTTAGGACTTTTCATATTTCCATATCTCAACGTGAACATATCATTATATCATCAACATCAAGAGATAGCCATAATCATACTCTCCATAAACAAATAGCATAACTCATCACAATCCTATACATAGAGTTTACATGATGTCCAACAATGCCTCTAAGTCATTGAATAGGACGGGGGGCAAGACATGTCCCGAGCTCACCCTCAAAGTAAAGACATAAGTGCAAATAGCATATTAGGTAGATAGAAGGTGGCTTGTTCTTGGATGATAGGACTCACCACAAGTAACTCTCACAATCCAAGCTAATCGTCAAGAGGTGGATGAAGATAGTCTCTTGTATCTACATAGTTAGATCATGTAAGCAAAGAGTATGTATTAGTATGTTTGAATGTACTAAGTATGCAAGCATTCAATGTATAAGAACTCATTAAAGCTGCATTTCAATGCTAGATGACAAGGGCATATATATAGAATTAAGTATATAAGAAAGAATATAATATCAATATTCCATGAAATCTGTGATGCATGAATGCCATAATACTTCAACATATGGGGATAAGACCTTCACCGACATCACAAATCCATGCGAGCTATTACATGAATCACCCAATGACGAAACTTCCCCTCCCCCCCCCCCATCGAATGAGAGTAGATTACTTGCCAAAGGTAGTCTAAACCACACTTTACGAATTTATCTTTTTGGTCTGATGGCCACTTTTCTTATGAACTTATCTTTTCGAAAGGATTTTCATAACATAATCATCCCTTAAAGCGTCATAAACAAAAACCTATGCTGGCACGTAGTTATAAGACTTAAGGATTTACATAAGGGACCTTGGGGATATCCTTCCCTCTTACCAAAGGTAATCTATACCACACCTTACGAACTCATCTTTTCAGTGTAGTGGCCACTTTTCTTACGAACTCATCTTTTCAAAAGTATTTCCATAACATAATCTTCCCTTAATTGGGTATAAACATGAACCTATGCTAGCACGTAGTTATGGGACTTGAAGATTTACATAGGGGACCTTAGGGTTATCCTTCTCACACATGGTTGTTCGGTGCTAAGTCATCATCCTACGCTCGAGGATATCCCCTCTCACACAAGGGGCATCCCACATGCTTTCAAAAGAGGCAAAGTCTTTTCAAATCATTTCCATTCATACTTAGTCTTAAAAGCCAAACATACTTCATAATCATGCATACTTGGGCTAAAGAGTCAAATCATAGTTCATGTCATATTTTCATGTATAGGAATAGCTCATTCATACTTGTACATGTTGGTGTAAACACCCACAATTGCTCAAAGAGCCATATCATAGACATTATGTGATCACGTTCTTGTCACAGCCATACTTCTCTTAGAATCATAGTCATCAACATAATTAGGTCTTAACCTAGATCATAAACTTCATAAAAATCAATGTCCGTACATGCATATTCCATGAATGATAAGAGTAGCATTGGAAATAGAGATTCATACTTAAAATAACATTATAAGATGAAATCAAAGTAGATCCATGAAGAAATTCACCATTAAAGAATACTTGAGATTACCCATGCCTAGATTCAACTTTTAAAAGGGACATACATATTCAAACCTTCATAATATCAATGCAATTCAACGTCATAGGGCTTAAATCACTTTAAAACATCAATTAAATACAACTCATATCTCAATTTAATCAACACTACTTTAAAAGACCCATATTCAAAGTAAGCTTAAAATTTATAAACTAAGAAGTAAGAAATCTTTGGGGTCTTCATGATTGATAGGAATCATGAATCATCCCACATACCTCGGATATCTAGAAGAATCAAGAAGAAATTGGCTTCATAAGAAGGCCCTCCTTCAATTCCCAAGTTGAATCTTCAAGGTCACACTTGAATGGAGCTCTTAGAAGAGAGATTTCTAGTGTTCTAAGGGTAATGAATGAATTTGAATAAGAATGAAGGTGTATAGGTCTTTTCAGGGGTTTAGGATAGATTAGAAAGTCACAAACTACTCTATAAATCACCAAAAATATGAGAAAGCCATTAATGAAATGAGCACTAAAAAGTGCCCAGAGGTCCCATAGTGGAGCACCAGAGATCGTACAAGAGTCTGTGGTAAGGGTTTTCAAACACTTAACCAAATTTTAGATAAAGGATGTTTCCACTCAAGGCTTCACGGTTCATACAAAGCTCCACAGTCAATACAAGCTCCCATACAAAGATCCAAGTTCTGAGACAGTGATTTCATACTTAGAGAATTTTGACGACATGGCCTTTAGGAGACACCACCACAAGTCATGGTGGGATGTACGACTAGTACAAGGGTCCGTGGTGGGTGCCTTCGCCACACAGTGGCTATCAAGCCAAGGGCACCTACCATGAGCCACTTTCATGGCCAATGGGCCACTTGGTCTTAAACTCCACCATAAGCCATTAGACAAGACACATCACACGCAAGGCTAAGGGCCACCCTAGGCAGCCTACACGGCTTGTGGAGATGATCATGATGTGTCACCTTTGGTCAAAACTCCCTAAAACTAGATTTGTAGGCATCATCAAGGCCTCCCGAGGTCCGAGTCCTTACAGAAGACATCCTTTACATGACATAAATTGACAAAAATATGTTTGAATTTCTCTTAAAAAATAATATTTCAAGTTAACTGTATGAATTATAACTTTGTTTCTACTTTGACTTGTTTTATGAATGATTTAATTGCTATGATTTATATGTATATAAATATAATTTTATTTTTTGGTCTAATATATGTATAATTTATTTTGAAAGTTAATAAAGTTTGGTTCTTCTTTGCACCAAAGTTTTGAGACCCTACACCGAACATCGAATCGAAGAATCAAACTTTTGAAAAAACAACACCGACACTGAATCGAAACATTAAAGAACCAAAAGCAAAGAACTGAATTAGTTTGGTTCGATTTGGTTTTTTGGTTTTTTGGTATTTATGCCCACCCCTAGTCTTTACTGTGTATCACTCAGTCAATTAATGATGCTTACTGGATCCCTTTCACTAGTATTCAGCCCTAGGTTTCTACATTTACTTGTTTTGCAGGTCCAGGTAAAGGCCGTGACAGTTGAGCTAGGAGATTTGTCTCCGCTATAGGAGACATTTGGTGAGCATCAACAATTTTTGGATATCTTACAGTCTCCTTCTATTCTCTGGGTTGTCCTTTGTATTCATACATTGGCCTTGTACATTATAGTTTTGGCTTGTTTATGTAGGAGCCAATTCTGGATTACATTTATAACTATATCTATATATTTCTTACTCTAGTTTTGAGTCTATAGTAGCTCTGTACAAGTGATTTTCAATTTTTGGGTAGGTCGTGTTTGGCATATTTATATGTTCCTATTGTCTTTATAATTAGTGATTTATGTCACGCCTAAAGTCCCATTAAGATGGACGGGCACCCGTTGCTGACATGGCTCGGGAGAACAAACATATAACTATGCACCTACTGTGAACAGTATAAAAGGTTTCCATATTCAACATGCTTTCACAAAAAAATAGACAATATTAACAAGCCAAAAGGAAATGCTTATGACCAGGCCGTTGGAGCCACGATGTCTAAAGTATGACACTTGATCACAGTTTACTTTACATAGTCTACAAAGCCTCTAGGTAAGGAACAATATCTATATGGGTCGGGACAGTCCCCGCGTCATGACCAACTAAACAATACAAAATATAAGCTCTAGACACATAAAGCCCCGAAGAAACCTGGAGCTCAGTAACAGCAATTGGATATCTTGTACTTCTACTGGGAAGATCTACGAGCTCCCATACCTGCAGCATGAAATGCAGGTCCTCCGTAAGGGACATCAGTACGAGATAATGTACTGAATATGTAAGGCAGAAAATATTGTATATGTAATAAGAACTCAAATGAAGTCACACACTAGTGTGCAAGGAGAAAAAGACCACATTTAGTCATACCATGGAATCATGTACTTTATATCCTTTTTATTACTTTACCTTTCTTTACTATATAATCTGTGCATAATATATCATGTAAATGACCAACTAATCAGTGGTGAATCAATATCGGGATCGACCCATGCTAGGCTTTCCTTTCACACCTGGGATACCCCCCGTGATATGGGATCGACCCATGCTAGGTGATTCTTTCACTCCTGGGATACCACCCATTAATAAGTAACTCTGAGTTATCTTTGTTTACTTTTGAGATGATTCTTTTGGTGGTCATAACATTTAGAGATGAAGGAACATAGACATGACATGTGACATATGAAAAACTATACAAGATAATACCACAATGAAAACAGAGTTACACAACTAATGAAACGTGTAGGAGATTAAAAAACACCTGGACTCAACTTGGTAAAAAAAAGGAACTCATGTATCTTTGGTATCCAAGTATGTATGCAAATTTTACAATGGCTATGTATGGGAACATATAAGAATGGTAAGGAGTAGAGACATAGTTATTAGTTATGCCGAAGTTGTTAAGTGCCTTTATGTGGCAAGAAAGAACCTAGATTTCATGTCAAGTAATAGGAAATCAAGTAGCCTTACATACCTCGTTGTACTATGTCGTTACTACCTCGGAGTAGTATCCTTTTCCTCTAAATACTTATCTACAATATAGTAGGTGATAAAACTAGTATTAGAAGCTAATAAAGACATCTTAACAGTCCAATCTCATAAAAACAAACACTCGGGCAGCAAGCTTTTAACTATCAATCCACAAGTACTCTTTCAACCTTTCCACCTCTAATCATATTTTTGTTTAGCACACATTGTCATATACATGTTACATCCAGCCTATTTTAGTCACATAACAGGCTTACAACAGCTCATCAATCATAACATACAACAACTCTACACAACACGCAAGTAGGCAACGTAACATTACGTCCTTTCGCTACATTTCGGCGTCAACCATCCCGAATCTGTTTCAACCTCAACCAAACTGTTCGCAACTTATATACATATAAAGACAGTCCTAAAACATTCCAAAAACAGTCCCAAAGTATATGGAAAACGTGAGACAACAATCACCAATTACCCGCCCACAAGTTCCTACTAAGAGCACCATTAAGACAGCATACAAGAACTCATTTTTGCGAGAGATAAAAATAGTGCAACAGCCTTCTTTGATCACTATGGAATCAATCTTTGTTAAAAACATAAATATTACTTCATCATCCAGCTAACCAATAAGAGAAAAGCCTCTTAATAAACAAGAAAAGTGCATAACAATCTTTGGAACACATGCTGTCCAAATTTCCTGCACAAGTACAACCAGTATAATCATGTTTTTCATGGAAAATTTGTACTAAACCATAGGTATTTTTACTTACCTTATCCCTCAAGTATTAGGTTCTCTTTAAGAACCCTAAAGGTGTGCCTTGGCAACTTTACAAAGTGAAGAGAGAGCAAGGAGAAACTTTAAAAGAAATCTGATTTTTGGCTAAGTTAAAATGACTTAAAGTTGCTGGATTTTAACCCCTTTTAAAGGGACACTTTTGGCCGACTTTCTCTTGTGTTTTCAGCCACATTTTGTCAAGGTGGTGATACACCTACTTGGCCCTTTCAATTGGGCCTTATTGGGTTTTAATTGGATGTGCTTTGCTGCAAATATTTCTCTTTTACATCCACTTTATTTGGGCCCTAATTGTGAATTGGGTTGTGAATGTAATTTGGCACTTTTCCTATTCATCTTGGGCTGCATATATTTTCCGTTTATAATGCTTTACCATGGGCCCAAATTACTCCCTTAACTCGGGGTTTATTCTTTATCGAACTTGAACAAATTCGGTGTTTGGGTCTCGCTCCGTCTACCTAGCCTATTTAAGTTAAGCACATACGTGACTCACCTGCTAGCTTCCTAAGTCCCACAAGCACCTCACTTCTTCCAGTTTATTTAAGGCCACGACCTTCTTAATTTGATGTAAAACTTATATATACTCGGTGTTCTTGAGCGTTAGACGTACATATAGCCCTCTAATCTAAAATTCAAGCACTTTTAAAAATTTGTGCTGCTTTGACCCCGCTATATCATGTTTCATACGCATAGGATTAGTACATGTAAGATGTGGGGTGTCACATCCTCCCCTCCTTAGGACATTCGTCCCTGAATGTTAGCATAAATAGGATAGGTCATACAAGTTTAAACTTTCATATAAACAACCTTTGGACAACATAACAAGCATTCAAACATACATACCTCTTAATGCTCCAACGCTACATCTTGGACTTCCTCTTTAGCTTCAAATAAATAAGGGTATATAGATCTCATTGCTTCCTCAGCCTCCCTCATCTCTTTTAGTTGTTGGTTCCTCCAAAGTACCTTTACTGAAGGTATTTCCTTATTCCTTAGCTTTCTAACTTGACGATCTAGGATAGCAATTGGTACCTCTTCATAGGTGAGATTTTCTGTAACCTGCATATCTTCAATTGGAGTGATACGATATGGGTCACCTATGCATTTTTGAAGCATTGAGACATGAAAAACTAGATGCACCATTGAGAGCTCCTGGGTAGCTCTAATTCAAATGCAACATATCCAAACCTTTTGATAATCTTATATGGCCCTACGTAACGTGGGCTTAGTTTTCCTTTCTTGCTAAACCTCATAACTCCATTAATTGGGGACACCTTTAAGAGTACCCATTCTCCAACTGAGAATTCCAGTCTTCTCCTCCTAGCATCCGCATATGATTTGTGATGATGTTGGGCTGTTTCTAGCTGTTGTCGTATTACCTTGACTTTTTCCATGGCTTGTTGGACTGATCTGGACCAAGCAAGGTAAGTTCACCCACTTCAAACCATCCTATTGGTGACCTACATTTCCTTTCATACAAAGCTTCATAAGGTGCCATCTTAATGCTTGAATTGTAGCTATTATTATAGGCAAATTAAATAAGCGACAAATGGTCCACCCAACTACCCTTGAAGTCTAATGCACAAGCCCGATCTTCAACTGTTTGAATGGTGCGTTCTGCTTGACCATCTGTTTGAGGGTGGAAAGTTGTAGTTAAATTCACTTGTGTCCCTAAGCTCCTTTGGAAGGACTCCCAAAACTTTGCAGTGAATTGAGCTCCCCCATCAGATATAATAGAGATTGGGACCCCGTGTAGCCTAATTATCTCTTTGAGGTATAACTTTGCATATTCTTCAGCCGTATAATCACTCTTAACTAGGAAGAAGTGTGCTCGCTTTGTGAGTCTATCAACTATAACCCATATAGAGTCAAACTTCTGAAATGAGCGAGGCAACCCGATAACAAAATCCATATTAATCATATCGCACTTCGACATTAGAAGCTCTATACATTGCATATAACGTCCTGGCTTTTGGTGCTCTACCTTAACTTGTTGGCAAATCGGATATTGAGCCACAAATTTTGCAAGGTCCTTTTTCATGCCTCCCCACCAGAACATTTCCTTCAGGTTATGATACATCTTAGTTGATCCTGGATGGATGGAATATCTTGAATGATGGGCTTCATCCATTATCCTCTTTCTTAGTCCATTAATATTAGGAACATATAATCTATTTTTGCAATAAAGTACTCCATTTTGTGCAAGTTCAAAGCCTTTCATCGTACCTTAACGTACCTTCCCCTTAAGTCGTTGTAGAACAGGATCCTTAAACTACTTTTCACTTACCTCCATTACCAATAAAGACTCTGCAGCATTATGCACAATAACCCCTTCCTTTGGAGTCTCAATGAGGCAAACTCCCAAATTGGCTAGTTGACGAAGATCCTTAGAGACTCCTTGACTTACCATGGTTTGATCACCAATATTCATAATTTCTTTACGACTCAGATCATCGTCTACCACATTTACTTTCCCTGGACGGTATAGTATATCAATGTCATAATCATTTATTAGTTCCAGCCATCTCCGCAGTCTTAAAGTTAGGTCATTCTATTTAAAGATGTACTGTAGGCTTTTATGATCAGTATATATGTCAACATGAACCCCATACAAATAGTGGTGCCATATTTTAAAGGAAAACACAACAGCTGCTAGCTCAAGGTCATGTGTTGGGTAGTTTTTCTCATGCGATCGCAGTTGTCTCGAGGCATATGCAATTACCCTACCATGTTGTGTCAGTACACACCCTAATCCAACCCCTGAAGCATCACAATACACCGCATACCCCTCTGTGCCTTCTGGAAGCACTAGCACAGGTGCAGAAGTTAGCCTGCTTTTCAACTCTTGGAAGCTCCTTTCACATGCATCATTCCATTGAAACTTGGTCGCTTTATGTGTCAACTTTGTTAGAGGTGCAGAAATACAAGAAAAACCCTCAACCAACCTTCTATAACAACCTGCCAACCCTAGGAAGCTTCGAACTTCTGTGGGTGTTGTTGGCCTTGGCCAATCTTTGACCGCCTCTATCTTTTGTGAATCAACCCTTATTCCTTCATCGGATACAATATGACCCAATAATGCCACTGATTTTAATCAAAATTCACATTTGGAAAACTTGGTGTACAATTGTCGATCACGAAGAACTCATACTACTTGTTGTAAGTGATTTGCATGGTCCTCTTCTGATCTTGAATATACCAGAATATCATCTATAAATGCTATCACAAATACATCCAAGAATGGCTTGAATACCCTGTTCATTAAATCCATAAAAATTGCTAGTGTGTGTTTGTTAGCCCAAATGACATAACAAGAAATTCAAAGTGAACATAACGTGTCCTAAAGACTGTCTTGGGTATATCTTTCTGCTTCACCCTCACTTGGTGATAACCTGATCTCAAATCAATTTTCAAAAAGCATTTGGCACCCTGTAACTGATGAATAAATCATCAATCCTGGGGAGGGGGTATTTGTTCTTAATTGTCACCCTATTCAATTGTCGGTAGTCAATACACATTCTCAAGGTGCCATCCTTTTTACGTACAAATAACACTGGTGCACCCCAAGGGGACACACTAGCTCTTAAGAAACCCTTCTCTCGCAAGTCTTTTAATTGCTCCTTTAATTCACGTAATTCTGTCAGGGCCATTCTATATGGAGGGATAGAAATAGGTTGAGTGCCTGGAAGTAAGTCAATACAAAAATCTACTTCTTGTTCTGGAGGTAAAGCTGGAAGCTCTTCAGGAAACACGTCAACAAATTCATTCACTATTGTAACAGATTGAAGAGTTGGTGATTCTGCCTCCATATTCCTCACTCTAACTAGATGACATACATATCCCTTTGACATCATCTTTCTTGCCTTAAAATAGGAAACAAACATACCCTTTGGTGCCTAAACACTGCCTTCCTATTCAAGGACCGCCTCATTTGGAAAGTTGAAATATACCCTCTTGGTTCGGCAATCCACAGTGATATAGCAAGAAGCTAACCAATCCTCACCCATTATAACATAAAATTCCACCATTTCTAACTTAACAAGGTAAGCCAACGTGTCATGGTCACAAATAGTTATTACACAGTTATAATAGACCCTTCTAACTATAATAGATTCACCGGTTAGTGTAGACACTTCAAATGGCTTGTTCAATAATTTAGGCGTTCTTTTAAGCTTCCCAACAACTAGTGGAGTGATATATGATAATGTAGAACCAGGGTCAATTAATGCATACACATTATGTGAAAAGATGGACAATGTACCTGTGACCATATCGGGTGAATCTTCTAAATTTTTCCGACTCCCTAAATCATAAGTGTGAATCTGGGCTCTGCTAGAGCTAGCTGCCCCTCTACCACCTCTACCATGACCCATAAGAGCTTGCTAACCCCTACCTGGTGGAGGAACTAACGATGATGATGCAACAGCTGACCCAGTAGGTTGTGCTATGTTACCCATACGTCTTCTCGGGCAATCTCTCATCATATGCCCTGGTATACCACACCAATAACAAGCATCTGTCCCAACACGACATGTACCTCAATGACTTCTCCCACATTGTTTGCAAGGCTGCCTAGAAGGAATTTGTTGGCTTGCCGAATATCCTGTTGTCTGTGCACCTTGGCCCTCACTTCTTTGACTAAACTGATTACCTTTAGACCCTTGAAGTTGTGGTAGAGCACAAACTGCAGAGTAGGAGGATGATGGCCTAGGCAGCTTATTAGAAAACCAAGGCCTAAACTCACCTTGGGACGGTACAAACTGCCCTGCAGATCTGGCCCTCTTGGACTGCCCCCTTTCTAACTCTTATGTCCTGCATCTTTGCCTCTGATCCTCCAGTTTTTGTGCAAATGCTTGCATCTTCTTTATATCCAGGTCTTTATTCAAAGAAGCAATAGTACAGTCTCTGAGCAGATACGAATCCAACCTATCCATATATCGATGAACTCTATCTACCATAGTAGCAACTACATTAGGAGCATACCTGGATAGGGAATTAAATTGAAGGCTATACTCCCTAACGCTCAAATTCCCTTGGTGGAGATTCAGAAATTGATCTGCATGGGCCTCTCAAATCTCTAATGGAAAGTAATGGTCAAGAAATGCTTCTTTGAACTCCTTCCAAGTAGTTGGAGGTGCATGTATACCCTTAGATTGCTTCCGAGCTTCATACCACAATATAGCCACACCCCTCAATCTATATGTTTCCAGCTCCACAGCTTATGTACCACTTACGTGCATAACATCCAAAGTGCGTTGGATCTGATCGATGAAGTTTTATGGATCTTCATTAGGATCTGACCCAGTAAAAGATGGAGGGTCCAAATTAAGGAAATCCCATATTCTCATGCTAGCTTCCCTATTCGCACCACCTACACCTATAACTGGGCTTTCTTGTCTTTGACCTTGGCCAGCAACTATACGAGTCAATAATTGGACCGCATTCCTTAAATCTTGATAAGTAGCATTAATAGGAGGCTCTTGAGGTGCTGCTGCCCTCCTTAACTCCTCTGGAGATAGAGGAGTCGGGGAACTCTGTGATAAGAACTCATCTGGAACTTCACTTTGGTTAGGCCTAGCTCGTGATTGACTCATCCCTTCTCCAAAATCTATCTGCTTACTGGTACTTCTTCTCCTTGTGACAGGCATCTTTTGCTATATATAAGCACAAACAATTTAGGGGTTAGATATAATCCACCTATGATAATGGCTCTATGGCACGATCTAGAGAATGAAAAGAAAGTGAAACTCCAAAATATCTTGTAGCCTCAGGTTTATAAATGTGGTACACAACACATTCATAAAAAAACTCTACATAAACACGGCTTTGTAAACTCCCTAGGCCGACCCGCTCTAATACCACTTTTGTCACGCCCAAAGTCTCATTAAGATGGACTGGCACCCATTGCCGACATGGCTCGGGAGAACCAATATATTACTATGCACCTATTATTAACATTATAAGAGGTTTCCATATTCAATATTCTTTCAAAAAAAATAGACAATATTAATAAGCCAAAAGGAAATGCTTATGACTAGGCCGTTAGAGCCACGATGTCTAAAGTATGACACTTGATCACACTTTACTTTACATAGTCTACAAAGCCTCTAGGTAAAAAACAATATCTATATGGGTTGGGACAGGCCCCGCCTCATGACCAACTATACAATAAAATAATATAAGCTCTAGACACACAAAGCCCCAAAGCAACCTGGAGCTCGGTAACAGTAGTTAGATATCCTGTACTTCTACTGGGGAGATCTACTAGCTCCCGTACTTGCAGCATGAAATGCAGGTCCCCCATAAGGGACATCGGTACGAAATAATGTACTGAATATGTAAGGCAGGAAATACTGTATATAAAATAAGAACTCAAATAAAGTCACATACTGGTGTGCAAGGATAAAAAGACCACCTTTAGTCATACTGTGGAATCATATACTTTATGTCCTTTTTATTACTTACCATTCTTTACTATATAATCTGTGCACAATATATCATGTAAATGACCAGGTGATCAATGGTAAATCAATATCGGGATCGACCCATGCTAGGTTTTCTTTTCACCCCTAGGATACCCCCTGTAATATGGGATCGACCCATGCTAGGTGATTCTTCCACCCCTGGGATACCACCCATTAATAAGCAACTTTGAGTTATGTTTTATTTACTTTTGAGATGATTCTTTTGGTGGTCATAACATTTAGAGCTGTAGGAACATAGACAAGACATGTGACATATAAAGAACTATACAAGATAATACCACAATGAAATAAGAGTTACACAACTAGTGAAACGTGTAGGAGATTAAACAACTCATGGACTCTACTTGGTAAAAAAAGGAACTCATGTATCTTTGGTATCCAAGTATGTATACATATTTGACAATGGCTATGTATGGGAACGTATGAGCATGGTAAGGAGTAGAGACATAGTTATTAGTTATGCCGAATTTGGTAAGTGCCTTTATGTGCCAAGGAAGAACCTAGATTTCATGCCAAGTAATAGGAAATCAAGTAGCCTTACATGTCTGGTTATACTATGTCGTTATTACCTAGGAGTAGTATCCTTTTCCTCCAAATACTTATCTACAATATAGTAGGTGATATCACTAGTATTAGCAGCGAATAATGACATCTTAACAATCCAATCTCATAAAAACAAACACTCGGGCTGCAAGCTTTTAACTATCAATCCACGAGTATTCTTTCAACCTTTCCACCTTTAATCATATTTTTGTTTATCACACATTGTCATATACATGTTACATCCAGCCTATTTCAGTCACATAACAGTCTTACAACAGCTCATCAATTACAACATACAACAACTCTACACAACACGCAAGCAGGCAACGTAACATTACATCCTTTCACTACATTTCAGCGTCAACCATTCTAAATCTGTTGCAACCTCAACCAAACTGTTCTCAACTTATTTACATATAAAGAAAGTCTTAAAATATTCCAAAAATAGCCCCAAAGTAGATGGAAAACGTGAGACAACAATCGTCAATTACCCGCCCACAAGTTCCTACTAAGAGCACCATTAAGACAACATACAAGAACTCATTTTTGTGAAAGATAAAAATGGTGCAGCATCCTTCTTTCATGACTACCGAATCAATCCTTGTTAAAAACATAAATATTACTTCATCATCCAGCCAACCAACAAGATAAAAGCCTCTTAATAAACAAGAAAAGTGTATAACAATCTTTGGAACACATGCTGTCCAAAATTCCTGCACAAGTACAACCAGCTTACTCGTGTTTTTCATGGAAAATTTGTACTAAACCATAGGTATTTTTACTTACCTTATCCCTCAAGGATTAGGTTCTCTTCAAGAACCCTAAAGGTGTGCCTTGGCTGCTTTACAAAGTGAAGAGAGAGCATGGAGAAACTTTAAAAGAAATCTGATTTTTGTCTAAGTAAAAATGACTTAAAGTTGCTGGACTTTCACCCCTTTTAAAGGGCCACTTTTGGCCGACTTTATCTTGTGTTTTCAGCCATATTTTGTAAAGGTGGTGATGAACCTACTTGGCCCTTTCAATTAGTTCTTATTGGGTTTTAATTGGATGTGCTTTGCTGCAAATATTTCTCTTTTACATCCACTTTGTTTGGGCCTTAATTGTGAATTGGGTTATGAATCTAATTTTGCCCTTTTACTATTCATCTTGGGCTGCATATATTTTCCCTTTATAATGCTTTACCATGGGCCCAAATTACTCCTTTAACTCGGGGTTTATTCTTTATCGGACTTGAACAAATTCAGTGTTGGGCCTCGTCTCCATCTACCTAGCCTATTTAAGTTAAGCACATAGGTGACTCACCTGCTAGCCTCCTAAGTCCCACAAACACCTCACTTCTTCCACTTTATTTAAGGCCACGACCTCCTCAATTTGATGTAAAACTTATATACACTCAGTGATCTTGAGAGCTAGACATACATATAGCCCTCTATTCTGAAATTTAAGCACTTTTAAAAATGTGTGTTGCTTTGACCCCATCATATCATGTTTCATATGCATAGTAATAGTACATGTAAGATGTGGGGTTTCACAATTTAGGAAATGTACCATGGGTATTGGGTTGACTTTCCTATAAGCGGGATCTACTAGATACCATTATGACTTAAAAGGTCGGGCCGTGACAAGGTGGCATCAGAGTGACGTTCACTGGTCTAATTTGTACGGAGATTTTATCTAGTAGAGTCCTACGGATGGTGTGAAGACATCTACAACCTCTCTTTAGGGAGGTATGGGATGCTTGGGAAATTCCCTTGATATTGATTTTGTTCGTGCAATATGGTCCGGCGGCCTCTTTGAATCTGGTGGTTTCATCCTTTTCTAGGATATGACACGCAGGAGTTAGACTTCGGGCAGAGGTCAGGTTGTGCCGTCAGTCCAAAGAAAGAGCAGCCCGCAGAGTCTATGGAGCAATGAAGGATGCCCAAGCTCCTCCACAGCCAGAGGCACTAGTTCCCCTGTAGGCCTCAACTGCTTTCTGATTATGCCATAGGTACAAGCGGCTCTTGGGTAGTTGATACTTGCACTTAGTGACAGTTCGTCAGGCCCAGTTCCTTCAACACAGGTCCTAGTCGGATACGCCCGTTCCGGTGAGTAATTTTTCATAAAGCCTAAGGGGCAGCGACAAACAAACACAACGTGAGAAAGGTTTCAATGGATGTCAATCTGGATTCAGGGGACTAAGAGATAAACGGCTATCCAGGTTTCAGGTAGGGCCATTTTATATAGTCGATCAGAGCTCCAAGGCCTTAGAGGTTGATGACATCAACCACCACAGTCGACACAGTAAAGCCAAAGCTTACCTAGGATATTATAATTATGGAGCATTAAATCACTGGTCCAAAGAGTGCCTAGAGCATAGAGAAACCCAATTAGTTTTTTGGGCTACTGAATTAGCTCCTCCACCATTCGTTAGGGCTAGAGGGTCAGATCCGGGTCATAGAGGCGACCGATATGAGCATAGGGAGGATCTATAGAGTTATTAATAGGACCCACAGAGTTTCGAGGGTATTGGTAGAGGCAATTGAGATGGGGGAGGAGGCGATATCAGAGATATAGGTTGTCAGGGCTAATCTTACACCGCCTAGTTCGGTCAGAGGATGAGGCATCAAATGAGTCCACCTGAAGGTATTATTATTTTACGCTAGTAACTACCTTCGGCTTGATTTAATCTGGTTCTACATTGTTATATGTATTTGTTTATTTTGCAGCTTGCTTGGGTATATGTCTCGAGTTTCTTTTGTCGCGAACTTGAGTATTGACATTAGAGGTCATTCTTTTAGTGAGGGTTTAGGTGTGTAGGTCATATATAGTTACTCTTCAGAGTTATGATATTCAGACAGACTTGACATCACCGGATTGGCTTGATTTTGACATTGTCTTAAGTATGGATTGACTAATTGAACAACAAGAAAATGGGCTAAAGCTCCTACGTGTGAGTGTGATTATATTAGTTATTGTCTATGGTTATTTAGGTTAGCTTGTGAGCCATCTATGGCTAATTTCTGAGGAATGCTTGCGTAAGGAAGTAGGAGACAAAGTAAAGTCTGTATATGGGAAATATGGCTATAGTTATGGGTAACTGTGATTACTCAGATATAAATAGGGGCTGAGGGGTTTGAGGGCATATATACTTAGCCTGTTACGTTCCTGTTACATTTTGGTTGATTGAGCAGGTGGGATGAGAGATTGACTTCTGAGGACCCCGTAGAGATTCCTACACAGATTCTCTGTTACATACCGATGGATTATTATACCTTTGATTAGTTACAGTTACTAGAACTGCAATTTGACACTGAGCATGGCTTTGAAGGTCATATTTTACTGCTCATTGTGAGCTTAAAGTACATCTTTATGTGTTTTGGGTCGGCGTCTCGATATGTTTAAGGCTGCTGACAGAGTATTTTTTTGAGTATTGGCCCTGAAATAGGGTAATGGGATTAACTAATAGGATAAGCTTAGCTTGGGATAGATTGGGCCATCCAAGATTTTGAGGCAAGTTGAGCTTGCGACATATGAGTTAGTTGTACCACCGGTATATTCTATTATGCAATTTGTCTTTAAGGTACCAATGTTGTGTCGTTATATTTGAATAGGTTGCACGTGTTTCAACAGAATTCAGTTGTGTTAAATGATCATTTGATTTTTGTTGAGAAATTAGGAACTTTTCTAGCCAGTTAAAGTATAGTGGTAACATCGACCGATCAAAGAGACTACTTGGGGTTGAGAGACAGACATGTGATACTACACCCCACCTTCTTTGAGTCTTTGGGTATGTCTTTACTCTTACTTTTGCAGATGAAAGTTCTTTTAGTGAGGGATGTTGTAATGACCCTCCAGGTCATTTATGTGTTTCTGCGATTATCTCATCAGTTTGAGTATGTGCATAGCGACCCCGAACCATTTTGGACTTGTTAGTACTGTTATGGGGGCTGTTTGATGAATCATTTGAGATTTATATAGCTTTTTGAGTTGGACAAAAGATTTTAACTATAAAATAAATTTTCAGGTAAAGTCCTTGTAAACTGTGAAGATTTTTTGGGTAACTATAAAATGGTGAATTGATTTTAATGAGCTACTCTATGATGATTTTATGATATTATAAGGCTCGTATACTATGCTATGAATATGAATTGAGTATTTCCTGGGATTATGACCTAGCACGAGATGACCTTGGTAGATAACCATCGTCCCTTAATTATGTTACCACCATAGGCTTGTGATTAGCTAATGGATCGATATAGCTCTTGTTGCATGATTCACCAAAAAAGGTAAGGCTATCGTAAGCTACATGCTATTTGACCTTCAAAAAGAGTGGTGTTCCTGTAAGGCTCTTACCATAAATTAATAAAAAAAAGGGTGGTGTTCCTGTAAGGCTCTTACCATAAGTTAATAAAAAAAGGTGGAGTTCCTGTGAGGTGTTTGTGAAGCACTTTTCGAAATGGGGAAGTTCCCGTAAGGTGAGTATTTGGTTTACCTTGGCAAAGTAGATCACTCTTTGTTCATTATGTGGTGAACATCGGGATTCCAAGTAGTAGCTCGCTTGGTCTTACATGTGAGTTATGGTCCGTTCCCATCTATGTATGATATGTCATGTGACTTGGTGATTCTTCATTCATATTTTGACTAAGCATTGATCATTCATGTCATATTGAATCTTTATCCGTTGATTATGGTTATGCATATTATTTAATTATGGCTTATGTTCCTTATTGTATTGCATTTCGCATACTTAGTACATTCCAAGTACTAACGCATATTTTTTGCCTACATGATCTAACCATGTAGAGACCAAAGCTCCTATTCATCCTCCTCCTCCTCCACGTGGCTAGACAGGTCGATTGAAGATTGCTTTTGGTGAGTCCCTTATTTCGGGGACAATATCCACTTACTTTCATGCTTTGTTAAGATTTGTTTAATAATGGATATTTATCTGTTGAGATTGCGCCCGGGACATGTCTTGGCCCCCGTTCCACTCATGACTAGAGGTGTTGTTGGATATGGTTATGTATGTGATGAGCTTGACTCCTATTATGTTTATGTAACTATTAAAGATATTCCTTAGTCCTTATTCCCTTTTATGCTTGATGTTGTGATGAGATGAAAGTCTTAAGCCCCTACTTCTCCCTATAGAGTAAGTCATACTTACCTGGCCCTTAGACTTTATTTACTATGTGTTCATGCTAATCCTCTTACAAATAACATCCCCATAACTTGAGTCCAAAGTCTCATTTCCCCTAGAATTATGTGTTTGATGTTTAGTTATGCTTTCGTAACCAAGAATGTGCCATGTGCACTTAAGAGGCTTGTTTGGGGTCCCCATTCACCGTGTCATACCTAGGCCCCAGGCATGGGTCATGACAATGCATGCACGTATTATGACAGGAAAATGCAATATGAAGGAATTTGAGTAGAATGAAAGCGATAAGGGTATCATCTCTTCATATCCGCTTCTGCTTCCCAAGGATCTTAACGTATGCTACATCTTTTTCACTCAATCTCTTCACTTGCCTATCTAATATCTCAATCGAGACATCCTCATACATCAATTTTTCCTCAACACCTACTACCTCCAAAGGAACAATAAAGTCGGGGTCACCTTCATACTTCCTCAATATGGACATATGAAAGACCAGATGAACCATACTCATCTCTATAGGCAACTCCAACTCATAAGCAACCTTACCAACAAGTCTCAAAATTCTATAAGGCCCTACATCCCTAGGCCTCAATTTTCCCTTCTTGCGAAACTAAACTACACCATTCATGGTCAAGACTTTTAAATATACCTCATGACCCATCTTGAAATCAAGGTCTCTTCTCATAATGTTCGAATAAGACTTCTACGATTTTGAGCCGTCTTTAGTCTTTCCCTTATCATCCTTATCTTCTCCAAAGCTTCTAAAACCAAATTTGGACCTGTCGAAACCATCTCCCCCACTTTAAACCACCCAATTGGGGATTTACATCGCCTCCCATGTAAGGCCTCAAATGGTTATATCCCGATGTTAGCTCTTCCTACTTCTAAGTAGAAATCTCTATGTCTTGGGCTAGGCCACCCGGCCTTTGGTTTTTTACTTTAACTTGTTGGCAATTGTAACATTGGGCCATGAACTTTTGTGATGTCTCTTTTTATACCACCCCACCAATACACTTCCCACAATCCCTATATGTCTTTTTATAGCCAGGATGAACATAATAGGGTAAATTATCAGCCTCTTTTAAAATCAAGTCTTTTAGCCCATTAACGTTTGGACCACATGGTATACCTTGGTTTCTAAGAACACCATCTCCCTATTGGAAGAAAAGCTCTACTTTTCCCTCTTTTACTAATGCCTTCAATTCAACTAAGGCGAGATCAAGGTCTTTCTTAGATTTGACCTCATCAACCAAGGAAGATTTGGAACCATCTAGAACCACCATACCTCCATCTTCGGGTTCATCCAACCTAGTCAGTCGATGAAATTCCCTAGCTAACTCCTCTGTCCATCATCAATATGAGTTATATTTTCCATAAACACCCTATTTGGTGCGTCGGCTACAACATTAGCTTTGCCCTGGTGATGATGCACATTTATGTCATAGTCTTTAAGGAGTTCTAACCATCTACATGAACCCCATGCAAATATTACCACCACATCTTTAAATCAAATACCACGACTGGTAGCTCAAGGTCATGTGTAGGGTAGTTTCGCTCATGCACCTTTAGTTGCCTATATCATGACCTAGACCTAGGGTCCAGGAGTGACATGGCAAATGGGAACCCGAGAGTCCCAAAACAAGCTTCAAAGTATCTATATTAACATCATCAGTTTGGAAATGCATAACGAAGTATTATACACCTAGTTATAAGGGACGGGAAAGTAGGACTCATGCTATGGGGACATTATAGGGATAAGGATTAACATGATCCACATAGCACATAACAGATAGAGATTAAGGGGCGGGTAAGTATGACTCACTCTATGGGGATAGATCGGGACTTAAGACTTTCCACATTTCCACATCATATCATAACAAACATCATAATATCCATATTCAATAGATATCCATAATTATAATCTCCAAATAGCAAAACATAGCATATATTCGTACAGGAGTCTACATGTCATCCAACAATACCTCTAAGTCATAGAATAGGACGAGGGCCAAGACATGTCCCGCTCTCACCCTCAAAGTAAATATAACATAAGTTATAACATCATGATAGTTAGATGGATGATAGCTTGTCCTTGAATGATAGGATTCACCATAACAACTTTCATGAATCGAACTAGCTGTCAAAAGGTAGATGGATATAGTCTCCAACCCCTACATGGTTAGATCATGTAGGCAAAAATTACGCGTTAGTATGTTTGAATGTACTAAGTATGTGGGCATGCAATGCATATGAACTTATTAAACCTGCATTCAATGTTTGATGACAAGAGCACATATATAGAAAGGAGTATATAAGCAAAGAAGAGTAAAATATCAATGTGCCATGAAATCTATAATGCATGAAATGTCATAATGCTTACATATAGAGGGGATGTGGCCATAACCAACATCTCAAACCCATACGAGCTATTACATGAATTTGCCTGATGAAAGCCTCCTATCGGGTAAGAGAATATTACTTGCCAAAGGTAATTTACACCACACCTCACGACCTGGTCATTTCAGTGCGATAGTCATCTTCCTTACGACCCCGTCATTGCAAAAGAATTTATATATCATATCATATCATATCACAATTGTAACTATACCTGACGACCTGGTCATTTCGATAAGGTTTAC
This sequence comes from Solanum rostratum, assembly GCA_029948455.1. NCBI lineage: Eukaryota > Viridiplantae > Streptophyta > Magnoliopsida > Solanales > Solanaceae > Solanum > Solanum rostratum. Next base: position 36,934,120 of record CM057050.1, on the reverse strand, counting down.
TATATACCTATGTTGGCACATAGTTCAAGAGAAAGGAAGAGGACCCTTGGGGATAGCCACTCCAATCCCATACGGTGCTAAGTCATCATCCCACAAGAATACATATACATATACATACTTTTCAAAAGAGGCATAAAACTTTTCAAATTATTTCAATGCATACTTAGGATTAAAATCCAAACATTCTTCATATTCATGTACACTTGGATTCTAAAGCCAAATCATAATTCAATTCATACTTTCATGCATAGAAATAGCTCATTCACATATATCAAGATGGTGTAAACACCCGGAGTTACTCAAAGAGCCATATCATAGATATTTATGTGATCACATTCTTGTCCTAACCATATTCTTATCAAAATCATATGTGGGCTTAACCTACCAGATAATTCTCATCAAAACCATATTCATAAATATATGTGGGCTTAACCTACCGAATACTCTTTCATAAAACCAGTGCTCATATATGTATATGCCATGAATGATATGAGAATAGCATCGCCAATTGCGATTCAAATTAAAATCAATAATACAATATGAAATTCAAGTAAATCCAAATTTAAATCACAATTTAGATTATCCATACTTAAATCAAAATTTAAAAGGACAATGCATATTCAAATCTTCGTAATGTCAATGCAATTCTTCATATTAGGGCTTAAATCACTTTAAAGACAATAATTAAGCATAGCTCATATCTCATTTGAATCAAATAAATAATAATCCAAAAGACCCATATTTAAAGTAAGCTCAACTTCATAAAATCAAGTGTAAAAGCGTTTAGGGGCTTCATAGTTGAAAGGGGCCAATTCACATACCTTAGCTAATTAAGAGAAATCAAGAAGAAATTGGTGAAGAAGAAAACCTTTTCTTAAGCTCCAAACCAATCCTCCAAAGTTCACTTGAGGAGAGTTCTTTTGATGACAGCCAGAATACGCTAAGTGTTTGAATTGAATTTGAATAAGAATAGAAGAGTATAGGTCTTTTGAGAGGCTTACAATATGTTAGAAAGTCATAAATAACCCTTAGGAATAGCCAAAATTACAAGAAAGCCATTAATGAAATGGATGTCAAAAAGTGTCATGGATCTCGTATAGAGGCACCACGGGCCATGTAGGGGTCACACGGACCGTGTGCCCATCCGTGAGGCTCCACTTAGACAAAGTCTCCATTAATGAAGTTCTGAGACGATGACTCCATACTTAGAAAATTTTCCCACCAACACCTATACGGGAGGCCATACGCCCCGTGAAGGGGTCACACAGCTTGTGAAGGGTTCATATGTGAAGTGCCTTGGCCAAATGTAGTTTTCAAGGTCAAGGCTACTTCAATGAGCCACCACACGGCCAATGAAGCCTCACACGAGCCGTGTGGGGTTCATGTGGTGCATGCCTTGGTCTTGAACTCCAACTTAAGGCCAACACTCAATACACGAGGCCAAGGGCCACCTCAAGGCTCCTCCACATGGCCCGTGGTGAGTCACACGACACATAAAGGTGCCTGTGGGGTGTCACCTTGGTCAAAAATGTTCCAAACCCAAATTTTCATGCACTATTAAGGCCATATAAGTCCGGGTCCTTACAGCCTAGAAGCATAAGCAATGACTTTGCCATTTTGCATCAAGACACACCCTCAAATGCCCCACATGCTTTCGCACTCTAGGAATAGATCAAGATGTTGTCAATGAACACTACAACAAACATGCCAAGGTAGGTTTTAAAGACACTATTCATGAGATCCATAAATATTACTGGATCATTGGTTAGTCCAAAAGATATCACTACTAATTCAAAGTTCCCATACCTTGTCTGCAAGGACATCTTAAGAATGTCACATTCCCTTACTGACATTTGATGGTATCCAGACTGAAGATCAATCTTTTAGAAGTGACTAGCCCCTTGTAATTTATCTAATAAATCATCCATCCTTGATAGTAGATACTTGTTCTTTACGGTGACCTTGTTGAGTTATTGGTGGTCGATGCACATTCGAACTGAGCCATTATTTTTCCTCACAAACAATACCGGTGCACCCTAAGGTGACTTGCTAGGCCTTATATATCCCTTGTCCAATAAGTCCCTTAGTTGATCCTTTAATTCTTTCAACTCCATTAGAGCCATAAGGTAGGGAGGAATGGAGATAGGTTGAGTACCAAGGAGGAGGTCAATATCAAAATCTATCTTCCTTTTGAGAGGGACACTTGGAGTTCATCGGGAAAGACATCAGGAAACTCATTGACCACCAGAACCGACTCAATAGAAAGAAGATTGGACTCAACATCCCTAACCCTTATAAGATGATAAATGTAGCCTTTGGCAATCAATTTTTTATCCTTACGACAAGAGATAAACTTACCCTTAACTACTGAATCATGACCTTCGTACTCAAGGATGAGTTCATTAGGAAATTACTACCTAACCTTGTGGGTTGTACAATTGATAAAGGCATGATATGCACGTAACTAATATATCCCAAGAATGATGTCAAAATCTACCATGTCAAGTTCAATAACATCACTAGGCAAGTGTTTATTCAAAAAGGACACAGCACAACCCTCATAGACTCTACTACAACCAATACACTCACCAATGGGAGTAAATACCAAAAAGGGTTCACATAACTATTCGAGACACATATTAAACCTATTTGCAAGGAATAAGGTAATGAAAGATAAGGTGACACTCGAATCTAATAGAGCATACTCATCAAAATTGAAACTAACATACATGCAGCCTTAAAACGATACTCCTCTAAATCCTGGGTACCCTTAGCAACTTGAGCTTGGGAACTAGCTTGAGGTTGATCTAGATTCCATCCTCGCTCACACTGTTTAATGAAATGACCTCAGTGATGACACCTACAGTATATAGGGTTATTCACTAGACATTTTCCATTATGGTCCTTGCCACACTCCCAACAGGCAAGTATAGAAGGCTCGCTATCGCCATCATTCCAGGCCATCTCCTTCCCCCTACTAAAGGCCATTAGAAAGTATCTCATCTTGTGCCCAATACCATCACACACAAAAGTATGTGTTAGTACTTTAAATGTACTAGTATGTGGGATGCAATGCAACAATAGATAATAATCTCCATAAACAAGATGCATAATCAAATACAATAGAATATAAGCTCAATATGACATTCATGAGTATGCTTTGATGAAAAATTGCACGAAAGATAAACTTAACTTCATATCATATCATACTTACGTGGAAGAAGACCATAACTGACATATAAGACCAAGAAAGTTACTACTTAGAATCCAATGAACTCCTTCCACTAGAAAAAGGCCAATGAACTCCTTTCATTGGAAGAAGGGGAATTTATTTACCAAGGTAGAACTTCATACACTTTGAAATTGCATATTTAATGAATAATATGGCTTACGTGGATCCACTAGCGTAGCTTAGCCTACAAGGGCTCCTATAGTGGCATATAGTTAATGAGACAATGGGTGACTTCTAAGGTTCCCTTACCGAACCCCACCTCAATGCCCCTACCTCAGTGCTAAGTCATTCCCATGAAATATATTTGAAAACACATGCATAATCATAATTATTCATAAACTTAAAAGCATGGTTTTATCATCATATATAAAGAGTATCTTAATTTAAGATCCAACATGTGAGAATAGTCCTTATCACAACGGATCTATCTTTTGGTGAGAATCATCCTTTCACCATCTTTAAACTTTAACTTCATAAGAGGGATTCAAAACATCTTAACTTTAACTTTCATAAACTTGTAATTGAATTGTCATCTTTGGAGATTATCCCTTGGATAACTTGATATGATAATAGGGTGGGTTCATGTATGCAAGCTTTGAATCATGTAACTCAAGAGTACTATGCATCAATATAACTAAAATCATAAACTTAAATCATTCTTAAACAACCCACCACAATGATACATATCATCTTTCAAACGTGGATGTAGAAACATGAAATTCATCTCACAAAATCATCAATTTCATAATTACTCATGGTATCATAACTTTCATAGCTTTGAATCTCATAGAATAGGTCATAATAGAAAAAGCCTTGAAATCAATTCATGCAATTTCATGCAATAGATAAAGAATCTTGACATAAATCATGTTTAACAGGATAATTAGAAAGAACCCATAAGAAATCAACATTGAATCTTGAAGGATTTAGTAAATTAGGTTTTGAGACTCCATGAGCTGAAGAACCCATGGATGAAGAAACTCACATACCTTTAAACCTTGACACCTTAATTAATAAGACTTGAAGAAGCTTGAGAAACTCCTTTGAAAGTTTTACCTTCAATGGAGGCGACTTGAATCTAAGGAATTGGAAGAATTTGATGCAGGGTTTTTAAAGAGAGTTTGAGAGGATTTGAGAGTGTTTAGAGAGAGGTTTAGCTCTAAAAATATATAAATTTTGAGTATTTACGTATATAGAGGTGCTGGGATAAGTCCCAACTGACTTCACTTATAAAAGAGCAAGTTCGAAAAAATTTACACACAGCGGGACCAGTGGCACGATGAGCCTTGGTTCCTATACTATCTAATTGTATGTGATGTTCAATTTTCCCCTATTTTGGCTTAGGAATAGGTTTATGCCACTTCTGAACTATGAGGAACAAATGGGAAAAGCAGACTTGTCGCACATTGTAAGGACCCGAGTTTTCGAACTACTTTATCGGATCTCATAACGTTGGCCCGGGATAAAATTTAACCAAGTTTCGCTCCATAGGAGGCCCACACAGCTAATGTAAAGCCACACGGACCGTGTAGCCTTCAGAGTAGAGGTACTTGGCCATAATTTCAATTAGGGGAATTCGACAGAGAGTTTCAGACTAAGTGAGGGCACACGGCCACCCACACAGTCCGTGTGGTGTGTTACGGGCCATGTGGCTCGTCGTATATCTTGCAATGTGAAATTCTTTTTAGTATGAAATTACCGTCTCGTAACTTCTTCATGCAAGACTTTACTAAGTGTTGTCACACAGCTCTTGACAAGACCCGTGTAGCGTCGCACGGGTCGTGTAGCTGTCTGTATGGCATCCCTTTTCTTTGAAAAAATTCTAAGTGTTTAGCATCGCGAAATTTTCTTCAGTATCACCTCACGAGCTCTGTTCACGGGCCGTGAAGTGACTCGTGGACCGTGTAGGTGTCAATGAAGCCGTGATGGTCTATTTTTTATCTATTTCATTAATGGCTTTTATGTAATTACAACTTATTTTAATTGTGTTTTATGACCATTTTGCCTAACCTAGACCCCTAAATCAGTCGATACCTTCTATTCTAATTCATTCTCATTGGAAACACTCTCACACTAAAATCAACTCCCAAATACTCTCTATGTCCTTTTCTCAAGACTCAAGCAAGGGTTCAAGTTGGAGATTCAACTTTAAGCTATATTATTCTCAAATCCAACTTCCTAATCAAGGTATGCAGGATTGATTCTTGGTCCCTTTCAACCAAGGAGACCCAAACTCTTTTCAATTGATTTTCATGCAATTAAGCTTACTTTAAATGTGGTTTTTCATAATTTGATTTTATTAAATTCAATTGATGTATGGGTTGTACTTTATTTATGATTTTAAGTTATTTTAAGCCCTATTATGATGATTTACATTGAGATTATGAAGATATGAAGATGCATATCCCCTTTAAAGCTTGATTTATGCATGGGTGATTTATATTATGAATTAGATATTGATTTTATTATGAATTTACTTCAATTTCGTATTATGTTGTTGATTCTAGCTTGAATCTATACTACCCATGTTATTCTCACACCATGCATTGCATTTGCATTCATAAACATTGGTCATTATGGAAATTATAAAGTGGGTTAAGCTCAATTATGTTTTATGAAATGATTTTGATAAGATTATGGTTATGACAAGAATATAATCACATACATGTCTTATGATTATGGCTCTTTGAGTATTTTGGGTGCTTGCACCATTCCATATTTGTAATCGATCTAGTCCTACGCGTGAATATTATAACTATGAGCTATGATTTGGCATTTGAGCCTAAATGTGCATTGATCAAATTTGAAATACTTGCTGCTATTTTGAAAGTATATATATCTATGTTATATGAATTCTCGTGGGATGCTAACTCAGCACCGATAGATTGGGGGTGTCAAGGCTATCCCCAAGGATCCTCTCCCTTTTCTTGAACGATGTGCCTAGTATATATTATGAGAATCCTATCTGAAATAGGATATGTTCCTATAATGAAGGTTGCTTCATACGAAGCGAGATATGTTCCCGTAAGGTGAAGTATTATAATATGATATGAGAAATCCTATTCGAAATGGGATATGTTCCCGTAAGGGGGTTGCTTCATGCGAAATGGGATATGTTCCTGCAAGGTGAAGTATGGTTTACCTTTAGCAAGTAGACTACCTCTGTACCAGTGAGGGGATTCAATCGGGATTCCAAGTACTAGCTTACTTGGTCTTACTCTTTTCGGTTGAGGTCACATCCCCGCTAATTATGAACATCATTGCATTCATGCAACATAAATTTCACGGTATATTTTATACTTTTCCTTGGATATATAATTCTTTCTATATTATGTGCCCTTGCCATCTAACATTGAAATGTAGGTTTGATAAGTCATATGCATTGCATGCCCGCATACTTAGTACATTCAAACGTACTAACGCATACTCCATGCCTACATGGTTTTACCATTTAGGGGCCGAGCGCTACGACTACCCACCGTTAGCTCAAATATATATATATATATATATATATATATATATGTGTGTGTGTGTGTGTGTGTGCGTGCGTGTGTGTGTGTGTATGTGTATGTTATGTGATGTATTCGGAGCTTATGTTATTGGTTACCTTTGAAAATGGCTATTATCGATCAACTACGGACATATGTTATATTTGCATGTTCGGTATGGAAATGTGGAAGTTTCCAAGTCCCGTTTGTCCCCATAGCACGAGGCCTACTTACCAACCCCTTAGTATTATGTAGTTATTATTCATTGCGCTTTCGAACCAATGATGTGGTTTTGTATACTTCGAGGCTTGTTTGGGCACTCTCGGGTTCCCATTTGTCGTGTCATACCTAGATCCGAGTCGCGGGTCATGACAAAAGATGGTATTAGAGCCCTAGGTTTATAAATGGTCCTCGGAGTCCAACATGTTGCGTCAAGTAGAGTCCTGTTCATGGGTGTTAAGTGCACCATGTGTATGAGTGAGAGGCTACAAAGACGTTCTAGGAATAACCTCACTTCTTCATGCCTTATGTCGTGCTATGACTCATATATTTGGTCTCCCTACTTGACGGTGTCATTGCTCCATTTCAAAAGATGCCTCGAGGAAGACCCCACCCACCAAGGTCGGGTTCGGCTGATGAGGATCAGGCATCTCAAGAGTCGATGGATGAACCCATCTCAAACAGTGAATTCTGTACAACCTTTTCCATGCTTGCCCAGGTGGTGACATCTCAGACAAGGCAGGCTAATCTGCTATGGTATCCTACACCAGCTTCTAGGGTGAGGGATTTCACCCGGATGAATCCTCCGGAGTTTCATGAGTCGAAGGCTGATGAAGATGCTCAGAAGTTCACAGATGAGCTCACCAAGATATTAAACATTATGGGTGTTACTTCTGAGGAGAAGGCAGAATTTGCTGCCTATCAACTGAAAGATGTGGCTCAGGTGTGGTATACCCAATGGTCTATAGAGAGGGTTGGCGGTGGTGATGTCAATTGGGAGGTGTTCAGACTTGCGTTCCTGGATCGCTTCTTTCCACTTGAGCATAGGGAAGCCAAGATGATTGAATTTATCAACCTCAAGCAAGGAGGTATGAGTGTGAGGGACTACGCCCTCAAATTCACAAAGTTCTCCAAGTATGCTCTGCCACTTGTGGCTAACCCTCGTTCAAGGATGCATAAGTTCATTACTGGCAACTCTGATCTGCTCGTAAAAGAATGTCGTACTGCTATGCTTAAATGGGATATGGATATTTCTAGACTCATGGTGTATGCTGAATAGATCGAAGGAGAGAAACTCAAGGAGAGAAGAGTACACAATCCTAAGAGGGCCCGTTTTGATGGTGGATTCTCTTATTCCTGGAGTGGTGGCTTTGGTCGCTTCCAGCAAGGCCAAGGTTCTGGTGCTTGGGTCGCTAATGCTCGGGTACCTCCTCCTAGGGCACTATTTGGCGGTGGACAAGGGTATCCTCTGTGTAACAAGTGTGGGAAGCCCCACACGGTTGTTTGTTGGAGGGATTTGGGTGTTTGTTATGGGTGTGGTGATTAAAAACACAAGGTTGTTAATTGTCCTAAGAATGCCCGTAGAGGCCAAGGTCCGGTAGCTCAAGGCAGTCAAGGCTAACAAAGAGCTCCCCAAGGAACAATCGATTTTATGCACTCCATGCCTGTCAGAATGTTGAGGAAGCTCCAGATGTCATGATTGGTATGTTAAAAGTCTTTGATTTTGATGCTTATGTTTTGCTTGAACCAGGTGCAAATTCATCTTTTGTGAATCCTCTGTTGGCTGTTAAATTTTGTTTGAGTCCCAAGATTTTGAAGGATCCTTTCTCAGTTTATACTCCCGTGAGTGAATATGTTATTGCACATAGAGTCTATCATGGTTGTCCGGTTTCTGTATTGCACAAAGTTTTGCCATGTGACCTTGTGGAACTTGAGATGTTTGATTTTGACGTGATTCTTGGGATGGATTGGTTGCATATATCATATGCCTCTATAGATTATAGAACACGAAAAGACAAGTTCTAACCTCCCGGTGAGCCCATTCTTGAATGGAAGGGTAGTGACTCCTCTATTAAAGGCTGGTTTATTTCCTACCTCAAGACCCAGAAAATGATTTCCAAGGGGTTCATTTATCATATTGTAAGGCTCGAGGATATGGAGTCCGAAGCACCTACTCTTGAGTTGGTTCCTATGATGAATGAGTTATCGGACTTGCCTGGTGTTCCTCCTAAAAGGGAGGTAGACTTTGACATAGATCTTCTATAAGATACTCAGCCTATCTCTATTCCTCCTTATCATATGGCATCGGATTTGAAAGAGTTAAAAGAAAATTGAAGGATTTGCTGGAGAAAGGCTTCATTAGGCCTAGCATATCATCGTGGGGTGCTCCAGTGTTGTTTGTAAGAAAGAAGGATGGATCTCTTCGAATGTGTATTGATTATAGGTAGTTGAATAAGGTGACTGTTAAGAATAAGTACCCATTCCCCAGGATTGATGACTTTTTTTACCAGCTTCAAGGGGCTACTCATTTCTCAAAGATTGATCTTCGTTTTGGGTATCATCAGTTGAAGGTTAGGGAATGTGACATTCCCAAGATAGCCTTTCGGACAAGGTACGTGAACTTTGAGTTTTTGGTGATGTCGTTCAGCTTAACCAATCTCTATTTGTGTTCATGGATCTGATGAATCGGGTGTTTGAGCCATTTCTTGACAGTTTTATGGTGGTTTTTATTGATGACATTATCATTTACTCCCGAAATGGGCAAGAGCATAGGGATCATTTGAGAATGGCTCAACAAACCTTGAAAGCGAAGAAGTGTATGCTAAGTTTAGCAAATGTGAATTTTGGTTGGGTGAAGTGGCTTCCTTGGTCATGTAGTATTCGGTGATGGTATCAATGTGGATCCGAAGAAGACCGAGGCCGTGAAGAATTGGCCTAGACCGTTGCCTCCTTTGGATATTCAAAACTTTCTGGGGTTGGCTGGATATTATAGATGGTTCATTGAAGGGTTCTCATCTATTGCATCTTTGTTGACTAAATTGACCCAAAAGAAGGCAAAGTTTCTATTGTCAGATGAATGCGAATAGAGTTTCCGAACCTTGAAGGATCGGCTTACGTCGACTCCAGTCTTGACTTTACCAAACGGCTTGGAGGGATTTGTGGTGTATTGTGATGCCTTGCTGATTCGATTGGGTTGTATGCTCATGCAACATGGTAAGGTAAAAGCATATGCATCAAGGCAGTTGAAGGTGCATGAATGTAATTACCCAACACATGATCTTGAGTTGGCGGCAGTAGTCTTTACCTTGAAGATTTGGAGACACTATTTGAATGGGGTTCATGTTGATGTGTTCACCTATCACAGGAGTTTGCAATATGTATTCACTTAAAGGGATCTCAACATGAGGCAAAGGAGATGGTTAGGACACCTAAAGGATTACGACATGAGTGTTCAATATCATCCCAGCAAGGCCAATGTTGTAGCTGATGCTCTCAGTAGGCTATCTATGGGAAGTGTGACGCATGTTGAAGAGATAAGAAAAGGATTTAGCAAGGGATGTTCATCTGTTGGCTAGGTTGGGTGTCAGGTTGGCCAACTCGAACGATGGTGGTATCCATGTTCGAAGCGGGTCAGAATCTTCTGTGGTGGTTGATGTAAAAGCTAAGCAAGATTTAGACCAATCGTTGCTTGAATTGAAGAAGTTGGTTGCTGAAAAGAAGATCGAGGTGTTCTCCCAAGAGGGAGATGGTGTGCTCCGGTACCAAGACCGGCTATGTGTTCCGGATGTGGATGATCTTAGAAGGGTAATCATGAGTGAGGCTCACAACTCTCAATATTCTATTCACCCTAGGTCTACTAAAATGTATCGGGATTTGAAGGAAGTGTATTGGTGGCATGGTATGAAGAAGGACATAACTAAGTTCGTATCCAAATGTCCAAGTTGTCAACAAGTGAAGGTAGCGAACCAAAGGCCCGTTGGATTGGGTCAAGATTTTGAGATTCCTACATGGAAGTGGGAAGATGTGAACATGGACTTTGTGTTTGGGTTGCCTCGGACCCGAAGGCAATTCAATTCTATTTGGGTCATCGTTGACCGGATGACCAAGTTAGCTCACTTCCTAATGGTCAAGACTACTTATAGTGCCGAGGAGTATGTGAGGTTGTACATCCAAGAATTGGTGAGACTGCATGGTGTGCCTAGATCTGTCATATCGGATCATGGCACTCAATTCACTTCCCACTTTTGGAGGTCATTTAAGAAGGGACTTGGAACTAAGATTAAGTTGAGCATCGCTTTTCATCCTCAAATCGATGGGCAAGCTGAGAAGACTATTCAAACCTTGGAGGATATGTTGAGGGCTTGTGTGTTGGAGTTTAAGGGTAACTGGGATGGCACCATTTGAGGCCTTGTATGGGAGGAGGTGTAGGTCCCCGGTGGGGTGGTTTGAGTTGGGAGAAATGGCATTGATTGGCCTGGATTTAGTGTTGGAGGCTATGGAAAAAGTGAAGGTAAATAGAGAAAGGTTGAAGACGGCACAAAGTCACCAAAAGTCCTATTCAGATTAGGAGGAGGGACCTTGAGTTTCATGTTAGTGATTGGGTATATGTGAAGGTTTTGCCTATGAGGTTGTGATGCGTTTTGGTAAGAAGGGCAAGCTAAGCCCCTGGTATGTTGGCCCTTATGAGATCATTGAGCGGATCAGGAATATGGCTTATAGGCTAGAGTTGCCTCCGAACTTGAGTTCCATTCACCCAGTCTTCCATGTATCCATGTTGAGGAAGTTAGTTGGCGATCCTAGCACCATTGTGCCTTTGGAAGGAATCGAGGTTGAGGAGAACCTATCTTATGAGGAAGTCCCGATAGAGATTTTAGATAGGCAAGTGAAGTGGCTTCGTAACAAGGATGTGGCTTCGGTGAAGGTGCTTTAAATAAATCGTCACGTGGAGAGTGCTACATGGGAGGCAAAATTGGACATGATGAAGCAATATCCCCATCTTTTCCAACCTAATCAAGCCTAAGGTACTAGGTTAACCCTCTTCTAAATAGTTCTAATTCTTCCACTCTTAAGTATTCATGATATGACATGCATATATGTGCACGAAAATGGTTTCTATGATATTTGAATGATTTGAATACATTTTGATATGGGTTCTAAAGACTTTATGATTTTCAAGCAATAAACAATGCATTACACCTTGTGTCCGGATGTTTCATATCTTAAGTCAAACTCTTAAGTCTTTCGTTGCACATTCGGGGATGAATGTTCCCAAGGGGGAGATGATGTAAGGACCTGAGTTTTCGAACAACTTTATCAAATCTCATAGCATTGGCCCGGGAGAAAATTTGACCAAGTGTCACGCCATGGGAGACCCACTCGGCCAATGTGAAGCCAACACGGATCGTGTGGCCTTCAGTGGAGAGGTACCTGGCCAAAATTTTGATTACGGGAATTCAACAGAGATTTTCGGACTAAGTGAGGGCACACGGCCACCCACACGGTCTGTGTGGTGTGTTACGGGTCGTGTGGCCCACCGTATAGCTCACAACGTGAAATTTTTCTAAGTACGAAATTATCATCTCGTAACTTCTTCATGAAAGATTTTTCTAAGTGTTATCACACGGTTCTTGACACGACCTGTGTACCGTCACACAGACCGTGTAGCCATTTGTATGGCACCCCTTTGCTTCGAAAAAATGCTAAGTGTTGAGCATTGCAAAATTTGCTTAAGTGTCACCTCACGGGCACTGTTCACGGGTCGTAAAGTGACTCACGGACCGTGTAGGTGCCAGTGAAGCCATGATGGTCCGTTTTTCATCCGTTTCATTAATGGCTTTTACATAATTACAATTTATTTAATTGTGTTTTATGACCTTTTTGCCTAACGTAGACCCCTAAATCAGCTGATACCCTTCTATTCTAATTCATTCTCATTGGAAACACTCTCGCACTAAAATAAACTCCCAAATACTCTCTATGACCTTTTCTCAAGACTCAAGCTAGGGTTCAATTGGGGGATTCAACTTCAAGCTAAATTCTTCTCAAATTCATCTTTCTAATCAAGGTATGTGGGATTGATTCTTGGTCCCTTTCATCCAAGGAGATCTAAACTCTTTTCAATTGATTTTCACGCAATTAAGCTTACTTTAAATGTGGGTTTTCACTATTTGATTTTATTAAATTCAATTGATGAATGGGTTGTACTGTATTTATAATTTTATGTTATTTTAAGCCCTATTATGATGATTTACATTGAGATTACGAAAATGCATGTCCCCTTTAAAACTTGTTTTATGCATGGGTAATTTATATTATGATTTAAATGTTGATTTGATTATGGATTTACTTCAATTTCGTATTATGTTATTGATTTTAGCTTGAATCTATATACTCATGCTATTCTTACATCATGCATTGCATGTGCATTCATGAACATTGGTCTTTATGGAAATTATGAAGTGGGTTAAGCCCAATTATGTTTTATGAAATGATTTTGATAAGATTATGGTTATGATAAGAATGTGATCACATACATGTCTTATGATTATGGCTCTTTGAGCATTTTGGGTGCTTGCACCATTCCGTATTTGTAATCAAGCTAGTCCTACGCATGAATATTGTAACTACCAGCTATGATTTGGCATTTGAACCTAAATGTGCATTGATCAGATTTGAAATGATTATTTTCCTTTTGAAAGTATGTATATCTATACTATATGTATTCTCGTGGGATGTTGACTTAGCACCGATGGATTGGGGGCGTCAGGGCTATCCCAAAGGGTCCTCTCCCTTTTCTCGAACTATGTGCCTAGCATATGTTATGAGAATCCTATCCAAAATGGGATATGCTCCCGTAAGAAAGATTGCTTCATACGAAATGGAATATGTTCCCGTAAGGTGATGTATTATGATATGATATGAGAAATCCTTTCCGAAATGGGATATGTTCCCGTAAGGGGGTTTCTTCATGCGAAATGGGATATGTTCCGTAAGGTGAAGTATGGTTTACCTTTGGCAAGTATACCACCTCTGTACCGGTGAGGGGATTTCATCAGGATTCCAAGTACTAGCTCACTTAGTCTTACTCTTGTCAGTTAAGGTCACATCCCCGCTAATTATGAACATCATTGCACTCATGCATCATAAATTTCATGGCATATTGTATACATTTCCTTAGATATATAATTCTTTCTATATTATGTGCCCTTGCCATCTAACATTGAAATGCAGGTTTGATAAGTCATATGCATTGCATGCCCGCATACTTAGTACATTCAAACGTACTAACGCATACTCCATGCCTACATGATTTTACCATATAGGGGTCGAGCGCTACGACTACTCACCATTTGACGAGTAGCTCAAATTCCGAAGGTTGAACTTGTGGTGAGTCCCATCTATCAAGGGCAAGCCACCTTCCTCTATCTGTGCGATCCTATGTCTATTTTCTTATTTGAGGGTGAGCTCGGGACATGTCTTGGCCCCCGTTTCATCTTATGACTAGAGGCATTGTTGGACATCTTGTAGACTCCCGTAGATTTTATATATATATATATATATATATATATATATATATATATATGCAATGTGAGGTATTCAAAGCTTATGTTATTGGTTACCTTTGGAAATGGCTATTATGGATCAATTACGGACATATGTTATGTTTGCATGTTTGGTGTGAAAATGTGAAAGGTTCCAAGTCCCGTTTGGCCCCATGGCGCAAGTCCTACTTACCCACCCCTTAGTATTATGTGGTTATTATTGATTGCACTTCCGAACCGATGATGTGGTTTTTGTATACTTTGAGGCTTGTTTGGGACTCTTGGGTTCCCATTCGCTGTGTCACACCTAGACCCTGGTCTCGGGTCATGACACACACTTTTCTATTTTGTACAACTTCATGCGAAAAATTATTTTTCGATACGGGTGACCTAAAAATCAAAGGTGACCTTTTCCCTACACAATTTTGCCTCTTGAAAAATAATATGAAGTTGGATTTGCGAAATAATACATGATTTTTAAAGATATTTAAGAAATACTCGATAAGGACTTTTCGAGTCGTGTTCAGAGGTGTTACATCAAGTACCCATTGGCCTTAAAATTAGATAAGCAGAAGTTATAGTACAAATGGCATGTCCAACTAACTCCCTATACAATATTCCTATTAACCACACAAGATTTACATGTTCTAACTCAGTCTAGAAGGAAGGAGACTGTAGCCTACCTGAACACCAATCACATATGCTCTCAAACTAGTTTACAAGCACTTTACCCTTCCAAATGACCTCATAATACTATCAAACTATCAAAAGTAGAATCACATCGTTAATATTGTCATTTTGACTCAAAATCACAAGAAACGGCATAAACCCATTTCGAGGCGAAAAAGCAAAAAAAATAGGCATGCATTCGAATCTTGGAACAAACCCTGCATAGTAATATTCATAAATACCCGAGACTACATCTATAATTCAGGCTCAATTAGATACTTAAAATGATACAAAATAGCCCACCAACTCATGACATTTCTCTATGTACATAACAATATAGGCAGCGGGTTTTTCAACATTTTTACCTCAAACATAGCTCAATCAACAAATATTGACATGCCATAGTGTGCGCCTCGAGAAAACACTCAAAATAGACCCAAATTTAATTGAAATTCATTACAAAATGATAAAAAATTACTATCTGAAGTTTCTGACAAACAACACTAATACCCAATAGCAGAATAGTGAATTTTACCTCAAACAATGTGCCAAAAACAATTTATGGCACTTTCACCATGTTCCTCTTGAAAAATTATCCAAGTTAGTCTTTTGAATTACTAAAATCGGCCTCCGAACAAAGAAATTATAACATTTCAAAGTTGCTCTTTTTAATTCGAGAAATTTGGAAATATACTATTTATGCCACCTCAATTTACACTCTGCGTATATGGTAGGACCTCGCGAACGCGGATTATAGGCCATTTTGGCCTCATCGAATGGAGTATAAGCCCTCCTACACCAGATTTCAATGAACTTCATTTTCTTTGACGAGGTGTCTAGAACTCGTTCAGATAAAATTTTCGCGAACTATATATGGAATCTAAGTGGAAATGACATTCTAAATTCAACGGTGCTATCTAAATTCCCATTGAGATTGTTTTGATCATATGTGCATCCCATTTCCCAACACTAAAATCTTCTGAGGGGATCGAAACGTATTTGGAGCCCCAGATACCAAATGAAAGGTCGTTCTAGACCAAACTTAATATTCTAGAGCTAACCATGTTGTTAGAATTTCCACTTTGGTACATTTCCCAAGAATGTTGACCAAAGTCGACTATTGACCTATTCTAGAGGCTAAAATAAAACTTGATATAAACTGACACAAATAATCTTGATACTCTAATCAACCATGCTTCTAGCTTAATTTGGTCATTTTATAAAACAATGGAACTGTCAGAATTTCATTCTGAGCCCGTTTACTCAAACTTTACTACTAAAATCATTTTCAACATTAAACGGGCCTTTAACATCGAAAGTTGCATATCTTCCACACAAACGACCAGGCAACCGAACGATCTGTGTCAGTAAGGCACAAATAGTTTGGGGTCACTATAGAAATGATCTAAACAGTGAAAATACGCAATTACACTGAAATGACCTAGAGGGTCATTACACAAAATAATGAAGTTTGATTACTTATTCATGATATATTGTCTACTTCTAATTTTTGCATTGTTATACTGTCTATGTGTGATACCTTCAACCATTGTAGCATAGTTTCCTTAACTATATTACTCTTAGTATCTTTATTTTTATAGAGGAAATACATTAAAAAATCTCTAAACTTGGCAAAAAAAAACTTACTTTAGTACCTAAACTACACGGACGTTCATATACCCCCTCTTTACAATTCACAAATGAATTTATTTCCATCCAAAAATCTGACATGGCAAAAAAATAATAAAGGCGCATTTTATATTAATTTTTTTAAAAAAAAATAATCTTTTTTATATGTATTATATAAAAAATTAAAAATTAAAATAAAAAAAATCCACTAACCCCTCCTCTTTCTTCATCTTCTTCAAAGCCCTCCACCCTCTTATTTCTTCTTCAAAGTACCCCACCGACCTATCACCCCACCTCACTTCTCCTTCTTCGCCCCCCCCCCCCCACCACCCCTACCCTCCACCCATAAAACACCCAGCCCCAAAAATGAAGTTATTTTTCTTCAATAATGGCAAATTTTGATTTTGTTTTTCTTTCCTTCTTTCTTCTTCCATGGACACACCATCCTAAACCTCCATTAATAACTTCTTTCTCTTCGATTATCATAAATCTTCACTAATAATCTCTCTATCATCAATTTCTTTTGAGAAAATTCTTCGGTGCATTTTCATGAACAATTCCCTTACCAAGATTCTAACGTCAACTCATTTCATCTTCATGAAAGATGGCACTAATTAATATCAATTGAGTAAAGCTCACAGATTTTACCCAATTTTTATCAATAATTTTACTCTATTTAGTTTATCTAAAAAAAAATTCAAAGTAGAAGATTAATAAAACAAAATAAATAAATTTTCGTCAACTCCCAAGTTCTATCGGAGAAGAAATATATTTTTAGCTTAGATTTCAATGGAGAACAAACACATGTGAAAAGGTTGGTGTTGACATGGGACTAAAGAAAATTAATAAACAAAATAAAAATTAAAATAAATTTAAATATATTTTTTACGTGGTGCTGATGTGGCGCTGACGTGGTGCATGTGCAGTGCACTCTCCCTTGTGAGACTGGACTAGTACTGTTAGGATGAAACTAAATTCATTGTGAGTTGTTAAGGGGGTATTTAAACGTCTGTGTAGTTTATGTAGTTTAAATACTAAAGTAAGTTTCGCTGTCCAGTTTAGGAATTTTTTTTATGTCTTTTCCCAATTTTCTATAACCTAAGATTGCATACTTAGAAAATTGTGCCCTATTTACTTAATTTTTGCAGTAATGCTACATTTAGAGGGGTATTTTACATGCAACCTTCTTATTTTCTTTCCATATTATGAAGAGTCTTTTTGGGCTGGGTTTCTTGATCTAACTGAGTTTTTTCATATAGTTTGTGCTGATTTAGAGTTAAGTTGAATGTCGTCTAACTGTAAACATAGGATCTGTTTTAATTGTTTGATATATGTTTTAGTGGAAAGCTAATTCCTGTCAAGTTAGACACACAAAAAGAAGATTTCACCAAATGATGTTTGCAGATCATCATTATGAAAGGAAGCTGGTGATTAAGATTAGTAAAGAGAACCTGATTATTTGAAGTGCTTGGAAAAGGACTAAACACTCAGCGCAAAGCTCAAACTACACTTATGCTTGATATAGAATGGTTATTTGAAAGGGGGAAGGGTTGGATATTTGGAGTCTTTCTTTAATGTCAAACTACAAAATTTAATTTCACAATCTATTTATTCTTTTTTCTATATTTAATCTTCCATGAGCATTATTTTTTGTTGGACCTGTTGACGAATTATTGAAAAATATTTGGGAAATATATCACTATTGTGTAATTTGCACAACTTAAATGTGTTCTTCTCTTTTGAAAATGCTTTTGTATTCGTATTCTCCTGTATATTTTTCAGTTAGAGTTTCTACAATAGATGAACCACTAATGTTACCATTCAAATGACCTTGAGGCGTTGAAGACTATTAAAAAAGATATTGTGTTTGCCAATTTCAATCTGACTAAAATCTTTAATCAATTTTATTGTGTTGTTTATTAGCATTTCGATTTGTTTAAATTAATAATTAATATTAACTCTATTTTGTGAGATTCTACGTGTTTGTTGTTGTAACAATTAATACTAATACCGATGATTTTAAAAAATCTTCACATCTGAGGTTTTTGAAATTAAGTATAATGTATGTGATAAGATTGAATATTCAATACTTTTTGTGTAAACGGAAAAAAAAGGAGAAGCGAGGATTTA
Source organism: Solanum rostratum (assembly GCA_029948455.1). NCBI lineage: Eukaryota > Viridiplantae > Streptophyta > Magnoliopsida > Solanales > Solanaceae > Solanum > Solanum rostratum. Next base: position 36,915,431 of record CM057050.1, on the reverse strand, counting down.
TTATTTCATGAAAAATTCATTCATCTGAGTTTGGGACTTACGTGATAATGACAAATATAATGTTAGGCACGCCTACGTGGCAATGTCACATCATTTTTATTTATTTTTTTTAAATAATTCAATATTTTAAAAATCAATTAAATAATCCAATAGACGTTAATAAAACTCAAAAGGCATCGTTTCTAATTGAACGGTACTTTAGCCTGTCCCAATCATTCAAAAAAGTCATAATCGTTCAGAAAAGTAACAACCTTTTGCAAAAGTCATAACCCTTTAAAAAAGTTATAACCTTTCGAAAAAATCACCACCCTTCAAAAAAGTCACAACTTTTCGAAAAAGTCACAATTCTTTAAAAAGGTCGCAACCTTTTGACAAACCCTTCAAAAATGTGACAATCCTTCGAAAAAAGTCATAACCCTTCGAAAACATCATAACTCTTTAAAAAATTCACAACTTTTCAAAAAACCACAACTCTTGATAAAGTTAAAATCTTTCAAAAAATCATAATTCATAACTCATAAAAAAATCACAACTCTTTGAAAAAGTCACAACATTCAAAAAAGTCATAATTCCTCAATGTGGAAAATCATCCACGTTTAAAATATATTAAATTTATTTTTAAGTTGGGGTATTATAGCAATCTTTTTAGAAAAGTCGCAACCATTCGAAAAATAATAGTCCTTCGAAAAAGGAGCAACTTTTCAAAAAAGTCACAACTCTTTGAAAAAATTACAATCTTTCAAAAAGTCACAATCCTTCGATGTGAAATTTTTTTTGTTTTAATATTATATAATATAAAATATAAAAAATATATTAAATTGATTTTTAAGTTGGGAATATTATAATAATGAAATATTCAAGTTAGGGAGTTCAAGCACTATTGACAAGGCAATTACATCAAGAAATAATGTTATAATCCAAAAATATTATCTTAGATAACTAGGATTTTAGCAATATTATATTAATAGAAATTTCTTGAGATAAATTAATATGCTAAATTTTCTATATATAAAGAACTTAATAACTTTTGAGTTTTAAATTAGTTTTAATATTCAAATTTATAAACTTAATTAGCGGACTAATTACCTAGTTCTAATTCATGGAATATTTTTAATATTATTTTTTAAGAAACCTAATTATTTTTAATGTTTGGATATTAAGAATTATAAATGAACATATTTAAAAAATTATAGTAAAAAACATATTTATTTGAACCTCAAGAAATGAATTTTTGCAACTGGTTGTGAGGATTAGTCAAAACTAGACATGGGATCCCAGCTTTATGGCGTACCCTACGGGACGCTCACTCCTTAAATGCGTCTAATCTACCAAAAGTTGAAAAGGAAACGAGTGTATCTCCTCCTCCTCTCATGGCGATTCTCATCTTCTTCTTCATCCTTAGCTTTATTGCCCCATTTTCATCTTCCTTACCTCAACACCCTTTCCACTTGACCAAACATGCTCTTCTCCACAACACTTCTTCACAGTCACAGCAATACATAGAAATCACTCGTCCATTGCCATTCACAAATCTCCCTCCTTCTTGCACTTTGAATATTCTCACTCATGACTTCGCCAATACCATGGGTCTCCCGCCGGTATCCGCCTCTTACTCTCCTCCACCCAACTGCACCTGGACCCATGTGGCTCTTCAGTTAAATGCTTCTTCCAAAGGTGAGCAATACGACCGAATCGCCGCCGTCTGGCTTGATGGCGCCGAGATCCTCCGTACCAGCACGGCCGAGCCTACTGACCAAGGCATTTTCTGGACTGTTACCAAGGATGTTACCAGGTACTCCTCCATCCTGATCAACGAGAATATATCTCTTTCTGTCATGCTGGAAAATCTGGTCAACGATATTTATACCGGTGTTTATCAGGTCAATATAAGTTTCCTGTACTATGATGTTAAGGAAATGGACGCTTCCTTATCGAAGAGTAACAATCGGAAACTGAAGCTGGAAAATGATGTTTTTGTGAATAATTTGAGAAGTGAGTATGAAAAACCTGCAGATTTGATTATACCAGTAACAGGAAATGGGAGAGAAGGATTTTGGTTCCGGATTCTAAACGAATCTGGGTTGCATGGGCAGAGGGTTATTATTCCGAAGAATACATACAAAGCTGTGATTGAGGTTTACGTATCATCACACGGGTATGATGAGTTTTGGTACTCGAATCCTCCTGATTCATACATACAAATGAATAATTTGACCACCAAGAGAGGCCATGGGGCGTACAGGGAAGTTTTAGTGAATATAGATGGAATTTTAGTTGGATCTATAGTTCCATTTCCTGTTATTTTCACAGGTGGAATTAATCCTCTGTATTGGGAACCACTGGTTTCAATTGGGGCCTTTGATCTTCCTTCTTATGACATTGATTTAACACCATATTTGGGGCTTCTACTCGATGGTCAAGCCCATTTTGTAGGGCTTGTGGTGAATGATAGTATCCCATTTTGGCTTGTGGATGCAAATTTGCACCTTTGGGTGGATAAAAATTGTGCATTGCCTTGTGAAGTGCAGGCTAAAGTCATTGATTTTGGTACCCCTAAATTCAAGATTGAGCGATCTTCGAGTTTTCTAGGGCTTGATGGATCATTTGAGGTTGAGGTTAAGAGGAAGAGCGAGATTTCTTTTTGGGTGAACTCAACAGCAGGAAGTTTGACTACTATAATCAAGCGAGAATTGAAGTTTGAGAATGAAATTAATTTTTATCTAAATGGAACTGAGAAGAAGGTTAAGCAAAAAGTGAAGGAAGAGGTTGAAGTTAGAGTGTTGTCTGATAGTGGTGGCACGATCTCTAAAACCAAAGTGAAGAGGAAATTTCCGCTTACTATAACCTCTAAGACTTTACCATCAATGGAGAATGATACGACCTTGATGCTTTCTGATTTGGACCATGAATGGAAGGAGAAGAAGAAGTCGGATGGAGGTCCTTCAATCTCATTGAAGAATCGGCAGCAATGCAATGGGTGGATGGTTGTTCAAGATCACAATGTTTTACATGGTGGGGCAACCACTCAACAAACTTATTCTTACTCCGATGAAGCTGATTGTTATGCTCGAACCATTTCAGCGGCCAATGGCAAGCTTATGAACGACACTGCAAACAATCTTTGTGCAGCATCTCCTTTGAAGTTTGGTTCATTTTCTGCTTTGTGACACCTCGTTTGAAGAATGCGTTCTTGTCCTAGGAGAGCATCCCGTTTGTAACACTACCAGGAAATTTTGATCCTGAATTTCTTGTCTACGTGGTTTGCCAGTACAATTTATGTTCTTGTGTTAAAGGTGCAGGCTTCCATAATGATGCCAAGTGTCGGGAAATGAACTTTGTTTTGATTGTTTGCTTGATTTAATGCTTGTCTTTGTGTTTGATATGAACCTGAGTTTTGATCCTACATTGTCTTGGAATGTGGTGCCTGGAGGAGTAACTGAAGCGGATCTCCCATCATACAGTTCTTTCTTCATAATGAACTTTGCGTACCAGTATAAAACAAACACATCGGAGTCTCAAATAATTCGGATCGGTTATATGAATTTTTACTTCTTTATTTAAGGATCAACTCATGGAATCATCATACTAAATAAAATTTAAAAGTGAAAAAAACAATTAAAAACTCTCTAACAAGGTTTAACATTGGGTGGTTTTATCACTATCAGCAAGCAGTTGCTGTATCATTAGCATTCAGAGATGGCGCAGAGTTTGTTTTTCTTTTGGTTGCCAATATATATTGCATTAAAGTTCTAAATTTACATCAAAAGTGACTGTCTCGACAAGTTTTTGAAATTCAGGTAGAGTTGGCAAAAGAAAGGTATAGAGGAGGAAATGATTAAGACAATCAAATTAGTTGTTATTGTGGTATGTGTACTTTAGGGCCCTTATCACTAGGAGTCCTGTCACAGATTTTCTATGTCAATAAAAATGTAAAGAATTTTTAGGGTTAAAGAACCTAGGATTTAAGGAGTAAATAGAGAGCATTGATCACAATAGCTTGGGACTGAGACGTGGCAATTGAAGATAGCTGACACTTGTAACGCTTTTGGCTCCACACTCAACTGTTAAGGGATGGGTCGGTAAATAAGTGTGCCACCAGGGTAAACAAAAATCATTTTCCCCTTGGGAAGTATGTATATTTGTTTTCATTTCAATACTTCCTTAACGGGGAATGAAAATTTGCTATAACTTGTTGAGAACTATATATATATATGTCTACTTTTCTTTCTCTCCACTCATACACTGGAGATTTTACTGTAAATTATACAAAACTGCTGGGACTTTCATTCCCTTGCCACGTCTTTGGGGCGCCAAAATTCTTTCTTACCAACAAGAAATTGATGTTGATGCAGAGTTACTGACCAATGAAGTGAACGTAGAATTGAGCCTAGTTGTTTAATCATCTGCAGAGAGTCCTGAACTAAGAGGTAACCACCAGGTCTCACCATTCTGTCCAACTCCGCAGCGACATCCACTAGATCACATCTGCAGAAGAGGAAACAAAAAATACTAAAAGCTCATCTCGAAAGACATGTGCCGCATAAGTTAAAGGACTGCGGCTTCTTGTTAAAGCAAATCAAGCTAAAATTACTGCAAGAATCAGATTAACAACAAATCAAACTAGTAATCAGGAAGTAGAGACTGAACCTTTGACTTAAATTTCCAAAGAGGAAGCTGGAATGGAGAAGATCATATGTCCGAGGATAGGTATTGAAGGACTCACACCAGTCATGGTATGTGCCAATTAAGCCCCTGTCAAAGATAATGGGTAAAGTATCCGGTCCACTGATGGGAACAACATTCATTACCCACAGGGGTTGATCAATCAGCGCAGTAGCAAATCTGTATTACCATAGGAATATCGTAAGACACTGAACAGAGAGGAAGCAGAAAAGTTAAAAAGTAAATTTGTCTTACCCTCCATAGCCTGCATTCATGTCCATCACATTCCTCACACTTGACCAATTTATAGCAAGGCCTCCTAAGTATACATCTGATACCAATGATGCCCAGTGTCTTGTATCCTCGTTGAATGCTTCTTCAGCCTCTGTTTCAAGCGATAGACTTAGAGGTTTTGTGTTGAGCCTCTGAGGCCAGGATGCAGGCCACTCATAGCTATTTGAGGATAGTGGCAAAAGGCAGTTGTCCAGTGGTGTGTACCTATATATTGGATGTGAAAAAATTATGATGATTAGAATGAAGATATAGATAATTATTATCATCAAAGTGTTTCAAACATACCATGAACTATTCACCCTATGCTTCTCATCGCACATAGGGGGATTATTTTCTTTGCGATTCTCATAGCAGGAAGATGAATCTGGTTTTTGATATATAACTAGCCCAACTCTACCCTTTTTAAAGGTGGTCCTTGCCACCATCTTCCAGCACATTGCTTCAGTCAGATTAACCATAACTGCAAGAACAAGACCGAAATCATGTGCTACCAAGCATAACAAATTACTCAGTTCAAAATTAGCTTCACCACTACAACTCTCTATTCTTTTTGTTAATCTTGCCTGTTGCAGTCATTTCCAATATAATTCATTGACCATAAACAGAAAACTTATAGAAAAAACTAGCAATACTGCCTGATTGTCAGTCTCATTGAAGTTGAATTTATACATAAAGCGTTAGTTTATGTTAGTTCATAAAACTAAGCATCCATGAGTTGGAACCTTTCCAGACATTCCGATGGCCTTCATCCTTCTTATAAACTGGTGTTGCAGACCATATGAAGTACCCTCCTGGCCTAAGAATCCTGTTGAGCTCCATCAATGGTTTTCCTCCTGCAGTTTTCAATTAGTTACATATTGAGAATTTATCTAGTAGGACTAGAAATTTGAGAATAAAACATTCACCATCTTCATGCCAGTGAACCCTGCATCTTGCACAATGAATCATATCAAATACATTATCTGGAAATGCAAGCTTTTTAGTTGCAATGACTGAGAGAGTAGCAGGGATTCCACGCTCGAGGGCAAACTGTATCTGAGCCTCATGTTCATCCTTTGGAGCAAATGACATGGTAATGACATTTTTATCCAGCAAATAACCACCAAAGCTAGCGACTCCACACCCAACATCTAAAAGGACCCTTATATTCTTTCCCCATTCAATTGTTGGAAAAGTCTGAATAAAACGCAAGAAGGAACTCAGATTAAACAGGCCATAAGAACATTAATATTTGCAGGGATGTTTATTAGTCTGCAGCTGAACGAACTGTTCAGTTGTGAAAACACAAATAAACAGCATTTCCTCCATGTAACCGCACATTCACAATGAAAATAAAGAGGGAAAAAATCAGGAGGGAGATGAAACTGAATACAAACTACGTGTTCTTCCATATATTTCTGGAATGATCAGAGCTCAGCTAATTATACGAGGATGCAACCTTCTTTTTCAACAGAACATCCCTCATTAAGGGAAAGAAAAATTGTAGGAAACAATGAAACAAATAGTTATTAGAGTGAGAACTAATCCATTAAGAAAGCAAAGTAGAGACTCCGCCAGATAACTAAAATCTTTATAGTTAGCATCTTAACCTTTTATGGTTATCAACTGCACCAAGTAAACTTATTAGTAATTAGGACGAGTACAAACTGTTGAACTACTCAAATAACCCCAAGAATTTTAGTTATAGATCCCAACTAAAAAATCAATGGAAATGCTATGATTCAGCATGGTATTATAATGGTTTGGCGCATCTAGAAGTTCTCTCTTGAAAGCGCAAGACATCTTTTCCTCAATGATGAGCCCCTCCTAACTTAATCTTGCACAAAATATTGCTCATAGTGATGACCCTGGACCCAGAGTTTTTAAAGACAACAATGTAAAGGCATCAAAACTGAAAATTGCATTCATTAGACTAGTCGCATATCTTTCATACAATCAACAGTTTATATAAGAAGAATACTATCAGAATTCATATAAGATAACTAGGAATAAATATCCAATAAACGTGAAATCACAGGAGCTACAGCAACAGATATATTATAGATGATCGTCGTGTTGCTTGGGGTGATGAATGAAAAGAATGCTACAAATAGACATAATACCTCTTCAATGAATTCGATGTAGTGATTGACTCCATCTCTGAACTGTGTTCCACCACCTGGGAAAATTAAATAATTGCCGGACTTTTTCACCCAATTCTGGTCTTTCTTATATTCCACAAGCTTAGGATGAGGAACATTGTCATACCATATCTATCCGGAGGCAAAAAAAAAGAAATAGAAATCAATAAGCAGATTAGGCATGGGTATTTTTTTCTTTTTAACGAGCAGAACAAAATGGTATCATGAATTGAAAACACAAATCTTACCACCAAAGAAGGGAAAATCTCACCATGTCCCTGCTCTTAGGCCACGGAAGGGGCAACTTATAACCACTGGGCAAAGGAATCAAACATCTGGGACTAGGAACAGGGCAATGCCTTTCCCTATGCTCCATATGCCTTCTTGATTTTATTTTTTTGATTGCCTTCCAGTTATCAAGGCATGGTATGTAATCAACGTCCAGGGGACCTGGACATAGCTTCCACTGGTAAGAGAACGTTTCCAACTCATCGTTGATCATCATATCAGGCTTGTCAGGGTTAAAAGTAACAGGAATGTTAGACGACTGAGGATCGACCGTATAACTATTCGGCTGGGACTCAGGGTTGATGGTAGTATTATTATTTTCATCTGATTGACTTACATTAGGCGTTGAACTACTAATACTGTTAGGATTGAATTCCGGGATTGATTTGGATAGAGCTGTGTGTTGCGCAAAGTCGATGGCAGCAAAAATGGGGGATTTTTGGGAGTTAGAAATCAGGAGGAAAGTGACGAAGATTAGCAAGAGGAATAAAGAGAAGATGAATGGATACTTGCGTTGTTTGAGGATATCTTGCATTGATGAGGATGACGATGATATAGTCATTTGGGATTGAAACTCTGTGTTATCTTTGTGCTAGCTTCCTCTCTGAGCTGGAAGACAAGCAGAAGAATGAACCAAAAAAAAAGGTCAAAAGTGCAAAAGAGGAAAACACCGAAACTGATGGTCATCAACTGGAAAACAAAATCGAGTTTGAAATGTAGTTAGAGATTACAAGGATCTGAGTGTAGTGGGGGCCACATGAAGGAGGGAAATCTGTATGGAATTATTGTTTTAATTACACTAAAAATTACTTGTAATTAATTAAGTAATTATCTGCATTTATATATATAGGGTGCAATTTTACTTTCAAAATTAAACTCCTCTCAACTTTTAACAATAATCCAACTCCTCCTTTATATAATGCATTGTCCATTTTACCCTTATTATATCACATATATATATAATTACTCGGAAGAAGATAATTAGGTAGATATTAGATAAGTAGCCATAGTCTCAAACACAATTTAAATCTCAAAACCTAGTGTCACAAGTACAAAAGAGCATCTAAAACAATACGAAGTAAATATAACATAGTCTCAGAAATACAATAAAGACTATTAAACTAAAAAATAACATCTAATGGGAACTCGAGATCCTGAGTCTCACTACTAGATATGGGTAGAATCAACTGTACGACCTAAAATCAATCGCCACGTGACAATCTCTGGCTGAAAGTTGTGAGAATAAGAAGTAGGAGTGAGTACACATAATATGTACCTAACAAGTTTAACCGACTGAAAATAAAAAATTAAATAAACAATGAAACAAACTAGGAACGCTTCTACTTGCACCAGAAAAATCAGTCCGGCAAAGTGCCGCCAATTTATATCAAATGGAATAGATAAAGTAAACATAGATCAAGATACAATATTTTACCCAGATCAAATAATGCAATGATGATGATGATGAAAAGTATGCGATGCAAGGTGAAATCAAGACTGTCGCACAACTTGTCATATACACCCCCATCGAGCTAAGGATCCATAAATTAAGGGGGCCCATGAGGACTCACAGGCCATATACCTCAATCTAATCACAGTATCCCAATATCTCTTTGCTACCTCCTTGTAGTGAAGGATTTTGAAAATGTCTCATTTTACTATAAAAAAATGGTTCCACAATTCTCAATTTCCCGGATATTAAAATATGACATATGAGGATGCATGCAAATGAAACATATGATATAAATAATATTCACCTCAATAAATATAATAGATGTCACAGTTCCCAAATCTTTCATGATAGATCCCCTCTTTTATCCACAATAGACCATCAATCTCAAGTCACAAGTATTCCCCTCAGTGCATGCCATATTCACAACATAATGAGGTCACTCATACCTCTTATCACCAATTCATATATTTCATTGCTCCCAAATCAAACACAACTTAAATAAAGCCCCAAAATAAGACTTCACATCAATAATTCTCAAAACAAACACATGATACGATCTCATCTCATAGATTATATCATACGGATATTTAATGACTCTATTCTATTCTCAAGAAAGGGTTAGCTAAATTTACCTCAAGGACGAACTGCGCACGAACACATCAATTGAATGGATGACTCACAAAAATCGACTCTGAAACGTCAACCCACTCTCAAAAATATAATGTCCACATCATAAGAAGACTATTGATACCTATATTATCATAATTAGGGTTGGAGGTAAAATCGTCCAAAAATTGATGAAATTTTAAAAATAATGAATCTGGAAATTGCGTTTAAAATTAGGTTCTATATGGAAAATAGGACTCCTAAGTGAAAAAATCATAAAATTTGAGTGAGAAATGAGATAGAAATAATCAACCACAAAATTAGGAGTTTAAAAATCAAGAATTCCAGGTTAAAACTGCTAAATAAGTAATGGAAATCCAAGATTTTAGGTTAAAAATGCTTACCAAACATTTTCCTTGCAAGATTTCCTTCAAAAATTGCTTACCCAAGCTTTTGGAACTCAAAAATGGTGAAAATGGGCCTATTACCGATTAAGTCATTATTCATGCATAAATTTAGCCTTTGCATCGTGAGTCACTATTCCCCGCAATCGTGGAGCACATCCGCCTATCACATTGCGATCTCAGCACCCCACCTTTACGATCGCGGAGCCTACAAAAGAACACCATCAAAATCACGTGTTCTCATTTACAATCAAAAAGCACAAAAAAGGAGACCATCATGACCGCGGGACCCATGTCCGCGATTGCAAAGAACAACAAAGAGGCACTAGATATTAGATTTTGGGACAATCAGCTAAGTCTTCGATTGGACCTTCAAGATTCATTTGGAACCCCGTACGCACAATCATATATGCTATCCTACTAAATTCAATGTTGCGGGCTCAATTAAATCATTAAAGTTGAATTCAAGGTCTCCTTGATGGTGAACTCGATAAAGCGCAACCAAACTAATCAAAACTCAAAAAGATCAAAATGCCCTCAGAATCCTTAAATAATGTGACGATATCCTCCTAGGCCTAATACCACCTCTTGAATCCAAAAAACCATCACAAATTCAATTCGAGCATCCAAACTCAAAATATTGACCAAAGTCAAACTTATCACATTTAAAATCAAATTTTCCAACTCGAATTGCAAATTCACAAAAAAGCCTCAACTCTAAAAACAAGGGTGCTTCTAGACTAATTTCGACATTCTAGAACTAATGGAACTGTCAAAATTTCATTTTGAGACATGAAAATTCAAATGAAATCAGAATTTATTTTGACCAACTTAAGCCTTTAAAACTCAAAAACACACAAAGTTCTCAACTTTTTCTACTATTATCCGAAACTAACTGCGCAAACTGATTAAATAACAACCGAGGAAGCTAATGAGTGGGGTAAAATACCTAAAAATTTCTAAAAACAGCTACTAAGATTATTATATCATTTACCACTAAAAATGATGTTCATTCTCGAACATAAGATAAAGAAAATTACCTAGAGCCTCAAAAAGCTGCGGGGGGGGAGGGGGGGAGGGGGGAGGGGGGGGTCACTCCTCAATAGGCCGATGACGCCACTGAACCTTCACTGAAGTGATCTCTTTGGTCCTAAGCCTCCTAGCTTGTCTATCTAGAATAGCCACCGGCTCCTTCTCATAAGTCAAATTCGGACACAACTCTACTGCATCATAAGGAATCACATATGACTCATTTAGTATATATCTACAAAGCATTGAAACATGGAAAATAGTATAAGCCATTGATAGTCTAAGTGGTAAAGCCACCTCACCCACTCTCCTCAAAATCTCAAATAGGCTAATGAACATCGGACTAAGCTTGCCTCTCTTCTCAAATCTCATCACCCCTTTTATGGGTGATACCTTCAGCCTCACCGGTCACTCATCATGAACTCTAAAGGCTAGATCCTTCTATCAGTATAACTCTTCTGATAACTCTGTGATGTCAACAAATTTCTCTGAATCAAGTGAATCCGCTCCATATCATCTCTAATAAAATCGACACCTAAGTCGCCCTCTGAAACAAAATCGAACCACCCAATAGGAGATTGACAACTCCAACCATATAATAACTCGAACGGTGTTATCTGGATGCTAGAATGGTCACTATTATGGTAGAAAAACTCTACCAAGGGTAGATGTTGATCCCTAAAAGCCCTAAAGTCCATCGCATAAAGGTGTAAAGTTGAATCTTAGTAAAATCCAAGTAATTGTTGAATGGAAGCCTCTTAAAAGTCCAACGGAGGTAAGAAGCTTCTTAGGCTTGGCTGGATATTATAAAAGGTTTGTGAAAGGCTTCTCCATTATAACCTCCTCTTTGACCAAACTCTTCAAGAAGGAAGTATAGTTTACTTGGGACAAAAAAATCCAAGAAAGCTTTGGAACTCTTAAATACTTGTTGATGCAAGCTCATATACTTACTCTGCTAATAGAGGGGGAGAAGTATGTGATATATAGTGATGCTTCTCATCATGGTCTTGGATGTGTTTTGATACAGGAAGGAAAAGTTATTTCTTATGCCTCTTGAAAATTAAAATCATATAAATTAAATTATCCTACTCGTGATCTGGAACTTGCTGCTATAGTATTTGCTGTAAGGATATGGAGACATTATTCATATGGAGAAAAATGTCATATATTCATTAATTAAAAAAGTTTAAAATACTTGGGTACATAAAAAGAGTTGAACCTAAGGCAACATACATGACTTGAGTGCATTAAAGATTATGATTACGCAATTGATTATCATCGAGGTAAAGCTAATATGGTTGCAGACACCTTAAGTTGCAAATCTTTTGCAACCCAATCCTTGAGTCCATCGCCTTTGCTTCTTGAGCTAAGAGCCATGAACTTTCGTGTTTCACCTGATTCATATGGTTCGATTATTTCCCAATTACAAGTTAAACCTGTATTATTTGAATAGGTTAGAGAAGCACAAAAGTTAGATGGAAAACTCATGAAACTGACCAAAGAAGTTCAAAATGGGGAAAACCATGATTTTTCATTAATAGAGGATGGTGTCTCGTTTTATTAAAATAGGTTGTGTGTTCCTAATGATGAAAAAAGAGAAATCATGAATGAAGAACTTACTTCATCACATGCATGCACCCTGGAGGTACAAAGATGTGCCAGATCCTTAAAGAACACTATTGGTGGAATGGTATGAAAAAGACATTCCGAAGTACATTTCAAAATGTTTGGTTGTCAATAAGTAAAAGTAGAACATCAAGAATCATGATAGAAATGGGAGAGAATAACAATGGACTTCGTATCTCGACTTTATCTCACTCAAAAGAATCATGATGCAATATGGGTCATTTCATTTGAGAGATTAGTAGAATTATATATTAATGAGATTGTAAGGTTGCATGGAATCCTTATCTTTATTGTCTCTGACCCAGACACGAGGTTTACATCTAGAATTTGGTCTAGCTTGCAAGAGACCTTAGGTACTAAATTGAATTTTAGTACCTCATTTCATCCTCAGACACACGATCAATCAGAAAGAGTGATATAAATTTTGGAGGCATGCTTCGAGCGTGAATCATTGAGTTTAAGGGTAGTTGGGACAAACATTTGGCTTTGATAGAATTTGCTTACAATAATAGCTACCAATCGAGTATTGGAATGCCTCCGATCCTTATGAAGCCTTATATGTGATGTTAGTACATTTGATGTGTTTTTATATTTATTTTGCAGGATTACAGGGTTGGCATGATTTTTGGGCTAAGTGTGCAGAGATTGCAGAAATTAAGGATCTGCGATACCCTTTACGGGGCGTAGAAGTTTCCACAGGCCGTAAAGTGGGTTTCGTGCTAAAATCCAGTGAAGGGTGATTTTTTGAGGTTGAGTCTACGAACATGCAAATGAGCCCTAAAAGTTTCTAGGAGTCACAAACTAGGTGTCATACCTTGAGGATCATAAAGTGGGAAGTTGCTGAAAAGTCATCAGACGAAACCCTTTACAGGCCAAAGAACTTTATACAACCCCTAGATGGGTCTCATAGAAGTCATCCCCAGAATTGCTAAAGGAATCCACGAAGCTTCGACTATGGGCCGTAACACTTTATACGGCCCGTAGAAGTGTCCGTAGAGCATGTCGACCCAATTCTCTTACTCCATTTTGATTTTGTATTTTAAATACTTTAAATAGGTTTTTTAGGTTATTTTTCGTATGGAACAGTAAAAAACAATACAGAACTTCAAGGAGTCATTATGAGACACTTGTGCAACATTATTTTGTATTCTTTAATTCAATTTTGTGATTCTTAGTGAAGAGCTTGGATTTCTTCTTCTTAATTCTATTGTGTAAGTGCTCAATTATGTTATTCGAAATCATGATTCTTGCATCTACACTGAATGGGTAGCTCAATCCACAACTAGAGTTGTGGGAACCATGAAGAACTAACAAGGTAAATTCGGATAATTCGTAATTCTTGAAAAGTGTACATGCATGTATTAATTAATTATCTTCGGTTTGAATGCTTTTTAACGGTGGCCAATGTTAGAACTTGCCTAGTGTTACTAACTGGATCAAGATGGTAATGAATAGGAAAAGAGATTAATTAACAAGATTCGATTGATATTTCTCGTCTAATCAACTAGATCAAGGGGAGATTGTACTGGAACTATAGGTAAGGGTTAGTAATGTCACACTGCGGGGATGGATCAAATCACGTAGTGAAATTTGCCTCTCGCCTAGATCAAAGGGTTTGGTCAACGTTTTGCAGGTTATACACTAGAAAAGTATTCGATTGTCTGGTAATACTGAGTTAGGGAATCATGAGGAACACAATAACCTAGTTATTCTTCATATTGATTTCACACTTGTCTTAGTTTAGGATTACTTTCCATAGTTTTTACAAATCACCCCTACCTTTAGGGAGATAAGTAGGTTAATCCATCCGAATTTCTTGGAATTCTTTTAAGTCTACCCTATTCCCTGTGGAATCGACCCTAACCTCGGTTAGGTTATATATCTTGACAACGACCACTTTAACCTTCAAAAAGAAGGTGTAGCTTGGGAGACAATCATTAGACTTTAATGGGAGGGTTAGTAAATCATAGGAATTGGTCTAGGGGGGTATTTTAGTCATAAAACGTGCCTAGGAGTGTTAGGAAAGGGAGGGATCCCCATACCCTTATTATAGTGCACATAAAAATGGCGCAGGTGCATTTCACGGAACCACTTTTAGGGGCCGTGGTGTGCACCATGGGCCATGGCAGGTTCTGTGGTGTGCATCCTTAGAAAATTCTTGTGAATAGGTTTCACTAAAACGGGCATGATTTCTTGCTCCAAGCTCGAAATTAGGTGAAATCAGATGAGTTGAAAAGCTAATTCAAAGAGATTTAATTTTGTAGGTCATGGGCCACCTAATTATTTTTATACAAGGATATGTGACCATTTGAAGTTGACCATTATACCAATTCATGTAAAAAAACATAGCCAATGGAATTCTTTTGGACTTGGCTTGATGAAAGAGATCCATAAAGACCCTAAACCACATACATAAGCTTGGATTGAAAGCTTGAAAGTGAATTTAGCTTGAGCTTGAAGGTTCTATGGTGATCCTTCGACTAGAGCTTGAAAGGAGGATTCGAAAGCATTTTGATTGAGTGAATGAGAGGCTAAGTGTTATGGAGCAATATGAATAGCTTAGGAAATTATTTTTGGAGGTAAAGGGAGCCCTTACACATTGTACCTGATTAGGAACTCAAAACAACTTAGTAAAGTTGCCCAGTGCACCTCCACGACACACTTCACGAGCCGTGAAGTGTACCACGGCTCGTGGTGCCTTCCGTGGAGTGCAAAAGGTACTTGATCAAGGCAAAAGGGCTTGCCACAGAGCCTTTCACGTGGCATAGTGTGCAACAGGACCCGTGAAATGTCCTGTGGTGTGCACCCAACTGGCAGCCACTCCTCCCAAGCCAAGGCAGCCTCTATGAGCTCCTTCACGGCCCATGAAGGGATCCTTGGAAGGTACCCCTGGCCAAAAATCCTTGGAAAAGCTATAGCCTACCTTGGTTCATCCTTATGAAGTCCAAATACTTGCAACACTTCTCCTGGAAAATGAAATTTCTAGCTTTTATCCAATCATACGACTTGCGGGGTATTACAATATTATGTGTACTCAGCCCTACTTTTCCCCCTCATAGTATCTAGTCAGGGACTTCCACGTGGCAATTAATTCGTATCGTGCAGTTGATTTCACTTCCATTTAGTGGTGAGGCTTAGGGTCTGGAGTCCTTGTTAGATGTTATTTTTCAATATTAGTAGTCTTTATTGTGAATCTGAGACTATGATGTATTTACTTCCTTTTTAGTACTAGTTTAGATGTTCTTTCATACTTGTGACACTAAATCTTAGTGTTGTGTTTCCATTTATGACTATCTATAAACCTGGTTATTACTATTTATTTGTATATTGTGGTCGTTCAATTTTGATCCCCTTTCGGGTCATGAGATTTAACTTACTTATTTTTCTAATGTTAGATTGATATTTTCTAAGGACATCTAAAATATTAAGAGAATTTTCAAAACAACATTTTAACAATTAATAGAACTTTTTAGCTACACTTTTAATATTTATTAAAAATAGTTATACTTAATTTGCTATTAAACCAATTTACGGATTTTTTTAAAAAGTTCCAGTTAACTGAATACAAATAAGATTTAATCAACTAAAGAAAATTAGGAAAGAGAATCTTTCAAAATAGGTAAAAGTGCTTAAATTTCTTAATCTATATATTACAAAAATTAGGAGTCTCAAAAAAGGAGATTCTCCTTCTTCCCGAAACATAATAGCTGACCAAAAATTTGTGTTGGATTGAATTGTACATTGACAATCATCATTCTTCCTCGAGTTCAATGTAGTTCATCAAATATTGTTGCTGGAATGATAATGTTTGCAATCAATTCGTGCGAGCTGAGGTTGTTTTAAACACTAGATCTATTTTTTTTTTGCAATAAAAGAATCGTCGTCATATTTCAAATTTGAAGATATTTCAAGTATGATCTTCGGGCTTTACTGTAAACGATATTGTAAGTACTACATAAAGAATCAAAGAAGCTGGAAGCTGGATGACAAAGAAAATTATGAGTTCTATAGAAATGATACAACAATTCCAACAAATTGGACATGGGAACGGAAGCCTGATAAAGCAATTATATTTTCACATGTTGGGAGATAAATCGAGTCACCTGGAAATGCCTTATGTTTGGAAATAGAGCCAGGCCAAAAGCCTACTTTCTTATGTGGATTTGTTTCATCAACGATTGGCCACTGCGGATAGATTAGCTAAATGGGGAGTGGAAGTGAATAAAGAATGTATTCTATGTCAAACAACAGAGGAGACACTAGAGCACTTAATGATACAATGTCAATTTGCTTGCAACTTATGGAACAAAATCCTCAAATGGAATCAGCAAAGATCCGAGTGGAGCATACAAGGAAGAGGGAAGACAAAAGCAACACAATTATTTAAAATCATCTTGGCTGAATGTTTATACGGGATATGGATTGAGCGCAACACAAGAATTTTTCAAAAAAAGAGTAGAATCATAGAACAAGTAGCAAAAGAGATGTGTATACCACCATTGTTAGAGCTAGTTCAAGTATTAAGAATGCATTGAGCAATTA
Source organism: Solanum rostratum (assembly GCA_029948455.1). Lineage (NCBI taxonomy): Eukaryota > Viridiplantae > Streptophyta > Magnoliopsida > Solanales > Solanaceae > Solanum > Solanum rostratum. Next base: position 36,898,407 of record CM057050.1, on the reverse strand, counting down.
GAAATTTTGAGCAAGGTGGTAGAGTCATAGTAAAGAATTGTAATCCTGGAAAGTCAGTTGTGATATAAGCTGGCTGATTTGTAAAGCTGGTGATTAATATGAAGACTTAGTTACCAAATAAAAAATCTGAAAACTAAGAGATCTGGAATGAAGAAGAAGAAAGAATAGGAAGAAATGTAGAAGAGATATGGAGGAAAGTCTGTGAGAGTTCAATCTCTCACTGATTCTATAATTCTCATTAAAGGAAATAGTGCAGGATTACATGTATATATACACATTACTAATAGACACGTGTAAAAAAATATTATTCCCTTAACTAACTACTAACTACCTCCTAATCACTATTAACTGTTTCTTAACAAACTCTAACTAATTCTTTCACTTTCATTAGCTTGTACATAATCCATTTAACACTCCCCCTCAAGCTAATGGCTTGAAAAGGTTCTTTAATCCAAGTTTGTTTAGTAGATATTCATGTGTTGCTTTTCCCAATCCTTTGGTGAGTATATCTGCTACTTGTTCCTTGGTTGATACATGAGTTGTCTTGAGTAGTCCTTGGCTGATCTTCTCCCTTACAAAATGGCAGTCTATGTCAATATGCTTTGTCCTTTCATGGAAGATTGGGTTTGCTGCAATTTGAATTGCAGCTTTGCTGTCACACATAAGATCTATTGGTTGTTTAACTTGTACCCCTAGTTCCTTAAGTAAACCTGTGAGCCAAATAATCTCAGCTGTACATGAGGCCATACTCCTGAATTCAGCCTCAGCTGAACTTCTGGAGATAGTATCCTGTTTCTTTGACTTCCAAGACACCAAGGCTCCACCAAACTTCACAATATACCCAGTTACTGACCTCCTAGTCTCCATACAAGCTCCCCAGTCAGAGTCACAATAAGCTTCTAGTTGCTTATTGCTATTTGCAGGCATGAACAATCCAACACCAGCTGTCCCTTTTATGTACCTTACCACTCTTAGTGCAGCATCCATATGTGATTTTTTAGGTCTATGCATAAACTGACTTAGCATTTGAACCACAAAAGATATGTCTGGTCTAGTCATAGTTAAATACAACAACCTTCCCACTAACCTTTGATAACCTGATGGATCCTTGATTACTTCATCTTCATCTGCTTCTTTCATTGGAAAATATTTGTCATATTCTACTGATGTAAGCTTCTGGTTAATTTCAATAGGAGTAGTGGCTGGTTTTGATCCACTCAGTCCAGCTTCAGACACTAGTTCTAGAGCATATTTCCTTTGACACATCACTATCCCTTCTTGTGATCTGGCCACTTCAATTCCTAGAAAGAACTTTAACTCACCTAGATCCTTCATTTTGAATTGTATCTGCAGATCTTTTCTTGTCTGTTTAATAAGATCTTGACTGCTTCCAGTGATCAGCAAATCATCTACATAAACAAGAATCATCACCCTCTCCTTACCAACTGACTTTGTAAAAAGAGAGTAGTCAAAATGACTTTGACTAAACCCCATCTGTACCAAAGCATCTGTAAGTTTCCTGTTCCATTGCCTAGGAGCCTGTTTTAGGCCATATAGGGATTTGTTAAGTTTGCAGACCTTCTGATTCTCCCCCTGTCTAGCAAACCCCTCAGGTATGGTCATATAAACATCCTCAAGAAGATCACCATTCAAGAAGGCATTATGGACATCCATTTGATAAATCTGCCAGTGAGATGCAGCAGCAAGAGCAACTAATGTTCTGACAGTAACCATCTTTGCAACAGGTGAAAAGGTTTCAGAGTAATCAAGTCCAGGTTGTTGGCTATATCCCTTGGCCACCAACCTTGCTTTATATCTCTCAACTTCCCCAGAAGCTTTATACTTCACTTTATATACCCATCTACACCCAATAGGCTTTTTCCCATCTGGAAGATCAACTAGTGACCAAGTATTATTATCTTCAAGAGCATCAATTTCAGACTGCATTGCTTTAACCCAAAGTGGATCTTTAGAGGCTTGATGAAAGGAAGTTGGTTCTAGAATTGAGGAATAAGCAGCTAGAGCCTTTTGGTAAGGAAGAGTAAGATGTGAATAAGTAATGTATGAAGACATAGGATAGACACATGAAGCAGAAGAGGTTACAAAATCATGCATCCACACAGGAGGATGTTTGACTCTGGAGGACCTTCTGGGAGGTATAGAAGTAGTACTAGACTCTATGAGTGCCTGATCAGAATCAGGAAAGGAAGACTGAATTGGAACATTGATCTCCCCCTGAGGAGAATGACTTGTAGATTTATAGAATTGTAAAGAAGGGGAATCTGAATAGGATAGATCAAGAACTGGAAACATTGGAGTTCCAGAAGATTTAACATGTAAGAAAGGAAAGACAGATTCTACAAAAACTACATTTCTATTAGTAAAGAAGGATTTGGAGTGAATATCATATAGTATATATCCTTTTTGTGTTAGTGAGTATCCCATGAACACACTAGGAATAGCTCTAGGTGAGAGTTTATCTGAAACATTGACACTGGAAGCATAAGCTAGACTACCAAACACCCTGAGATGAGTGAGTGAAGGTGGATTTTTGAAGAGTAGTTCAAAAGGTGACTTGAAGTTTAGAATCCTAGATGGTGTTCTATTAATGAGATATACAGCAGTGTCAACACATTTGCCCCAAAACTTTAGAGGGATGCCAGCTTGAAATCTGAGAGCCCTGGCTACTTGAAGGATTGTTCTGTGTTTTCTTTCAACAACTCCATTTTGTTGTGGAGTATAAACACAAGAAGTCTGATGTAGGATTCCTAAAGTTGACATAAGGTGCTGAAAACTGTTGCTAAGAAATTCACACCCATTGTCTGATCTGAGAATTTTAACAGAAGTAGAAAAAAATTGGTTATTCTTGTTAGAAAGTGTTTTAGTACAATAAGCACTTCTGACTTTGATTGAATCAAAAACAACCAAGTATATCTGGTGAAGTCATCCACTATTGTGACAAAAAATCTTTTATTATCTTGGGTTGGAATCCTATAAGGACCCCATATGTCACAATGCAGTAACTCAAAAGGAAATTTAAAACTAGAAGTACTTAAAGGAAAAGAGAGTTTAGTTTGTTTTGCAAGAGGGCAGACAGTACATTTGTGGTCTTCAGGAACAAGATGTTGAAGACCTGTATGCTTCCTAATGACTTCTAAAGGGGCATGGCCCAATCTTCTATGCCATAGAATAGTAGATGAAGAGGCTTCTTTAGCTGTACTATCAGCTTTGTTTATTGAGCAGTAAGAGGCTTGAGTAGAGGAGGTGTTTCCCTTGAGAATGTATAGCCCTTGTTCTTCTTTACCAATCCCTTTCACCAAGCCAGTGTAAAGATCCTGGAATATGCAAAAATCAGGAAAAAAATTGACTGAACACTGCAACTCTTTAGTCAATTTAGATACTGACAGCAGGTTGCATTTGAACTCTGGAAGAAATAATACATTGGAGACAGGTTGACCTTTTAATACATGTGATTTACCAGTGTGTGTAATCTTAGCCTCATCACCTGTGGGTAAGTGAACACAACTGTTTTCATGCTCTGGAAGCCTTTTATGATCATATATCATTTCATTACTAGATGTCATGTGATTAGTGGCTCCTGAATCTACTATCCACTTAGAATGAACTGTATCAGTCTTTAGGAAAGTCATAGTACCTGCATTTGCTGAGTTTGGTATGAGATTATGATTTTCTTCCTCACTACCTTTGTTCAGTAGTTGAATGATCTGCTGATACTGCTCCTGTGTGAAGTAGGGAGGTAATTGAGATGTGATTTGTGGAGTTGAATTTGAACTGCAGTTAGTATTACACTCCTCTGCAAGGTTAGCATACTGAGCATCTCCTTTCTTCTTGTTCCTGGGCCAATCCAATGGATAACCTATAATTTTGTAACAGTTGTCTTTTGTATGACCATTGTATCCACAATGATCACACACCACAGCTTGTTTCTTCTGAGTTTTGTAATAGTTAGTAGACATAGATCTATTGTTATTGCTTGCATTTGAATTCCACCCTCCTCCTGAATGATTATTCCTCATACCTCCACTTATCTTTCCTGAAGTTTGTGAGTTAACACTCACTCCTTTGCCTTTGTATCCTGAACTGATTCCTCCCTTCTGACTAAAGAACACAGCTCCTTCAAGTGTATCACTTACCATTGAAGCCACATTAGTGATAGATCTTTGACTCTCATGATCAATTACCATGGAATATGCCTTGTTCAGTGTAGGAGTAGGAGACATCATCAAAATCTGACTCCTACACTGAACATAAGTCTCATTTAACCCCATAAGAAATTGTAGCAACCTCTGATAACCATGATGTATGGCATAGCTTCTGGACTCTATACAATTGCAGCCAGGACATGGCATTAACGCATCAAATTCATCCCATAGGTTTCTCAATTTAGAAAAGTACTCAGCCACAGACATAGTTCCCTGAGACAAAGTAGTGATTTCTCTATGCAAGAAGAAAATCCTTGACCCATTAACTGTGTCAAACCTCTCTTTTAAGTCCAACCACACCTTATGTGCATTTGAAGCATAAATGATACTGCTCAACAGATCTTTCTCAACCGAATTCATGATCCAGGACAACACTACAGCATTGACCTTTTCCCATTGTTCATGCAAAGATGAATCAAACTTCTCTTTGGTATGTCTACCATCAACAAGCCCTAACTTGCTCTTTCCTAACAATCCTATAGTCATGGACCTACTCCACAGTGCATAATTCTCAGATCCAACTAATTTGACAGAAATTAAAGTACTACCTGGTGTATCAGTTGGAAACAAATACAACGGATGGTTATGATCGATCTCAATTCGATCTGGACTCCGTAGTGATGACCAATTTGGTGCTGCATGTGTATTCTCTGCTGTTGACATTCCTTTTCTGAGTTCTGATCTGCAGATTCGACTCTGTTTAGCTGAAGAAACAGCTCCTCCTAGCTTCTCAAAGCTTGAATTTCAACTCGAAAACCTTCAATTCTCCAACTCCTTTCTACAATTTCAGCTTGAGGACTTCAGTTCTTCAACTCCTTTCTACAATTTATCAGCTTCTTCAAGCCTGATTCTTCTTAGATTCCAGTTTCTCGATCAAACATCTCCTTTCATCTTCCAGATCAACCTCTCTTAAGGATCTGTAGCCTTGCTCTGATACCATGAAAACTAAGAGATCTGGAATGAAGAAGAAGAAAGAATAGGAAGAAATGTAGAAGAGATATGGAGGAAAGTCTGTGAGAGTTCAATCTCTCACTGATTCTATAATTCTCATTAAAGGAAATAGTGCAGGATTACATGTATATATACACATTACTAATAGACACGTGTAAAAAAATATTATTCCCTTAACTAACTACTAACTACCTCCTAATCACTATTAACTGTTTCTTAACAAACTCTAACTAATTCTTTCACTTTCATTAGCTTGTACATAATCCATTTAACAAAATCCAATGTAGTATGCAAGATACAATATGAAAATTATAATTAAATACAAATAGTAGAAATGATGTAAAGAATACAATTTGCTAAAGGATCTGAAAAGTACAAATAGACTAAGAAAAAAAAATCCTAAATCAGTTGGCATACCTATTATAATGAATACAAACTAAAAAAGAAATACAATATTCATAAATAAAATTGATATGAATAGAAACTAAAACAAATACAATATTCTTTACATAATACAAAAGTTATTGAAGAAAAAAAAATATAATGTTCTTCTTCAATTTGGTCTTCAACAAGTTATTCGACCCTAATAGCTCGATAAAATCATGAAAGATATATGATGAAAAAATGCTACCTGAATCAATGAGATTGTGATGTATATCTTTTGAAAAAATTTAACAATTTTTGAAGAAAAAAAAAGTCGTGCTTTTTTTTATGAGAGAGAAGTGGGAGTTGAAATTTTAAGAATGCAACATGGAGGGAATGGAATTTGGAAATAAAATGAGAGAGAACGTAAGTAATTGTTAAGTTCCATATATGTGGATTTCAGTTGAGATAATTTAGATTACGATACCTTTAATTTGTTAGATACACACACACAAAAAAAAAAAATTTAATAATATTTTTAAAGTGTAGCTATTTTCAATAAATAAGTTAGAAATTTTGATTAGCTATATAATTTATCCTATATTAAATTCAAAACGTATTGTAATTATTTTTTATTTTTCTCATATTAATGGTGCTAAAATATATTAATGTCTTAAAATTATTTTAGTTATGCATTCACCAAGTGCATTGACATATGCCTAATGTATAATCTACTAAATTCGAAATATATTACAATTCTCATTTATATTTATTTTTTATTATTGATGTCAACAACAACAACAATAACAACCCAGTGGAATCTCACAGATGGGGTCTGGAGAAGGTAGAATGTACGCATACTTTACTATTACCTCTATTGGAACCCTCATCTCAAAAACTCAAAAGCAGAGTAAACTGGATATAGAAAAAGGAAAGAACAGGAAAAGCACATGATAGTATGCAAATACGATAAATTTAACATAACAAAACAGAAAATAACTACACAAGATATAAAGGCAATGTAAATACGCTAAAATTAAACAAATATAATGACAACATATAATGTAAAGTCATCACTACTCCTACTATCCTACTATCAGTAAGTCATATATAGGTATTCATGAGAAAAAATATTTTCTAATTTAAAGAGCAATAAATGTATCATTTGCAATAATATCAAATCCAAAATTAAACTTTAAATTAGAATAAGTAAATTATTATTTGGAGAGAGAGAGAAAAATTGTTAATAAGGTTATCTTATAGGAAAAAACCCTTTAGCTCAAATTTGGCCAAAATGATTAAAAAAATCTATTCATATTATAAATTAGTTTTTTTTATTTTTGACATTTTGCCCTGTATGTTAAAAATTAAATATATTTTTTATTTATATTTTCAAAACATTGAAAAATGATTGATGATTAATTATTTAATGATTTCATAGTCAAACATTGAAAAAGAATGACAAAGTTTTTAATTTTTTTTCAAAAATAAATAATGTGTATAATATATTTGGTTAATAATTTTATTGTCGAGGTATATAAATACGTGTATATATTTTATTTTTTTTTGATTAATCTATTACAAGTTTGCTTGAGGTGTATAATATATTTACGTATAAATTAAATTATTGCCTAATGGAGGTATAACATTGACACGGTTGACTGACAAATTAAATAATTCGCTAATTATAAAAATATTTAAATTACTTGAAAAGATCTAGTTTAAAAATGACAATTCGTATTATATTCATCCACTCATATTATTTCAAGTAATGAGATAACTCAAATGTTAAAATGTCAAAATATAAATTCGAGTCAAAGATTTGAACCGAATAGTCAAAGCTATGATAAATTATGAACCATTAATTATATTTGTGACAATAAATCATCTAGTAAAGTAATTTTCTTAATTATTATATTTAAGGAAATGAATTAATAAAATTCAATATTTTTTAAACTTAATTTGTAAAATATTGTAATAATAATAACTCAAAACACTTTAGACATGAAAAACATCGAGAAATTAATATAGAGTTCATGCATATAATTCATATATGTCGAACCAAAGAAAGTCAGAAATTTATAATATTGATCGTACAAATTTTATCCCCTAAGTTATGTCAATTTAATAGATTATAAATCTTTACATTTGATACAAAAACGGACATTTAATAAAGTGATTTTCTAATTATTATATTTTTAAAATAATAAATCATATGATTAAATAATTTTTAAACATAATATGTAAAATATTGCAATAATGGAAACTCAAAAAACTTTAGACCCGATAAATGTCACTAATTATGAAATCATGCATATACTTCATATTTGTCTAACCAAAGAGAGTCAGACATTAATGTATTGATCGTACAACACTTATCCCCCATGTTACGCCAATTTGACAAATTATGAATCATTACATATATGTGTTACAAAAAACATTTAATAAAGTAGTTTTTCTAATTATTATAATTTTAAAAAATTAAATTACATGATTAAGTAATTTTTAAACATAATTTGTAATGTAGTTAATATATATCGAACCAAAGAGAGTCGGACATTAATAGTATTGATTGTACAATTCTTATCCTTTATGTTACGCCAATTTCATAAATAATGAATCATAATTGTTATATTTTAAAAAAATTAAATTATATGATTAAATAATTTTTAACTGTAGTGCAGACCTTGCACTATAATTCTACAAATAAGTCAAAACTTAATACATCTTAATTATCACAATCTTTCATACGTAACAATAACAATATATAATAATATTAATAATAAAAATAACAATTTAACCATGACGAAAATTCTTATAAAAAATCAATGTTGTCCATAGATGATGATGATGGAAACGTAGAGAAAGAATTATTCAAATTTAAAACAATAAAAAGTACCTCTAAAAAGACAGATAGATCATATATTTAGAGCAATAATCATTAGAATTTGTACTATAAAAATGAACATCAATCAAAGGTTGTTTGTCACGCCCCGGGAGGGTACCCTAGACATGGCTGGCACTCAGAGACTATTGCTAGTCCCTGAGCGAACCACTTAGCCTCATCACATCATTCAACATCAACATAGCGGAAACATCATAAATAGAATACCTCAGGTAAGGGCCAAATGGCCAAACATCAGTCTCAACATCAACTAAGTAAGTAAAGTACTACTCAGTTCATAGGGGAAACATCCACATCAACCTCGACATCATGTCTACGAAGCCTCTATCCTGACTCAACTGTCTAAGAATGGTGTCATGACATGCCATGGCTACCGGACTCAATGCAATAAAGGAAACATAAAATAGAAGGGTCTCCTCCAGATAGCAAGGAGGCTCACCAAAGTCTGAACTCGAAATCTTTAACCTCAACGGTGCGCCTGCTGAAGTCCTCTAACTCTTGTATCTGCATCATGAAACGATGCAGCGCCAAATGACGTCAGTACGTGGAATGTAGTGGCATGTAAAATAGCTGAATAACAGGGTAAATACACAGCATAAAGAAACATCAACTCGACATCATACTCCATCAGGATTTCAAAAGTCTATCTAAGGCAAGAGATTAGATTAGACAATTGACTCATCAACCTCTCATCAATCATTGACGTCACATCAAGCTCATCTCAAGGAACCTCAACATCAACTCACATCAAAGGAACATCACATCGACTAAAGGGAACATCACATCGCCTCAAGGACTCGACTCAAACATCACATCAACATCAACATCAGAGTTCTATCAAATGGAACCTAACTGGGAGTTTCTCCAACCGACAACCATCACCAATGAGCCAATGATGATACAACGAAGCGATGTCGTTGCCACATCCATCCAATACCCTGCCCAGGGTAAAGGACATAACCTCAGTGGATCCACAAGAAAACCTCAGTCCTCATTTGGGACAAGACAGGAGCCATCCGCATTGCGGTTCAATCCTCTCTTCCTACGCGGGCCATGTAGTTAATGGGTTCGAATGGGACTCACTCGCTACCCATTTCGGTGCTCAATACTTCTCCCAGAACTCAACATGCTCATAAAACATCAACCTCATCAGTCCCATAGGGACATAATACCTCATCATCAGTCACATAAGGACATGATATAATACCTCAACATCAACATCGGTCCCAGAGGGACATAATATAAAACCTCAACATCAACATCGGTCCCGTAGGGATATAGTACCTCACCTCATAACATCAACATCAACACCAGAACTCAAGATACTCATTTAGCAATTAAATCTCAATGCTAAGACATCATAAACATCATTCTCATCAACATCATCATAACATCATCGTAACATCATCATTGTCAAGGCTCTAGACATATCCCCTAATTTCATTATGCATGTTTTTCCCAAAACACAATAATTATAGGGTTTTAAAATGCACTCATGAAAATGAATTATGATGTAAAATAAAATAGTGATGATCATCAATTCGTGTAAGAAAATTATTTATACATAAAATAACGTAAATTTTACATGCATCAAACTCTTCACATTAACCTCATCATGTCAAGACACAATACTCTATACTCAAAAGGGCACATGGGAGAACATTCCATGCTTTAGGTTAGCCTTACATACCTGGAAAGTTTTGCTAACACGAATTTGCACAACCTTCTCCTGATCTCCTCAACCTCAACTTCCTTCAAGCCCTAGCTTTAGTGACTTTTTGGAAGAATGCTTTAGAATGGGATTTTTGAAACCCTTTTCTTAGAAACCGACCTTTATTGGTCGTAGGGGAACGTTTAGGATAAATAGGAATGGACTAAAATGCCCTCCGTAATTTAAAAGAATTTTTCCCCGACCTGAAATAACACAGTCCGCGACGCGGACCTGTCGCGGACAGTATATTTTCAAAAAATTTAACTCCGTCGAAAAATCACAGAAAAATATAAGTGTGGCTCCGCGATAGGTCCGCGACGCGGCTCCATCGCGCAGGCACACTGTTTTTCGTTTTGGAACGAAAAAATTATCTTTCGACTCGATCGCTCTAAAAGTCGACCGAGACCCTCTTCCCACTCCATTTTCAGTGCTGATCACGAATCCGCCCTTGAATTTTCAATCTGAGCATCGGAAGACGCATTTTACGCACACCTCTTTCCTAGGGGTATTTTGGTAATTTATCGGGTGTTACATTGTTATTAAATAATGATAATAGGCTAGATCTTATAATTTATTTTTAATTAAAGTAGTTGCATATAATTAAATTGTAAAAAAGAAATCATGTAATGATAAAAATTTAGTTTTCTATAGGCACGATAAAAAATATTTCATATAAAGGGGTATGAATTGTATGGCTATAAAATTTCAATAATCCTATATATGGGACATAATATTTTAAGGAATTAACAAATTTAAATGTATTACAATTTCATACAGCTAAATACAAAGATAAAGAATTTAATTAATAAGTAATAAAAATATATAAATAATAGGTGTTCTGATATCATTCAAATAAGAAAAGACTTTGTAATCCAATTGAAAATCTAATACTAAAAAATATTATAAAAGTATATCCATTAGGAGTGATAAAAAAACTACTTAATTTTTTTTGTATATATTTTAGAAGTCTAGTCAATATTATAAAAAGTAAATAGTTAGAATTTTTTTTATAAAAATTAAATTTAGTTGATTTACAGCTTGTTTGGATGGTGGTTTGTCATGGTTTCATAATGTATGGTACTGTATGGTATGGTATGGTATCGTACAGTACAATACCATACAATGTTTGGATAGACTGTATGGGTTGCTACTGTTTAATGATAATTTGTTGTTTGATTTGACTGTATGGTACTGTATCGTAACTTATAAATTTACAAAAATGTCCTTAATTAGTATAAATATTAAATTTATCAATATTTTTTTAATATTTTTTTTAAAAAAAAAAATACACAGAATCAGTAAGGAAACGTACAAGCTAGTATATCTCCAAACCATACAAACAACGAAAGAAAATTAAAAAAGTAAGAACTTAAAAAAAACCCTCAAAAAATAGATTAAAACGTGAAAGAAAAAACGGGAGGCGAAAAAAAAGTTTCAAAAGTTGATGCGGAAAAAATAGGTAATACAAAAATAATATATATATTTGGGTAAAGTTTAATAAAGAATAAAAGATAAATTAGAACTATTTAGATTTAAATAAGGGTATAATTGGAAAAAAAATAAGGAAACCATGGGATACCACCAAATTGGTGGTTTCAAAAAGTGAGGGTTTTCATGGTTACAGAACCATGAAACTAAACCATACCATACCATATAATTAATGAAACAATCAAAACAAACATCGTTCCCTTACTAACCATACCATACCATACCATGAAAAACCACCATCCAAACAAGCTGTTAGAAGTGTCCATAAACTTAGAAATTCAAGTGTTAGCAGAAAATTTTGCTTTTTTTTTGGACTTTTATTTGAAAACTTTTGCTTTATTTGTGGACACATTTTGGCTATAATTTTTTTGACTTTTTTCAGACCTTTTCCCCCATTTTCTTGGGACTTTTATTAAAATTTATTTGCCTATTATTTTGGAAATTTGTTGGTTATGTTTTTTTTTATCAAGTTTATTTAGGTGGACAAACATTCTCCATAAGAATCTTGCCATAATAAGAAAATCATCTTCATTTACTTTTTACTATAGTCTTTGCCTTACATATTTTTAAAAATAATAAATAGAATTAATTCACTTTCTTATAGCTAGATACAGGTGTCCTACGTGGCATGATACGCATTGGAGATAAAATTGTCATTTTGGATGAATGCATGTTTTTGTTCAAGTTTTGGATAGTTAAAATGTCAATTGTGCATTGATAAAATTAAAGATGATAGTTACCCACTGAATAGTTATTTTGATATGATATAAAAATTTATAAATTAATAAAATTTGAAGAAATTTTATTTGGCGAATAATTTTTTTTTTAAAAAAAAATTGTTATGTATATTATTTATGAATTTCTTGTATATTTTGAACAAATCTTCTCTAACTATGATCATATTTTTAAAGATGAGTATTTATGACTATAAAATCAATACTTCCTTCATTTCATTTTAGACGAGCAAATCTATTTTATACGATGATTAAGACATCATTAGTAGACTGATCAACTTTATCATTTTGCTCTTCATTTACATTAATTAGCCTCTTGAAAAATAATTGAATTTTTAAAATTTGTTTGAACTTCCAAAGACCATGTTACTTATAGGAATAAAATAAAAAGAAAATTAATTAATATTATCATAATTTAGTAAGTGATTAAATAATATAGGATAAATACTTTTAGTGAGATGAGACAGAAATAATACCAAACTGATGTCAGTAGATATGTCCAATGCAAAAAACTTAAACCATTCTAATTATTCATCTGTTTATCCAGATGTTATGGACTACATATTTTTTATTTTACTAGTTCAATATTTAGACTAAAATATATATATATATATATATATATTTATTAAATCGTTGTCCCAAAAATATAATTTTTGGCTGCACTCTTTCACCTAATCCATCAAATTATAGATTATACGTGGCCGAATATTTTTCTTTATGACTTTTTTGGACATGAATCAACAGTCTTGAGCTTAATAACCAATGTCAAAAGGAAAATAAGAGAGAGAAAATGAGAAATATTTTTTAAAATTGCAAGACTTCTCATATTTCATGTATTAGAATCAGTGTTGGAATTTAATTGTAATCTTCGAAAATAACATACACTTTAATATTTTTTTACTTGGAAGAGAAAGGGTGATATTGTCTTTGTACATTTTTTGCCAAATTTGGAACAATTTTTTTTGGCCAAATTGCATGTCTTATGTTATAAATAGTACTCTTTTTGTTCACTATATGTCAAGTTTTGGCTTGATATATCTAAAAAAAACAATTATTAGGTCGTGAAATTACCATTTTACCTCGTATTAATTGGTAGGAGCATTTATTAGAGCCATAATTAAAATCTTAATACATTTAATACTATCAAAAGTAAAAGTATTTTTTGGTTTAAAATTTATGTTATTTAGTTGAATTTAAAGTAAAACAAAAAATAGAAAAAATTGTATCTACCGTTTCTTTGGTTGTGTTCAAGTAAAAACTTTTGGATGGAAATAATGTAAACTTTTGCTTCAACATTTGGAATATAATTGTACATAACAACCAAAAACTCACCACCAAAATATTTCATTATAAAAATTCCTCCAATGACATAAGAAATCAAATAACAATGAATACAAAATGGAATCAGTGTTAGAGTATAAATATTGTTCAAATTTTGTTTTTCATAGACACTTAAAAATTGAAATGCTCCTTTGGGGTAACTTAAGAGGTTATGTCAATTCCCATCAATTGTCTAGCCACTCTAAAGATGAATTGATTTTTGAAAATTTTCAAGGAGTTCTACATTTTTAAAAAACTTTAACTTTGTAAGTATATTGAGGATAAAATAGATAAAAAGAAATTAACCTATCTTGATTTCTTCAAAATGATAAGTAAAATAAAAACTAAATTAAAGAAAAGGAAAAATTGCAATACTAGACACTTGAAGAGGCTTAATTACAATCCATGTCAACATCCACAAACTTTTGTTTTTTTTATTACATTAGTGTCATATAATATTTTTATTTTATTTTTTTCGTTTTATTTATGTATATTATGTATGTTAACTAACATTTTGTATTAAAAAAGTCCATTACTAATGAAAAAGTGTAATAATTAACTTAGATATGACAACACACTATTACTTTTTATCTTCCTTATGTCAGTTACCATGTAAATATTTTTTCATTTATTTGGTTAAGACTTTTTGAATATTCCAAGGGGGAAGATGACCCTTTCCTCTTCCACCATCCCTTTTTCCTTTGTATTTACGCTCCCTCACGCTTTAATATATTTTTTTTTCATTCTTTGTGCATTCGCTATTCTTGCTGACTTTTTGTTTTTCTGTTCTTCGCCATGTCTATTTTCGGTGAAAAAATCCCAGTTAAAAAAAGTCCTCGTTTAAATGTAGAGTCTATTTCTTTGGATAATACACAAATACAATGCTCAAGGCCTAACTTTAATCTAAATGTATTTACTCCTTCACCCGTTCTGAAAAAGCCAGAAGACGGAGGCACCCGAAAGGTCATTGTTGTTGAGTCTTCGAAGAAAAAGGATTTCGGCGAGTGTCCTTCGAAATATTTGAAGAGAAAAGAAAAACGAAAGGTTGATTTAGCCCATGACAGCGATTTCGAGGATGAAATACCAATTTTGAAAAGATATCGCTTGAATCGGGAATTAAACTCCGAAAACGTTAAATGCAAGCCTACCCCTTTTTTTATTTTTTAGAATCCATGTTTGAAGCCATGATGATACTGCTGGGTAACTCTTATTTATTAACTTTGAATGCCATGTTTTCAACCTTTAAAGTAGTATTTTGTTGGTTGAATATGCACAATAAACTTTTTGACTTTTTGTTGGTTTTTTTTTTGTTTAAATTATGTTAACAAGTTGTGAAGATGGTTATATTAATAGTTACCATTTTTTTTAGTGATTTTCCTTGCTTTGAATATTTTGATTTTACTTTTTGTTTTGGTTTAATTTATGGTATTAAATTGGTATGCTGAAGTTTAGTTTGTACTTTGATGATACTGCTGGTTAACTCTTCTTCATTGTTTTTGAATGTCATGCTTTCAACTTTCAAAGCTGAAGATTATTTCAAACTGACCTTGACCTTTTGTTAGATTAATTATGTTGTAAGTGGTGTCATTAAGTTTGTTTTCTAATTGCTGATATTGTTTCTTAATATATTTTTTTTTGTTTTTAGTTTAAAATATGATAAAAAGTTGTATTTGAAAATAAGTTGGTGATATTGTTGCTAAACTTTATTCTCTTTGAATTCTTCTTTCAACATTTCAAAGTATTAATTTTTTCGTTATAGGTGATGTTTTTTGGTAATTGATTTTGACTATTATGTAAGTATTTTTTTTGGTTTAATTTATGTTACTAAATTATGCAATTTGTGAATTTGTTGGCTAAATGTGCACAATAATTATTTGTTGGTTAAATTTTTTAATTAAGTTTTGTTCTTAATTGGTGATTTTTGTTGGTTGAATAATTAAATGTGCATAATAATTATTTGGATATTTCTAATTGTTTCATAGACCCGTATCTATTCCGTTTGAGGTATGACCCATTGCTTTGGGAATATGGAAGTCGAAAGATAGAGGATGAAGTTGTTAGTGAAAGCGAAGTCACTGGGAAGGTTGTTAGTCGATTTGGGGCTCCTAAAGTTGAAAGAGAATACAACTCCTAAAGTTGAAAGAGAATACATTCTAGTCAGTGACAAAGTGGGTCGTTCAAAGTTGATACTTAGAAGGAAGAATTAGACATTTTAGTATCATATTCTACTTTTCAGACAATTCTATAAATGTTGATTTTTATGTTTTTTAAAGACTTTTTGAGTTCTGGTCATTTTTATGTATCCGTAGTTCTATATTGTTAAGACTTTTATCTATATAACTTCTTTTTTTTCCTGCCACCATCTCTGTGTTTGTACAGATTTTTGGGTTTAATTTATGATGTATTCTTTTGTTATACTTTTGAATTTTAAAGAGAGAGAACAAAACCTTTACAAAGTTAATTATCCATTTGTTATGATTAAATCCCACCATTTACAATGTGGAATCAAACATAGTTATTAACATAAAATTATACCAAAACAAAATCAAGTCTGACTTGTAGACTTCACTTTACATATTTGTCCAACAGTTTATAGACATTTGGTTTAATGTGAGTTGTATTTTTTGTTATATTATTGAATTTTATGATAACACAATGGTTTAGATGATTTTTTTTTTCAAATGACCTTGACAAGTTGTACTCAAATAGACTAATTACCTATATATATATATATATCATTATTAATTTTATGAATTTTGGTGGCAATGTTGAATTTTTTTTTATAATTAGTAGCAACATTGGGAAAAAATGTTGGTAACAATATATATGTTGTCAGTTTTGTTATGAGAGTTCGGTATGGAAATTGGTGGACTAGTTTGATTTGGTGTCGACTTTGGTTTTTCATTTTCATCAATAAAATACATTAAAGGTTATGCTAAATTTTGTATATTTAAACACTAAATAATACCAAAAAAAATATTCAACAATGTACCAAAAGCATAGTATATCAACAATTTCATCAAATGTTGTGTCAAAACTAATTTAACCGATAAGCCACAACTAGACAATCATTGTATCCAAAAAAAAATTACCAAGCACTATATCCAAAAAATACCTAAATGTAATACCAATCTAATACAAAAAAAAAAAAAAAATGAAAAAATAAATAAATAGTTGCAACATAAAGTTTACTCAAAATAACAAATCCATACTGAATAACCAACTTTGAACTAATAATAAACATTAAATACATAAAAAAAGAAGTTTATTGTTTTTTTGGTTGATTTTTGATGCCAATAATAAACATTAAATATATACATAAAAAGAGGTTCAAATTAATCTCCTTCCGGGTTGTATACAGAGGTTTTTTATGGGACAATGGTCATTACATTTTATGAAAAAAATAGAGTATTTCAATTTTTTTTTCTATAACCATTACATGCATTAAATGAAGAAAGACAAAAAACATAACCAATTTACACAATACATTTATTACACCTATTTAAAGCCACACATTTACCTTTTATCTTTTCTTTATTTTTTCTTCATAGATGTACCTCTTTGTCCAAAAAAATTGATATGTAATTATCGCACTTATTTAATGTTACACGTTTGTCTTTTTTTGTTTCACAAAGGTATATTTTTGTTCAAAAAAGTTGACATGCATTTATTGAACCTATTTAATGTCACACGTTTCCTTTTCTTTCTTTTTTATTTTTATTTATTTTTTTTCCTTCATAGATGTATATTTTGATTAAAAAAAATTTTTGGTAAGTAAATTTTGATGACACATTATAATATAGCTTCTTAAAATGTATAGGGAAGCATCTCCTCTCGGACTTAGTAGCTTGAAACCACCTGTCCTAGCCGTGAATATAAAGAGTGAAAATTAGGATAAAAATTGACATCTTACTTCTGAAACCATTGTTGTTGAATGCAGGTTCCAAAAACTAATTTTGAAACCGAGAGGTTAAATGCTCTACAAACTCCGTAATTTTTTGGCTAATCATTAGTTAATATACATAAAAGAAAACTTCAAATCTGGTGTAATAGAGATAATCTCGAAGGAGAGCATTATTTATTTAACATGAAGGGGGGTTACATAGCAGAAAATGAAGGAAACTTCAAGTAGTTAACAGTGTCCCTTATAAGCTTGCCATTAGAAGCTGTGACTTGCCGAGAATAAGTACTAGCTGCACCATTATATGAATAGCTCTGTTCAGTAGTTGCTCCACCTTGTAGAACAATATGATCTTGAACAGACATCCACCCTTGGCATTTCTGAACATTTTTCAAACTGATTGAAGAAGAATCTGAATTTCCATCACTCCCTTGCTTCTTCTCACTCCATTCATTCTCTAATTCAGAATGCATCATTACTGCATTATCCTCTACTGATGGCTTACTAGTCTTAGTGGTTATAGTTATAGGATAATTCCTCTTCACAATGGTATGAGAAATCTTTATACCCGTTTCAGAGATTACGCTAATTTCAATATCTTCTTTCACTTTCTGCTTTACCTTTTTCTCATTTCCATTCTCATCAAACTTTATCTTGTTCTTGAACTTGAGTTCTCGTGAAACTGTAGTTGTCAAATTGCCTGCTGATGAATTCACCCATCCGCGGTACCGGCTCTTTCTACGCATTTCAACCTCATATGATCCATCCAGCCCCTCAAAACTTGAAGACCGCTCCATCTCGTAATCTGGAGTTCCATAGTCAACTCCACCTTGCACTTTACAATCATTTGTGCATTGTTTATCAACCCAAATGTGCAAATTCGCATCTACAAGCCAGAAAGGGAGACTATCCGCCACCTTAAGCCCCATAAAATGGGACTTACCGTCGAGTAAACCCCCCAAAAATGGAGTCAATTCAATGTCGTAAGAAGGATGATTAAAGGCCCCAATTGAAACAATTGGATCCCAGTATAGGGGATTAATTCCACCTGGCGGAATTACAGGAAATGGAACCACAGATCCTACCAAATTCTCGTCTATATTCAACAAAACTTCCCTGTACGCTCCGTGGCCTCTGTGGCTAGTCAAATGATTTGCCCGAATGTAAGAATCAGGGGGATTTGAGTACCAAAACTCGTCGTATCCGTGAAATGATACGCAAATTTCCATAACAGCTTTGTAGGTGTTCTTGGGTATGGCAACACTCTTCCCCCTGAGTTCCGAATCGCTTTGAATTCGGAACCAAAATCCATCATCACCCGAAATTGGAATTATCAAATCTGCAGCTTTTTCATACAAATTCAACGAATTTCTTATGGGATTATCCACAAACACATCATCTACAAGTCCCACTTCCCGATTAGTACTAGTTGATAATGGATTGATCATGCCCTCAATATCATAGTATAGGATAGTAACATTGACATGATAGACACCTGTATAAACATCGTCGACCCAATTTTCCAGCAAAACAGAAAGAGAAATATCCCCCTTGGCAAGGAGGGAGGAGTACCTGGTAATATCCTTAATAACAGTCCAGAAAACGCCGCTTTCAGTAGGCTCGGCGGTGCTGGTACGGAAGATATCGGCGCCGTCAAGCCAAATGGCTGCGACACGATCGTACTGCACTCCTTTGCAAGAGGCGTTAAATTGAAGAGCGACATGGTTCCAAGAGCAATTCTGGGGAGGAGCATAAGGGAGAGATACAGGTGGAAGACCGATGGTATTACCGAAATCATGATTCAGGATGGGAAGAGTGCAGGAAGGAATGAGACTAGCGAAGGGCAATGGGCGAGTGATTTCCAAGTATTTCTGTTGAAAAACACCATGTTTGATGAAGTGAGAAGGATTCTCGAGGGAAAAACAAACTGGAGCATTAATAAAGCTAAGTATTAGGAAGGGGAAGAAAAAGAGGAGATTTGCCATGATTAATTAATTCTCAAGATTGGAACTGCCTACATCTTTCACTTTTTATAACATTACTAGTATTATGAATTTATAGAAAAAAAAAAATTTTGATAAATTATTTGTATATAAATATAGAGATTTGATCACTATTTTTCATATATTTTTAAACTTAACATTATAAATATAATTTAAAAAATGATGAAAAGATAATTTTATCTAAAAAAGATTTTAATGAACAAAAAATTCAAACGACATTTTTAAGTGCATGTGCTTAAAAATTATATATAAATAATATTTATTAATAAACAAATATAACATTCATATAAACAAAATTAAATAAATAATATTAGTTTGGTGCAATAGTTTAATCTATTATAAAACAGCAAATATGAGAAAATCAATTTAATTACTTATATAAAAATATATTAATAAGTTTTTGAATATATAAAATAATAATTAAAAATTAAATAATTTAAGTAAAATTTAATATAACTAAAAATTTTAAATATAAAAAAAAATAACTTTTATGCATCCAACAAAAAAAGTTCAAATAAGTTTTTCAAAAACTTTCATACTAGATAAAGACGTGAAGTTGGGAGGTGAAAGAGACGAAGGTAGGAAAGGACAAAGTCGATACAGTCGAAGACGATGAAAAACTAAATCACAGCCGTACACCTGCGCTCCTTTTTTAATTCTAAATTTGGGTATGACAACCACACCTGGCAAGTGCCAAGTATGTGACTCAGCAATCAAACGCAACTTATTTTATTTTACTTGCATGACCAAATTTAAATTTTACCTATAAAACAATAGTAAACATGTAAAAAATATAGGTTCTAAACTGAATGAAAACTTGTCTCTGTGTCTTACACAATCGAACAAAATTCATCTTGTTAAGTCAACTTCGATAACAAACATTAAAAAAAATTAGACATGTAAGTACGACAACCACGACAATTCCCAGTGCATATTAACTACAGTTTTTCATCTCTCACATTTTTGTTAATGCATTAAATCAAACAGAAAAGGAAACACCACGAAAAAAAATTAGGCTAAACTTTCAATTCAAAATACAACATTTTATCTTTTTAAAAAAATATATATATATATATGACTTGTCATAACAGATTTAGTTACTTTTCTTCTTCATCCGTTTTCTTAATTTCATAAAATGTTAATGCTCTTTTCAATTCCTTATTATTTTTATCGTATATTAATCTCTTAAAGAACCCTTTAGCTAAAAAAAAACACAAACTTGCATGACTTTTCCGAAAATAGTTCATAACCAAGTTAATTTAATGAAAAATTCGAAAAAAAAAACAAAATAGCAAAATATGTAGCGAACATATGAGATTAAATTTTTGTAGCTGAGTTGTCGTCTGACCGCAAAATGTTCATTTTGTAAAAAAATCTTCATATTTGCATCTCCTTGTTGCACACAATATTGAATCATTTTCGTCACTACCAATGCAATTCAAGCTTGTATTTGATATCATAAGAATAGTCTCCCTCAAAATCTAATCACAATAAATTAATTGATTTAATAGCTTTTAAACAAAATAAAGTTCAAATTATTCACGACTTTAGTAGAAAAGCTATTAAATTATCTAAATTCATAATAAGTACACTTCATATTACGTGCTCATATTTTGTGACAACACAAATATGGGAAAATAGATTAAAAAGGTGTACTTATTGTGAATTTAGATGATTTTATGAGGTAATAGAACTCCTATAAATTTTAAAGGCCAAATACATAAACAGACATCTAAACTTGTCCTCATTTTTCACTTAGACACCTAAACTAAGACAAGTTCCTAATAGACACCTCAAATGCTCAGATTTGATCCCATTAAACACTTTTATCTTACTTGGCACTCTCCGGTATTATTTTTTTAATTTTTCAGCCAAAAATAAATAGTTGCGGTCCAAAAAAAATTTCCATAAAAGTAGATTCTCAAAATTCTCAGTTAACCATGTGCCAGGATGGAGGATTTCATCCTAGGAGAAGACTACGAGCTCTGGGATAGAATCATTGTAGGACCCACTATCCCAATGCAGACAGTGGATGGCAGACAGGTCCCAAAAGAAAGAAGGGAGTTCAATGCCGACGATCTGATCGCCATGAAGAAAAATGCAAAGGCAAAAAATATACTGGTATGTGGCCTAGGTCCTGAGGAGTACAATAGAATATCAAGCTACACTACGGCCAAGCAAATCTGGGATGCTCTCACCATTGCTCATGAAGGAACAGCCTAGGTTAGAAAATTCAGGGTGGCGATGCTTTTCACAGAATATGAAACCTTCAAAATGAAGGAGAATGAGACCCTACAAGAAATGATGGCAAGACTCACCTTACTCATCAACGAACTAGCCTCCTTGGGAAAAGTACTCACCTCTGAGGAACAGGTTGACAAGGTCTTGAGGATCCTCCCTAAAGCTAAGTGGGATTTAAAGGTTACTGCTATCAGGGAAGCCAAGGACATTGAGACAATGACACTGAATGAACTGGTAGGAAATCTCAGAACTTATGAGATGAACATGGAGGATCAGAAAAAGGGAGCCAGCCTGGAGGAAAAGTCACTCGCTCTCAAAGCAGCCTCAGATGATGAAGGGTTAGACTTGGATGAAGATCAGATGGCTTTTCTAGCAAAACATTTTAAAAAATTCCTGAAAAAGAAAAGCAAGGACAAGAGAGAAACAAGTAACAGGAGGGGGGCTGATGAAACATGTAACAAAAGGTGGTCCGATGACAGAAACAAATCTGGATGCTACAAGTGTGGAAAGACTGATCACCACATCAAACAATGTCCCCAGTGGGAAAGGGCTGAGAAAGAACTTAAAGAGAAGGCAACTAAGCAAAAGGAAAGAGGAAACTGTGCCATGGTGGCTGCGTGGGAATCGGGATTGGAAGATTCTGATACAGAGGAGATTGATGAAACTGCATTCATGGCTGTTGGAGAATCAGATATTGAAGAAGAATCCCAATCTGAGGTAAGTAGCTCAGAACTCAAAGAAAAATTGCATCTTTTCTCAAATAAAAAACTAATTTCTCTCATCACTGGTCTGATAAACGATTTTCAAGAAATAGAAAATGAAAAGGCTCAACTGATGAAAGACTTTTCTGATCAGAAATTTGAAAATCTTGAAATACAGAATTGTCTGGATGAGGCAAATGAGAGAAATAACAAGTTAAAGAAACAGGTCGAACAACTTGATTCTCTTGTTTTGAATCTGAAATCAGAAGTGGTAAAATTAACCCTTGATGATAAGGGAAAAAGCAAGTCTAGGGAAGAATATCAGAAGGTGGAATCTGAACTGAAAAAATGTAACATTGAATTCCTGTGTGAAAAAGAAAAAGTAAGAAAGCTAAATCAAGAAATCTCAACCTTGAGACTTGATCTAGAAAGAGCCACCGGGTGGACCAAGTCATCTAGAATTGTAAACCACCTAGGTAACAGGAATTACAATGAGAAAGCGGGAATTGGTTTTTTTCATGAAAATGGCTCTTCCACTGATCTGTGCTATCTGTGCGGCAAAGTAGGACATCCAACTACTGAATGTCAAATTGCTTCAACTGCTAAAAACAGAAACTATGTTCACATGCACAAACTGAAACAGGAACAGATTAGGAGAAACAGGTCAAAAAATGTGCTGCCTAACTGGGCAAGAAAAGATCTCATTCATCCCTTTTATAACAAGAAAGGACCCAAGCTAGTCTGGGTTCCTAAAACTAACCCCTGATCTATTTTGCAGGTTGCAGTGAAAGGAAGCAAGCATTGGTACATGGACAACGCTTGCTCAAGGCACATGACTGGAGATGGAAACAAGTTCCTTTCACTAGCACCTTTCAAAGGAGGAAAAGTCTCCTTCGGAGACGGAAGAAAGGGCACTGTTGTGGGTGTTGGAAAAATTGGACGAAAAGACTCAAATGCTTTAGATGAGGTTTACCATGTGGATGGGTTGAAGCACAACCTTCTGAGTATATCTCAACTTTGTGATAAAGGCAACAAAGTGACCTTTACCTCTGAAGGCTGTAAGGTCAAAAGGCTAGACACAAAGGAAGTCGTGCTAACAACAAATAGACATAAAAATGTTTATAAGGCTGATATTGTGGGAATGCCAGGAACACAGTTGAAGTGTTTAAGTGCCAGGACAGATGATCCGTTGCTATGGCACAAAAGACTTGGACATGCGAGCTCGAAACAACTGAACACTCTGTCATCAAAGGACATGGTCATAGGACTACCCAAAGCCAAGTTCAAAGACGACAAGGTGTGCAGCGCATGTGTCAGGGGGAAACAAGTTAGAGCATCCTTCAAACCAAAGAACCAGGTAAGTACTACCAGGTGCTTAGAACTGATTCACATGGATCTGTGTGCACCAATGAGAGTGAAAAGCAGAGGAGGAAAAAGGTACATGTTTGTCATAGTTGATGATTATTCTAGATTCACATGGACCTGTTTTTGACTTCTAAATATGAATCTTACGACGTCTTCTCTATTTTTATCAAGAAAATTGAGAAGAAGTTGAAGACCTCCCTAGTTCCATAAGATCTGACCATGGAACAGAATTCGAAAATGCAAACTTTCTTGAATTTTGTTCAACAAATGGTATAGATCACAATTTCTCTGCTCCAAGAACACCTCAACAAAATGGGATAGTAGAAAGGAAAAAATAGGACCTTAGAAGATATGGAAAGAACTATGATGATTGCTAATAACTTAGAAAGAAATCTTTGGGCTGAAGCCATAAACACTGCAGCTTACACTCTCAACAGATGTATGCTAAGACCAATACTTAACAAGACTCCCTACGAATTACTCAAAGGCAGAAAACAAAATATCTCCCATTTTAGAACATTTGGATGCAAATGCTATGTTCATAATAATGGCAAGGACAATTTGGAAAAATTTGATGCTAGAAGTGATGAGGGAATCTTCTTAGGTTATTCTTCTCATAGTAAGGCATACAGAGTACTGAATAAACGAACAAACTGTGTTGAAGAAAGTATTCATGTTATTTTTGATGAAACCAGTGAAGTCTTTGAGAATGATTTGCAGGATACATATGACAAGGAGCACAGACCAGAGGAACAGATCCGATCACCTGGTTCACATACTGATCAAGAGGAAGGCACACAGTCAGGGGGAACCATTGAAGATGAGGTGCAACATTCAGATCCTGTGACTAATCACACTCCTCCAGAACAAGACGATCAACCCCAGGAACTCGTGATTAAGAAATACAAATACCAGGACTCGCATCCACTTGACAATGTTCTTACATACCTGATATCTGGGATCACTACCAGATCAGGGATGAAGAACCTGTGTGCGTTCCAAGCATTTGTGTCCATGATGGAACCAAAAAGGATAGGTGAAGCACTGCAAGATGAGGAATGAATTCTAGCCATGCAGGAAGAACGGAATCAGTTTGAAAGATGCAAAGTCTGGCACCTGGTTTCTAAACCAGAAGGAAGGACCATAATTGGCACAAAATGGGTGTTTCGTAATAAACTTGATGAGCATGGAACAGTTACGAGGAACAAGGCAAGACTGGTGGTTCAAGGATACAATCAGGAAGAAGGAATAGACTATGATGAGACATTTGCTCCAGTTGCACGACTTGAGGCTATCAGACTGCTCGTTGCATTTGCGGCATTCAAAGAATTCACCCTATATCAGATGGACGTGAAGAGTGCTTTCCTGAATGTGTATTTAAAAGAAGAAGTCTACGTGAAACAACCACCTGGATTTGAGAATCCTGATTTTCCAGATCATGTTTTCAAGATCGACAAGGCTCTGTATGGGTTGAAACAAACTCCTAGGGCATGGTATGAGAGGCTGTCGAAGTTCCTTCTGGACCATGGGCATACAAGGGGAAAAATCGACAACACCTTGTTTCTAAAAACTCAAGGAAAGGATCTGTTGATTGTGCAAGTATATGTAGATGACATCATCTTTGGATCTACAAATGCACTCATGACCCAGGAATTTGCAAACTTGAAGAATGGAGAATTTGAGATGAGCATGATGGGAGAACTCAATTTCTTCTTGGGATTACAGTTTAAACAAACCTCTTCAGGAACTCTGATTCATCAAAGAAAGTATGTAAAGGAGCTCCTCAAGTGGTTTAAAATGGAAGATGCCAAAGAGATCGACACTCCAATTGCTACTGCCACAAAACTGGACCTGGATGAGAGAGGGGTGTCCGTGGAACAGAAACTCTATCGAGGTATGATTGGATCTCTCCTGTATCTCACTGCTAGTAGGCCTGACATAGTGTTCAGTGTGGGACTCTGCGCTAGATTTCAAGTAAATCCCAAGGAATCTCATCTCAAGGCTGTGAAGAGAATACTCAGATATCTCAAGGGGACCCAGGACCTGGGACTATGGTACTCTAAAGGTAGCAACTTCAATCTTGTTGGCTACACAGATGCTGATTATGCAGGATACTTAGTGGACTATTAAAAAGTACTTCAGGTATGGCTCACTTCATTGGAACATGTCTGATTTCATGGTCCACCAAGAAGCAAAACACTCTGGCTTTATCAACAACAGAAGCTGAGTACGTCGCAGCTGGTTCGTGTTGTGCTCAACTGCTCTGAATTAACAACAACTACAGGACTTTGGGATGGATATTGGTTGTGTCCCTATTTTGTGTGACAACACTAGTGCTATTAACATAGCAAAAAATCCCGTACAACACAAAAGAACAAAACATATTGACATAAGGCACCATTTTCGTCGCGATACTGTGGAAAAGGGTCTTGTATCTATCATGTTTTGTCCCATTGAGGATCAGATTGCTGATATTTTCACCAAAGCCTTAAGCAAAGAACGGTTTGAAAAAATTAGGTTAGACTTGGGGATGATTAAGATTTCTTGAACTCCCTCCAATGATTGACTAGACTTCAATGCAATACTGGATATTAGGGCACCTTCCATAAAATGTCATAATGCTGTGATAAAATTCCATTTGGATTGACATGGTGTGTGACTCTATGTGCAGGATTACTTACTCAACATACAAGGACAAATGGAACAGGTCTCCTTAACCAGGTAACAGTCATTATGTATTTCACTTTAAATACTGATAATAAGACCAGGTACCCTAACCTGTTTCCTTCTCTAGGCTACACTGACATTACCCACTTCCTTCTTTTGCCGCCACTAGTCTTTTCGAGTGTCCTCACCCTGACAGGTTCAAAGAACCACTTATCACACGTCTTCTCTCTTAAATGCAAAAGGGACTCTTCGATTTCCCAAATCCTTTTAAAATCCGTTTTGATCCTTCCCTCCTTTACCTCTCCTGAACCATCTCTTTGCACTCACATCCATCTTTCTCCTGCTTCCATGGCTTCCCCACGCGATTCTCAGAAAGCCTCTGTCCCAGCCACTCAAAACTCCGACTCTCAAGCCCTTGTTGTTCATACCTCTGCAAATATCCCTCCACCTCTAAGAATTGATCTCTCAGACTTTGCGTTTTGGGGAGGGTTTTCGAACCGCTTTACTGGATTTTCCGGTGTTCCTTCACCATTTACTGCATTCTCAACTGCAAAGGAAATCGGTACCCCTCCGACGACGGATAAGCCAGAAACCCTTCAAAACCCTAACCCTGCTCGCCGTCGACTCAGAAGAATTTCAGGGGAACCTATAGAAATTTTAGATGAGTTCCCCTCCCCTGAACGGGTCCCTCTATCTGGTTCTATCAGGACACCCCACACAAGAAGTCGTAAACGACAAGAGGATGTTGCTCTTAAACAAGCCATACAACAGAGTAAGAAACAAAAAACTGCTTCTGGTCCTTCTCCATCAAGAAACCCCTTGCCACAACTGGTTCGTGGGACCAGACGAAAGCACATATTCCCAAAGGCTCCTCGCACTCGTCCTCTACCTTCGTCATCTGAGAGTCCCTCAATCTCTGAGTCCCCATCCTCCTCTTCCTCCTCGTCCATGTCTACACCTTCTCCCAAGGGGCCAACCATGGCAACTGCTACACCTAGTTCATCCACGCCCAAACAGCCGAGCAAAAGGAAACAGGTTCCTCCATCTGTTCCACCTCAAGAACCCGTCACAAAAGGTCACTCTGATCCCACTCCTCACTCTAATCCAGAATCACCCTCTTCTTCACTTGCTCATTTTCAGCGACGCTCCCTCATTTGGGGCCGGGTGATCACAGGCTTTGGGGGCCCTGACATGGACACCTTATTGACCAAGATTGCTCATCAGGGATGGTCTGACCTGTTTCTTCAACACAACACTCAGAGGAAAATGGCCAGACCTGAAATGTATGAATTTTACGCAATGGTCGTGTTCGTGATCTTGTCTTTTCTTCTACTGTTCTAGGTGTGCCCTTGAATCTGGCAGCCTCTGATTTTTCAAGAATCCTAAGGATTCCCAATGATGGTTGGGGTCACTATGTTTGACATGAATGGCCTCCCTTGGACAATCTTCCATCTGCTCTCGATATAACCAGGAAATTCTCTGGGAAGCCCTCCTTGACTCACCATAGGCGAGTTCAACGTAGGGAGATGTCTTCCCTCCACCGTTTGTACTTTGATGTGGTTCACAAGATCATCATTCCTCGCCAGGAGCGCAGGTCTGAGGCAAGCTACCTGGATCTCACATTGATGGAACTGCTCGACTCAAATGTTCCAATCAATTTGCCTTGCCTTATCCTGAATCACATTCAGAGGGTCCTTATCCAGGATAGAAATGGTCATGCCTTTCCATATGGGTTTTGGCTGGGCCAAGTTTTCGAGGCTTACTCTGTTCCGATTCAGGTCTGGACGATGCAGACCACAAAGGATGTACTTGGGCAAGTGAACCATGCACATTTACCTGGTTCAATGCAACACACTGGCACTCCCCTACATCGTCTTCAAATAGAGTTGGATGCCAAGACTGCTGAGTTGTCCCTTGCTCAACAATGATTTAACCAGGAACAAGAAGCCCTAAATTCCAAAATTGCTATTCTTGAGGAGACCCTACAGAAGGAGAGAGCAGAGCATACGGAGGTTGTTCGAAAACTCACCATGCTGATCCCTTGAACCCATTTTCTGTTCGTTTGTTGTGTCCGTTGTCTACCCTTGTGTTGGTTAGGGAGCTGTTAGTCATTGTCAATATTTGCTAGTGTCATGCTCAATTTCTGTTAGTCTGTGTTAAGCTCATCCTTGATCTATGTGTTTATGTATGGAGAGCTGCTTGTTTCTTGTTCATATTTATGCACTAGTGTTCCTTCCAAGTGTTATTGCTCATTTCATTTATGTTCGTTGTTATGACTATTCTCTAAATTCACGTATTCATTGATTTTCGATGATGTCAAAAGGGGGAAGATATCGTATTACAATTGAAAATGAGTCATGCAATATTTATAACCCATGTTTAACTTGATTTGTATCCAACAAAGCTGTAGCAACAGGTCCGCCAATCAGGGTGTTTGTCATTATCAAAAGGGGGAGAAAGCCCCAATGCAGAAGGAAGCCACAGAGGCCGTCATCAGCATCTGGACCACTACCCCATCCAGACCACGTCGAGCATTTGGGTAGAGATGGAAATTGTCATCTTTTGTTATGTTTTTCAAAATAAAGACTTTTCAGTTTAGATTTTCATATTCTTGATTATTCCAATATTGCAACACATTCAAAGTTTGACTATGCTTTCGTAATAATTAAAGTTTCATTTACTTAATGATGATGTAATTTTATGTTTACTTTGTTGTTTTCTTTCAGAAAAATTACTTTTAATAATGTTGAATCTGAGATTGTGGCACATAATGAGGCTATCCAACATGACATAGCTGAGACAGAGGCAACAGATGAAACTTGCGAGGAGGTTGCCAGAAAGATCAAAGAGTTTGAGGAAAAGCCGAAAGCAAATTTAGAAGAAACCAAAACAGTGAATCTGGGTGATGATGAAATGATCCAAGAGACACGAATCAGTGTTCACATGATCGAGGAAAAGAAAAGAGAATACATCCAATTTTTGAAAAAGAATAAGGACATCTTTGCTTGGTCCTATGCAGATATGACAGGGTTAAGCACTTCAATAGTGGCCCATCGATTGCCCACAGATCCGTCTTGCCCGCCAGTGAAGCAGAAGCTTAGAATACAAGCCTAATTTGAGTCTGAAAATCAAGGAAGAAGTGTCAAAGCAGTTGGAAGCCGGAATTCTGGAAGTAACCAAGTATCCGACCTGGCTCGCCAACATTGTGCCCGTACCTAAGAAAGATGGTAACGTTAGGGTTTGCGTGGATTATCGGGACCTCAACAAGGCCAGCCCTAAAAATGACTTTCCACTCCCGAACATCCACATTTTGATAGAAAATTGTGCTAAGCATGAAACACAGTCATTTGTAGATTGTTTTGCTGGGTACCATCAAATCAAGATGCATGAGGATGACGCAGAGAAAATGGCCTTCATCACACCTTGGGGTGTTTACAACTACAAGGTAATGTCGTTCGGACTAAAGAATGTTGGGGCTACCTACATGAGAGCCATGACCACTTTGTTCCATGACATGATCCACAAAGAATTGAGGTTTGCGTGGACGATATCATCATCAAGTCAAGGAAAGGGTGCGACCATCTGGTTGATCTTTAGAAATTCTTTGACAGGCTATGCAGGTTCAACTTGAAGTTAAATCCTGCAAAGTGTACTTTTAGGGTCCCTTCCGGGAAGTTATTGGGTTTTATTGTCAGTCGCCGGGAAAAATCAAGGCTATCCATGATCTCCCTTCTCCGAAGAGCAAGAAAAAAGTGTGAGCTTCTTGGGCAGACTCAACTACATCAGTCGTTTCATAGCCCAATCTACCGTCATTTGTGAACCAATCCTCAAGCTACTAAAGAAGGACGTTGCTATCAAATGGACTCCAGAATGTCAGAAATCATTTGATAAGATCAAGGACTATTTATCCAATCCTCCAATGTTGGTTCCTCCTGAGTTGGGTCGACCTTTGTTACTATATTTATCGGTCAGAAATCATGCATTCGGGTGTGTTTTGGGACAGCATGATGAAACGGGAAGGAAAGAGCAGGCAATCTACTACATGAGTAAGAAGTTCACACCATATGAGGCTCGATATTCCTTTCTTGAGCGCACCTGCTGTGCTTTAACTTGGGTGGCCCAGAAGTTGCGACATTATCTCTCAGCACACACGATATATCTGATCTCGTGGATGGATCACCTGAAGTATATCTTTCAGAAACCCATGCCCATGGGTAAGTTGGCCAAATGGCAGATATTACTGAGCGAATTTGACATAGTCTATGTCACGCAAAAAGTGGTAAAGGCACAAGCACTGGCCGATCATCTGGCAGAAAGCCCAGTAGACGAAGAGTACATGCCTATGAAGACTTATTTTCATGATGAAGAAGTAGCTTTCGTAGGAGAGGATATCTTTGAAGTATATGATGGGTGGAGGATGTCCTTCGGCAGAGCCAAGAACTTTAACGGATCAGGCATTGGGGCTGTTTTGATTTCACCAACGGGCCAGCACAACCCGGCATCAGCAAAACTCAGGTTTCATTACTCCAACAACATGGCTGAATATGAGGCTTGCATCTTGGGCCTCGACTAGCAGTTGATTTGGACGTTCAAGAGATTTTGGCAATTAGGGATTCATATTTAGTGATCCATCATGCACAAGGTGAATGGACGGTAAAGAATCGAAAACTTCTACCATGTTTGGATTGCGTGCAAAAGCTTTGCAAAAGATTCACCAAAGTGGAATTCAAACATATTCCGCAAATTCAGAATGAGTTTGCAGATGCCTTGGCCACCTTATCTTCCATGATTCGGCACCCTGATCAGAATTACATCGATCCCATCTGCATTCATATACACGAGCAGCCCGCATATTGCTTTCATATGGAGGAAGATTCAGACCGAAATCCATGGTACGACGATATTCAGGGGTACTTGATGAACGACAGTTATCCAGAAGATGCAACAAAAGTCCAAAAATGTACTATTAGGAGGTTAGCAAATCAATTCTTCCTAAGTATAGGAGGACTCCCGATCTGGGTTTGCTTAGGTGCGTCGGGGCCAAGGAGGCATCCAGACTGGTAGAAGAGATTCATGCAGGAACATGTGGTCCGCACATGAATGGCTTTACCCTTGCGAAGAAGATCCTCAGAGCAGGCTATTTTTGGTTAACAATGGAAACGGATTGCATCCGCTATGTCCATAAATGTCACCAGTGCCAAACTCATGCAGACATGATCCTGGTTTCTCCCAACGAACTCCATGTCACTAGTTCACCCTGGCCTTTCGCAGCTTGGGGCATGGATGTCATTGGTCCTATCGAGCCAGCAGCCTCGAACGGACACAGGTTTATCCTTGTGGCCATTGACTACTTCACCAAATGGGTCGAAGCCACAACTCACAAGTCTGTCACCAAGAAGGTCGTCGATGATTTCATTAAAAACTACATCATTTGCCGGTTTGGGGTCCCTGAGACAATCATCACGGACAACGTAGCCAATCTCAATAGCAATCTGATGATGGAAACTTGTGATCGATTCAAGATCAACCATCGAACTCCACGGCATACAAGCCACAGATGAATGGAGCGATAGAAGCCGCAAACAAGAATATCAAAAGGATATTGTGACAAATGATTGACAATCATAGGCAATGGCATGAAAAGCTACAATTTGCATTTTTGGGATATCGCACCACCATTCGGACCTCTACTGGAGCAACACCGTACTTTCTGCTCTATGGGAACGAAGTTGTAATTCCTACGGAAGTGGAGATACCATCGCTAAGAATTATTCAGGAAGAAGAGTTGAGTGACGCTGAATGGGTACAAAGCAGGTTTGAGCAATTAGCACTGATCGACAGAAGAAGGATCAACACCATATGTCACGGGCAACTCTATCAGAACAGGATGGCCCGAGCATTCAACAAAAAGGTTAGACCAAGATACTTCTGACCCGGGCAATTAGTCTTGAAGCGAATTTTTCCAAATCAAGATGAGGCCAAGGGAAAGTTCGCACCAAACTGGCAAGGTCCGTACATGGTTCACCACGTCCTGAATGGAGGAGCACTTATACTCACAGAAATGGACGGCGAAATCTGGTGTCACGCCCCGGGAGGGTACCCTTGGCGTGGCCGGCACTCAGAGACTATTGCTAGTCCCCAAGCGAACCACTTGGACTCATCGTCACATTAATCTCAACAACGGAAGAAATATCCTCAAGGAAAAGACTTTAATATAATTAAAATAATCAAGTCTTTATACAAAACGTTAATTTCCAACAAAGAATAGTTGAAAAAAAACAATACATCACATCCTCTACTCAGTGTCTATGAAGCCTCTAACTCAAACATCTAGATAGTACCATGACAGGCCATGGCTATCCAACTCAAGGAAAATAATGTACCACTCAAGCTAGATGATAATAATATGGAAATCCTCAGAAAACAAGGAGGTCTCACCGATCAGCTGCATGCGAATAGATCCTCAACGAAGCGCTTGTCGATGATCTCTAATACCTGCCTCTGCATCATAAAATGATACCGTCCCAGAAGGGGACATCAGTACTTGGAATGTACTGGTAAGTAAAATAGCTGAGTGAAACAGAAACAAGTAAAATAATATACGAATAATCATCAACTCAACATCATACTCCATCAGAATGTCAAATGTCTATCTAAAGAAAGAATAAAGAGTAGACAAATGACCCCTCAATACCTCATCAATGCATCATCAATACATCATACTCACCTCAACTCAACTCAACTCAACTCGACTCGACTCAACGCAACTCAACTCAACTCAAGTAAACTTGACTTCACTCAACTCAAGGAACATCAACATCAACTCAAGGAACATCAACATCAACTCATCTCAGGGAACATCGACATCAACTCATCTCAGGGAATATCGACATCAACACAACTCAGGGAACTCGACTCAAAACATCACATCAATATCAACATCAGAGTCCTATCAAAAGGAACCTAACTGGGAGTTTCTCTAACCGACGACCATCACTTATGAGCCAGTGATGATACAACGAAGCGATGCCGTTGCCACATCCATCCAATACCCTGCCCGGGGTAAAGGACATCACATCAGTGGATCCACAAGAAAAATATCGGTCCTCTTTTGGGACAAGATAGGAGCCATCCGCATTGCGGTTCTATCCTCTCTTCCTATGCGGGCCACGTAGTTAATGGGTTTGAAGTGGGACTCACTCTCTATCCATTTCGGTGCTCAATACTCCTCCCAGAACTCGACATGCTCAAAAAACATCAACCTCATCAGTCCCATAGGGACATAATACATCATCATCAGTCACATAAGGACATGGTATAATAATTAATACCTCAACATCAACATCGGTCCCAGAGGGACATAGTATAAAACCTCAACATCAACATCAGTCCCATAGGGACATAATATAATACCTCAACATCAACATCACCTCACCTCATAACATCAACATCAACATCAACATCATGGACTCAAGATACTCTTTTAGAAATTAAACTTCCAATTTTAAGACATCATAAAACATCATTCTCATCAACATCATCATCAAGACTCTCATCAAATGTGAAACACCATCACAACATCATCATCGTCAAGGCTCTAGACTCATCCCCTAAGTTCATTATGCATGTTTTTCAAATAATTATGTAAGGTTATGCAACATCTCATGAAAAAAATGTTAACTTCAAGAAAACAAGTAGTATGATGATCATCAACATAGAAAACATGAAATTTTAAATCAATTTTTCAATGAAAAACTCTCAAGTATTCATGCACATATACTCTTCAACCATCAACTCATCTTTGACCTCTATGGGGCACATGAGAGAACAATCTCATGCTTTTAGTTTAGCCTTACATACCTGAAAATTTGATATTACAATCAAAATTTGATGAATACTCGTTTCTTGGAGAAAATTCTCAACTTCGATAGTTCTTTTAGTATGGAAGAACTTGGAAAGACATCATTTGAAGAGCTTCTTTTTGATTTTTGATTTCTTGACTCAGAATCTTTAGAGTTTTTTGATGAAGAACCCTAATTCATGAAAAGAATAATCAAGAAATCCTTTCTTGGAATTCTTGAATTCACTTTCTTGAAACCCTAGGTTATAATTTAAGATTCTATTAGAGATTTCATAAATAGATAGAGAAATTAGCTTAAAGCTTATGAAGAATAACTCACCTTGATGAAGAAACTTGAAAGTTAATCCTAACTTGATGACTTTCTTGATGATTCTTGAGCGTTTTATGTTTAGGAGTGAAAGAGAGGGTTTTGACTCATGAAACTGACGTATTATGCGTTTTGGGACCTTAAATAGACCCCCAAAGGCTTTATGGTAAAAGTACCCTCAAAATAAAATAAAGATGCGTCGCTTAGCTTATCTAGAAAGGGTTCGCGATAGGTCCACGTCGCGGAGCCATCGGACCTTCAGACAGCTATGCAGGTCTCCAGTAGAATGGTCATAACTCTCTACTCCAAACTCCGTTTAATGCGAAATAAGATGCGTTGGAAAGATAACTCAAAGATATTTAATTTAATATATTATGAATCACCTAAGTCATTATACTTTAGGAGATATAGTCATTTGAAGTTGACCCTTCCATCAACTCATATGAAAACTTAGTAGCTAGAAATTCTTTGGACTTGGCTTGATGTAAAAGATCATTTATAACTCTAAATCACATCTAATATACTTTAAATATTCAGGAATTGATTCTATCATATGAAGTATGGCTCAATATTAGTGAAAAAAAAGTTGGGGTGTTACATTATCTCCCTCTTGGGATCATTCGTCCTCGAATGATGAGTAAAGGTAGACATCAAGGCACGAACTCTTACTCCTCATCAATCTCAAACCATCTCCATTCAGACTCAGGAATGGACACATCAACTCTGAAATAGATAACTCAATTTAAATCAAGAGTAAGGAAATTACATCTTACATTCTCTTCATCAAGCACGAATGGAACATCGAAACTCAATCAATTTGAATATTTTGAACACCTCGATAATCAGTCTTTCGAACTCAGGAAGGAAGCCATCAACTCAAATCGAGAATAGAAACATCGTATAAACAAGACTCTGAGGACACTCTCATGCTCAAGTCCCTACCTCAATTGTGCTCTTTTTTTCATGGCACTCTACTCCATCAATACAAACTCATAGCTCTTATTCAAACCTCCACCTAACTATTTCTTCTTCTTCTATTCAGGCCTAGTTCTAAGCCCCAAGGTGTTATTCTTAAGGTGATGATATTCATACAAAGCTAATCCTCAATACTCAGCTCTATACTCGAAATACTTATTATAAGTCTTCAATAGTCTATCATTCATATTCGTAGAATAACAACCACTTTAATTATGTCTCAGAATTTTTCAAGCCTACTTGTCACTTCTACCTCCACCATTCCATAAACTCACACTCAAAGTCACATCAACATACTTTTACCTATCTATTATGCATCATACGATCTCATCTCTTTCCTCTTTCTTATCTTTATCCTTACATGATACAAGTTTAACACCGATATCACAATGAGGATATATTCACTCTTTCTCATCCACCTCACTCTCACTCTATCATTATCAACATCACTATTTGGACGTGGAGGAACTCATCATCTCCCCCTTTGACGAAACCCCAAACTACTACCTCTCCATGCAAAATAAGCATGGTTATACCTCTAAAATTTGATACTCTACATCATACCATCAACAGTGGCATAACAAGCCAAAGATCAGTGCACACGTAAGATGACCTCAGAATTGAGAACTCTCACTCCATAGTAGCATGTACTCAGAGAATATTGCTCATCCCCATCACTCTAATACACTCGCATAATAGCATCCATACATTTTAGCCTACCATAACAGCTAAAGCCCTCGATCTCATGAACTCTTACCACGGGGGGGGGGGGGGGGTACTAATATGGTTTTACCTATCTATTAGACTCCTCATGACTTCTCTAACTCCTCCTCCTCATCTGTAACCTTAAAAGGAAATGACATCACATCATCATCAGAATTAAGAACTCTCATTCTCTCTTGAATTCTTCCATCTCGACCTCTCCTCCTCTTCTCTCAAGCCCTAGTCTTATTCAATTGTTAGAAAAGGACTTAGAATGAGGTTTTAGACACTTCTCATGTTAAAACGACTTATATTAGTCGTATAGGGAGTTTATAAGGTGTTAGGAATGGACCAGAATGCCCCTCAGTAATTTTAGAAATTTCCAGCCTCTAAGTGACTCAGTCCGTGACGCGGACTGGTCGCGAACAGTACATTTTCAGCAAAAATTTTTTGAACGAGTTTTCTCAATCCCGTCAAAAAGTTTTGAAAAAACGCAAGTGTCACTCCGCTACAGGTGCGCAACGCGCCTCTGTCGCGCACCGACACTGTTTCGGTGTTCGGATCAAAAAATTATCTTTTCACTCGGTCACTCTAAAAATCGACCGAGGTCTCCCACTCAATTTTTTGTGCTGATCACAAATCCGGCATCGGATTCGCTATCCGAGCATCGAAAGACGTGTTATGCGCACATCTCCTCTAGGGGTACTTTGGTAATTTTACCGAGCCTTACATCAATTCTTTCTTAGCTCTCAAGGTCCTCTCTCTAAATTCATAAATCAATTTCCTCTACTAGGTTATAAGTATATACCTCCACATGGTCAAGGAATCACTATCCACAATAATATCTTAAACTCTTCTGTTATGCTATAGTCGCATACATATAACTAGCCACTCAGACTCTTTTCAACCCTATCACTCTTAGCTCCTTCCAGTCTCTATGTAAATCTCTATATTTGCTATTCTTATGTCGTACATAATCACTTCTCATAACTCTCACAATCTAACCCCTTCTTTTGCCTGCTGGCGCTCAACTTCTGTGCTCCTATAAATTTAATTGCATAAGAATTAGTCTATCATGGAAACTCGTCATCATCTATTGATAAGCCCCAAATCAACTTAGCTACTCGTCATGATTAAGATTACTTACATCAGCATACTCCACATCGATAACTCAAATATACTATCTAGATTCTTATAGCAGTCATAACTTAGAGCTTCACACATCTTTACACAATCATGGATACATATCTCAAGCCTCTTCTTATCTGTCTAACCTTATAACTCCATGAGTCTCATGAACTCACAATTAAAAATCATAAGCCTAATTTAGATCTATCACATTGAAAGCACTCTTTTCCTCTATTCAACATCTACACTTCACCCTCAATAGTATGAATACTACAACACATCAACATAACTTCCTTCTATTTTGAGCATGCTCTACCACATTTTGGCAATAACTCTTCCTCTACACCATATCATAAAAATCATAGGGTACTCACGACTCTTTCATCAAACTTATTCAATTGACTTACCGCCTCATTATTTACCTAATAAATATGTAACTCGAACTACGAGCCTCAATCAGCCATCACTCTTGTCATCTCGTCCCTTTCTTTCCATCATCATCCTTCTAACTCTGGGATGATTCGATTCTACTCAGGATTTATAAGACCTCATATCTCACTCTTAGGTGGTAACATCAAACTCTTTAGAGACATAAGTTTCTCTCTCATGGGTCACCTCGGAAGATAGTTTTGAAAAACAAATGGGTCTAGGTACATCTAGAGATAACTCAAATGCACGATTCATATGATTAATAGTGCACTCTTCTTAGTCAATCAACTTCGCATCTCAGTCGGCTTCTCTTAAGCCTAGACAGTCTTTCGACCATTCCAATTACTTTATCTCAAAGGATCTCATCTGTAAGAGCATGAAAATTACTATCTCTATCGCTTTGTGGATGAGGCATAGTCGAACGGCTTAGAGCAACACACGAATCATCGCAGATTTCTTAGGGAAGAGCTCTATCGCACGATTTAGAATCAGACAGAAGGGAAACTCATCCTAATGTCTTATAGCCTCCCCATTATGGATGCGGCGCGCTTCACACCAATAATAAGGACTCTACTAGACACGACTTCATAGACTCCCTAGGACACTTGAACTCTGTGCTCTGATACCAAGTTTGTCACGCCCCGGGAGGGTACCCTTGGCGTGGCCGGCACTCAAAGACTATTGCTAGTCCCCAAGCGAACCACTTGGACTCATCGTCACATCATACTCAACAGCGGAAGAAACATCCTCAAGGAAAAGACTTTAGTATAATTAAAATAATCAAGTCTTTATACAAAATGTTAATTTCCAACAAAGAATAGTTGGAAAAAAACAATACATCACATCCTCTACTCAGTGTCTATGAAGCCTCTAACTCAAACATCTAGATGGTACCATGACAGGCCATGGCTATCCAACTCAAGGAAAATAAAGTACTACTCAAGCTAGATGATAATAATATGGAAATCCTCAGAAAACAAGGAGGTCTCACCGATCAGCTGAATGCGAATAGATCTTCAACAAAGTGTCTGCCGATGATCTCTAATACCTGCCTCTGCATCATAAAACGATGCAGTCCCAGAAGGGGACATCAGTACTTGGAATGTACTGGTATGTAAAATAGCTGAGTGAAACAGAAACAAATAGAATAATATACGAATAACCATCAACTCAACATCATACTCCATCAGAATGTCAAATGTCTATCTAAAGAAAGAATAAAGAGTAGACAAATGACCCCTCAATACCTCATCAATGCATCATCAATACATCATACTCACCTCAACTCAACTCAACTCAACTCAACTCAACTCGACTCGACTCAACTCAACTCAACTCAACTCAAGGAACATCAATATCAACTCAAGGAACATCAACATCAACTCATCTCAAGGAACATCGACATCAACTCATCTCAGGGAACATCGACATCAACTCAACTCAGGGAACATCGACATCAACTCAACTCAGGGAACTCGACTCAAAACATCACATCAACATCAACATCAGAGTCCTATCAAAAGGAACCTAACTGGGAGTTTCTCTAACCGACAACCATCACTTATGAGCCAGTGATGATACAATGAAGCGATGCCGTTGCCACATCCATCCAATACCCTGCCCGGGGTAAAGGACATCACATCAGTGGATCCACAAGAAAAACATCAGTCCTCTTTTGGGACAAGATAGGAGCCATCCGCATTGCGGTTCAATCCTCTCTTCCTACGCGGGCCACGTAGTTAATGGGTTTGAGTGGAACTCACTCTCTACCCATTTCGGTGCTCAATACTCCTCCCAGAACTCGACATGCTCATAAAACATCAACCTCATCAGTCCCATAGGGACATAATACATCATCATCAGTCACATAAGGACATGGTATAATAATTAATACCTCAACATCAACATCGGTCCCAGAGGGACATAGTATAAAACCTCAACATCAACATCAGTCCCATAGGGACATAATATAATACCTCAACATCAACATCACCTCACCTCATAACATCAACATCAACATCAACATCATGGACTCAAGATACTCTTTTAGAAATTAAACTTCCAATTTTACGACATCATAAAACATCATTCTCATCAACATCATCATCAAGACTCTCATCAAATGTGAAACACCATCACAATATCACAACATCATCATCGTCAAGGCTCTAGACTCATCCCCTAAGTTCATTATGCATGCTTTTCAAATAATTATATAAGGTTATGCAACATCTCATGAAAAAAATGTTAACTTCAACAAAACAAGTAGTATGATGATCATCAACATAGAAAACATGAAATTTTAAATTAATTTTTCAATGAAAAACTCTTAAGTATTCATGCACATATACTCTTCAACCATCAACTCATCTTTGACCTCTATGGGGCACATGAGAGAACAATCTCATGCTTTTAGTTTAGTCTTACATACTTGGAAATTTGATATTACTATCAAAATTTGATGAATACTCATTTCTTGGAGAAAATCCTCAACCTCGATAGTTCTTTTAGAATGGAAGAACTTGGAAAGACATCGTTTGAAGAGCTTCTTTTTTATTCTTGATTTCTTGACTCAGAATCTTTAGAGTTTTTTGATGAAGAACCCTAATTCATGAAAAGAATAATCAAGAAATCCTTTCTTGGGATTCTTGAATTCGCTTTCTTGAAACCCTAGGTTATAATTTAAGATTCTATTAGGGATTTCATGAATAGATAGAGAAATTAGCTTAAAGCTTATGAAGAATAACTCACCTTGATGAAGAATCTTGAAAGTTAATCCTAACTTGATGACTTTCTTGATGATTCTTGAGCGTTTTATGTTTAGGAGTGAAAGAGAGGGTTTTGACTCATGAAACTGACGTATTATGCGTTTTGGGACCTTAAATAGACCCCCAAAGGCTTTAGGGTAAAAGTACCTTTAAAATAAAATAAAGAAACGTCGCTTAGCTTATCCAGAAAGGGTTCGCGATAGGTCTGCGTCGCGGACCTTCAGACAGCTCTGCAGGTGTCCAGTTAAATGGTCATAACTCTCTACTCCGAACTCCGTGTAACGCGAAATAAGATGCGTTGGAAAGCTAACTCAAAGTTCTTTATTTGGATATATTATGGGATACCTAACGCATTATACTTTAGGAGATATGGTCATTTGAAGTTGACCCTTCCATCAACTCATATGAAAACTTAGTAGCTAAAAATTCTTTGGACTTGGCTTGATGTAAAAGATCATTTATAACTCTAAATCACATCTAATATACTTTAAATACTCAGGAATAGATTCTATTATACGAAGTATGGCTCAATCTTAGTGAAAAAAAAAGTTGGGGTGTTACATCTGACCCAGATCTATCAACGCAGATGCTGTGAAAAGATATTACATTTAGACTCTATATTTGCTCTTTGTAACTGGAACTACGTCAGACTTGATTCCCATTTAAGAGGGATACGTAAGTGCTCCTATAGAGCTCGGTCTCACCATAATAAAAATTTTATTTCTCCACTGGACCACAGACTGGGGCAATAGTTTTGAGAGGATCTCAAAAATTCTTTTGAAATAGAGCATAAGCAGACAAGATAACTGGGGCAGAATGTTTGAGTCGAGCTCAAAAATTCATGACAGATAGAACAAGAAAGTCGCAATTATACATCGGGTAGCCCAAAAGATCCTTCCTCAGCTGAACGTTAGATTTGTCTCAAAATGTGCCACTATCAAGGATTCAACATCATTAATAAACTATCAGTTATTTTTCAAACGTTTCATATATATATATATATATATATATATATATATATATATATATATATATATATATATATAGATAGATACATTGTAAATAAATATATACACATGTATAACTTACATATTATACATACTACTTTCGAAAAATTAAAATGCTATGGCATCTTGTCCCAAAACAAATGCCCGACAAAGGTCTGGATATCAACAACCGATGAAACACACCAGGCCACGGCGAAGAACAGATCAACCTCCCCTTTTATAAACTGACTATTTTCCTTTGAACGCAGATTAGACAGGCATACATTTCAGCACTGTCCGAGCAAACAACAACCTGGTAAGAAATATTACTCGACGCTTTACACTGCATTGGCCCAAAATCTCATTTGCATATGCTCCATAGTTGCATTATAAACGCCAGAATTGTATTTGCATAGACCCCATACTTGCATTATGAATGCCAAAATCGCTTTTGCATATGCCCTATACTTGCATCATAAATGTTCGATATTGCCCTAAAATTTGCATTGCATTGTGCTCGAAAATCATACCTCGCATAGTTTGGCCCAAGAAATTGCGTTGTGCCCGAAAATTATATTTTCTGCATAATATTAGCCCACGAAATTGCATACACCTCAAAACTTGCATTGCATTGTGCCCGAAAAACAGGTCTTGCATAATTTGGCCCGAAAATTGCATGTGCCCGAATTATATTTTTACATAACATTGGCCCGAAAATTGCATACATCTTTAGAACTTGCATCGCATCATGCTCGGAAACCACATCTCGCATAATTTGGCCCGAGAAATTGCATGTGCCCGAAAATCATACTTTGCATGGGCCCAAGAAATTGCAGAAATTCGCATTGCATTGTGCTCGAAAATTCATCTGTCACACGATAGTGGCCCGAGAGTTCTTACATGCACCGCATATTACACCCCTAAGGCGTCATAGTCCAAAGGCATCATTTTCATGGTCTACGGACATCATTTCATGGCCTAGGGATCTAATTTCTGCTTATCATGCCCTTTTAAGGCGTCATGGTCCAGAGGCATCATCTTCATAGCCTAAGGACATCATCACATGGCCTAGGGATTTAATTATATTTATCATGATCCGAAGGTATCATCGTCCAAAGGCATCATCCTTCATGGCCTACGAACATCATTTCATGACCCGAGGATATAATTTGTGATTAGCATAGCGCTAGACGCCATAGCCTAAGACGTCATCTTTATCGTCTTACGGCAAAGTTCATGGTCTAAAAGGGAACTTGCATCACGTTTATGATTATTTCACTATTTAATATATGTGCTCTAACCATTTCTTTTACGTAGCGTTTCTTTTAGTTACAAATTACAGAGCCTGCAAATGTTTGAATTTCGCCACCGTTCCGCTATCGAGTGCATCAGACCTCCTGTTCTTTCGATACCCTAATCATTTTCTATACCGCGACCATTTCAATACAAGCTTGAAAATTCATATTGTTTTGGTCATTCCAGTCGTTCCTAAATCCAGAACTACACACGACCTGATTCTCGTATAACCAGAGATATGTAGGCGACTTTAAGCCGAAGTCTCGGCCGGAACCTTGTTGTTCTATTCGGTCCCCCCCATAATATTCCATCGGTCGGACAAAATCGGCTACTCCGTCAACTTTCTTTGCCCGATAATTCATCCCTCATTACCGAGCAAAGAAAGGGCAGTTGTTGACACCCGATTTTGACCAACCCTTAACTTATTTACGCATTTTTCTATTATTATTATTATTATTATCTTTTTTTAAAAAACTGGTATTCCAGCAATTTGCGAAATAAATGAATTTATTTCATGAAGCTAATATTTGGCTTTCAAAATGTGTTCTTTATATTGTTACTTTACTATTATTTACTAAATTAATAATAATAATAATAATAATAATAATAAATAAACAAATAAGTAAAATATATTATTCTAGCAAGTAATAGTGGTAATAATATCTTAATTTTATTATTCATATCATTTACTGTCGTTATTTTAATACGCATATCGTATTATCTTTAGTAACGTCTTTCGAATCGTGTTACCCAAAATGATATTTTTAATACGTTTTTATAATGATTTTGGTGTGAATTACGTATTTTATTACGCAAGTTTACGACTCAAAGTATTATATTTTTATGTTATCCATATTTGTTCAATTGGCAACCTTTTTAATAAAAATTATGTCAATTTTAACCAAATCCTTGAAATTTCATTTCAATTTTAATCAATTTCCTCAAATTTTATTTCAATTCTAGCTAATTTCTTGTAATTTCTTTCGTTCCTAGCCAAATTGAGTCAATTTGTGGCTAATTTTTAAATTCCTGCAGCTTTTGGGCTAATTTTTAAATCCGTGTTACCCATTTATTTGACCCGAGTCTGACCCAAACCCACTTTCCTTTTTTATTCTAACACCCCCCCAACCCCTAATTTTTCATTTTCACCCTCACCTCCATCACCAGCCGCCACCCCCTCAGCCCTCTCCCGCCAGAACCACCCCGCAGCCCCTACTGCTGCAACTGCCACCAGCGCCGCTGCCTAGCGGCAGCTGGCGCAACCCCTCTCCCTCTTCCTCGCAACCTCTCCTTCTCCTCTCTCCTTCTCCTCTCCAGCGACCCCTACCCACCTCTCTAGTCGTAATCGCCGGCAGCCCCGCCGGGAGTCGCTCTAGCCACCAAAACAACCCCCGACCTCTTCCCCGCCTCCCTCTTCTCCCAAAACCCTCTAACCCGCCGCGAAACCACTACAAAACAACCACCCCCAATGCCGAAACAACCACCAACGACCTCTCCCCCCGTGCCGCCTCTCCTCTCTCCTCTCCTCCTCCTTCATCTCTCCCTCGCCGGCAGCTTCCTTTTTTCCCCTATCCCGGACAGCCGCGAAAACCACATGCAGCAGCCTCCATCCCCACTTTCTTCCTCCACTGTCACTGCGCCGCCGAACCTCCCCTCCCCTCCTCTATTTCGCCGCAAACAACCCATGCAACACCCAAATCCCGCCGAAAGCAGACCCACCAGCGAGTAACCTTTCTGATTTCAGCGAAGACAACATTGATAAGTCCAGATATTGTAAAGAATTA
Organism: Solanum rostratum; assembly: GCA_029948455.1. Taxonomy (NCBI): domain Eukaryota; kingdom Viridiplantae; phylum Streptophyta; class Magnoliopsida; order Solanales; family Solanaceae; genus Solanum; species Solanum rostratum. Next base: position 36,853,598 of record CM057050.1, on the reverse strand, counting down.
TTGGATTTGAGTTTAAATGATTCTAGCTCACATACTTTGCTTATGATTCTTCCTATTACTGTTTCTATGATTCTTGTGTTAGCTTTTGTGGCATTTTGTTAATCGATTTCGAATAAGCTACTTGCTTGAGTATTACTCTTGAATTCTCTTAGTAGTCTATGACTTGCATATCTTCATCCTTAACTGATTTGCGATTTGCCCATCAGTGTTTGGGTATTTCGAGATGTTTCGATATATAAAGTCTCAGCATATTTTACTCGTTTAATTAATTTTTGGGCCTAATTAATCTGCTTAATTACAACTAATTTGTTGATTGAAGTAGTTGATATTGTGAGAAATGATTGGGGTAATTAGGGATTACGGCGCACAATCGGATATGGTAAACTTCGATCCTTCATCTGGTTATCTTTGGTGTAATTGATTTTACCAATATAATCAATTGATTCGATTGCTTCTGTTAGGCTGTCAATTTGACTATTTTTTTATAGATTGCTCTATATTTAATATCAATCCATTTTTAGAGTCCTGGCTAATTCCCTTTTCCTTTTTGATGAAATTTTTTAATTTATTGTAGTAAACTCTGATCTGTCTTGCCTATTTAATTATGATTACTTGTTTATTTGTAGTAACTTTGTTTAAATTCTATCCGTAATTGGCATTTGCTTAAGGAAATGACGGTCCAGAATTTACTCTTAATTACACCCTTTCCTTCAAACCATTGCACTTATCTTCACTATATAAAGAGGTCCTTCCTGCACTGTTGGAGGGACAGAAAAAAAGAGAGAACAAAAAAAAATTTCCAATTTGACTTCTACTGTTTCAAACAAAAAAGAAAGAAATAATTTTTTCTTAGGTCGTGGTCCTCTTTGCAGTTTTGCTTCCTGAACCCCAAAGTTTGGACTCACTTGGTAAGCACTTTCTCTCCTCTGTTCGGACATTATTATTTTTATTTTATTCGGGTACTGCTAGTCGTTTCTTCATAGTACTGCAGGTGCTATTCTCCTAATCTTGACGCGAAATGCCGCTTGGGACGGGAGGAGGATGGACTGTGAAGTTTTGTTTGATGTATTGTTTTTTTTCAAAATGTTGTAATAAGAAATATAGTGAAATCGGGGATCTAACTTAAAGGGGGAGGGGAAATTATTTGGTAGTTGTTTCCTTTTTGTGTGTTTAAATAATCGGATAGCGACGTTAGGCAAAGTTTAGGTCTCGATATTTTAAACAAACCAAGCATGCACTAATCCCTTTAGATATTATTAAAAATAAATAAATAAAAAAAATAAATTTTTCAAAGCATGTTTTAGTAATTGTTCTTTATGTGGTATATAAAGAAAGATATTTTTAGTTTTCTCTGTTCTTTGTTTCAAACATGTTCAAAAGAGATGCCTTAGAAATCATGCCTATAGGATCTTTAATAAAATTACGCTACTAGAAATCATGTCTATAGGATCTTTAATAAAAAAATTTTTTATTCTTTTCACATTACTAGACACCATGCTTATAGGACTTAACAAAAATACCTTTATAATATTTTTTTTTTAGAAAACATGCCTTTAAGACTTTTAGTAAAATATACCTTTATAATATTTCCTTTTTTTTCGCATTATTAGAAAACATGCCTTTAGGACTTTTAATTAAAAATGCCTTTATAATATTTTCTCTTTCACATCATTAAGAAAAAAACATGCCTATAGGACCTTTAAAAATATTTTTATACTATTTTCTTTCTTCACATTATTAGAAAGTATGCCTATAGGATTTAATTTAACTCTAATTCATATAACTTAATCGTCTTCTTTGGAATTTATGTTTAAAATTGATGTTTAAAGGATTAAAGTTTTCACTTTAAATATTTTACTTAATGTAGATATGCGGCTTACACTTAGCACGTCATCATTTGTTTTCAAGTAGACTTTTGTTTTGAGGCTATGTGAGACCTTATATGCTAATTGGCGTCTTTAATGTTCCTTTTTGTGACACAAGCCTAATAGAAAACTTAGATTTTCTCTAGTCTAGAACCCTACCAAAATAGAAGTCCAACGCCTCACGGACTATAGGCATTCTAGGACACGTTAGTCTTTTATATTTTATTTCTAGCTCGCTTCTAAGTTAATTAATAAAACGAACCTAGGAGGGGTAGGGGTAGATAAGGCCCTCAGAAATGATGATCAACACTCAAACCTTAATGGGACGGAACCTTGGTTTCCATCCTTGGGCTTAGCAATAAGCCAAGCGTGACTAATCCGAGTAAACGAAAAAAAAAATAAGTTGCTTATTAAAACTTTCCTTTCTCGCTTTTTGCTTTAGCTTGCTTAATGAATCTATTTTGTTTTATCACTTAGGCACGCTTTTTTAGAGTAATTAAGGACCTTATTTGTAACCCCCACATAAATACGAGACACGATTAGGACCCGCATTTGCGGACCTCGAAGGGTGCTTAAGGCCTTCCCTTCGAGGCAACTTGAACCCTAAACCCGTTCTCTGGTGACTTAGATTATTTTTAGGATTAGAATGGTGTCCTAATACACCTTAATTCATTAAGTGGCGACTCTTCAAATTAATTATTCAAAATCCCAAAAGAGTCGTTGCCACGACGTCGTTCAGATTCCCATCTTTTCGCAAGAAAAAATGGGACGCGACATGGTGGTTAGACCATCTTTGTTATTTAGTGTGGAGTGTTGTCCAATCAAAAACTCACATGTTCAGAAGATACAGGTTGCGGAGATGAGATGTTGAGATGGATGTGTGGGCATAATAGATGTGATAGGATGAGGAATGAGATCATCTGAGAGAAGCTGGAGGTGGCCTCCGTGGCTGACAAGATGAGAGAAACAAGACTGTGTTGGTTTGGACATGTGCAGAGAAGGAGCATTGATGCTCAGTTAGGAGATACGAGACGTTGGATTTAGGGGATACACGGAGGGGTCGAGGTAGACCGAAGAAGTATTGGGGAGAGGTGATCAGACAAGATATAGCGAAGCTTCATCTCACCGAGGACATGACTTTAGATAGAAAAGAGTATTAGAGTAAAGGGCTAATAGGTTAGTAGGGGTAGGTCGATAAATGGCTTTGTGATATAGTAGGTTAGTAGGAGTAGTGATGTCTTTACTGTTGACACCCGATTTTGACCGACCCTTAACTTATTTAACGCTTTTTTTAATTTTAAAACTGGTATTCTAATAATTGGCAAAATAAATGAATTTATTTCACTTCCAAAATATGGTCTTTATATTGTCATTTTATATTTATTATTATCTACTAAATAATAATAATAATAAATAAGAAAAATATAGTATTCTAGCGAGCATTAGTGGTAATAATATTTTAATTTTATTACTATTACTACTTTCGTTATTTTAATGTTAGCAATACGCGTGTCGTATTTTTTTAGTAACGTCTTTCGAATCGTGTTATTCAAAATGATATTTTAACACGTTGTCATAATGAGTTCGGTGTGAATTACGTATTTTATTACGCAAGATTACAATTTAAAGTGTTATATTTTTTATGTTATCCATATTTGTTCAATTCGCAACCCTTTTAATAAAACTTATGTCAATTTTAACCGAATCCTCGGAATTTCATTTCAATTTTAATCAAGTCCCTTGAATTTGTTTCAATTTCAGCCATTTCTTTATGATTTTTGCATTTTTTCCCAAAATTGAATCAATTCATGGCTCAATTTTAAATTTTTACGATTTTCAGCTAGTTTTTAAATTCGGGTTAACCGTTTTCAACCCGGATCCGATCCAAACCCACCAATTTCTTGATCTCAACTGTTCGAAAATTCTTGATCCGATGGCTAGGATTGATTCCCCATTTTTCCATTTTAATCCAAAATAATACCCCAAACCCTAATTTTATTTTCCATTTTTCTCTCCCCTCTCCTCACTGACCGGCGCTGCCATGGCTGCCACCATCCCGCCGGCAGCCCCTCTCCCTCTCCCTCTCGCAATAGCCCTCTCCTCTTCTCCCTCTCTCCCCCACGCCTACCTGTCTCCCTCATCTCCACCAAATGACCTTGAAACAACCAGTCAAACGCCACCCTACACCATCCCGCAGCCCCATTGTTGCAGCCGCCCCTAAGCGGCGCCACCCTCTCCTGCCGCCATACCAAAATGCCGCCGCGGCGCCTCCCCTCTTCTTCCTTTCTCCACCCCCTGTCTCTCCTCTCTTTCACACACACCGCAACCCCTCCAACAGCCCCAAGCGGCACGTAACCCCTTTTCCCTTAAACCCGACGCCGCCTCCTCTCCTCTCTCCTCCACTATCTGCACTGCCTCCCCAACTCCCCGCCAGCAGACACCCCAAGCCACCGCCAGAACAACCCACGCAGCAGCCCCACTGCCTCGCCAGGAAACCCCATCGAAAAATGTCTATACAAACATCGATGAAGATTCCAACAACGAAGGAGCGATTCTGATTGCGGAGCACTCGGATTTTCGGTTTGATTTCATGTTTCGCATTTTAAAAATTAAATTTGTGTTGTAAAGTTTGAAGAAAAAGCTATGCTTTTGTTGGCACCTTCTGAGATGATAGTACTGTGAATATAGCATGACTCCGTGTTTACGTAATTCTATTTTTTGGTTTATTGTGTCTGTTCCAATTTTTTGAAACTAATGGGCATAATCTGACCAGTGTTTGCTAAATTTCGGATTGTGATTCTTGGTAAAATAGGATTATTGTGGTGTTGATTGATATGTTTACCTTATTTGGTAAAATAATATATTAACTTGATTTTTTTTAAATGAATCCCTGTATATATGGCAAGGTATATTCAATTACTAATTGGCCTGATTTTCTTTTATTTTGGTAAGCAAAATCAGCTTGATTGATTTTGCCCCCTTCTATGGTAAGAAATATCTTCCAGAATTATTGAGTCTGACTTTTTCATCCCCTTATGCCGCACTATATATTAAGCTCTTTTTTGGCCACTTTGAAAAATAGGAATAGACAGGAAAAAAAAACTGATAGCTGAAACTTTAAGTTTTTAAAGAATTCTCCCCCTTCTATTTTGCTAAAGTTACTGCTCTCTCTTATTTCTTCTAACTCATCACTCATTCATTCAGTTGCTTTTCCGATCTTCAGACTGGTAAGCACGTTTTATTAATATTTTCCGCATGTATTACTTTGTGTTTTTTTTGTGCAGTGAGGTCGCAAAGAGCCATCGGGACGGGAGGAGGATAGATCGTGAAGCTTTTATCTATCTATTTGTTATCATGCTGTACTTTAGTTTTTCTTGCAAGATTTGTAATAACATGTAGTGGGATCGGGGATATAGTAAAAAGGGGAGGGGATTTATTTTTTTACTTATTCACGAAACTCACGTAGGCAAAATCAATCTAGGATTTGAAAAGAAAAGCTATGAGAATGACGTGCTTTTACTATTTGTCTAAAACAAAAAAAAAGAGATAAAATAAATATTAAATCGTGTACCAATAAAATTATAGGTGCTGCACTTAGATTTTCGTTTCTTTTTTCTCATCGTAGTTGGTCTTGCATATAATATTCGTTCGTGTTATATTTGGAATCATGCTAGGATTTAATTGTCATCATGTTTAAGTTTTAATTTATCAATCTATGTTTAGGTTAAAATCTAATTTGTCATGTTTAAGCTTTATTTTATCATATTTAGAAATCCATGTTTAGGTTTTAAATTTGATTTGTCGTATCTAGAATCATGTCTAAGTTTTAATTTATCGATCGATGTTTAGGTTTTAAATTTAATTTGGCGCATTTAGAATCATGTATAAGTTTAATTTATCAACTCATGTTTAGGTTTAATTTGTCATGTTTAAGTTTTATTTTATCATATTTAAGTTTTATTTTATCATATTTATCAATCCATGTTTAGGTTTTTCATATTTAGAATTATATTTAGTCATCATACTTAGAAATCCATGTTTAGGTTTTAAATTTGATTTGTCGTATTTATAATCATGTCTAAGTTATTTTATTGATCCATGTTTAAGTTCTAAATTTAATATGTCAAGATTTAATCATCATACTTAGAAATTCATTTGGCGCATTTAGAATCATGCCTAAGTTTAATTCATCAACTCATGTTTAGGTTTAATTTGTCATGTTTAAGTTTTATTTTATCATATTTATCAATCCATGTTTAGGTTTTCCATATTTAGAATTATATTTAGTCATCATACTTAGAAATCCATGTATAGGTTTTAAATTTGATTTCTCGTATTTATAATCATGTCTAAGTTAATTTATTGATCCATGTTTAAGTTCTAAATTTAATATGTCAATATTTAATCATCATACTTAGAAATCCATGTTTAGGTTTTTTCATATTTAGAATCATATTTAAGATCTAATCGTAATACTTAGAAATCCATGTTTAGGTTTTAAAACTTAATTGTCATTTTAGAATCATGTTTCAGATTTAATTTATCATACTTAGAAATACCTGTTTAGGATTTAATTTGTCATCTGATCCTTGTTTAGTTTTTAATTTATCATTTAACTTGTCATGCTTAGAAATCATGCCTAGGATTTGTTTTGTTGCATTTATCTCGTTTTGAGGATTTATATCTCTGCAAACTGCTTCCTTTTAATTTATTTCACATTTATCATACACTTAAAAGTTCGGATTTCTTTCATTTATTAGCATATTAGTTAGTTTGAGGCTTACCTGAGACTTTGTATGCTAATTGCTTGTATTATTTATTTCTGTATTGCCGCGCAATCTAATAGGAAACCTACATTTTCTAGAACCTTACCAAAAATAAGAGTCCAATGCCTCTTGGACATTAGGAGGGACGCTGGATTTCTTTTCATTTTAGTACACTCTTAAGTTAAATAAAATAATAAATCAACTTAGGAGGGGTAGGGGTAAATAGGACCCTCGAAAAGGATGAAATATAACTCGTGCTTAAATAGGACAAACCTTGGTTTTGTCCTTAGGCTTAATAAGCAATGTGATGCTTAATTCCGAAGCCGAGTAACTGATCCGAGTAACTAATTTTAATTACTCGTTCATTTATTGTTTAATTAATTTGCTCTCATCACTTAGAGTTATTTAGGATGCATAAAAAATGGAGACCTTATTTGTAAACCCCCACATAAAATATGAGACACGGTCGGGACCCGCATTTGCGGACCTCGAAGGGTGTTTAACACCTTCGCTTCGAGGTAACTTGAGCCCTTACCCTCTCTCTGGTTGAGTCTTAACCTACGCTTAGACTTAGACCTAGAATGGTGTCCTAATGCACCCAATCATTAGGTGGCGACTCTTCATAAATCAAAAATCCCAAAAGAGTCGTTGCCGCGACGTCATCTAGGTTCCCGTCTTTTCGCGAGAAAAAATGGGGCGCGACATTTACATCATATGTTGTCAATATTAGTCCTATATTTGTTTACTTTTAGCGTATTTGTATTGTCTTTATATCTTGTGTTGTCATTTTCCATCTTGATATGTTAATTTTATCGTATTTATATACTATCATGTACTTTTCCTTATTAGTCGATATGCTTATCCCCTTTCCTTTCCTTTTACCATATCTAGTTTATTCTGCTTATGAGCTTTTGAGACGAGGATTCCCAGGAAACATCTTCTCTACCTTTATGAGGCAGTGATAAGGCCAACGTACACTCTACCCTCCCCAGACCCACTTGTGAGATCCCACTGGGTATTTTATTGTTGTTGATTTATCGGTCGATTCAGTTTTTGCATACACCTATGGGGGGTAGGGCGGAAATGTAGGTGGGTGTGATGGAAGTGGGGAGGTGGGTGATTTTTTTTTATTAAAAACATAATTTTTTTAAATTTAAATTTAAGTTTTGGTATTGAAGTAGAAAAAATTTAGACGAGGGTTGGGGGTGGGGTAGGAGTGAGTGGGTGATAGGGTATTGAAGTAGAAAAAATTTAAATTTTTTATTTTATGAAAAAAAAAATAATTTTTTCCAAAAACAATTATTTGGGAGTAGAGTTGGGGTGATAGGGGTTGACTATTAACAATCAAGCTTTGATTTAATTTTCTTTGGTTTTTAGCCTTTAAGAAGTTAAAGTAGGTCGGAACCATTTTTACCCAAACTATATTTGACCAAATCCATTTTTACCCATATTTTATATGAATGGATTGTGATCCAATCCATTTTAGCTCAACCCATCCAAATCCAATTCAATTCACCCATTTGCCACCTCTAGTTCAAATATACATCAGATCCATAAATCACAAGATTCAAGATCAAGTCAAAGCCTTTGAATTCAAATACAAGTCAAGATCAAATGCATCAAATTTTACAAGATTCAAGATCAAGCTAAAGATCCTTGAATTTATATTTGAAAACAAGAATAAGAGGATTCATAGAGATTGTATAACTCACATATTGAAATAAAATATAACAATTATTGCAAATGCTTCATTTCTTGATTATTATTTTCTCAACGCAAATTTTATTGTCATACAATACATATTACAAGAGAATAAAATCTACATCATATTTAAAAAAAGTTAAACAAATCTAAAAATTCTTAAAATAAAAGGAGAGACTCAGAGTAAATCAAAGGAACAGAAGATGATTCATTTTTTCATCTTTCAAAAAATTTTTACAAGAAAATAATATAAATTTTTATGTTGTATATGTTAATTTGATTATAATATATTTTTTAAATTAATCTTTGTAATTTATTCTTTTATTCTTAATTTATGAAATTATATTTGATTAAATAAAATGGTTCTATTTTGCAGAATTGAACAGTAGTGGAGTGTGTTAAAGATGTTGCAATATGCTTTACAAATTATATCTAGATTCTAGCAAAAAGTAGAACTAATATTTTTAATACTAGATTTTAGATTGATCTATAAATTTAAAATTTAATCGATTGACACAAATATCAATTCAATACACTCACATACGCTATTAATCTTCATTATATATACTAAAGAAGAAGTTGTTAGAATAATGTTTCATATCTTCGAAGAAGATACTCAAATTGTATATAAATTAGGATAAAATTTTGTTATCATTAAGGGGTCGTTTAGTACAAAAATGAATAACGGGGATAAGTAATGCAGAGATTAGTAACATAAAAATTATTTTTTATCAAGTGTTTGGTTTATTGCTTCTAATCTAATCTTGTGCTTGGTTTAAAACTCTACAAAAAACTTATTTCCAATTATACCATTGAATTATTATGAAATTTTCTATTTTATGTAATTAGATCAAAGTAAATTATCTTTTCGTGGCTTCTAACTAGTTAGGAGAACAATAATTTTGTCATCATGTTTGTTATTTTCTCACTTAAATTATTTGAGAATAAATAATTGTAATCTTAATAAATCCATCACCAATAAAATGCCAATATTTAATTTAATAAAGATAGACCATCTATTATTAAAATAGAAAAGATAGTAAACAATTGTAAAATAGACAATCTATATTCACTGTCGCGCCCTATTTTTCTCGCGAAAAGACAGGAACCTGGACGACGTCGTGGCGAACAACTCTTTTGGGATTTTAAAAAACTGAAGAGTCGCCACCTAATGATTTGAGGTGCATTAGGATACCATTCTAGCCTAAAAAGTTAATCTAAGAGCCAACTCACCAGAGAACGGGTAAGGGTTCAAGTTACCTCAAAGGGAAGGTGTTAGACATCCTTCGAGGTCCGCAAATGCGGGTCCCGATCGTATCTCACATTTATGTGGGGGTTTAACAAATAAGGGTCTCTTATTTTAAAAAATTTCCTATATTGATTCTAAGTGATAAGAAAACGAAACAAATATATTGAACTAATCTACCCCAAACAAAAATGAAATAAATACGAGAGAGGAATTTTAAACTAAGCGATTTATTATTTACTCGGATCAGTTACTCGGCTTTATTTCCGGATTTTTAGCTTCACTTGACTTATTTAAGCCTAAGGACAAAACCAAGGTTTGTCCTATTAAGCACGAGTTTGGGTCGTCATTTTCGAGGGTCCTATTTACCGAAGTTGATTTTATTATTAGCCTTAGAAGCGTACTAAAGAAATGAAAAAAAAAGTCTAACGGGTCCTAGAGTGTCTATCGTCCCTTCCTATGGTGCAAGAGGCATTGAACTTCTAGCATTGGAGGTTCTAGACTTTAAAGAAAAATCTAGGTTTCTTATTAGACTCGCGTCAGACAAAACAGATAAAACAAGCATTTAGCAAATAAAATCTCAAGTACGCCTCCAAACAAAAGCATGCTTAAGAAAAACACACAAATAAAAGTGAACCTAGATTTGCCAAGTATGTGTGTGCTTTCATCACAGAATAATATTATATCCTAAAAACATGATTTCTAGGTGTGGAAAATAAATCCTATAGGCATGCTTCTAACATATTGAAAAAAATATTAGATCCTAAAAACATGATTTCTAGGTGTGGAAAATAAATCCTAACTACATGATTTCTATGAGAAAAATAAACCCTAAAGACATGATTTTAAAAAAATAAATCCTAAAGACATGGCTTCTAAATGTGAAAAATAAATTCTAAAGACATAATTTCTACATGAAAAATAAATCCTAAAAAATATGCTTTCTAAATGTGAAATAAATCCTAAAAACATGATTTCTAAATGTGAAAAATGAATCCTAAAGACATGATTTCTAAATGAAAAATAAATCTCAAAGACATGATTTTTAGGGTAACACGTGAAAAGACTAAGTATACTTTAAAATTCATGTATGCGTGATTTTACTTGCAAATGATTTCTAAAAGAAATGAAATTCTATGGGCATAGCTTTTAAAGAAAAAAAACAGAAAAAAAATATCCTAAAGCATGATTCTAATATATATTAAAACATGATTTCTAAACATATAACATATTAAACATTTCTATAGGCATGGTTTCTAGATTGATAGACAGGTCCTATGAATATGAATAGGATATTCTAAAGTATATTAGAAAACTTAAAATTCTATAGGTATAATCTCCACAAATATTTATCCACCCATATAGTAATGAATGCACGCAAGATTCATTTTAATTATCGAACCTAAATTAACATTGCCTATGATCGTCAAGCAACTCAAGACATTTAAGAGAAAAAAAAAAGGAAACATTTAGCACATAGTCCCTACCCTCTCATAGTCCCCAATTTCATTATTTTTTATTGTTTACAAGATTTGCAGAAAAATTAAAATACAACATGACCGAATGAAAATTTTAACATCTTCCTCCAAATCCATCCCCGCCCGGCGACTCTTTCACACCCTTGATGATGAAGAAGAAACTAAAAGGAGTCTGCAACACTTAAAATAAAAACTAGCAGTCGCAATATATATATAAACACTAATAATCAAAATAAATAATTTGAGAGTATATGCATAGATTAAGATAAAGTAAACACTCCCCAATGAAATCTAACAAATACAACTTGGGAGAGCACAAATCAGAACAAAACACGTTACCAGAATGTTATAAAAATTATAGGAGAATTGTATTGTAACGCTCGCAAAATTACCAAAATATCCCTAAAGGAGAGGTGTGCGAGAAACGTGCCTTTCGATGCTCGGATCGAAAATTCGAGAGCGGATTCATGATCAGCACTGAAAATTGAGTGGGGAAAAGGTCTCGGTCGAATTTTAGAGCAACCGAGTCGAAAAATAATTTTTCGTTCCAAAACGAGAAACAGTGAGCCTCCGCGATGGACCGCGACGCGGACCTGTCGCGAAGACACACTTATGTTTTTCTGAAAAATTTTGACGGAGTTGAATTTCCAAAAATACACTGTCCGCGACCAGTCCGCGTTGCGGACTGTGTTATTTCAGGTCGGGATTTAATTTCTTAAAATTTTCAAGGGCATTATGGTCCATTCCCACCTATCCTAAACGTACCCCTATGACCTATATAGGTCGGTTTCCACGAAAAAGGGTTCAAAAACCCCATTGAAGAAGTTTTCCTAAGGTTCCTAAGGCTAGGGCTTGAAGAAGGTTGAGGAGATCAAGAGGAAAGCAATTGGTTTCGTGTGATTACCTTTTTCAAGGTATGTAAGGCTACACCTAAAGCATGGGAATGTCCTCCCATGTGCCCCATGAGTAATGTATTAAAGTTTAATAGTGATGATGCTAGGGTAATGAAGTGAAACATATGTAATGAATAAATGCAATTATTTTATGCATAAACCTACATATTTTCCTGCATTGATGATGACCCTCATAAAAGCCCTCATGCATCCTTTTAAACTATTTTTTTGAAAAGCATTTAGTTGAAAACCTTATATCTATTGTATATGTATTCTAGAAAAGCATGCATGATGAACATGGGTGCGTGTGTAGAGTCTAGAGTAATGATAAAATAATGAATGATGAATGTTGAGCATGAGAATGTGAGATTGTCTCTAAGTTGAGAGTCAAAGTTCCTAAACTAGTGTTCCTAAAGTCTATGATGTTAATGCTAATGCAATGAGATGTCAATGATGTTAATGTAAATGAAATGCTAATGATAATGATTATGCCCCTATGGGGACTAACGATGATGTAATGGTCCCTATGGGACTAATGATGTTAATGTTTTATAAGCAATGTCGAGTTCTGGGAGGAGTATTGAGCACCGAAATGGATAAAAGTGAGTCCCACTTGAGTCCATTAACTACGTGGCCCGCGTAGGAAGAGAGGATTGAACCGCAATGCAGACGACTCCTATCTTGTCCCAAATGCGGACTAATGTTATGTTTTAAGGATCCACTAATGTTACGTTCCTTACCCCGGGCAGGGTAAGGGATGGATGTGGCAACGACATCGTTTCGTTGTATCATTACTGGCTCATAAGTGATGGTTGTCGGTTAAAGAAACTCCCAGTTAGGCCTCTCCGAAAAGGTTTCCCTAATAGTACTCTAATGTCAATGTTAATGAAAAGGTCAATGTAAATGTAAAAGTCAATGTTAATGTTTCCCTGATGTAAACGTTAAGGTCTCATGACGATGTACATTATGTTCGTATAATCCTAACGATGTGTTTCAGCTATTTTACATGCCAGTACATTCCACGTACTGACGCTAATTGGCGCTGCATCATTTCATGATGCAGATACAGGAGCTAGAGGACTTCAGCAACCGCCCCGTTGAGGTCAAGTGTTTTCAAGTTCAGACTGTGGTGAGCCTCCTTGTTTTCGGAGGAAACCTTTATTTAATGTTATCCTGTTTCTTTTGAGTCGGGTAGCCTATGTCATGGTCCCCTTCCTAGACGTTTTAAGTAATGTTAGAGGCTTGTAGACATAATGATGTAGTCAAGGTGAATGCTTTGACAACTGGGCAATATTTCCTTGCTTGGGTTTTTATGATCAGATTAATGTTTGGCCATTGGCCCACTATTTATAAGTATTATTTACTATCTCCTTCCGCAATGTCTGAAATGAATGATGTGATGAAGCTAAGTGGTTCGCTTGGGGGCTAGTAATAGTCTCTGAGTGCCGGCCACGCCTAGGGTACCCTTCTGGGGCGTGACAATCTTGGTATCAGAGCACAGAGTTCAAGAGTCCTAGGGAGTCTACGAAGCCGTATCTAGTAGAGTCTCGTTTATGTGTGTGTTGTGCACCACACTTCATAAACAGGATGCTACAGGGCATTAGGAAATGGTTCCACTTCTTTGATGTTCCGAGTCGTGCGTTAGAGCTTGACTTTAAGTAAACCTCTTTAATTCGTGCGTTACGCGTTTGCAGATAATGCCTCCAAAACGCTCTACTGTCCAAAGAGATGGTTCCGTCCCAAGTACTGAGAATCCCTTGCCAGAACGTGAGACAAGGAGACGGGGATGACCTGCTAGAGCTACTGAGGCTCCACCAGCATCTCCAGTTCAGTCAGCCCCCACCTCAGAGGCAGACTTCAGGGGAGCCATTGCCATGCTCACCCAGTTGGTGGCCTCGCAAAGTAGCAGTTGTGGTCCCCAGTCCCCAAGCTCCAGTTCCCAAGAGCCAACTGCTGCGTCCAGGCTCAGGGATTTCTTAAGGATGAACCAGCCAGTCTACACGGGTTCTAAGGTTGAGGAGGATCCGCAGAACTTTATTGATGAGATGCGCAAGATCCTAAGGGCAATGCATGCAAGTGAGGTTTAAGGAGTTGAGCTGGTCTCATATCAGCTTAAGGATGTTGCCAACATTTGGTACAACCAATGGGAGGATGTCAGAGGTGAAAGTGCCGAACTAGCTGAGTGGGAAGAGTTCGAGAGTGCTTTTCTCGATCATTTCTTTCCCCAAGAGTTAAGGGAAGCCAAGGTTGAGGAGTTTGTGAACTTAAAACAGGAGGGTATGACTGCCAAGGAGTATAGCCTAAAGTTCACCCAACTGTCAAGATATGCTCCGGAGATGGTCCTTGATAGGAGGGCCAGGATGAGAAAATTTGTGTCTGGGCTGGGCAGACATGTGAAGAGGGAGTGCAAGGCAGCACTGCTGATTCCAGACATGGATATTTCCAGGTTGATGGTTTATGCTCAACAGACTGAAGAGGACAAGAAGAGGGACAGGGAGGAGCAGCAGAGCAAGAAAGCCAAAGCTGCGGGCCAGGAGCAAAACCAGCAGAAGGAGGACAAGGGTAACAGGAACTTCTTTTAGAGGAAGCCTCCTCGCCATGCAACACCGATGGCAAATGCACCTGTTCAGCAGCACAGGTATGATCAGAGGACCCAGGGTCATCAGAATTTCAGAGCACAGGTATCTCAGTCCCAGGCTAGTGTCGCCCGGGGTCCCAGAGAAAAAGTAACTTGTGGCAGATGTGGCAAACAACATCTTGGTGCATGCCGGGAAAGCACCAACCTATGCTATACGTGCGGACAGCCTGGCCATTTCCAGGGTAAATGTCCTATGAGGAGCCAGAGGGGAAACGACAGGGGTAATAGAGCCCAATCGTCTACGGCGCCCCCTACGAGCAGTCAACAGATGGCTACTGCTACGAATGCCGGAGGCGGAGCGAACCGCCTGTATGCTATGGGAAATCGGCAGGATCGAGAGGCTGCCCCAGATGTTGTTACGGGTATGCTTCGAATCTTCTCTTATAACTGTTATGCATTACTTGATCCGGGTGCCACTTTATCCTTTGTGACGCCCTATGTGGCTAATAAGTTCGAAGTTGTCCCAGAATGTCTACATGAGCCATATTCCGTTTAGACTCCTACTGGAGAGTCTATTCTGGCTAAGAGGGTCTATAGAAACTGTGTAGTATCCATTTATCATAGGGATACATTGGCTGACTTGGTAGAATTAGAAATGGTGGATTTTAATGTGATCCTTGGGATGGATTGGCTTCACGTTTGCCATGCATCCATAGACTGTAGAACTCGAGTGGTTAAGTTTCAATTTCCCAATGAACCGGTCTTAGAATGGAAGGGAGGTTATGTTGCACCCAAAGGTATAATTATTTCGTACCTGAGGGAAAGGAGGTTGATCTCTAAGGGGTGTATCTATCACCTAATAAGAGTTAAAGCTGATAATGTCGAGGCCCCTACTCTTGAGTCAGTCTCAGTTGTTAATGAGTTTCCTGAGGTGTTCCCGGAGGATTTACCTGGAGTCCCTCCTAATAGGGAGATTGACTTCGGTATTGATGTACTCCCCGATACGCAGCCTATTTCAATTCCACCATATAGGATGGCCCCCGCTGAATTGAAAGAGTTGAAAGAACAGTTGAAAGACCTGTTAGAGAAGGGTTTTATTAGACCCAGTGTTTCTCCGTGGGGTGCTCCAGTTTTGTTTGTGCAAAAGAAGGATGGGTCGCTACGAATGTGTATAGATTATAGGCAACTGAACAAGGTCACAGTCAAGAATAAATATCCTCTTCCTAGGATTGACGACTTGTTCGACCAACTTCAGGGTGCCTCATGTTTTTCAAAGATAGACCTCAGATCGGGGTACCACCAGTTAAAGGTGAGGGAGTGTGATATCCCAAAGACAGCTTTCAGGACAAGATATGGTCATTTTGAATTTTTAGTGATGTCCTTTGGGTTGACAAATGCACCCGTAGCCTTTATGGACTTGATGAATAGAGTGTTCAGACCCTACTTGGATATGTTTGTAATCGTCTTCATTGATGACATTTTGATATATTCGAGGGATGAGGAAGAGCATGCCAAACATCTCAGAGTTGTCCTTCAAACTCTTAAGGATCATGAGTTGTATGCAAAGTTCTCCAAATGTGAGTTTTGGCTTAAGTCAGAGGCTTTCCTAGGCCATGTAGTTTCGGGTGATGGTATTCGAGTTGATAACCAGAAGATTGAGGCGGTGGCAAGCTGGCCAAGGCCAACCTCTCCAACCGACATAAGAAGTTTCTTGGGGTTGGCAGGCTACTACCGAAGGTTTGTGGAGGGGTTTCTTCCCTATCTGCACCATTGACCAAACTGACCCAAAAAGGGGCTAAGTTCCAGTGGTCTGACGAATGTGAGAAAAGTTTCCAGGAGTTAAACACCAGGTTGACCGCTGCACCTGTCTTGACCTTGCCTGACAGGACAGACGACTTCGTGATATACTGTGACGCATCTAGAGTTGGGTTGTGATGCGTGTTAATGCAAAGAGGAAAGGTGATAGCATATGCTTCCAGACAGCTTAAGGTTCATGAAAAGAACTATCCGACCCATGATCTTGAGTTGGCAGCCGTTGTGTTCGCACTTAAAATCTGGCGCCACTACTTGTATGGAGTGCATGTGGATGTGTTCACAGACTACAAGAGCTTGCAGTATGTATTCAGCCAAAGGGAGCTCAATCTGCGACAGAGGAGATGGTTAGAGTTGCTCAAGGACTATGACATGAGCGTCATGTACCACCCAGGTAAAACTAACGTTGTTGCTTATGCTCTTAGCAGGTTGTCAATGGGTAGCACGGCCCATGTTGAGGAAGAAAAGAGAGAACTGATTAAAGATGTGCACAGATTGGCCCGATTGGGGGTCCAACTTGAAGAGAATGACGAAGGAGGAGTTAGTGTTCAAAATGGGTCTTCATCATCCCTGGTGACTGAAGTTAACGAGAAGCAGGATCGAGATCCCATTTTACTCCAACTAAAAGAAGATGTTCAGAAGCAAAAAGTGATGGTCTTCTCTAAAGGGGGAGATGGGGTACTAAGGTACCAGGACAGACTATGTGTCCCTGATATTGATGGTGTCCGAGAAAGGATTTTAGCTGAGGCCCATAATGCTAAATACTCCATCCATCCAGGTTCCACCAAGATGTATCATGACTTGAGAGAGGTCTACTGGTGGAGTGGAATGAAAAGGGATATCGCAGAATTCGTTTCCAGATGCCCCAACTGCCAGCAAGTCAAGGTTGAACACCAAAGGCCAAGTGGTCTGGCCCAGAATTTTGAAATTCCTGAATGGAAGTGGGAGATGGTGAATATGGACTTTGTCATGGGCTTACCGAAGTCCAGGAGACAACATGATTCCATATGGGTGATTGTAGACAGAATGACAAAATCAGCGCATTTCTTAGCAGTCAAGACGACTAACACTGTTGAGGATTATGCCAAAATGTATATTCAGTAGATTGTGAGGTTTCACGGAGTTCCCTTGTCCATCATTTCAGACAGAGGAGCCCAATTTACTTCTCACTTCTGGAAGTCTTTCCAGAAAGGGCTGGGTACCAAGGTGAACTTGAGCACAACCTTTCATCCACAGACGGATGGTCAGGCAGAACGCACTATCCAGACGTTAGAAGACATGTTGAGAGCATGCGTTCTTGACTTCAAAGGAAATTGGGACGACTATTTACCCTTGATTGAATTCGCATACAACAACAGTTATCATGTGAGTATTCAGATGGCCCCTTATGAGGCCTTGTATGGGAGAAGATGTAGATCGCCCATTGGGTTGTTCGAGGTTGGAGAGGCCGAGCTGATTGGGCCGGACCTTGTCCATCAGTCCATGGAAAAGGTAAAGACTATACGAAGAGGTTAAAGACAACCCAAAGCCACCAGAAGTCGTACACAGATGTAAGGAGAAGGGATTTAGAGTTTGAGGTGAATGACTGGGTTTATCTGAAGGTATCACCTATGAAAGGTGTCACGAGGTTTGGGAAGAAAGGGAAGTTGAGTCCTCGCTATATTGGTCCCTACCAAATTTTGCGAAGGATTGGAAAGGTTGCTTATGAGCTAGAGTTACCTTTTGAGTTAGATGGAATTCACCCAGTGTTCCACGTCTCAATGTTGAAGAAATGTTTGGGGGATCCTGCCTTGGTGGTGCCTGTAGAGAGCACAGGAATCAAGGACAGCCTGTCCTATGAGGAAACCCCAGTCCAAATCCTTGATCGACAGGTTCGCAAATTAAAGAACAGAAAGATAGCTTCTGTTAAGGTCCTGTGGAGAAATCAATTCGTTGAGGAAGCCACATGGGAAGCTGAGGAAGAGATGAAAGCAAAGTACCCGCACCTATTCGTGCCCGAGGTTGACAAAAGCATCGAAGGTAACGTTCTTACTTAATGTAAATTAATGTATACTCCATGAACTCCATGTGAAATTGTTGATGTTGAATAAATGAGTTTAAAGGCCAATGAAAGGTGAAGATAGTAAGTTATCAAAGTAATGTCGAGGTGAGTCGTGAGCCTAGTCGTGCTAAAATACTTTCCTACTCATCATTCGAGGACGAATGATCCCAAGGGGGAGATAATGTAACGCCCGCGAAATTACCAAAATACCCCTATAGGAGAGGTGTGCGAGAAACGTGCCTTTCGATGCTCGGATCGAAAATCCGAGAGTGGATCATGATCAGCACTGAAAATTGAGTGGGGGAAAGGTCTCGGTCGAATTTTAGAGCAACCGAGTCGAAAAATAATTTTTCGTTTCAAAATGAAAAATAGTGAGCCTCCGCGATGGAACCCCGATGCGGACCTGTCGCGGAGACACACTTATGTTTTTCTGAAAAATTTCGACGGAGTTGAATTTCCAAAAATACACTGTCCGCGACCAGTCTGCGTCGCGGACTGTGTTATTTCAGGTCGGGATTTAATTTCTTAAAATTTCCAAGGGCATTATGGTCCATTCTCACCTATCCTAAACGTACCCCTATGACCTATATAGGTCGGTTTTCACGAAAAAGGGTTCAAAAACCCCATTGAAGAAGTTTTCCTAAGGTTCCTAAGGCTAGGGCTTGAAGAAGGTTGAGGAGATCAAGAGGAAAGCAATTGGTTTCGTGTGATTACCTTTTTCCAGGTATGTAAGGCTACACCTAAAGCATGGGAATGTCCTCCCATGTGCCCCATGAGTAATGTATTAAAGTTTAATGGTGATGATGCTAGGGTAATGAAGTGAAATAGATGTAATGAATAAATGCCATTATTTTATGCATAAACCTACATATTTTCCTGCATTGATGATGACCCTCATAAAAACCCTCATGCATCCTTTTAAACTATTTTCTTGAAAAGCATTTAGTTGAAAACCTTACATCTATTGTATATGTATTCTAGAAAAGCATGCATGATGAACATGGGTGCGTGTGTAGAGTCTAGAGTAATGATAAAATAATGAATGATGAATGTTGAGCATGAGAATGTGGGATTGTCTCTAAGTTGAGAGTCAAAGTTCCTAAACTAGTGTTCCTAATGTCTATGATGTTAATGCTAATGCAATGAGATGTCAATGATGTTAATGTAAATGAAATGCTAATGATAATGATTATGCCCCTATGGGGACTAACGATGATGTAATGGTCCCTATGAGACTAATGATGTTAATGTTTTATGAGCAATGTCGAGTCCTGGGAGGAGTATTGAGCACCGAAATGGATAAAAGTGAGTCCCACTTGAGTCCATTAACTACGTGGCCCGCGTAGGAAGAGAGGATTGAACCGCAATGCGGACGGCTCCTATCTTGTCCCAAATGCGGACTAATGTTATGTTTTAAGGATCCACTAATGTTACGTTCCTTACCCCGGGCAGGGTAAGGGATGGATGTGGTAACGACATCATTTCGTTGTATCATTGCTGGCTCATAAGTGATGGTTGTCGGTTAAAGAAACTCCCAGTTAGGCCTCTCAGAAAAGGTTTCCCTAATAGTACTCTAATGTCAATGTTAATGAAAAGGTCAATGTTAATGTAAAGGTCAATGTTAATGTTTCCCTGATGTAAATGTTAAGGTCTCATGACGATGTACGTTATGTTCGTATAATCCTAATGATGTGTTTCAGCTATTTTACATGCCAGTACATTCCACGTAATGACGCCAATTAGCGCTGCATCGTTTCATGATGCAGATACAGGAGCTAGAGGACTTCAGCAGCCGCCCCGTTGAGGTCAAGTGTTTTCAAGTTCAGACTGTGGTGAGCCTCCTTGTTTTCGGAGGAAACCCTTATTTAATGTTATCCTGTTTCTTTTGAGTCGGGTAGCCATGGTATGTCATGGTCCCCTTCCTAGACGTTTTAAGTAATGTTAGAGGCTTGTAGACATAATGATGTAGTCAAGGTGAATGCTTTGACAACTGGGCGATATTTCCTTGCTTGGGTTTTTATGATCAGATTAATGTTTGGCCATTGGCCCACTATTTGTAAGTATTATTTACTATCTCCTTCCGCAATGTCTGAAATGAATGATGTGATGAAGTTAAGTGGTTCGCTTGGGGGCTAGCAATAGTCTCTGAGTGCCGGCCACGCCTAGGGTACCCTCTCGGGGCGTGACATGTATATTGTCGAATCTCTAGACTTTTCGTACGAGAGAGTTGTGGGGAGAAGTATTATTATTATTTTTTATTTTGTGTAACAGTGTGAGACTTCTGTGTATGAGAAAAACTAATGTCCCTTTGTCTCAAAGAGTTCCCCCTTTTTATAGTAGAGAAAGAATGATCAGCAAAGGAAATCAAAGGCATAAAAAGGTTAATTGATTATTTTGACATAAATAAAATTACGGGATTGATAAATTGATACAGTAAAAAATTTACCATGAATAAGATAACAAATCAGCCACTAATAAACTCGCAAAGAAAAAATAATTTAAACATACAACAATTATAAACAAGGAAAATCAAATCAATCCCCAAAATGCTGATAATTATTCACCAAATAAGGATGGATCATTCTAGTAAAATACTGCACTTTCCATGGAGAGAAGGAAAAAAAATAATTGTAGAGGTAATTATAATTAATTAAGGTATCAATCACACTCGTTAATTGATTAAACAGAGAAAAAAATTCAATTACATAAGGAGGAAAATAATTCTTGATTGTGGACAATTAATCAAAAACTCGTTCCAACAATAACAAGATTGTAGTCGGCAAACCCGCATTCACATTATCAGAATAATAGAGATATGTATAAGAAATTCAACACACAATATTAAGACTCATCACATTAAAATTTTACATAATCAGTCAAGAAATTAGAGTAATCACTCTAAAAGTAGTAGCACTGAGTAGAACAAAGTCAATGAAAAAGAAATTAGGGGACCAAATAGTATTCCCAGTAGTAGATTTTCACATTCTAAAATGAGAAGTTCGTATAAGAATCTTGAAATAATTATATCACCATGAGCACTTGTTCAAAACTAAGACAAACAAACCGAGATGACCTTGTGAAGTCCAGGAATAAAACTTCAAGTTGCCAGTCGATCCGGCTTTGAATCCGTTAGGCAGGTCGGTTTGAGTGGTGTTTTGGGGTTGTTATGGGGGGTCGTCTGGTGGCTGTTGAAATGGGGTTTTTCCGGTGGGTTGGGAGAGAGGAAGGGGACGACGGAGAGGAGGAAAGGGAGAAAAACAGAAGGAGAAAATGGTGGGGAGTAGAGGCGACTGGGAGGTTGCATGGTTCGCCGGAGCATATGGGGTTTCTCCGGCGTGACAGTGAGGGGAGAGAGGTCGCTGGGGTTGTCCGGCGGCCTTGGGTAGTGGTTGCGCTGGTAGAGGGGAGAGAGGAAGGGGACGACAGAGAGGAGGGGGGAGAGACAGTGAGGGAAGAAGCGAGGGGAGGGTTGCAGTGGCGAGATAGAGGAGAGGGGAAGGTTGATTTGGCGGTTGTTCCAGGCGGGATCTCGCCGTGAAAGAGGGAAAACGAGGGGAAGGGGGGTTGCCGGCGTGGGGGAGATGGAGGAGAGGGTGGAGGCTGGGATAGGAGGAGAGAAAGTGGGAGAGAAAAGCGGGGGGGGGGGGGGGGGGGGGGTGCTGGGAGAGGAGAAATAGGGAAAAAATATTAGGTTTAGGGGGGATAGGGAATTAATATAGGTAGTTAGATCAAATGTGATGAATGAATAGAATTAAATTAAAATTGGGTATTTAAAATAAAGCTATGAATTGACTTGATTTGGGGTAAAATTGGCGAGACTTGATTAGGATTGAAAAAAATTGTAACAAATTGACTAGAATTGAAATAAAATCGCGACGATTCGATTAGAATTGAAATGAATTTGATTAAAAAGGTAACGAGTTGAACAAATTAGGATAAAATCTAAATAATAAATATGATACACACTTAATAACACTTTGAATAGTAATCTTTGTGTAACAAAAAATACGTAACACATGCTAAAATTATTACGTAAAAATACTAAATGTATTAAAATTATCATTTTGAATAAAACGATTTAGGAGATGTCACTAAAAATATTACAATGTGTATATAAAAAAATAGTGAAAGTAGTAATAATAAAAATATGAATAATAAAATTATAATATTCCTACCACTATTACTCACTACAAAAATGATTTTTTTATTTTGTTTTATATATAAAGTAAATAATAATAAATAGAAAAAAAATGATAATATAAAGAAGACATTTCGGAAGTAAAATATTAAATGCATAATTATTGGATAACTTGACAATAAACTCATTTATTTTGAAAAGTTTTGAAGATACCTATTTAATCAAATGGCGATGTAAAAATATGTTATGGGTAGGGCTGGGCATTCGGTCGGTTCGGTTCGGTTTGTGAAATTCGGTTTGGTTTTTTAGTTTTCGGTTTAAGAAAAATATAAACCGAAACTGAACTGAAATAAATTCAGTTTAGTTCGGTTTTTGCAATTTCGGTTCAGTTTATTCGGTTTAATTTTTCGGTTTGAATATTATTTCTGATTCTTTTTTTCCAATGAAAAGTAATTGATTACATACAAGAAAACATTACTTCAACTCTATAGAGATAAGTTACTCTAT
Source organism: Solanum rostratum (assembly GCA_029948455.1). Classification (NCBI taxonomy): domain Eukaryota; kingdom Viridiplantae; phylum Streptophyta; class Magnoliopsida; order Solanales; family Solanaceae; genus Solanum; species Solanum rostratum. Next base: position 36,830,573 of record CM057050.1, on the reverse strand, counting down.
ATTAGTAACCAATTAATGAGACCATTATTTAAAAATGTGAACAGTTACATGTATTGAATTACTATTTGAAGTGTCATAACCTATAAATCAAAAGTCTACCATTTGATTCCTTCATTCCTTGACATATATGTTCTAGGTTAGCAATTAGGATTTAGGAATTTTATTTTTCACTAAAGTAAAGTAATATTATTTGGAATTGAAATTGGACGTTCAGTAAAATATATGTTGCCAATTGGGCTTGGAAAATTACTAGTTCATGTTGGGCTTACACTATATGTATTATAATTTATAAGTTATAACATATGTAAGCAGCCAAAACTAATAGGTAGTCACGCAGAGGCGAGTTCTCTGGAGCTCCTGTAATATTCTCAGAGAACTTAACCACAATACCATCTCATTTCTGGCCAAGAAGATATGGCAAGAATCTATACACACACACACACACACACACACATATATATGTATGTATGTATGTATTCACATTTTTCGGACTTGTCAAGAAAAATTAGCTATTTTGCCACTGTAGCTTTGATGTTTCTAAGACATATTATCTTAGGATGTCTTATACTCTTAATATATACAAGGACACTCTTCCAAAGGTTGTACTATAATATTTTTATTTTTCCATCAAAGAAGAAGTTTATATGGACATAAAAAAAATTTTGATTTTTCGGTTAATCGAAATAAAAAAAAATTAAAACCGATAACCGAACCAAATTATCAATATTTTAAAATTTAAAACCGAAACCAACTGAATAAACCGATTAACCGAAATCGAAATTTAGAAAAACTCGGTTCGGTCGATTTTTTCGGTTCGAACCAAATAATGCCCAACCCTAGTTATGGGTCGGTCAAAATTGGGTGTCAACATTCACACATAAAAATTTGGAAGTTGTAGTTTTAATATGGTGTCCATATCTTACAAGGTCACTCAACTTTGAGAATATATTTAACATCATTGGACTTAGTCTTGTATCAATAAAATCACCCAACTTAATTAATTATTGAAAAGAATTGACATGGCAAAATATTTTTCGTTGATTATGTAAATATGAAACCACAAATAAATAAAATTTAAAATTTGATATGGTATATTTATTTATTTTATATTATAAAAATATGAACCCGCAAAATAAATAAAATTTGTAAGCTAATTTATTTAAATAAATTTACTAGTACAAAAGTACAAATATAAAACACAAAATCAAGAAAATAAAAAAAATAAAAGAATTTGAGGGATATTTTTGTCGTTATATATAATCTCATGGTATTAAATCCAAGGTATTAGTTAATACCACCAAATGAGAGGTATTAGTTAATACTATGTATGAGGTATTAACTAATAATCTTTTACATGGATTAATTATATATGAGTCCAAATTTCTGCCAAACATAGTATTAACTAATACCACTCTCATAATCCCTGGATTATTTCCCCTAATCCCTCCTACCATACGGCTCCTAAGTGTATATGTAAAATCAAAACATTATATGTGATTATATATGCACATTCAAAAACTACTTTTTTGTTATATTTTAACTTAATTTGTGTGGCAATACACACATATCAAGAAAAATATTACAAGATAAAGTTTAAATCATATTTTTTACTATTACTTATTATTTATGAGTCATAATATGTACTTCCTCTGTCCCATTTTATGTTGCATCATTTTTTTTTTGGTCCGTCCTAAAAAGAATGTCACCTTACTCTAATTAACAATTTACCTTAAAATTTTCTTTTTACCCTTAGTGAAATGATTTTCAGCCACACAAATATCTAAAAATGATTTTAGACTATAATTTTTAAATATTTTTATTTTTTCTTAAATATCATGTGAAGTTAAAAGATGCCACGTAATTTATCTGTGGAAAAATATAAAATTTAAAAAGGCAAATATTTTAAATCCTAATCTGTCCACTTTCCTATGCATGCGGACCCTTGTTTTCCTACTTCTTTCCATTTGTTTTTCACACACGTGGACTCCACCACCGCTTAGCTTTGAGCGACGATTCCATTTCTCTTGGACTTTGTGCCTCACAACTTCTTCATTTTGTAACTAGCTTTTCTTCATGTTCTGCAAATCTCTCTTTTTTCCTATTTAATCAATTCAATTGCCATATGAATTTTTTGATAATTAATTATAACTATACGCATCTTAATTATAAATATATATTCAATAAGTTATGTTGTGTATATAAATTATATTAACTTTATTATATTTTTTTTATCGTTCCTAAAATGATATGCTAATTTTCACATATTTATTATTACGTGAATTTTTAAATTACAAACAAATATCTCATCTAATTGCTCCATTTATATTATTCTATCCACCACACATACTCCCTCCCTTCATTATTAAATTTCTAATTTATTTTTTTATTTTTATTTGTTATTTTAGAGATATCAAAATAGAATAATTATTTTTGTAATCTATTTTACCCCAATTTAATTACAAAGTTAAGGTTAAAAATGGTGGAACTTCTTGAAAATATAGAGTACCTAGGCAATTTATAGGAGTTAACATAACCCCTTAATTTACCAAAGGAGCATTTTAATTACTAAGTTTCTATGAAAAAATTTGAACAATTTCCATACTCCAAGACTGATATCGTTTTATATTTATAGTTATTTGATTTCTTATTTCATTGTAGGAATTTTATAATGAGTTTTGGTGGAAAACTTTTAACTGTTTTGAAAAATTATACTCCAAATATTTTAGTAAAAGTTTACATTATTTGAAGTAAAGGTATACATTATTTCCCTCAAAATTTTCTTACGTGAGCGCATCCAAAGAAAAAGTGGCCACATTTTTCTCTACAATATTTTTTTGTTTTACTTTAAACTAGTACACATGCCCGTACGATGCACGGATAATTTTGAAGTATTATTTTTTATTGTTTAGATTGACTTTTTTTAAAGTATACTAAATCATATTATTATATTAAAAAGGAAAATGACTTTCGGGTTTAAAAATTCGATTTAAAAACTTAATTAATTTAAGTAAACCGAATCTTTAAATTTTTTAGAGTCGCCACTTAATTTTTAAGGGAAAATCAAGAAAACCAATTTAAAGATTATTTTTAAAAGAATTAACAGAAAAATCCTTTTAAAAATCCAAAGAAGGGTTCGGGTTCATATTTCTATTTCGGGAAGGTTTTACGCACCCGAAACATCCGCTAACGTGCGGTTATCCGACGATTAAATATTTTGACTAACTTTGAAACAATATGATTTTTGTATCATTAACTTTGAAAAATTTAAGTAATATATTTTAAGAGTAAGAAAGTAGAATATTTAAGTTTCTATTTATATTTTAATCAATTAAAATTAATTAAGTAAACTAAATAAAGGAAGTGTAATATTAACATCTAACTAATTTTATTTAATTAAACGGAGCTGATGGATTTAATCAACTAATTAGAATTTTGAAATCTATTAAATTCTAAGTATTTTAAAGAAAGAGATGTACATATATTTTTTCAAAAAATATTTTAAAGAAAAGGTGTTTGAAATATTTTAAGAAGTATTTTAAAAGAATTTAATTTCCTAAAGGCGATTTTTATAGTCAAGATCATAAAACGACGTAGATGGCTAACTCGGGGAAACTTAATTAGATTAAAACACAACAAAACAACATAAATTAAAGTTAATGATAAAGATAATAAAATAATTATTTCAAGCAAAATAATATAAACAAAGTAAACAAGATAAATTAAATAGAATTGGGCTTTGACAGGCCCAATTTTCAAAAGCCTGCAATAAATTTTTATATTGGGGCCTGCCAAGCCCTTTATTATTTTTGCTTCCTTGGGCTGTTGGCCCAATTCATTTCAGCTGCAAAAGATTAATATGACAAGTGGGCCGGACTGCCCCTGCTGACCATTTGGACTTCTGGCCCATATTCCTGTGTAAGCAATTTTTGTATACAGAAAGTGTATACCAGTGTATAAAGGTACGTTGCCACCCCGAAAAATAAAATCCGACAGTTCCGAGCAGCTGGACATAGGCCGAGATTGACCCGATACTCAACGAAATGCAAGGAGGAGTCAAAAATTGACTCGGTACAACATTACATGCAAAGAAAATAAAGATAAGGAATGAGTAATAAGAAATATTATATTTCACAAGTGATATGCAACTCACAACTTGCATGACAACACAAAATGATATCAAATACTAATAAAAAGACCTTAAGACTTATGAGAAAAAGAAATTGTACGAATTGGGACAAACACATATAATATAAATATTCACTATATGTATAGGTGTATATAGGTGCATAGACACATGGATATAACAATACATAATATATATATAGATATAAGCCACTACGAAACGACAATACGACCAAACAATTTTCGAGTTTCATAAATACATTCATGTACATGCGTTATGTATATATGTATATAGGTGTATAGGAGACTTGGCATTGTGATATCATTATATAATCAAACAAACTAATAAACTTTCAACTTAAAAATCCCTATATACATGTAGGAATACACATTATATGTATATATATTCATAGATATGGCAGCCCAACAAACCGGACAACATTTAAATGTAGATACATGTTCATATATGTGTATGTATATGTAGATATTCATGTATATGTGCGTGTATACGGCTGTATATACACCGTGATACGACTACACTTGCCATATAACCAAACAACTCTCCAAGTTATACATACATATACATGCGTATGCTGATATATACATGATATACAGCAGCTAAACTAACGAACAATACATATATTCAAACATTCTTCAAGTTTTATACATACATATACATATATATATCTTCATATACATAGATATACAACAAATAACCGCCAAAACAAACAATATTTAAACATTCTTCAAGTTTTGTGCATGTATACGTAGATATTCAGCAATATACAGCCATTCAAACTCATATATACTCAAACACTCTTCAAGTTTTATATATATACGCAGGTATACGTCACCTAAACTAACATATACCTAACCATCTTCGAGCTTTGGACATATATACACAGGTATACAGCCTCTAAACTAACATGCACTCAACCATCTTCAAGTTTTGGACATATATACATAGATATACAGAGATATACAACATCTAAACTAACATATACTCAACTATCTTCAAGTTTTGGACATATATACACAGATATACAGAGATATACAGCATCTAAACTAACATATACTCAACTATCTTCATGTTTTGGACATATATACACAGATATACAGAGATATACAGCATCTAAACTAACATATACTCAACTATCTTCATGTTTTGGACATACATACGCAGATATACAGAGATATACAGAGATATACAGATCCAAACTAATGTATACTCAACCGTTCTTCAAGTTTTGGACATATATACACAGATATACAGCATCTAAGCTAACATATACTCAACTATCTTCAAATTTCGGACATATATACACAGATATACAGCATAACCAGCCATCAAAGTCAACATATATTCAACTATTCTTCGAGTTTATACATATATACGTAGATATACAGCAGTATACATAGATATACAGCCAAAACCAGCCATCAAAATCAACATATATTTAACATTCTTCAAGTCTTATACATGTATACGTAGATATACAGCAGTATACAGCCATCAAAATCAACATATATCCAACTATTCTTCAATTTAGACATACACATACATATATATATCTTTATATACATATACCTATACAAATATGAATATCAAGACGGAGTGAAGAAGAAGAGACCTAAGAATGTTACCTGTTGGCGGGCAGCGAACGGGAACCACGAGTCCGAGAACGAACTTCGACGCTATAAAGCTTTAGAAAATAAACCGTCTTTTTCTCCTTTTTCAATCCGAAAATCCCAAAAAAAAAAAAAAGTCCCTTAAATCAGTGTTAAACACTGATTATATAGTCGAAAACAGGGGCAAAAGGGGAAAATCTCCATTCGAAATTCAAAAATCGAGACTCCTTTTTCAAGTCTCACATCTCAACCATCGATTTAAATCGATGGTTGAGATATGAGACACGTAAAGGGGGTCTCTTTGACGTGCAAGAGTAACGAAAAAGAGGAGATGGAGTGCGAATTCGGCCAAGAAATGGCCACTGTTGGCCGAAACTTTTCTGGTTCGCGGCGGCTACTTCTCTTTTCTGACTTTTCCGCTTTTGGCTCGGGGTTTATGGGGAGAAGGGACGCGTGGGAGGGAGTAATGATCGTTTTCTTGGCATTTTTGCCAAGAAAGCTGCCATGGTTGCCTTTTTTTTTTCTTTTTCTGGTTTTCGTTGTTTTTTTGGGGATGGGGAAGACAAGAGGGGCGGCTGGGGAGGGTAAGGGAGGTGGGTTAGGGTTTAATGAAGGGGCGGGTCGGGTTAGAAGAAAAGGGGGCGGGTTAGGGTTTAATTAAAAGGGATTGGGCCTGTTCTGGGCAGAAAATAATTAAAGGGGCAGAAATGGGCCAGAATTGGCCCAAAACGGGTCTGGCAGAAAGTTACTGGGCTGGGGTTATTTTTTTAAAAATTGGGCTTGGGGATTTAAAAGAGTAAAAAGGGTTTGAGGAGAATATTTAAAAACTAACCATTTAAATTACATATATAACCAATCTGAAAATCAATCGATTAATTCGACCACGAAACGAATTAGTATAAATTAATTAAGGAGCTTTTGAATGTTAACGACTTATATAATACACAACATAAAAATATATAATACGAAAAAGTAAAGTAAGACGATACGCAATATATGAATCTAATAAAAATTGAAAATCCAAAGATTCGATCATAAAATTATTTGAAAAAATATTTCTTGCATTTTTGAAAGCTAATTAATTCAAGTCGTTAAAATTAATAGCTCGATGATCAATTTATATTATGGAGGGTAAAAATTGGGTGTCAACACTACCTTACGTGGGTTTATTTTTAAAAGCAGGGTTGGTTATTAAATTTGAAAAAAACAAATTTAAGATCAATTTTACTTTTTTTTTTAAAAAAAGAAAGTTTATACCTTCATTTTTGATAGTTATTAAAAGTAGTAGGGTTTATTTATTTTTTATTTATATAAGAGTTAGAATTATGTATTTTTTATTTATTGAAAATGGCTGATGCACAAATTATTGTATTGATTTGAATAACTAAATTAGAAAAAAATATATAACAATAACATATAATAAAATATAGTGGTGGATGAAGATCATTTCTAAAGATATAAATGTGACTAATTTTATTGAGATATTTAAGGTATATATTTTTTTGATTTATCTACTTATTTAAATATTCAATTCATTTATAAATGGGTAGTTAATAATTTTTATTTTTATATTAAACTTCAAATTACTTTTAAATTTCTAATTTTTTAGAGCTTTTTCTAGTTATACATTTGATTATACATAAATGAAATAATCTATTTATTTCAAATAAAATGCAATCATTATTACTATGTTTAAAATGATAAATTTATTGTCATTATGCAATTTTTGTGACTTTTTTGAAAACTTCAAATATAATGTCTTTTAAAAATTATTTTGATTGACAATAACAAAATAACTTTTTGCAACAAACATATATGACGTTCCAAAAGAAAAAGAAAAAAAGAAAAGCACAATACCATATGATGCTCCATTGACAAATCATCAAATCGATTTAAAGATCTTTAAATTGAAATTAATAAAATTCATTAACTACATTCATTATTAAATTTTTATCTTCTTAAAACTCGGGATTTATGAGTTTTTGTTTTAAAATTGAAATCTTTTAAACTTACTTAGTTATTTCATATTTTAAATTTTAAATAAATTAATAACTTTTATAAATTAATAACTTTTATATATATATATATATATATATATATATATATATTTCAAATTACTTTTAAATTTCTAATTTGTTAGATCTTTTTCTAGTTATACATTTGATTATATATAAATGAACTAATCTATTTATTTCAAATAAAATGTAATCATTATTACTATGTTTAAAATAATAAATTTATTGTCATTATTCAATTTTTTTTATTAAAAAGCAAAAACCTATACGTGCAAATTTGTAATATACTATACTAATCAGCTTTGATGCTTCTTCTTCTGTTTTTTTAAATATTATAAAAATATTTTTATTTTTATGTTTGTATTTTTTTTTGTATTTTAAATTTATTTTGTTAAAGAGAAAAAGACTTAACATGCAAATTAGAATTAATTAATTTTATTTGATGTAAAGAAGAAGTAAATAGATAATCATGACTAAAAATTGTTTGAATGTGAATTTTTTATATATAGGATTTGTTTTGTTTAATTAGTTTTTATGATAATTAATTTTTAAATTTTAAATATTAACTAATAACTAATTAAATAATTAGTTATCCTAAAATGCCATGTCATATTTATATGCTGCCACTTGGATAAATGTGGTAGCTTTATCCTCTCCTTTTAATAATATATAGATTCAACTAGATAACAAAGAATTTATTAAACCAAGAAACACTTTCACTTTCCATTAGGGGTTGTTTGGTGTGAGGGATAAAACTAAAGTCATGGGATAAAAAAATAGTGAATGAATAAAATTTTGGTATCATGTTTGGTTGCCAAGTTTGGGATAACTTATCCCACCATTTATACCATAGTGATGGGATTAGTCATCCCATATATATGGTGGGATAACTTATCCTAGGAGAACTAATTCCGAGATAAGTTGTTCCCAACCAAACTGTAATGACCCATAGGCTATTTTAAGAATTTATCTTCTTATTTTCCTAAAATATCCTTCTCGTAAATTTTAAATAGGTATTTAGGACTATTCAATGACCATGACTATTTAATTTATGGGTAATTTAAATAAATAATATAAGTGGTGGATTAAATGTTAATTTGTTTAAAATCCTATATCACTTGTTAGTGGATTTATCACATTAATACTAAACCAATTCAGAAAATAAAGGGAAAAAAACCAAAAGAGGAACGGGGAAACTCTTGCTTACGCCGTCGAACAAGAGAGTAAAAAGGACTAAATTGAGCATTCTGGTAAGTTTTTATTCCTACCTAATCTAGGAAAATTGGATGAATGATAGTGTGTATTACTTTAATTAGTAGTACATATTGATGTTTAAGGATTATAAGGTGGATATGAATTGTTAGTTTGGAGTGTTGGGAAGAAACTACGCACTCATTGGCTAGGATTTCAAATGCCACTTATTGTACCATTAGAGATTACACATATATAAATATTGTAACGCTCGGTAAAATTATCAAAATATCCTAGAGGGAGAGTGTGCGCTTAACGCATCTTTCAATGCTTGTATGGCAAATCCGAGACCAGATTTGTGATCAGCACGAAAAATTGAGTGGGAAGATGGTCTTGGTCGATTTTTAGAGCGACCTGATCAAAGATGATAATTTTTCGATCTGAAGGCAAAATAGTGTTGGTGCATGATAGGAGCGCGTTGCGCCTGTGTCGCAGACCAGCACTTATATTTTCTTTGAACTTTTTCAACGGGATTGAGAAAACTCATTTACATAGTGTGTGACCATTTCACATCGCGGACTGGGCCTTTATTAAGCTGAAAATTTCTAAATTTTATGAGGGGCATTCCGGTCTATTCCCAACCCCTCCTAAGCTCTATGCACGATCTAATTAGGTCGTTTTGACGTAAAAAGGGTCTAAAACCCTCCATTCTAAGTCCTATTCCAATAATCTAACAAGATTAGGGCTTGAGGAAAAGGAGAAGAACTAGAGGTTAAGAAATTTGAGAAGAGATCCTTGACGTGATTAATTCATAACTTCATCCCAGGTATGAGAGGCTACCTAAAGCGTTGGACTATGTTCATATACGCTCCCCTTCATCTTCTTGAGTCAAGATCATGAGTATAAATCACATGTTTTAAATCTTGTGATTTTTTGAGTTCTAAATTCTCGTACATGTTGGAGTTTTCATAAATTTACTTGAGTCAATTTATGAGTTGCATCTTTATTATCATGTAATATGAATGTTATTCGAATGTTTGGTACTCTATCCCTAAATTTAGTATTTTCTTACTTATGTACTTAATTGAGAAGTATGAATTTAAATCTTCTAAACCCAAGAATTGAACCTGGAAAGTATATTTTCTTGTTTCATATATGTATATAAAGAATACCTATTTTATCTTATGAGTTGAGTCTGGATAATATAATGTTCATGACCGAAATCATTAGGAGTCTTGCATGGTATGAGTTAGAATCATGAGTTGCATTGCATAAATAATGGCCCCGAGTTATTGAGTTATAGAGACACTGAATTGAGTTATTGAGAAACGAGTTGGCTCATTGAGATGAGTAAAAGAGATGAGTTTGAGTTGATTTCTATGAGCACATTTTAGTCTTGGAAGGAGTATTAAGCACCGAGTGGGTGATCGAAGGGCACCCAAAGAACTACATTGCCAGTGTAGGTTAGTCGTGTAGTTAACTCTGGCAACCATGTCCTAATAGATGGATATTCTCTTTGGATCCAAGAGCGAGAGAGAGAGTTTGAGGTTGACGCCCTATTCCATGGCACGTTTAGGGCGGACGTGGCAACACCGTCTTTTCGTTGTACACCACCCAAGCCCTCGGTGGTGGGGAGTTGTCGGTTAGAGAAACTTCCAAGCAACACTTGAGTTGGGCCTATCATGATTTTCAAACTGAGTTGCATTAAACACTGTGTTAAATTTTAAAGCATGATTTTAAACTTTAAACTTACATCATTTATTTGAGTTGAGATATGAGATGAGGAAAAGCATGATTTTAAACTTTAGACTTGCATTATTTTTTAGGGATGAGACATGCGATGAGGAGTTGATTCTTTAGTCGAGTCAGTTGATTGAGATTGAGCCTTACTTGTTTCTTGAGCCATCTTACATATCATACATTCCATGTACTAACGCCACTTGACGATGCATCATTTCATGATGCAGATACAGGTGATAGAGGACTTCAGCAGGTGCACCATTGAAGTTTAGAGTTCCCGAGTTCCAGAGTTGGTGAGCCCTCCTTACTATCCGAAAGAGCCTTTATTTTATTTTATTAGTTACTTCTATTTTCTTTGAGTTGGGTAACCATGGCCTGTCATGGTACCATCTAGATGTTAGGGGTAAAGGCTTCATAGACATTAGGTAGAGGATGTTGAGTATTGTTTTCCAAACTCGTGTTTATTGGAAATTTCCTTTTTATTAAAGACTTGGTTTACTTACTTTATAGTCTTTTCTTTGAGTATTTTTCTTTTGCTGTTGAGTATGATGTGACGATGAGGCCAAGCGGTTCGCTTGGGGGCTAGCAATAGTCTCTAAGTGTCGGCCATGGCAAGGGTACCCTCCTGGGACGTGATAAACTTGGTATCAGAGTACAGAGTTCAAGTGTCCTAGGGAATCTATCAAGCCGTGTCTAGTAGAGTCTTTATTATTGGTGTGAAGCATGCCACATCCATAATACAGAGGCTATAGGACATTAGGAATTGTTACCTTTCTTTCTTATTCTGATTTGTGCTACAGAGTTAAGCTCTAGAAAATCTCTCATCTGAATCGTGCGTTACACGTTTGCAGACTATGCCTTCCAAATGCTTTGTGAACCCGAGAATGTCATCAACAATGAGGGGCTTGAGCCTACTACTCAACTTGTTGCACATGCTTGATGGTTAGAAGAAGACAATGAGAATGAGATGGAAGAACCTTGGAGCAAAAAGGCTGAGTTAATAGGACATAAGCGTAGTAAGCATAAGCAAGGGAATAGAAATAGGTCCCTCTTTCTGCAGAGACCCTAGAGTTATGCGGCACCAACAGTGAGCGCACCCGCATTTAATAGTACATATAATCTGGCCAAGGAGAAACCAGCCTTTCAGAATCTCGAATCCTCCTTTCGGAGGAAGTGTGGCTTGAGGCTGTAAAGGAAAGCCACCATGTGGGAGGTGTGGCAAACTTCATTTGGGAAATTTTCAAAAGGGTACTGAGAAATGCTATAAGTGTGGCCAAGAGGATCACTTTCGGAGGGATTGTCCAAAGTGGGCCAACCAAGCCCAACCCACCACATCTACACCACTAGTTAGAGGAAATCAGAGAGATGCTGCTTCTAGCACGAGCGAGGCCATAGACCAGTTGTGTGCCACAGTAGTCACCCAAATCAGAAAAACACTCCAGGATGTTGTGACAGGTATGAATCGAGTCCTTACTCTTGATTGTTTTGTATTGGTAGATCCTAGTGCTATTCCATTAGTTGTGTCCTCTTATGTGGCTAATAATTTGATTAAACTCCCGACTGTCTTCCTGAATCTTTTAGTGTATCTACTCGAGTTGGTGATACTATTTTAGCTGAGAGGGTCTATAGAGATTGTTTTGTACCAACCCACCACAGAAATATCATGGCCGACTTAGTTGAGCTAATCGAGATGCACCCTAGGCCCTTTTATTCGAAGCTTGCCTTTGATGTTATCCATGAGAGAGAGAAACTTATGTCTCTAGAAGTTTAATGTTAACACCTAAGTGTGCAATTTGAGGTCTTGTAAACCATAAGTAGAGTTGTTATCCCTAAGCTAGAAGGCCGAAGGAGAGGAAAAGACTAAATAGTGAGAGTGGTGGTTTATTGGGGCTTGTAACTAGAGTCATGTGTCCCTTAAGTAAGTAATGTAGTAATGATTTTATTCCCTGTAAGTTTTCACGAGAGAGTAGTAAGTACCATTTGATGTTCATGATGAGGTATAGAGAAATATTTATTGTTAGGATGAGTTGGAGTGTGCTCAAACTAGGAAGATATTTATGACAGAGGAGGAAACATAGATATTGAATAGGGAAACAGAGTGCTTTCGATGTGATAGATCTAAACTAGGCTTATGATTCCAAGGTGAGATCCCCATGAGATTCATAGGGTTATGAGCTTAGCTTGATAAGGAGGTGTAGTGAATGGGTAGATGGTACTTGAGTTGTGAAGAGGGGATGTGTTGATCAAGTATTCACTATGAGACTTTAGTGGGCCCGTGTTCCCAAATTGTTACCTAGTAGTGATGGGTTGGTATGATATGAGGGAAGTGTATGATAATCATGTTAGAACTAATCCCTAAACTTGATTTTGGGGAGTGATGTGAAGAGGGAGATAGCATGATGATAATGATAGTCTTCTTTGGAGATTTTCTCTAAGATTCTTGTGGTAGTGTGTGTTTAAGTTAAGATGTTGACTGGCAAGAAGCGTGATGCGATGGGTATAGTAGAGCTACCCCTTAGACAGAGAAAGTAAATTAGGGAGGAAACACTAGATAACAAGTAGCTTAAGATGTGTATTTGTGATAGTCTTAAAGCAGTACGAAGCTCTAATTCATGACTTGGTATGAGAACCTAGCTAGTATATTTGAGTTATTGACGCGGGATAAGTGGGTGTAAGCATTCTTTGTCACCCTTAGTAAGTAGGTTAATGGGGATTCATGTATAAATGATAATGAGTTTTACCTTGTAAACCAAGACTTCTGTAGTCCGTTATATGGGAGCTTAGAAGTTGAATGTTAACAAACTAAACAAGAGGTTAGATGATAAGGGTTGTAAAAAATGATTAGTGCATACCTATAGGAGCAGAAAGTATAGAAAGATGCCCATAAGGCTATGAGGAAGCTGAGAGTAGTACCTCAGAGGAAAGTTCTAATAGCAACCTTATATGTTTGAGCATATTATAACAGGAGAGTTCAAGATGTTCTTATAGATAGTAATGCCCCAATCGTGTGGAGAGATATACATGTAGCTTAGTAAAGAGGATTGCTTCTCAAACTTAGGGAGTGGACCTTTGAGCTAAGGGGGAGATGAAGAGTTAATAAACTAAAGTGAGTCTTGAGTTTTTGATGGTGATGAGTTGATCAGGATGAGATATTGATGCTTTTCTATCTCTCATACTCCTTACATCTCAGTTAAGGTAATGCTTTATTCCTGTCTTGAATATGAGCACCGTGCACATAACCTAGACCCATGCGCTCAATGTTGATGCACATTCATGTTGAAATCTGAGGATGAGGAGTGACAATTGTACTTTTATCTTGCGAAATCTCAGAGTTCCCAACCTTATGTCATACGAGATGCGAATTAAGTTTCACAGCATATTCAAGTATCGTGCTTATGATCCTTTCGCTCTAAACTTTTCCAATGATCCTTCTTTCCAGTCTTGATAGCAATGTTGATATAGTAGATGAGTCATTGCAGATGAGTAATGGTGAATGTTCTTTGATATGATGATTATGATGTCTTTCTTTCATTAAGAGTATGGATGTAGAACAAGAGAGAGATGATACCTTATGATGTGCAATAGATAGGTAAGAGCAAGTTAGAGTGTCTCTAGGAAAGAAGTGTGTTGGTGTGTCTTTGAGTGAGAGCTCATTCAATGATGGAGGTAGAAGTGCTGAATAGGTTTGATAATTCTTAAATATGGTTGGAGTGGTTAGAGTGATAGACTTGGATGCTTGGATTTCATTATAGGAGTAATTGGAGAATACTATTGATGACTTTTGAGTGAGTGTTTCAGGTAGATGCATTAGAGTAGTGAGAGAGAGTAGCATTCTCTAAGTGAAAATCCCTACGGAGGTATAGAGTATGTGAGGTTAACCTCATAGGATTATGATCATCTTAGGAATAGCACCTTGAGGCTCAAAAGTAGGGTTGAATGGAAGACGAGGAGGTGGTTAGGTGGAGATTTGAATAAGCGTTATGAGCTTGAATTGATGGAGTAGAGTTACACGAAAAAGAGCACAATTGAGATGGGGAGTTGAGTTTGAGAGTTTCCATAGAGTCTTGCATATCACGATGGTCCCATTCTGGGTTAGAGTTGATAACTTCCTTCTTGAGTTCAAACAACTGATTGATGGAGTGTTTAAACAATTTGAATTGATTGAGTTTCGATGTTCTACTCGTGCTGATGATGAGAATGTTGAAGGTAATGTTCTTACATTTGATTTAATTGATGTTTCTATCCTTGAGTTGATATGTCTATTCTTGAGTCTGAATAGAGTTGATTGAGATTGCTGAGGAGTCGAGAATTTGATTGATGGACATGAGTATTGAGATGAGTCTTGAGTCTACTCGTGCCTTGATGTCCACCTTTACTCATCATTCGAGGATGAATGATCCCAACGGGGAGATAATGGAATACCCAGTAAAATTACCAAAATACCCCTAGAGGGAGGGTATGCACATAACGCATCTTCCAATGTATGGTAAATCCGAGGCCGAATTTGTGATCAACATGAAAAATTGAATGGGAAGATGATCTCGGTCGATTTTTATAGCGACCCGATCAAAAGATAATTTTTCTATGTGAAGCACAAAACAGTGTTAGTGCGCAACAGGAGCACGTCGCGCCTGTGTCATTGACCAGCTCTTATATTTTTTTGAAATTGTTTTATGGGATTGAGAAAACTCGTTCAGAAACGTTTTCTGAAAATACACAGTGCGTGACCAGTCTACGTCGCGGACTGGGCCTTCTGAGCTGAAAATTTTTAAATTTTACGAGGGGCATTCCGGTCTATTCCCAACCCCTTCTAAACTCTATACACGATCTAATTCGGTTGTTTTGATGTAGAAAGGGTCTAAACCCCTATTCTAAGTCCTATTCCAATAATCTGACAAGGCTAGGGCTTGAGGAAAGAGGAGAAGAACTGGAGGTTGAGCAATCCAAGAGGAGATCCTTGACGTGATTGATTGATAACTTCATCCCAGGTATGTAAGGTTACCTAAAGCGCTGGACTATATTCATCCACGCGTCCCTTCGTCTTCTTGAGTCAAGATCATGAGTATAAATCACATGTTTTAGATCTTGTGATTTCTTGAGTTCTAAATTCTCGTACATGTTGGAGTGTTCATGAATTTACTTGAGTCAATTTATGAGTTGCATCGTTATTATCATAAAATATGAATGTTATTCGAATGTTTGATACTCTAGCTCTAAATTTAGTATTTTCTTACTTATGTACTAAATTGAGAAGTATGAATTCAAATCTTCTAAACCTATGAATTGAACCCGGAAAGTATATTTTCTTGTTTCATATATGTATATAGAGAATACCTATTTTATCTTATGAGTTGAGTCGGGATTATATGTTGTTCATGACCAAAATCATTGGGAGTCTTGCATGGTATGAGTTAGAGTCATGAGTTGCATTGAATAAATGATGGCCCCAATTATTAAGTTATTGAGACACTAAGTTGAGTTATTGAGAAACGAGTTTGCTTGTTGAGATGAGTCAAGGAGATGAGTTTGAGTTGATTTTTATGAGCACATTTTAGTCTTCGAAGGAGTATTGAGCACTGAGTCTGTGATCGAGGGGCACCCAAAGAACTACGTTGCCAACGTAGGTTAGTCGTGCAGTTAACTCTGGCGGCCATTTTCCAATAGATGGACATTCTCGTTGGATCCAAGAGCGAGCTCAAATTGCTCAATAAGTAGGCTTTTTTACATCTTCGTCTTTGGTTAATCTATGACATCATCGGCAAAGAAAGGCTCGTTGTTAGGAAAGGCTTGTTAGTTTGAGGTTGATGCCCTATTTCGTAGCAAGTTTTGGCAGACATGGAAACAACGTCTTTTCGTTGTACACCACCCAAGCCCTCGGTAGTCGGTTAGAGAAACTTCCAAGCAACACTTGAGTTGGGCCTATCATGATTTTCAAACAGAGTTGCATTAAACACGTATTTAAATTTTAAAGCATGATTTTAAACTTTTAACTTATATTGTTTGTTTGAGTTGAGATATGGGATGAGGAAAAACATGATTTTAAACTTTAAACTTGTATTATTTTGTTTGAGATGAGACATGAGATGAGGAGTTGCGTCTTGAGTCCAGTCAGTTGATTGAGTCTAAGCCTTACTTGTTTCTTGAGCCATCTTACATACCATACATTCCATGTACTGATGCCACTTGGCGCTGCATCGCTTCATGATGCAGATACAGGTGATAGAGGACTTCAGCAGGTGCACTGGTGAAGTTCAGAGTCCCGAGTTCTAGAGTTGGTGAGCCCTCCTTACTATCCGGAGGAGCCTTTATTTTATTTGATTAGTTACTTCTATTTTCTTTGAGTTGGGTAGCCATAGCCTATCATGGGACCATCTAGATGTTAGAGGTAGAGGTAAAGGATGTTGAGTAGTGTTTTCAAAACTCTTGTTTATTGGAAATTCCTTTTTTTATTAAAGGATGTTGAGTAGTGTTTTCCAAACTCTTGTTTATTGGAAATAACTTTTTTTTAATTAAAGATAGTTTACTTACTTTACAGTCTTTTCTTTGAGTATTTTCCTTCTGCTGTCGAGTATTATGTGATGATGAGGCGAAGTGGTTCACTCGGGGACTAGCATTAGTGTCTGAGTGCCGACCACGCCAAGGGTACCCTCCTGGAACGTGACACATATATATGTTAAATACTATTGTCAGAAGGTGGGGTAGAGAATGAAAAATGCAATTTCTAGTATATTAGTAATTACATTTAGGATGTGATTTTGTCCAATGATTAGTTTTAGGCTTAAATTTTTGTTCTATCAAATAGCTAGTTTAGTGCTTCAGTTTAGTTTCGTTGTTAGAAGTCACTGGTGTGTAACTTGATTGCAGTATTGAAATTTTGGTATAGTTATCACATTATGATTTAAGTTTTTGATATATATTGAGATTGGTAATAAATAATAAGTGTATTGTCTTTTATAAATATCATTAGACTTGTGAAGTTTGAAGGAATTAAGACCTAATCATAGACTTGATATTTAAGACTTCATTACATATTTGGTGTTGTTAGTTTTAAAATTTAACTGTGAATTGTCATTTGATTGGATCGTGGTGCTTCAGATTCTATTCGAAAGGGGAAGGCTCAAATTCCGCAGTAAGTGTTCAATTACTAAGGCAAGTGAATTTCTCAACCTTTGTTAAACATATAGATTCTCGTGCTTCCTTGTGTGAGGTTTGAGAATGATTATGAAATATTGAATTAGTGTTGACGTTATACCAAGACCATGTTGTGCTGAATTGTGCATTATATTAAAATTTGTCATTTTTCTCATTATTGTGTAAACATGCCTATTTGCATTGACTTTTGTGACAAGGGTTATGTGATTTGAAAAAGAATAAGAATTAAAGAGGATGCACCATTTCGAGGGATATGTCGCACATCGTGATGGATACTATATTTCGAGGGATGTGTCGCACGTTGCAATGGATACTATATTTTAAGGGACGTGTCGCACACTGTGATGGATACTATATTTCGAGGGTCGTGTCACATACCATGATGGATACTATGATTCGAGGATCATGTCGCACGCCACGACGGATGCATGGACTAAAAGTCCCTCATGGGTCCCGAACTGAGAGATATCGGGTGTGTATCATTAGGCTAGACATGCATCATTATATATGACATTATTATATTGCATTACATTGACATATTCATCATCAATGAACTTGTGAGTGCCTTCTTGTGAAACTTATGATGGATGTACTTGATCCCTTGTGTTATTGATCTATAATTGTTGGTGTGATATCATTGAGCAATATGATATGTTAATTGTTGGGTGGGGCTGATTTCTATGCAGATTGTAGTTGTGGAGGTTCGGTTGGAGTGTTAGGAGTATCCGTATTCTATATTACTTAATTTTGTGTTTAGTAGTTCACTTGCTGGGCACCGTGTGCTTGGTACTCAACCCTTACTACTACATTTTTGTAGCTTACGAGCCCGGATCTTCGTGATACCCTCTATTCTTCCTTGTCCGAGGCTTCCTGTGGAGATTGTGTAAGGCAGTTGTTTGCCATCCCAGCGGACTTCTCACTCTTTTTTATAATTTTGTTCTATTTTAGAGACAATATCATTTGAGACTTGTATTTTTCTTTCAAATCTATTGTAACACATTAGAGGCTTGTGCACGAAACAACCAGGTTTTGGGGGAATTTTTAATTAAGTTGACTTATATCCGCATTTTTATTGTCACAATTGGATTTTTGGCTGGCTTATCTTGGTGGGATAAGACGAGTACCATCACATCCATTATTGGATCATGACAAATGGTATCAGAGCCCTACATTCATAGGTCTCACGTGTGTACAAGCCGAGTCTAGTAAAGTCTTGAGTATCGATATGGAGACATCTATACTTATCTTCGAAAGGATATGATGATTGTTAGAAAACTTCTTTTTGTGTTTTGTTTCTCTATCATGCGTCTGTGGTTTGGTCATTCTTATCGTTTTATTCCATTCCCTCTCACTTATGGAGATGATTCATACTTGGTTCTTTGCGTGAGTTGTTAGTGGGTTGAATATTAGACCTGGTACTAAAGTATAAGTGATATACTTATAAAAAGGATGCATAGTTATGAGATTTAAGAGGTTCGACAACTAGAAGAGGTTAAGTAATTAAAGTGACGACTCGACGATACACTTTGAGAATATTTGAGTGATGAGCTCGAACATTGATTTGAGAGACTTCATGAATGTGTTATCCTTTTTGGGTTAGCTACCCGTCAACAAAAATAGTATTTATATCGTATATACGATATCTGCAGTGGATTGGCAACTGAAAGTGAAATGTTAAAGGGATGATTAGATAACGAGCTTTGCAAATTTGCAAACTACTTTTAGTGACATTTTCATAACATTTAGGGGTTGCTTAGAGAATGTTAAGAATGATATTGTGCCAATTGATGTCAGGATCTCTATTATGGTTTCATAGATCAGGTGTATAGCAAGAAGGGTCATGATACGACTATCACAATGATACCGATGTTTACTTGGTTAGAGTTATGGAGTGTGTTACTTTGATAGTGGCTGAATTTATGAAAAAATGTACATTGCTTAGGCTAGTGTCATGATTGATTGGGCAAGGTTTTACAGCTATTTGATGGGTAGAAGTATGCGGGCTAGTTTGATACTACTTTCTTGATGATATGATGTGTGAACTTTCATGATATAGTAGTAGTACCATATGTAAATGGATATGTCAATTGTCAAGTGTGAATACTAACTACTTAAGGAGTTATTAGTGTATCATAGGCTCAATTAATAAGATTTAGTGTTGCATTCATATTTGAGAAATCAACTAGTTTTTTTTACTCCGGATGGTTGAGTTAAGCATTATTTGTAAGGAAGATTTAGTGGTGGATCAATATTGAAATAATAGGTGGTAAAGGAAGCCCCAACGAGTAAAATTTTGGAGAAGTGATGAGTCATAGAAATACGACTCTTGTAACGCTTTAAACATAGGATTTTTGCACGTTCTCAAGCAAATTTGTTGGTGTGATGTGTATTTTTTTGTTATTTTTTTGGAAAATGGTGAAGGCATGGAGTAAGGGGCAAAGTGCAACAAATGATTGATGAATAAGCACAAGTGTCTCCATAGGAGACCTCCACGACCCATGTAGCATTACACGGACCGTAAGAGGCCATGTGGAATTGGTCTGAGCATACGAGCCAAACAGTGGAGCTAAGTGGAGGAACACTGGCGTCTACATGATCCATGTAACATGAGATAGACCGTGAGGTGCACCGTAGCCCCATACTTGGCTTGCTAAAGTGTGGCTAGAGCGAAGAGGAATGGAAGAAACCAAGGCAATTCTCATGGTTCCTTTCATGGGTCATGGGAATTGAGACAGACCGTGTCTCTCATCGCGAAAATGATGTGAATTTGATGCATCACTATAAAAAATTATAAGAATCATATAAGTGGAGAGAGATGGAGCTCGTCACAGGCCGTGTGACCAACCATAAACCGTGACGTGGGTCGTGAGGTTGAGGAACCAGGTGGATCGCGTGGAAAAGAATGAAGGCAAGGGTCACAGGTCGTTTCACGGTCCGTGAACCCTCACATGATTTGTGTTAATGCTCTTGAGGAAGCAACACAAGATGGAATCATGACAAAATAATAGCATAACGAATTTGGGGTGAATCCTGAGATTGATTACCGTATACATCATAGTATTCTTCGGTTTAACTTCTTCCTTAATGAGTCGACACATGAGGATAAACCTGTATTTGTTACATGCCCGAAAGAGATGTAGTGGTTAGGAAAAGGATTCTATGATAGAAATTCGGGGTTTTAACCTAGTCTAAGTACTTAAGACCGGAAGGTCAGAGTATTTTGAGATATAAAGCAAGGGTCAAAATTGTACACATTCTGACACCGAAAGGGAATGAATGAAAGACATCTAAGAAGGATTGGAAGGTGAACTAGGTGTTATATAACTTTTTTGATCTTGTATACATTATCATAAACAGGTTTTAGCACACTAATTTGGCTATCGTATTGGACATCATAAGGAACACAACCCTAACTTCTCATAAATTGTTGAAAATCCAGTAGACATTGTACTTGTTCATTACATTACTTTAGAAACTTAGGTTGAACATGAAAACCCCTCATTCACTTTATGCACTTTATTTTGGGAATAGAGATTACATCTGAAAAAGGGTGCTAATAGATTTATTCTCACACATTCCCTGTGGTATCGACCTCAACTCTTGTTGAGTTCTATATTTGATCAACAACCGCTTTACTATTCCTTTTGGAGTGTAAATTTGGGCGTATCAAGAAGGCAATATGGATTTTGGTGGAAGAGTTCAAAAAAGTGGGGTTAGTCTGTTGGATTCCGTTGGTATAACTGGATTTAAAGTATCATTTGATGATAAGGTTGGCTTCAAGATGATGGCAATGCTATTGAGCTTAATGATAATAAGAGTTTGTGATGGATTATGATCAGGATTCAATCATATGATAAGAATTTTTGATAAAATAAATTCAATATGGTAATAATGACTTGCGAATCTTGGAAGTTATGAATTAGTACTATTTGATGAGTAATGTGATCATAATAAAAGATGTAGAATGTGTTGAGATAATGCTTCAATATAATTGAAAGTAGCTAGAGTCATAAAAAGAATAAATTAGTGAGATGTAGGGATATTCACTCTGATAGTAAAGGTAAAAAAATGTATCTTTTGAGAGAGTAGAGAATTGAATTTAAAGCCATGTGATTTAATTTGTTTTGCTTTGATTATGTTGATAGTGTTACGTATCATTGATCTGGGTAAGAAAACTGTTGGGTAATATTTGAAGAAAAATCTATATACGTGCGTCTTGAATATGGTGATAAGCTCTTTTTGTGATTTTGAGTATGGAAATTAGTACATTGAAATTTCTTTTTATAAGGGATATGGTAAGGTTGATAAAAAGGTGCTCAATAAAAAGTTAAGATACATGAGTTCTTAAAGATCTCAAGTATGAGCTAATACCAATATATAAAAGATTAGGGTACAAGTCAAAAATAAAGATTCAAGTTTTTTCGTTGTTAGTCTACATTTTGGTAGTATATTTGTCAAGATATGAATTTTTAAGATAAGAGATAATAGATAGCAATGAGTATTTAGCATATGGAAGAACTTGCATGTGGTTTGGGCCATAAATCTAGTTATGTTTTTTTACTGTTGAAGGACCTAAAGAAGTGTTCTACTTAAAGTTTTGGCTTACAGCATGAGGTAAAATGTCATGTGGTGTTGGTCAGAGAATAAAGATGATAAAATGAGTTAAATGAAGGAACATGAATATGATATATTAAAGGGTTTAGGGTATCTAAAAATTGCATTATAGGAAGATTCTAAGAAAGGTGAAGGAATAAGACCTCCCATATAGACCCTTGGTTCGGAATTAAAGATTTTACTAATTTTCATCTTTGAGCTCGGATATGACCATGTATGCGTACTTGTTTAGCACAGATTTTGTAGGATTTATTAGTAACTTTTATGAAGACTGAATTTTGACTCGAGTGACGAATAATGATGTGTGAAAGATTCTACACTTTTACGTTGATTTTGATTCTTCGAATTATGGGAGATGACTTATGGGGGCGCTGCGATATAGACCTATAGTTCTACATGATTATTAAGGATTTTGAGGGGGTTGAAATTGCTCTATTCATGGACTACATAGATTATTGTGATGCATTACATAGACACTTGATGATGACTAGAAGATATGTGCTTATAGTATACTGAATTATTAAGGTGACTGAACCTCTCTATGTTTTGGCATGAGGTATATGACGATTTGAATGGTAGTTGAAATTTGGTGTGAAAGATGGCATGAAATTGACTTTAGGTATATAATTATATAACTTTACCTCTATGAGAAAAGTACTATCATATTTGAAATCAATGCTATCAACTTTGGATGTGACTCATATCTATCGAAATGCTTAAATAAAAATAGGGTAAGCCATAGTTTGAAATATTTGAAGGTAATAATGTGTTGCTAAGAAGACTTTGATACTAGTAACAAACTGAGAGAATAGTAAATGACCAGTATGGCTATGAAGTTCTGTTAATATTGCGAGAGTTGCCTTTGATTTAGTACTGTGATGAGTATATGGAGTTTGGTAAATTTAGTATGTGTATGATTATATTGGAGACCAGATAGGTTGATTGTGAGTTGGAAAAAAGAAAAATATAATTCAAAAAATATGGGGCCAGATGAATGTAAATATTTGATAAGAGCATTATGGAAGAAGTATCTTGTATCATTCGACTTTGATTCCATGCATTGTTATGTGACTACCTACTTCATATGGACATGTTTTATAGTATTACTCCCTGCCAATTTCTACTCATATATTCACTTTTGTAAATGAATCCTTTGTGGTGGATCGGTGAACCGATCCTACAATTTTCTCTTGGTAAGATAGGATGTTTGTGTAGACTTAATTATTTCAATTATGACAAATTTAGTATTCTTTAGGATAGTTGAAGTATACAAGCGGTTCTCACACATAACTTTGCTTATGGGAATTTATAGAAGGGATACCATGAATACTTATAGTTGTCCAATAGTCGTAAGATTCATCTCGTTGTTAAGGTTATGTTTTGGCTATGTATAATTGGATATAGGGCCTGTTGGGTCTAGCTCTATCACTCTTAAGGGTTATTTATAGTCACAACTATTGATCTAGTATTTTGATAGTGTTGTTAGAGGAGTGTGGGATGGTAGGTTTAAGTTTGCTTTTGATTATGGCCGGTATTGATGTAGAATTTTATCGTGGTTATGTGAGAAAAGATTTATCCTAAGTGTTGAGTTATGGTCTAGTGAATTGTTATTCATATTGGGTTCACGGGTTAGTCTGTGGCTTGAAAATCACTCCTGAATTATAGATTTGCCAAAATACGATTCGAAAGTTTAGTTCTTAATGGTTATTTTTGATGGAATGATCTTAAAGAGGAGTTTATCTTTCTTCTACCTTATGTTCAAGGAAGAACATGATTTTTAGTGGTGGATAATGTAATGACCCGTTAGGCTATTTTGAGAATTTATCTTCTTGTATTACTAAAATATCCTTCTCGTAAATTTTAAATGGGTACTTAGGACTATTCAATAACCATGACTATTTAATTTATGAGTAAATTTAAATAAATAATATAAGTGGTGAATTAAATGTTAATTTGTTTAAAATCCTATATCTTGTTCATGTATTTCAGAATAAGTTGGTGGATTTATCACATTTAATACTAAATCTATTCAGAAAATAAAGAAAAAAAAAAACCAAAAGAGGAATAGGGAAACCCTCGCTTACGCCATCGAACAAGAGAGTAAAAAGGACTAAATTGAGCATTCTAGTAAGTTTTCATTCTTACCTAATCTATGAAAATTGGATGAATGATAGTGTGTATTACTTTAATTAGAAGTACATGTTAATGTCTAAGGATTATAAGGAGGATATGAATTGTTAGTTTGGAGTGTTAGTGGGAAAAACTACGCATTCATTGGCTAGGATTTCCAATGCCACTTACTGTACCATTAGAGATTACACATGTATACATAGATATGTTAAATACTATTGTCACAAGATGGGAAGAGAATGAAAAATGCAATTTCTAGTATATTAGTAATTACATTTAGGATGTGATATTTTCCAATGATTAGTTTTAGGCTTAAATTTTTGTTCTTTCAAATAGCTAGTTTAGTGCTTCAGTTTAGTTTCGTTGTTGGAAGTCACAGGTGCATAACTTGACTGCAACATTGAAATTTTGGTAAGGTTATCACATTATGATTTAAGTTTTTAATATATATTGAGATTGGTAATAAATAATGAGTGTAGTGTCTTATGTAAATATCATTAGATTTGTGAAGTTTGGAGGAATTAAGACCTAATCCTTGACTTGATATTTAAGACTTCATTACATATTTGGTGTTGTGAGTTTCAAAATTTAATTGTGAACTGTGATTTGATTAGATCATGGTACTTCAGATTCTATTCGAAAGGGGAAGGCTCAAGTTCCGCAGTGAGTGTTCAATTACTAAGGCAAGTGAATTTCTCAGCCTTTGTTAAGCATATACAATCTCGTGCTTCCTTGTGTGAGGTGTTGAGAATGATTTTGAAATATTGAATTAGTGTTGATGTTGTACCAAGACCATGTTGTGGTGAATTGTGCATTATATTAAAATTAGTCATTTTCTCATTATTGTGTAAACATGTCTATTTGCATTGACTTTTTGTGACAAGTGTTATGTGAACTGAAAAAGAATAAGAATTAAAGATGATGTACCATTTCGAGGAACGTGTCGCAAGCTGCAATGGATACTATATTTCGAGGGACGTGTCGCACGCCTTGACGGATACTATATTTTGAGAGTCATGTCATGCCGCGATGGATACTATGATTCAAGGGTCGAGTCACACGCTGCGACGGATGCATGGACTAAAAGTTTTCCATGGGTCCCGAACTGAGAGACATCGGGTATGTATCATTAAGCTAGACATGCATCATTATATATGACATTATTATATTGCATCACATTTACATATTCATCATCAATGAACTTGTGAGTGCCTTCTTGTGAAACTTATGATGGATGTAATTGATCCCTTGTGTTGTTGATCTATAATTGTTGGTGTGATATCATTGAGCTATATGATATGTGAATTGTGAATTGTTGGGTGGGGCTGAATTTTATGCAGATTGTAGTTGTGGAGGTTCGGTTGGAGTGTTAGGAGTATCCGTATTCTATATTACTTAATTTTGTGTTTAGTTGTTCACTTGCTGGGTACCGTGTGCTTGGTACTCAACCCTTGCTACTAACTTTTTGTAGCTTACGAGCCCGGATCTTCGTGATACCCTATGTTCTTCCTTGTCCGAGGCTTCTTGTGGAGATTGTGTAAGGCAGTTGTTTGCCATCCCAGCGGACTTCTCACTCTTTTTTATAATTTTATTCTATTTTAGAGACAATATCATTTGAGACTTGTATTTTTTTTTCAAATCTATTGTAACACATTAGAGGCTTGTACACGTGACAACCAGGTTTTGGGGGAATTTTTAATCAAGTTGACTTATATCCGCATTTTTATTGTTACAATTGGATTTTGGCTAACTTGTCTTGGTGAGATAAGATGAGTGCCATCACGTCCATTTTTGGGTCATGATGCAAATGATCTCTAATGGTATTAAATGTATTAAAATTCGAATTATGACTTTAATGAATACTTCTATCAATTAATAGGATTGAAATAGTAATCTCACTACCCTAATCATTATTTTCTAATTGGTATGACAAGTCAAAACTTGACATCAAGAGATATTAGAGTATTAGAGATGAAAGAAGGAACTCAAAAAGTAAATATTTTATTAATTACTCCCTCCGTCCATCATTACTTGTCCCTTGTTGACTTGACACAGACATTAAGGAGCAGTAAACGATAGGAGTACTTTTACTGAATTACCCTTTGAATATAATAAATGTAATGTCTTGTAAAATGTAAAAGTAAAATGACCATAACTAATGATAATGGTAAATTAGGAAGTAAATGTAAAATTATCTCTTGATTGCATAGAGTAGACAAGTATTGTTGGACATCTATTTTTAGTATATTGGACAAGTAAAGATGGACGGAGGGAGTATATATAAAATTTCATGCATCCATTTTTACTTGTCCACTCTACTTTTTTAGGATGTCCAACAACACTTGTCTAGTTTATGAAATCAAGAGATAATGTTATACTTAATTCGTAGTTTATCCTTATTATTAATTATAATTATTTTTCTATTATATTTTTTAAAATATTGTATTTATAGGAAAAATGGTCAAAAATACTCTTGAACTATTTAAAATGGAGCAAAAATACCCCTCAGGTATGTTTTGGTTAAAAAATATCTCTCTATTATATTTTTGGCTAAAAAATACCCCTCCATTGAATTTCTAACTCAAAAATACCCCTCATCTTAACGAAAATAAAAAGGGCCAAAAATACCCCTTAACTATTAGAAATGGAGCAAAAATATCCTTCGTGAGTTTTTGATTAAAAAATACCCATCCATTATCAAATCAATTTTTGTCAGACTTTTGAGTAGTTCAGATTCTTACTATATTAGAAAAAACTTTTATTTCTAGTTGCAACTGAGTTATCTCTTGAAAATAATAACCCATATTATCATCTTATATTGCTAACATAAGTACAACAATTTATATACAAGCTTTGCACATTCAAAAAATTTGAAGAATTGGATCTTATTGAACTCAAGAAACCAATTGAAGGAGGGGTAACAATTATAATGAGGATTAATCAGTATTATCATTTAGAGATCAACTTTTTGAGACATTTGCAATTGAAATGACTGTTCATTTTGACATGAAAAGGCTAGTTTTGAACCTAATATTCGAAGAGAAAACCTATTGGGTCCCTAAATGTGGTTCCACGTGGAATGATCATGTGGTACTTTTTGTCCACAGAGCATGCGTAGTATCATTTTCATTAGAGGAAGGGGTGATTTTTTTTCCGTTAAATTTTAAAGGAGGTATAGTTTTTAGGTAAAATCTAACCAAGGAGTATTTTTTCTCCATTTTTGATAGTTCAGGGGTATTTTTAACTCTTTTTTGGTTTCGATAGAGAGAGAGATATTTTTAAAGCCAAAAATTTGATTGAGGGGTATTTTTGAACCCAAACATAACGAAAGGATATTTTTGCTCCATTTCAAATAGTCTAGGGGTATTTTTGATCCTTTTTCCTAATTATATTCAAAGGGTAATTTGGTAAAATTACTTTTATTATTTACTACTTAATCCCCGTGCCAAGTCAATAAGGGATTAGTAAAGATAGACAAAGAGAGTAGTTAAGTTATAACTATTCAACCTCATGCCTAAAGTGAGACGAAACAATTATCCTCTCCTAATAAAAAAAGATATAAGTTTTCTATCTTAGAGAAAAGATATGTGTGAATGCAAAAGAACAAAAAAAAAAAAAAATCAGAAAAGAGAATTTATCCACACTTTCTAAATTCCATCAACACAATAAGGGTCTGCATGGAAAGCCACATGGTAATTGAAATTGGTGCAATTATTAGCGTAGTAATCACCACCCTAGTAATTACACATCCTATTGATTATTATGTGATGTTTGTTTACAACAATTTGATTTCAGTGTAATTACAAGTGTGCTATTTGGTTATACAAGTGCAATTACAAAGTTATATTATATTTTAAAAATAAAAGTTAATTATCTAAATTTAAAAATTTATATTAGACAAATAAAATTTTTATAAAATATATTAATTAGTAAAAATGTGTTCTTAAGCAATATTATTAAAGAATCAATTTATATTTTCAAATTAGTATATTTTAATTAAGTTAATTATAAACACTAAACATACAAATTTTAATTATACGAACATCTGAAATGCAATGTTTGATAAAAATATAAATATTTTAAATATAATATCATCGCAAAAATATTAAAATATTTCATAAAGATATAATCTATCAAAGCTAACTAAAAATTTGTAACGCGCGGTAAAATTACAAAAATACCCCTAGAGAGAGAGTATGCGCGTAATATATCTTCCGATGCTCATATGGCAAATCCGAGGCTGGATTTGTGATCGGCACGCAAAATTGAGTGGAAAAATGGTCTTAGTCGATTTTTAGAGCGATCTGATCAAAAGATAATTTTTCGATGCGAAGCGCAAAACAATGTTAGTACGCGATAGGGGCGCATCGCGCACCCGTCGCAGACCAGCACTTATGTTCTTTTGAAAATTTTCGACGGGATAGAGAAAACTCGTTCAAATTTTTTTTTTCTGAAAATACATTGTTCGTGACCAGTCTGCGTCGCGGACAGTTTTTTTCCGAGTTGAGAATTTCTAAATTATTACGAGGGATATTCCAGTCAATTCCCCACCCCTCCTAAACCCTCTACACGATCTACTAAGGCCGTTTTGACGTAAAAAGGGTCAAACCCCTATTCTAAGTCCCATTCCATGATCTAATAGGGATAGGGCTTGAGGAGAGAAGAGAAGAGCTTGAGTAGAGAGATTCGAGAAGAGATCCTCGACGTGCTTGGTTGATAGTTGCATTCCAGGTATGTAAGACTAAACTAAAAATATGGGATTATTCTCTCATTTGCCCCATAGAGGTCATAGATGAGTTGATGATTGAAGAGTCTACATGCATGAATTCTTGATGATGTTTCTTGAAATAAATGATTTAAATTACATGTTTTCCTATATTGATGATCATCGTACTATTTGTTTTCTTGAATTGAACATTTTCATGAAGAATTTGCATAATCCTACATGGCTAGTTTGAGAAACATGCATAATGCACTTGAGAATTGAGTTTAGAGCCTTGAGTTGACATTGTTGAGTATGATGAGAGGATGATGATGAGTCAATAGAGTTTGATTGTTTTATGAGTCCCTATACATGAACTCTACCGATGTGTCTATTCACTTATTTTCTAATGATTGTTATAAATCTTGAGTCATTGATGAGAAGGTTAAAGCCCCTATGAGATACCGGTCATTGACGGGGAGTGAGTCCCTATAAGATTGGTTGAGATGGAGGTTTTATGAGCATTGAGTCATGGGAGGAGTATCAAGCACCGAAAGAGTGAGAGTTAGTACGACTCGAACTCGTTAAACTACATCACCAAATGTAGGAGAGGCATAGAACCATCACATATACTATGGTTCCCTCGAGAGAAACCGTCCCTGAAAGCAATAGAGGACCTATTGAGTTTGACTCCATATTGGGTGAGCTGATATGGTTTTTGAGCGTTCCTTACCTGGCAAGTTTGCAACCACTGTGGCAACATTAGGGTGATTGTTGTACATTCACTGGCTCATAAGTGAGTTTGTCAGATAAGAGAAACCCCCATAAATTGCCTACCTTGAGTACTCCGAGTCTGAAATAAGTTTTGAGATGAGATGAGAGGAGGTGAGCTCCTCTGATATGAGATGAGATGAGAGGAGGTGAGCTCCTTTGAGATGAGATGAGAGGAGGTGAGCTCCTTTCAGATGAGTTGAGACTTTTGATGAGTTTGAGTTATTGATGTGTCACTTGTCTACTCTTTATTCTTTCATGATATTTGATCATTTGATGTGATTTGATGTTTATTTTGAGTTGATGTTATTTCCATACTATTCTACTGGATTCTGTTTCATTCAGAAATTTTAAAAACCAGGACATTCCAAGTACTGATCTCCACTCTGGACTGCATCATTTTATGATGTAGATGCAGGTACTAGAGATAGTCAACAAGCACTCCATTGAAGATCCGAGATTCACAGCTGATTTGATGAGCCTCCCCTACTTTGGAGGATCCACCATAATTTATTCATCTTGCTTTAGAGTTAGAGATTGAACTATTTCTTTATTTTGATTTTTGGGTAGCTATGGTCTGTCAGTGGCACCACATGAGTAGTAATAGAGGCTTCATAGACGATGGTTAAGCGTTGGTATTGAGACTTGTGGTCTAGTTCTTTCTGCTAGCCTTTATTTTTAATATATTCATTTTTAGACTTTAGATGAGATATGCCCATTTACTTTCTTATACTTTTCGCTATTCAGTAGAGTTATTTGGTTGAATGATGTGATGAGGCTAAGTAGTTTGCTTGGGGACTAGCAATAGTCTCTGAGTGCCGGCCACGCCAAGTGTACCCTCCCGGGGCATGACAAAAATAAATGCCTTGTAATGTAAAATATCAAGTCATATACTACTAACACAAATGAAATTTAAAATAACATAAGTTCTAAAATAAAAATAAAAAATTAACTTAATATTCTTACGTCAAATTTCAACAGAACATACATAAATATGATATAAAGAAAAACTAAGTTTATAATTTTATTCAATAATGAATTAAATTTAATTTAAAAATTAGATACTAATAAAAACATACTAATGAAAAAAATAAACATAGAATAAATAAATAAAAAAGATAACACAAAAATTGCATGAACTCGCATGAAGTAAAGGTTGAGAATGAGAAATAAATAAAAATAAATATTATAAAGTAAAATATACTTATAAAAATATTAAAATGATAAAAACATTTTTTTTAGAATAATAACAAACAAAAAAATTAAAACAAAAATAAAAGAAAGGAATTTAAAAGTAATCAACTTGTAATCACACCATGTAATTACCTGCAGTTAACAATCTCCCCGGTGAATTGGAGAGTGTAATTATACTATGTCAATTACACCCATTAGTTGCTGACCAAGTAATTACCTGCCTAACCAATTCAATCACCAGAGTGGCTTTTCAAATAGGCCCTAAAGGAAATTTAGTTTGTGAACTTTAATCTTGATTTCCTGGTGAAATCAAAGGAGGCTTGGAGTAGATTCTTTTGATCACAATAATAACAATCCGCAGCGAATCTAAGGTACACAATCTGTTTTTTTTTCTTTGAATTTTTCTTCAAATGGTATCAAAGCACGGTTCAATGATATGATTATTCGTTACTTCCATGTAAATTGCCATAAACTCATTGTTTTATAAATTTAAGTTGAATGTTTTTTGGTTGGTTAAATTTTTGACAAGTTTCATAAAGAAAAGTTTCTTCTTTTTTTTTGCATTTTGATCATCTTTTATTAAAAGTTCTAGCCCGAAACTTATATAATCATGATCTATTCATTATGGGATTTTGGAAAATATATTATATATGAAAATGGATTAAAAATATGGGAGATGACTTTTTGGAGATTGATTATTTTTGTATTATTTTTTGATGAAAAACTACTTCTATGATCTGCATTTTCAAATATTTTTGTCAAAAATTTTGGCCTGAAACTTATATAATAATAATGATCTACTCATTTAGAAAATTTCAAAAATATATTATATGTGAAAAAAGTATTAAAAATGAGTGAGATATGATTTTTTTTTAAAGATTGATAGTTTTTGGCAAAAAGTTGCTGCTTCTATTTACTAGATTTTACAAATTACTTGTCAAAAGTTTGGACATAAAACTTAAATAATTATGATCTACTCATTTTGGGCTTTCCTAAAATATATTATATGTGAAAAATGAATTAAAAACGAGCGAGATATAATTTTTGAAAATTGTCAGTTTTTTTATTATTTTATTTTGAAAAAGCTACTTCTGTTGTGATTTTTTATTTTCTTTCTTGCAAGTTTAAAATCATTTTAATGATATTTTTGCCTTCTATTAGAAATTTGTGGCATACGTTATCGCATTAATAGTATTAACCATATTTTAGATTTCTATTCCTATTTCAAATATGGCTAAATAGGGACAAAATTGAATCACTCCAAGTGGTAGTTTTGATGTCACAATCCGAAATCCGAGTGTGATGGCACTCACCTAACCCACTAAGGTGAGTTATCCCAAAACCTAAATGATTCAACATACAAATAAAAGTGGAAGGTAAACAGTCTAAGATAGATAGACATAAGAAATCAAAACTACAACCTTCCCAGAACTGGTGTCACATGTACAAGTATCTAATTATAGAATACTTAAATGAAATATAAGTCTCAATGTCTAGTCCTCGAATAGAACAAAATATAAAGGCAAAATCTCTAAAAGGTTGTTGAAAGGACAAGCAGCTATCTCTCAATATAGCCAAAGCTCGATTCTGAATATCAGAAAGCTAGTAAGGAGGACCGGGCTTACAACCTACAAAAATATAGTAAGGGGTGAGCACCAAATAACAAGGTACTCAAGGAAATGGAACTAACCTAAAGTAAAGCAATAAAGAACACAAGTACTTTTTAACACACAACCACATACCGCCAAACTACACACCTGTACTCAGGAAAGTCCCAGCAAAATACATAATATATAATCACAAGAATATAGATATAACCATCACATAGCATCATACCTCAATTACATTCAACAGATACTCAAGTCAAATGATATAATAGATATCCAACCACATCAACAATTCATAAGATAATATCAAAGTAAGAGTATTATGATATGACGTGGATGCCATGGAATGTAATTAATGCGATGCAATGTCAAATAATCGAATGTATGTCTGTCCTGTAATACACATCTGTTGATCAATACATATATACATCAGAACGGAACCCCAAGAGGTCTCACACAAACCATGTAACCGTGAACATTGCCGGCAATGATCTCAGCCAATGCTCACCCATCCAAAAAAGACCTTGGACCCAATATCAGCTGGCATATTACCTTGACTTGCCGGCAGAAATCTTGGCTAACATTGACCGGTAGAGATCCTGGCCACCAATCCAATTGTTATTTTATTCATCTCTCGGTCATAGCTATCACAAGTATCGATGCACAAGGAATAGTAGATGCAATGTACATGATCACAATTATATCACAATGTCAATATCTTAATGAATTTCAATATTATCATAGCATTAATGTTATCAATGCCTCAGTATGATAGATATATCAATATCATCAATGTATCAAAGTCACCAAAATCTCAATAACAATCACATCTCAAAATAAGTGCCATCTCAATATCGATATCAAGTGCTTCATAAGATCACATATATTACGAGACCACAATTTCATTTCACAAGTCATGATATCACCATATGAACAAGTAATCAATCCAAAATCTCATGATCAAAGTCTATTTGTGTAATACTCAATTCCATATACATAGGAGCATACAAGGTTCAATCACACTTTACAAAAGGTTAGAAGTCCACTTGCCTTAGATAAAGTCTCGAATCACGTCAAATTCAATGCTTTCCCCTTCCTACGGTACTGCGAATTGCCAAAGTCTATTTAAATATAGCATCACAATCATATAGCGGATCTAATGACACTAAAATCGACCGATTCAGAGGAAAAGGGTAAATGATGAAAAATTTCATGCTGAAAAAAGTAGTCGGAATTGAAAATTGATACATGAAAGCGTTCCCCAAGTAACAAGGAGTTCAATGCTGAAAATCGTTTTTAAAACATAGCTAAGATGATAGAGAAATCATCAATTAAAGTTTAGGAATCAAAGTAAAATCTCAAATTCCACCATTAAAATCCCAAATTATAAGTTAAAAACACGAATTTATCAACGAAAATTAATGAAATAGGTAAGAAACTAGTTACCCAATGGATTTTCCTTGAAATACCTTGAACCATCTTTTGAACTCGAAGTTTGGATGGTGAAAAATGGTGAAACAAAATTAGATCCATCATTTTAAACATGCTAGTATTTCAGGTGATTATTGTACTCTGTGAACGCGGAGAGTCAGGTGGGTCTCAACACTCTGCAAACATAGACTGTTCATCCGCTAACACGGACTGTTCATCCGTGAATGTGGAGCTGTGGCTGCCAGTGCTCTGTGAACGCGGGCCCTAGCTCCACGAATACGGAGGCCAAGTTCTAACACACTCCGCGAACGCGGAGAAGAACGTTAATTGCACCAGGAACTAACAAGAATCAACAACTTTTCAGCAAAGGCTAACCATGAATAGGATAGACGAGATTCGTTCGGAACCCCATGAACACAAATTTTAACCATGGAGCCCCACCAAAAATGACAATCCAGACTCAATCAAGCTGTTAGAATTTGAATTCGAAACCTTCTTGGCCCAAAACTCGAGAAAGATCATTTAAACTAGTTTCGAACTAAAAAACTCAAAATATTCTTGAAAGCTCTAAAAATTACAATGAAGATATTTCTAGCGTTAGTTTCATCATATGGAACCACTGAAACTGATGAAATTTTGATCCGAGCTTCCAAACTCCGAATGTTGACCAAAGTCAAACTTATGATCCAAAATAAATTGAAAATGCAACTTTGGGCGTGAAATCTACATTTTAACTCCAAATTCAATTTTGCAAGTTCTCCTAGACCAGATTTGATATTTTGGAGTTAGATAGAATTGACAGAATCACGATCCGACTCGAAACTCAAAATAACCCTAAAACTCAAATTTTCCAACTTTAATCCTTTAGAAACTCTTTCTTTAGCAAAACTTCAACTTTTTACAAGCTTTTCAAAATCCAATATTTAGACTTGATCAAAATTGATTCAAGGTAAATTTCGGGAAGAGAGAAATGGTAATTTGGTCTAAAATGCAAAAAATAACCTTCAAGGTCATTACATTTGAATATTGAGTTAAGGGAAAAAGTGGAAGAGCACATTGTTAAAGAACATATTTTTGAGGACTAGAGATCATAAAACATTGTATCTCAAGGGCAACATAAAATTTGTTAAGGACTGAAAGGGCTATACGAAGGGAATGATAGAAGAAATTAAAAAGTTCAAGTCTTTCCAGATGTCCCCTACTATTTCAGTCGCTATTGAATTTTTTGAATTAAAGCATCTAGAACTGAAACGTTATGTAGATCTCACAGATTGGAAATCTTTAGCTATATTAGTAGACTCCTTTCGTGAACCAAGGAGAGAGATACCAATTAATGTATATCACGAGATTCGGCCTATCAAAACTTTTAGTGTGTTTATATGTTATTTTAAATTCAAGTGGAGAAAACTTTATTACGAATGACTTATAACTTGGATTAGTTTGTCTATTTCAATATATGTATTATGTTATTTCTCTCTTCATTATGAATATGTGTGTTTTATCTTGTTTTGGATTGGTTGTTATCCTATTTTACACTATAGTATGATGATGATGATTATAAGACTTAATAAAATCCTTATGATTATAGTCTTCATCATATTTATGCACATTAAGAAATTAATTTCTAATTTTGGTTAAATATTTGGATCGTAGATGATTATTGTATACTTAAATATCCTTTCGATTTTTATAGTAAATAAAATTCTTCATTGGAATTGGTTTGCATGAATGTATATGACACATGCATAGTTGATGAATAAACTTGTGTAATTGTCTCTAAATTACAAACATGACATCAAGAAGCATAATTGATGTCTTAAATAAAGGTGAGAAGCTAAATGATGACAATTACGATATCTGGAGTCATAAGATATGATATGTCTTAGATGAGAAAATGCAATGACTTTAATGGTCATTTTTGAAAATTCTTGGAAAAATTACTGTTTTACCCCTCTCGTTAGTTTCTTCTAGTCTTATTCGATTAGTTCAACCATCAATCAGTTTGTATGGTTGATTTTGGAACTTTGTTGAAAAATTGAGAAATGGGTGAATTTTAAATTTTAAGGGTTAAAGTTGTTCCAAAACTAATTTTTGGTATCAATCAGAGCTACAAATCTCAATATGAAATTTTGTTAATTCCATTAAATCTAGAAAGAGGAAATAGGTGTAGGAATATTCATTTTTGAATTCAAAGTTATTTTGTGTAATTGAAGTCCTAAGTTGAGAAGTTTAGTTTAAAAAGGAGCATGGTTTAACTTGAATCAATATTTTGAGTTCAGAGGCCCGACTTAGATTTTTGATATTTCCGTTGGTTTTAGGTGGTGATTTTAAGTCTAGAAGTGATTTTTCATATTTTTTTGAAAGTCTCGAAGGCACTTTGGTCTTTTTGAATTCCTAAATAGTTTATTTGGGACTAATTAGGTTCTAGGTCATGAAGATCCAGGATCTAATTTTTGACGATTTCATTAAATTTTAAACATCACATTTAGTGGGGGTAGCATATATGAGTTATGTGTGCATGAAA
Organism: Solanum rostratum; assembly: GCA_029948455.1. Taxonomy (NCBI): domain Eukaryota; kingdom Viridiplantae; phylum Streptophyta; class Magnoliopsida; order Solanales; family Solanaceae; genus Solanum; species Solanum rostratum. The sequence goes on along the minus strand of CM057050.1, from coordinate 36,793,751 downwards.
TTCTGAATGAATCTTGAGGGTTGATTCCGTATTTTTGAATGTGCTTAAAAAGTGTTTTTGGTTGCTGGTGCATCAGGTTTTGCTAAAGCCAGCCTTGGTCGCTTAAGCGAATTGTGTTTGCTAAATAGAAGGGTTGCAAAAATGACCATTGCTTCACAAAAGCAAAGCTCATGTTTAGCCGGGTGTCGGTTAAGCAACCCCCTGGTCGCTTGTGCGACACTTGAGGCTTGGTTATTGGGACTTATTTTGAAAACCCCCATTTTCATCATATTTGGAGTCCTTGAGCTTGGTGGGGCGATTTTTAGAGAGATTATTTGAGGAACAATGTTGGGTAAGTGATTTTCAACCTAAAATTCTTACTTTTCATTAACTATCCTATGATATTAACTTCAAATTTCTTGGTTTTGAATCCCAAATATCTTGATTTTTTTCTATAAGCCAGAAATGGTGATTTTATCTCATGTCTTACTCAAATTTTGTGTTTTTTTCCATCCATGAGCTTCATTTATCACATTGAACATGATTTTAAAATCAATTTTCAGTTTTACGCTTTTTCAAAATTAATTGATTTTTGGACTATTTTGCTTTTGGCTGGTAAACTATGCAATATGAGTATCATTGGACTCCTTGTGATGTGTATATTTTATTATTGATAGTGGGTTGTCATTTTAGAAGTTGAATTCGAGGTTGCTTGTCCCGTAGAAGTGTTCGAATATGAATTTGGCTACTTGGCTAACCTTCTTGAGATTAATGTTATATAATTGATTATCCTTATGTTGTAGACTACCAGATGAAATTGTATCATGAATGGGTTGTTGTTATATTATGATATCCATGTGGAAAATTTTATTGTGTTTGATCATGAAATTATTTTATATTGATGATTTGTGACCTTTCTTTTGAAAATTGAGATACTTGTTGAATGAATTGCGAAATATGATATATTGTAAAATGAAATGCGCTGAGGCATGAAATGATTTGAGAGACAATATACTTGTGGAAAATGGTGGTTTGTGACATATTTTGAGAACTGAAGGAATATTTTTCAAAAGATTGTTGTTGTTTTAAAAGAAAGTTCTTTCTATTGATTTTCAAAAAGGATGCTATCGTAAACCTTGTGTTTGAGTACTATATCATTTTGAGGCTTGTAATTTAGTTGAGAATATCTATTGTGTTGCTCGTGTAGGGGCCTTCCTTGCTAACTGAATCATTTTGACAGCATGTATTTGTTAAATTGACGAGGTTGGGCTTGTGTACTACTATATTTATTATGATACTCGAGAGAGGGATTGGTTTGTGATTATGTCATATTGAAAAATGGATCATTTGTGAATTGTATCGTGAATTGTGGCTTATCCTAAGAATTGAAAGCTTGTAAATGGTGGTTGAATATTTATGAAGTTCTTTTCACAAGATGTACAAGAGACAGTGTTCACAATAAACTGTGAAGATTTGAGAACTTTGACATTTAGTGTACTCATTGAGGTGAATATTACCTCTATCTTTGTGCCCTGGCTGCACGCACTCTCATAGTTCATATCAAGAGACTTGGGATGTTGTGAACTGTAGAACCACCTTTTTGAAAGAAAAATGAAAAACGTTTTTGAAAAATCCTAAACCACAAGTTAGGTGGCAAGTGGATGAAATACTAGTATCATGAGTCCTTGACTACAAGCTATGTGGTGAGATAGTTGACACTTTGAGATTGTGACGAGGTATACGGTCTGTTAAACCCCCATGGATCATGTCTTGAAGGCTTAGCTCAGCAGGTTCATATGAAAAGCTATGCGACAGTCTTGATTTCACTAGCACCACCCATATATTGCATTTATCCCATCTCACTACATTGCATATTGTTGAACTTTGATTATTGAGTTATGAGTTTACTTTATTCGCACGTTATATATATCAATTGGCGGTACCAATGCCAGATTTTCTTTCCTGCATGCAAATGGAGGCGTTCTTAGTTTATTACATAGCTTGATCAATTCCTAATGTCCAATCAGTGAAACCTATTAGGTACATGTGAAATGTACTCACCCCTACTTCTAGATCTTTTTTGGATAAATTCTGGATAGGGTAATCCTTGCGGCAGCTGATGATTCTAGCAGAGATCTTGTATCTGATTTGATGGTGAAATTTAGTACATTTGAACCCCTATCAGATTTATCTTTATTTGTAGTCTTTATTTTATTCAGATACTAAGTTGTATGTGCTATTCCAGAGATTGTATTAGATGCTCTTTATACTTACAACACTAATTTTTGGATACTTCATTGTTGTACTTCTTTTTCCTTCGCTTGTGGCTTGACTTACCTTTGGATGTCTTGTATGTGATTTTACTTTTTGTCTTACACTTCACATGGGATTTGGTATGTGTGCTATCATGAACTTAATTAATGGACTGTGACACATTGGTATCAAAGCAGTAGATTCATCGATCTCATGAGTTAGAGAGTAGGGTTCCTAATAGAGTCTTACGGATCAATACATAGACGTCTATATCTATCTTTAGGAGGCTACAAGATACTTATTAGGAGAGACTTCCTTCATTGATTCCTTTCGTGGAATTCAATCATATCATAGTGTTGTAAACTTCTAATCCAATCCTTCCGCATTCAAGGTAATGGCCACGTTTAGGAGGGAAGCTCCAATGTGAAGATAATCTAGTGAGGCCTCACCTTAGCTCGAGTATGAGTATAAGGGTAGGTTTGAACAAAAGATCTCTAAAAGGTTTTTTGGATTAGCATCTCTTAGATTTGATGGTACAATAAAGGATGGGACACATGCCTATTTGATTGAGTGTGAGTGAACTTTTAAGTTGGTGAGAGGATTTGCTGATTATCTCCAGGAGGTTACAACCTCGCTTGTGTATCAAATGGTTTGTTTCAAAGTGTACAAATCATTCTAAGATGATTGAGAGTATCTTATACGTTAGATAAAGCTATGTCAAGAGGTTTTACCGTCAGGGTCAGTTCGATGGTCATCTACACAAAGATAAGGAGTGTTTGGCTTCAGGACCCTATGGTTATCAAAGTAGGACAACACATACAACTATTTAAAGAACAAAGGTTATAGGGGAATTCAGATCTGGACAAACTATGCGTGAAGGTTATATAAATCCCCACCCTCATTTTTTACCCTATTTACACGACTCCTCTCCCCTTTTCTCACCAAATTCACATAAATTCCTCTAAATTAACCCAAATTTCTTCAACCCTAACACGTAATGCTTCCACAAATCAGCGACACATTTTCACTAAGGCTAATTTTTAGTTGATTCTCTCGTCTCTCTACAATACAAGGTATGTTTTCTTGTAATATTTTGCTTGAGAATTCCATGATATCATGGATAAGGTAGTGGGTTTCCTGTGATTAGGCAATTTTCCTTGATTTATATGTGAGATTCATCTTATACTTGCCATAGGTTATGTATTTTTGTGCTTGATTTTCCAATATCGGTTGAAATTATTAAAGGGATGAAAGTTGGAAACCCTAGGCCGAATTTTGGGCTAATATTTGACTCATTCTTGTTAATTGAAGATGATTTGCCTAATTCTTTGTGCTTTCCATTTTTCCTATAAGTTTGGTAGTTTATGGGCATTTTAATTGCTTGAACAAGGTTGTTTCATGCCAAACCCATTGAATCATGGAAATTGTGGCTTTTGGTGTTGTTATTTGTGAAGTGTTAGGTGGTTATTTTGTCAAATTGTTCCTAATTGTATGGAATTAGTATGTGGATGTTTTGCAGGGAAAGGGTGGTGTTAAATCAAGTGGGGGTTGGGTGTTGTTTGCACCCCAATTTCTTATTAAGGATTGATTTTTGGCATAACTTGGTAATAAAAGTTATGTGATATTAAGGGGAAGTCTGATACCTTTTTTACCCCATGATTCAAACCAAGTGTGAGGTTGTGTTACCGGGTTGAACCTAAGTGTAAGGGACATATATTGGCTTCACATTAACTTTGAAATCTTGGGCCTTTGTAGGTACAAAATGGCAACTAGAGCAAACCAAGGACGTGGTGACAAGGCTTCCATAAATCGCAAGAGGGACAGGGGTGTGCCTAATATACCCTCAGCCCCCACACCACCAAGGGGTCAACAACCTAGATATAGGCTTAGAGAGGTAATTTAGCATGAGAAGAGGTGGTACAAAAGGCATACCAAATCAAAATACTTCCCAGACATCCCGATAGATACTAATAGCTTGGCTCGCACTTCTCTACCATCTACCAGCGTATGCTAGAGTACTATATGGGATTTGTGTTTGGTGACCCCCAAGAGTGTAACCTTTTCTTGGTCTGAGAGTTCTATGCAAACCTCCAGCCAGAAGAGAGGACCCAGATTGTGCTAGTATAGGGGGTAAAAGATAACATATTCCCAGTGGCCATCAATGCAATCTTGGGGACCTGGATGTCCCATAGAGCCCGCACACCGAGCTCCAGATTTGGCCTCCATACCAAGATATTAGGCATATATTAGGTGGCCCCACCTCCATAGCCCAATAGATCAAACAAAGTTACAAGGGCTATTCTAGGCCTTCCCATTTGCTCAAATGAACTGGGAAGCCAGGGCATGGACTAAGATCATCATGCACTCTTTCATCCTAGGCCTGCACTACATTGGGATCATTCAGGACAGGTTTTTTTTGGTATATACTTTGATGATAGGAGCGGTGGTCAACATTGGGGCTGTGTTCAAGTTCTCTATGAGGAAAGCCTGAGTTCACAAGGGCCATAGGTATCCTTTTGGGGGACTAATCACTAGCTTATGCAAGAGTGCAGGTGTATCGGAGGAGACCCTAGACTACTTGCCCTAGATTGAGGCACCCCCTATTGTGTGACTAAAATAAAGGGGTCAGATGTCTCATTCAGGTCGATATTGACCACCTAGAAGAGGGCACATCAGGATGAGTTGATTATGGACCGTATGTATGGGCTCAAGATGCTGCGCCATTAGATTGGTGGATAACCTTTCACTGAGGCTGTGCTTCGACAAGTTGAGGTCCAATACCCGCTTAATGATCATACTAATGCGGTATTGGGAATCAGACCTCGTTATTTTGAGTCGGTAGAGGATGATGTGCCCACGGACCTAGAGTATGCCAGGGAGACTTCGGATTTGGATGAGGCTGATGACTTAGAAAAGGAGCCACCCTTGCATATTCATGAAACCCTAGCACTTCCACCACCCAACATGGAGTAATGAGCTCATGACTCCCATTGCCATAGGTTTTGGTATGTTTGAGTACTGAGGACAGTGCTATGTTTAAGTGTGAGATGGGGGTTATTTCTGCTGATTATACTACTTTCTTTTATTATTTTGGCCATGTAAGGTTTATACTATGTTTTTATGTTTTGTACTTTTGATGTTAAGTTTAAACAATGCTTTTATTTGTATTTTCAGTCAATTAGGTTGTAAATAATTGCATGGAATTATGTTTAATTTGATTTCAATAGTAATGTTGAATGTTTTGCATGATGTGATATTTAGCTTATTGTGGCGAGTGTATGTTGATATCTCATTTTTGAATAGTCATAGTTGAGTGACGGGGCCTTTTGATGGATGGATGACGACCGTCCTACCTCACCAACTAGCTAATCAGACGCGAGCCCCTCCTCGAGCGGATTCCTTTTTTTGCTAAATAGATATGCTGAAATTTAAATAAAAAATAAATAAGAAGAGGAGCCCATCAATACAGAGGATACAAGCGTTATCCGAAATGATTGGGCGTAAAGCGTTTGCCCTTGGAAAATATTGGTGCGCGTGTATTCGTCAATGTGAGTCTCATATAGAGTGTCGATAGATGTTAATGGTACAATATTTCGTGGCAGGCTTGATTCTAAAAAATTGAAAAATTTAAATGGCTCACATATTCAATTTTGTGTCTATGTATGCATGCTTAATATTGAATTCATGTGAAAGAATGTAATGGTTAGAATGTTATTGATCCTTTAGTGAAAGTGTACCATGAGAGTGTGAGCATAATTTTATGTCTATATTGCGATAATTGCTAGAACTTTCCCTGTATATGGACTAATATAACACCCGGTAAAATTACCAAAATACCCCTAGAGAAGGGGTATGCGCGTAACACATCTTCCAATGCCTGTATGAAAACTCCGAGACTAGATTTGTGATCAACATGAAAAATTGGGTGGGAAAATGATCTCGGTCAATTTTTAGAGCGACCAGATCAAAAGATAATTTTTTGACCCAATAACCGAAATAATGTCGGTGCGGGACCAAGGCACGTCACGCCCCTGTAGCGGACCCACACTTATATTTGTCTAAAATTTTTTGACGGGATTGGAAAAAACTCGTTCAAAAACTTTTCGGAGGAAAATACACAGTACGCGATTAGTCTGCATCACGAACTGAGTTATTTTGAAGCTGAAAAATTTCTTAATTTTGTGAGGGGCATTCCGGTCACTTCCCAACTCCTCCTAAACTCAATACATGATCTAATTAGGTCATTTTAATATAAAAAAGGTCTAAAGCCCCATTCTAAGTCCTTCTCTAACAATCTAACAAGACTAGGGCTTGAGGAAAGAGGAGAAGAGCTTGAGATTGAAGAATTCAAGAGGAAAATCCTTGAGGTGATTGTTGAGAGCTTCATCCCAGGTATGTAAGGCTAAATTAAAAGCATGGAATTCTTCTCTCATGTGCCCCATAGACGGTCATAGAAGAGTTAAAAGTCTAAAGAGTCTACATGCATAATTCTTGATGTTTTTTCTTGAAAAATTATACTGTATCTATGTATTTTCCTATGTTGATTATCATCAAAAACTTGTTTTCTTGAATTGAACACTTTTTATGAGATATTGTATAACCCTACATGATTATTTTTGAAGCATGCATGATTGAACTTAAGGATTGAGTCTAGAGCCTTGATATGAGAATGTCGATTGTGATTGTGATTATGATGAGAGAATGATGATGAGTTGACAGAACTTCATAATCCTATGAGTCTCTATAAATGAACTCCAATGATTGTCTATTCGACTGTTCCCTAACGATTATTCTAAGCCATAAGAAATTGATCGAGATGTTGATTGATGAGATGATTAAAGCCCATATGAGATGTTGATTGATGAGAGGGTTGAAGTCTCTATGAGAACTGATTGATGAGAGGGTTAAAGTCCTTATGAGACTGATCGATGAGAGGGTTAAAGCCCCCATGATTTGATTGATTTGATTGTCTTATGAGCATTGAGTCATGGAAGAAGTATCGAGCACCGAAAGAGTAAGAGTTAGTCCAACTCGCACTCATCAAAGTACCTGGCCAAACGTAGGATAGGATTAGAACCATCACATTACATTGTGGGTTCCCTCTTGAAAAAGTCCTTGAAATAATAGAGGACTTGTTGATTGTAGTTTCCTTAGTAGATTCGATTCGTTCACTACCTAGCAAGTATAGAACGGCCGTGGCAACACTGGCATGATGTTGTACAATCACTGGCTCATAAGTGATTGTTATTGGCTAAGAGAAACTCCCAGAAAGTTCCTACCTTGAGTACTCTGAGTCGAGATGAGATGAGATGAGTTCCTTTGAGATTAGTTTGATTTGATTGATGAGGTTAATTAGTTGATGGGTCACTTGTCTGCTCTTTATTCTTGCTTTTGATAGACATTTGATGTGTTGATTGTATGCTATTTCTGAGTTGATGTTGTTCCATATTATGCTACCTATTTTTGTTTCATTAAGCTATTTTACATACCATACATTCCATGTATTGATGCCACTCAGTGCTGCATCATTTTATGATACAAATATAGGGATTAGAGATTGTTAACAGGCGTACCGTTGAGGATTCGAGACATTCAGCTGATTGGTGAGCCTATCCTACTCCGGAGGGTTCACTACCTTTATCTCATCATGTTTTTGAGTTAGACTAGACTAGTCTTATATTTTGATTTCGGTAGCCAGGGGTCTGTCATTGGCACCACTTGATTAGTGATAGAGGCTTCATAGATGATAGTTAGACGTTGATGTTGAGATTGTGAGCTAGTTCTTCCCACTAGCCTTTATTATTAATCTATTATTATTTGAGACATTAGATGAGATAAACCCATTTACTTTCCTTTACTTCTGCTATTCTGTAGAGTTTTTGGATTGAATGGATGTGATGAGACCAAGTGGTTTGCTTGGCGACTAGCAATAGCCTCTAGGTGCCGGCCACATCTTGGGTGCCCTCTCAGGGCATGAGAAAATTGGTATCAGAGAATAGTGTTCAAGAGTCCTAGGAAGTCTATGAAGCCATGTGTAGTAGAGTCCTTATTGTTGGTATGAAGAGCTCCACATCCATAATTTAGAGGCTATAGGACATTTAGGAATTGTTTCACTTCTTTCATGTTCTAAGTCGTGTGATAGAGTTATGCTCTATGAAAGGTTCTCTTCTAATTTGTGCTCTACGCGTTGCAGATTTGTGATCATATCTCCAAGAAGAGCCGTCAGAGGTAGGGGATGTCTCGCCAGGAAAAATGTTAACCCACCTAAGCCTCAAGGACACGAGGAGCCTGCGGACTAAGCTTTTCCTATTGAGCAGCCTCGGCAAGATGAGGTCTCCAATGCTGAACTACGCCATGCTATTCAAACTCTAGCCCAGGCTGTCACAGTACCTGCTGCGAGATAAAGAATGGGTAGACAAGATTCCTATGACACGTTTAGAGTCCGGGAATTCTTGAGGATGAATCCGCCTGAGTTAGCAAGGTTTGCATCCACTGAAGCTCCTGAGAACTATGTGGAGGAACTTCAGAAGATGTTCCAAGTGATGGATGTTGCTAATGCTGACAGGGTTGAACTGGCTGCTTACCAACTCAAGGGTATGGCCAGACTATGGTTCGACCAATGGAAGAAAGGTAGAGGAGATAATTCTCTATTGTTGACTTGGGCAATGTTTGAGGAAACCTTCTTGGGATGCTTCTTCCCAAGAGTATGAAGAGAGGCTAAGGTGAGAGAGTTCTTGAATCTGAAATAGGGCTCTACGACTGTGCAAGAGTATGGGTTGAAGTTCATGCAACTATCTCGCTATACTCTGGACATGGTTGCTGATATGAGGGGAAGAATGGGGATGTATGTTGATGAGTTAAATAGGGGACCCAAGAGAGATGGGAGGGGAGCAATTCTTGTGAGTGATATGGACATTAGGCGTTTGATGACATTTGTGCAACAGGTTGATGAGGAGAGGTAACATGATAGGAAAGAGTTCAGAAAAAGAAGGCTAAGACATCTAGCCATGAGGTTGGAAAGAAAGGGAATGGTAGTGTGGCTCAAGGTTCACAGGGTAAACCACCATGTGGTATGTGTGGCAAATTGCACTTGGGGAGATGTCGTGAAGGGGATAAGGTATGCCACAAATGTGGCCAAGTGGGTCACTACTAGAGAGAGTGTCCAAAGTGGGCTGATCGGGCTCAACCTTCTGCACCAACCTCGCTAGCTAGAGGGAACCAGAGGGGTGCTACGTCAGGCGCAATCGGAGCGACAAACCGTTTGTGTGCCATGGGTAGTCGCCAAGATCAGGAGAACTTCCCAGATGTTGTGGCGGGTATGATTCAACTCTTTACCTTTGATTGTTATGTTTTGATGGATCCTGGTGCCACATTATCATTTGTAAATCCTTATGTGGCCAGTAGTTTTGATAGAACCCCTGAGAGTCTTCTTGAACCCTTTAATGTTTCTACCCCAGTGCGTGAGTCTATTCAAGTTGAGAGAATCTATAGAGCTTGTGTAGTGTCTATCCATCATAGGGATACTCTTGTTTATTTGGTCGAGTTGGAAATAATTGACTTTGATGTGATCCTTGTCATTGATTGGCTTCATGCCTGTTATGCTTTCGTTGATTGTAGAGCCCGAACCATTAAGTTCCAATTTCTGAATGAACCGGTTCTTGAGTGGAAGGGAGATTCTGTTGCACTTAGGGGAAAATTTATCTCATACCTTAGGGCCAGAAAGATGATTTCCAAAGGTTGTACCTATCTCCTCGTGCGAGTGAAATCTCATGATGTTGAGTCCTCAACTATTGAGTCAGTCCTTATTGTGAATGAGTTTTCGGAAATGTTTCCTGAGGATCTGCCTAGAGTCCCTCCTGATAGGGAGATTGACTTTGGGATTGATGTCCTTCTCGATACCTAGCCTATTTTGATTCCACCTTATAGGATGCCCCCCCCCCCCCCCCGAGTCGAAAGAGCAATCAAAAGATTTGCTGGAGAAAGGCTTCATTAGGTTGAGTATTTCTCCTTGGGGTGCCCTTGTCCTATTCGTGCGAAAGAAAGATGGGTCCCTCAGAATGTGTATTGACTATAGACAACTGAATAAGGTCACCATAAAGAATAAGTATCTGCTTCCAAGGATAGATGATCTATTTGACCAACTTCAGGGTACCTCTTGTTTCTCGAAGATAGACCTCAGATCTGGCTACCATCAGTTGAAAGTGCGGAAGTGCGGGAATGTGATATGCCAAAGATAGCCTTTAGGACCCGATATGACCATTTTGAGTTCTTGGTCATGTCCTTTGGGTTGACGAATGCACCTGAAGCCTTTATGGACTTGATGAATAGAGTATTCAGATAATAGTTTGACATGTTTGTGATTGTGTTCATCGACGACATTTTGGTGTATTCAAAAAAATGAGGAGGAGCATGCTAATCACCTCAGAATTGTCCTCCAAACACTTAAGGACCATGAGTTGTATGCGAAATTCTCCAAGTGTAAATTCTGGCTTAAATCTGCGGCTTTTCTGGCCGTGTGGTTTCCGGTGATGGTATTCGAGTAGATGCTCAAAAGATTGAAGCAGTTAAGCACTGGCCCAGACCGACCTCTCCGACTGACATAAGAAGTTTCTTGGGGTTGGAAGGCTACTATCACAGATTTATTGATGGATCTTCTTCCCTATCTGCACCATTGACTAAATTGACTCAGAAGAAGGCCAAGTTTCAATGGTCCGACGAATGTGAGAAAAGGTTCCAAGAGCTGACGATGAGATTGACTACTGCACCGGTTCTAACCTTACCCGATAAGACACAGGACTTTGTAATTTATTGTGATTCTTCGAGGGTTGGATTTTTATGTATGCTGATGCAGAGGGGGAAAGTGATAGCCTATGCTTCCATGAAACTCAAGGTTCATGAGAGGAACTATCCAACCCATGATCTCGAGTTAGCAGCAATGGTATTTGTACTTAAAATCTTGCACCACTACTTGTATGGAGTGCATGTGGATGTGTTCACTAACCACAAGAGCTTGCAGTGTGTCTTCAGTCAGAAAGAGCTCAACCTGCGACAAAGGAGATGATTGGAGTTGCTCAAAGATTAAGACACAAGCATTCTCTACCACCCAAGTAAAGCTAACATTTTTGCTGACGCTCTTAGCAGGTTGTCAATGGGTAGCACAACCTATGTTGAGAAAGGAAAGAAAGATCTAGATAAAGAAGTGTATCGATTGGCTCGATTGGGAGTCAACTTGAGGAGAATAATTAGGGAGGAGTTAATGTTCAAAATGGGTCTGCTTCATCCTTAGTGGCTGAGGTAAAAGAAAAGCAAGACCAAGATCCTGTCATACTCCAATTAAAGGAGGTTGTCCACAATAAAAAGTGATGGTTTTCTCCAAAGGGAGAGATAGAGTGTTGAGATACCAGAGTAGATTGTATGTTCCGAATGTGGATAGCATTCGAGATGGAATCATGGCTGAAGCCCATAGCACTAGATATTCCATCCATCCTGGCTCCACAAAGATTTACCACGACTTGAGAGAAGTCTACTGGTGGAGTAAAATGAAGAGGGATGTTGCTGAGTTCGTTTCAAAGTGCCGGAATCGCCAAACGTGAATGTTGAGCATCAAAGGCCGCATAGATTGGTTTAGAACTTTGAGATTCCTGAATAGAAGTGAGAGATGATTAACATAGACTTTATTACTGGTCTACAAAGGTCTCAAATTGATATGGGTGATTGTTGATTAACATAGACTTTATTACTGGTCTACAAAGGTCTCAAATTGATATGGGTGATTGTTGACAGGATGACCAAATCGGCTCACTTCTTAGCAGTTAAGACAACCAACACTATGGAGGAGTATGCCAAGTTGTACATCCAGGAGATTGTGAGGTTGCATGGAGTTCCCTTGTCCATCATCTCTGATAGAGGAACTCAATTCACCTCCCAATTTCGGAGATTTTTCCAAAAAGGATTGGGTACTAAAGTGAAATTGAGTACAACCTTTCTTCCACACACAGATGGTCAGGTAGAGAGCACAATTCAGATATTAGAGGATATGTTGAGAGCCTGTGTTCTTGATTTCAACGGAAATTGGGATGATCATCACTATTGATGAATTTGCATAAAACAATAGTTATCAAGCAAGCATTCAAATAGCTCCCTATGAATCCTTGTATGGAAGAGATGTAGATCACCAATTGGGTGGTTTTAGGTTGGAGAAGCAAAATTTATTGGGCCTAATCTTGTCTACCAATCGATGGAGAAGGTTAAGGTCATTAGAGAGAGATTGAAGACTCCCTAGAGTCGCCAGAAATCTTATACCGACGCAAGGAAAAGATACTTAGAGTTCGAGGTAAATGATTAGGTATACTTGAAAGTGTCACCTATGAAGGGTGTCATGAGATTTGGAAAGAAGGGAAAGTTGATTCCACGCTATGTAGGACCATATCAGATTGTGAAGAGGATTAGGAAGGTTGCTTATGAGCTAGAGTTGCCTTATGAGTTAGACGGTATTCATCCAGCATTCCATGTATCGATGTTGAATAAGTGTTTGGGAGATCCTGCCTTGGTAATCCCTGTTGAGAGTATCGCAGTGAAGGATAGCTTGTCCTATGAGGAGATTCCGATCTAAATTCTTGATTGTCAGATTCATAAGTTGAGAAACAAAGAGATAGCCTCAGTCAAAGTCCTAGAGAGAAATGAATTCGTTGAGGAAACCACATGAGAAGTTGAGTAGGAGATGAGGGCCAAATATCCACACCTATTCGTGCCAAATGATGAGAATGTCGAAGATAAATTCCTTACCGTTGACTAAATTGATTGATCTATTCTTGAGTTGATTGTCTATCCTTGAAGCCGAGTAGAGTTGATTGAGGTTAAGGAGGAGTTGAGAGTTTGATTGGTTGAGATAAGTCTTGAGTCTTTTCGTGCCTTTATATCCACCTTTACTCATTATTCAAGGACAAATGATCCCAAGGGGGAGATGATATAACGCCGGATAAAATTATCAAAATACCCTTAGAGAAGGGGTATGCGCATAACACATCTTGCAATGCTTGTATGGAAAATCCCAGACCTAATTTATGATCAACACAAAAAATTGAGTGTAGGCGCGTCGTGCCCCTATAGCGGATCCACACTTATATTTTTTTAAATATTTTTGATGGGATTGGGAAAAACTCGTTCAAAAATTTTTTGGAGGAAAATACACTGTACGAGACTAGTCCGCGTTGCCAACTGAGTTATTCCAAAGCTGAGATTTTTTAAACTTTGTGAGGGGCATTCCTGTCACTTCACAACCTCTCCTAAACTCAATATATGATCTAATTATTTTTTTTGACATAAAAATGGTCTAAAACCCCATTCTAAGTCCTTCTCTAACAATTAAACCAGACTAGAGCTTGAGGAAAGAAGAGAAGAGCTTGAGATTGAGGAATACAAGAGGAAAATCCTTGAAGTTATTGTTGAGAGCTTCATCCTAGGTATGTAAGCTAAACTAAAAACATGCGATTCTTTTCTCATGTGCCCCATAGATGGTCATAGAAGAGTTGAAAGTGTAAAAGAGTCTACATGCATAATTCTTGATGGTTTTTCCTGAAAACTCATACTGATTCTATGTATTTTCCTATGTTTATGATCATCACAAACCTGTTTTCGTGAATTGAATACTTTTCATGAGATATTGTATAACCTACATGATTATTTTTGAAAGCATACATGATTGTACTGAAGGATTGAGTCTAGAGCCTTGATGTGACAATGTCGATTGTTATTGTGATTGTGATGAGAGAATGATGATGAGTTGAAAGAACTTGATAATACTATGAGTCTTCATAAATGAACTTCAGTGATTGTCTCAATTATTCCCTAATGATTGTTCTAAGCCTTGAGCAATTGATCGAGATGTTGATTGATGAGAGGGTTAAAGCCCCTATGAGATGTTGATTTATGCGAAGGTTAAAGTCTCTATGAGAACTGATACATGAGAGGGTTAAAGTCCCAATAAGGAATCAGATTTTTCAAACGACTTTATCGGACCTCATAGTGTCGCCCCAAGAGAAAATTTGACTAACTGTCACTCCATGGGAGGCCCACACGGCCAGTGTGAAGTCTCACAGACCATGTGGCCCCCAGTGGAGTTGTACCTAGCCATAATTTTGAATACAGGGACTCGACAATGAGTTTCAGGCTAAGTGTGGGCGCACGACCACCCACACGGTCCGCGTGGCGTGTCAAAGGCCGTGTGGCTCACCGTGTAGCTTGCAACGTGAAATTTTTCTAAGTACAAAATCATCGTCTCGTAACGTTTTCATGTAATAATTTTCTAAGTGTCCTCTCACGGTCCTTGATATGACCCATGTCACACGGGCCGTGTGGCCATCCATATGGTACCCCTTTGTTCCGAAAAATTCTAAATGTTGAATATTGCGAGAATTTATTTAAGTGTCACCTCAGGGCACTGTTCACGGCCCGTGAAGTGTCTCAAGGATCGTTTCAGTGCCAGTGAAGCCTTGATAGCCCAATTTTCAACCGTTTCATTAATTGCTTTAACGTAAATATGATTTATTTTAATTGTATTTTATGACATTTTTACCTACCCTGGACCCCTAAATCAGCTGATATCCTTCCATTCTAATTCATTCTCATTGAAACACTCTCACCCTAAGATCATTCCTAAAAGCCTCTCTAAGTTTCTCTCTCAAGACTCAAGCAAAGGTTCAATTGGAGATTCAACTTCAAGCTAAATTATCTCAATTCCAACTTCTCATTCAAGGTATGTGGGATTGATTCTTGGTCCCTTTCTACCAAGAGAACCCAAACTTTTTTCAATTGATTTTCATGCAATTAAGCTTACTTTAAATGTGGATTTCCATTATTTGATTTTGTTAAATTTAATTGATATATGGGTTGTACTTTTTTATGATTTTAAGTTATTTTAAGCCCTATTATGATGATTTACATTGAGATTATGAAGTTGTGAAGATGTATGTCCCCATTAAAGCTTGATTTATGCATCAGTGATCTATATTATGGTTTAAGTGTGGATTTAATTATGGATTTACTTCAATTTCATATTATAATGTTGACTTTATCTTGAATCTATATTATCCATGCTATTCTCACATCATGCATCACATTTGCATTCATGAACATTGGTCTTTATGGAA
This sequence comes from Solanum rostratum, assembly GCA_029948455.1. Classification (NCBI taxonomy): domain Eukaryota; kingdom Viridiplantae; phylum Streptophyta; class Magnoliopsida; order Solanales; family Solanaceae; genus Solanum; species Solanum rostratum. The sequence continues at coordinate 36,778,371 of CM057050.1, read as the reverse complement.
ATTATGAAGTGGGTTAAGCCCAGTTATGTTTTATGAAATGATTTTGATAAGATTATGGTTATGACAAAAATGTGATCAAATACATATCTTATGATTATGGCTCTTCGAGCATTTTGCGTGCATTCACCATTCCATATTTGTAATCGAGCTAGTCCTATGCATGAATATAATAACTACAAGCTATAATTTGGCATTTGAGCCTAAATGTGCATTTGAAATGACTATTGCCTTTTCGAAAGTATGTATATATACACTATATGTATTCTCGTGGGATGTTGACTTAGCACCGATGGTTTAGGGGCGTCAGGGGTATCCCCAAGGGTCCTCTACATTTCCTTAAACTATATGCCTAGCATATGTTATGAGAATCCTATCTAAAATGGGTGGTGTTCCCGTAAGAAAGGTTACTTCATACGAAATGGGTGATGTTCCTGTAAGGTGAAGTATTATGTTATGATATGAAAATCCTTTCCAAAATGGGTGGTGTTCCCCTAAGAAGGTTGCTTCATACGTAATGGGTGGTGTTCCTGTAAGGTGAAGTATTGCTTACCTTTGGCAAGTAGACCACCTCTGTACCAATGAGGTGATTTCATCGGGATTGCAAGTACTAGCTCACTTGGTCTTACTCTTGTCGGTTGAGGTGACATTTCCGCTATATACGAATACCATTTCATTCATGCATCACGAATTTCATGGCATATTTTTCATTCTTTCTACATTATGTCCCCTTGTCATCTAACATTTAAGTGCAGGTTTAACAAGTTATATGCATTGCATGCCTGCATACTTAGTACATTCAAATGTACTAACACATACTCTGTGCCTACATGATTTTACCATGTAGGGGCCAAGTGCTACGACTATCCACTGCTTGACGAGTAGCTCAATTCCGACAATTGAACCCGTGGTTATTCCCAACCTCCAAGGACAAACCACTTTCCTTCTACCTATGCTATTCTAAATTACTTCTTGTTTGAGGGTGAGCCCGAAACATGTCTTGGCCCTTGTTCCATCTTATGACTAGAGGCATTGTGGGACATCTTGTAGACTCTCGTAGATTCTATATATGCTATGTGTTGTATCTGGAGCTTATGTTTTGGTTATCTATTGGAAATGACCATTAAGGATTGATTATGGAAATTATGTACGTATGCATGTTTGGTGTGGAAATGTGGAAGGGCTTATATGTACGTATGCATGTTTGGTGTGGAAATGTGGAAGGTCCTAAGCCCCGTTTTCTCCCATAGAGTGAGTCATGCTTACCCTCCTCCCCCCCTTAGTTCTTATATGACAAGTGTTATGTGAATCCATGTAAATCATTTTCCCCTCGATGTCCCCATAGTGTGAATCCTACTTTTCCATCCCTTAGTATTATGTGTTTATTTCTTGAATGCGCTTTTGAACTGATGATGTAGATTTGGATACTTCGAGGCTTGTTTGGCGACTCTCAGATTCCCATTTGCCGTGTCACTTCTAGGCCCTAGTCCCGAGTCATGACAAAAGATGGTATCAGAGCACTAAGTTTATAAATGTTCCTCAGAGTCCAACACGCGGCATCAAGTAGAGTCCTATTCATGGGTATGAAGTGCACCATTCCTTTGAGTAGGAGGCTACGATGGTGTTCTAGGAATTGTATCACTTCTTCATGCCTTATGTCGTGCTATGGCTCGTATATTAGGTCTCCTAATATTAATGGTGTCATTGTTCCATTTTAGAACATTCCTTGAGGAAGACCCCACCTACCAAGGCCGGTTTCAACTGATGAGGATCAAGAACCTTAGGGGCCTATGGATGAACCCATCTCTAATGGTGAAGTCCGTACGACCTTTGCTATGCTTGCCCAGGTGGTAACTCTCAGACTAAGTAGGCTAATCTTCCATGGGATCCCACACCAGCTTCTAGGGTGAGGGATTTCACCCAGATAGATCCTCTAAAGTTCCATTGGTCGAAGGCCGATGAGGATGCTCAGGAGTTCATGGATGAGCTCACCAAGATATTGAACATTGTGGGTGTCACTTCGGAGGAGAAGGCTGAATTGGTTGCCTATCAACTGAAGGATGTGGCTCAAGTGTGGTACACCCAATTGTCTATAGAGAGGGTTTACAGTGGTGACATCAATTGGGAAGAGTTCAAACATGCATTCCTGGATCGTTTTTTCCACTTGAGCTTAGGGAAGCCACGATGACTGAATTATCAACCTCAAGCAAGGAGGTATAAGTGTGAGGGACTATGCTCTCAAGTTCACCAAGCTCTCCAAGTACGCACCGACACTTGTAGCTGACCCTTGTGCGAGGATGCACAAGTTCATTTCAGGTATTTTTGACTAACTTGTGGAAAAATGCCGTATTGCCATGCTCATACGAGATATGGATATTTCTAGACTCATGGTACACGCCGAAAATAGATCGAAGGGGAGAAACTCAAGGAGAGGAGGGTGTACGATCCTAAGAAGGCTCATTTTGATGGCGGATTCTCCGATTCTCGAAGTGGTGGTTTTGGTCGCTTCCAACTGAGGCAAGGTTTTAATGCTCGGGTGCATCCTCCTATGGCACCGGTTGGTAGTGGATAAGGGTATCCTCTATGTGGCAAGTGCGGGAAGCCCCACACGGGTGCTTGTTGGAGAAATTTGGGTTCTTGCTATGGGTGTGGTAATAAGAATCACAATGTTGCTGATTGTCCTAAGATTGTTCATAGAGGCGAAGGTCGGGTGGCTCAAGGTGGTCAGGGCCAACAAAGAGCTCCCCAAGGTGTTTCTCTAAGGAATAGCTGGTTCTATGCACTCCATGCCTGTCAAGAGGTTGAGGAAGCTCCGGAAGTTGTGACTGGTATGTTAAAAGTCTTTGATTTTGATGCTTCTATTTTGCTTGACCCGGGTGCAAATTTGACTTTTGTGACTCCTCTGTTGGCTGTTAAGTTTATTTTAAGGCCCAAGATTTTGAAGGATCTTTTCTTGTTTTATACTCCCGTGGGTGAATTTGTTGTTGCACAGAGAGTCTATCATGGTTGTCCTATTTCTATATTGCACAAAATTTTCCAGTGTGACCTTGTGGAACTTGAGATGTTCGATTTTGACGTTATTCTTGGGATGGATTGGTTGCATGCATGATATGCCTCTATAGATTGAAGAACCCAGAAGGTCAAGTTCCAACCTCCCGGTGAGCCCGTTCTTGAATGGAAGGGTAGTGACTCCTCTATTAAAGGTCGATTTATTTCCTACCTTAAGGCCCGGAAAATGATTTCCCAGGGGTGCATTTATCATATTGTGAGGGTCAAGGATATGGAGTCCGAAACATCTACTCTTGAGTCAGTTCCAGTAGTGAATGAGTTTTTGGATGTGTTTCCCGAGGACTTGCCCAGTATTCCTCCCGAAAAGGAAGTAGACTTTGGCATAGATCTTCTCCCGGATACTCAACCTATCCCCATTCCTCCCTATCATATGGCACCGGCGGAGTTGAAAGAGTTAAAGGATCAGTTGAAGGACTTGTTGGAGAAAGGTTTTATTAGGCCAAGTATATCACCGTGGGTTGCTCCAGTGTTATTTGTAAGGAAGAAGGATGGATCTCTTTGAATGTGCATTGATTATAAGCAACTGAATAAGGCGACCATTAAAAATAAGTACCCGTTGCCTAGGATCGATGACTTGTTCGACCAACTTCAAGGAGCTACTCACTTCTCAAAGATTGACCTTCATTTCGGGTATCATCAGTTGAAGGTTAGGGAGTGTGATATTTCCAAGTCAGCCTTTCGGACAAGGTATGGGCACTTTGAGTTTGTGGTGATGTTATTTGGCTTAACCAATGCTTTAGCCATGTTCATGCATCTGATGAATCCGGTGTTCAAGCCATTTCTTGAACGTTTTGTGGTGGTCCTCATTGATGACATTCTCATTTACTCCCGAAGTAAGCAGGAACACGAGAATCATTTGAGAATGCTTCTAGAAACCTTGAGGGAGAAATGTTGTATGCCAAGTTTAGCAACATGTGAATTTTGGTTGGGAGAAGTGGCCTTTCTTGGTTATGTGGTGTCCGGTGATGGTATCAAGGTGGATCCAAAGAAGAATGAGGCCGTGAAAATTCGGCCCAGACCATTGACTCCAACTTTCTGGGGCTGGCTGGTTATTATAGGAGGTTCGTTGAAGGGTTCTCATCTATTGCGTCTCTGTTGACTAAATTAACCCCAAAAGAAGGTTAAGTTCATATGGTCAGATGAATGCGAGAAGAGTTTATAAACTTTGAAGGATCGGCTTACATCAACTCCGGTCCTGACCCTGCCAAATGGCTTGGAGTTATTTGTGGTGTATTGTGATGCCTCTCGGATTGGGTTGTATTATGTAATTATGCAGCATGGTAAGGTGATAGCATATGCATCAAGGTACTTGAAGGTGCATGAGCGTAATTACCTGACACATGATCTTGAGTTGGCGGCAGTGGTTTTTGCCTTGAAAGGTTTGAGGCACTACTTGTATGGGGTACATGTTGATGTTTTCACCGATCACAAGAGTTGGCAATATGTATTCACTCAATAAGATCTCAACTTGAGGCAAAGGAGATGGTTGCATGAGTGTTCAATATCATCCCAACAAAGCCAATGTTATAGCCAATGCTCTCAATAGGCTGTCTATGGGTAGTGTGACGCATGTTGAAGAGGAAAGAAAGGAGTTAGCAAAGGATGTTCACCAGTTGGCTAGGTTGGGTGTTAGGTTGGCTGACTCGAACGATGGTGGTATCCATGTTCAAAGCGGGACAAAATCTTCCGTGGTGGTTGATGTAAAGGCTAAGCAAGATTTAGATCCATGGTTAATTGAATTGAAGAAATTGGTTTTCGAAAAGGAGATTGAGGTATTCTCCCAAGGGGGAGATGGTGTACTCCGGTACCAAGATCAGCTTTGTATTCCAGATGTGGATGATCTTAGAAGGGTAATCATGAGTGAGGCTCACAACTCTCATTATTCCATTCACCTGGGGTCTACTAAGATATATCGGGACTTGAAGGAAGTGTACTGGTGGCATGGTATGAAGAAGGACATAGCTAAGTTCCTATCCGAATGTCCAAGTTGTCAACAAGTGAAGGTAGAACACCAAAGGCCCAGTGGCATAACTCAAGATATTGAGATTCCCACTTGGAAGTGGGAAGATGTGAACATGGATTTTGTGGTTGGTTTGCCTCGGACCCGAAGACAATTTGACTCCATTTGGGTTATCGTTGATCAGATGACTAATTCGGCTCATTTCCTACCGGTCAAGACTACTTTTAGCATCGAAGATTACACAAGGTTGTACATCCAAGAATTGGTGAGATTGTAGGGTGTGCCTAGGTCCATCATATCAGATCGTGGCACCCAATTCACTTCTCACTTTTGGAGATCATTTCAGAATGGACTTGGAACTAAGATTAAGTTGAGCACCGCCTTTCATCCTCAAACTGATGGGCAAGCCGAGAGGACTATTCAAACCTTGGAGGATATTTTGAGGGCTTGTGTGTTGGAATTCAAGGGTAATTGGGATGATCACCTTTCACTCATTAAGTTTGCCTATAATAATAATTTTCATGCTAGCATTGGTATGACACCATTTGAGGCATTGTATGGAAGGAGGTGTAGGTCACTGATGGGGTGGTTTGAGTTGGGGGAAACAACATTGGTTGTCCCGAATTTAGTGTTGTAGGCTATGGAGCAGGTGACTTTGATTAGAGAAAGGTTATAGATAGCCCAAAGCCGCCAAAAGTCCTATTCGGATGTTAGGAGGAGGTATCTTGATTTTTATGTTAGTGATTGGGTGTATTTGAAGGTTTCGCCTATGAAGGATGTGATGTATTTTGGTAAGAAGGGCAAGCTAAGCCTGTAGTATGTTGGCCCTTATGAGATTATGGAGTAGATTGGAAACATGGCTTATAGGTTGGAGTTGCCTCTGGACTTGAGTTCCATTCACCCTGTCTTCCATGTGTCTATGTTGAGGAAGTTAGTTGGTGATCCTAGCTCCATTGTGCCATTGGAAGGAATCAGGGTTAAGGAGAACCTATCTTATGATGAAGTCCCGATAGAGATTTTGGATAGACAAGTGAAGCGAATTCATAACAAGGATATGGCTATGGTGAAGGTACTTTGGAGAAATCAACACGTGGGGAGTGCTACATAGGAGGTGGAGTTGGACATGATGAAGTGATATCCCCATCTTTTCCTATCTACTTAAGCCTAAGGTACTTGGGTCTTTCCCTTCTAAATAGTCCTAATTCTTTCACTCTTGAGTCTCCTAACATGACATGCATACATGTGCACGAAAGTGATTTTTATGATATTTTGAATGATTTGAATACATTTTGATATGGGTTTTAAGGACTTTATGATCTTCAAGCAATGAACTATGAATTATACCTTGTGTTCGAATGTTTCATGTCTTAAATCAAGCTTTCAAGCCTTGTTGTTACACATTCGGGGACGAAAGTTCCCAAGGAAGAGATAATGTAAGGACCCGAATTTTTTGAATGACTTCATCGGACCTCATAATATCACCTAGAGAGAAAGTTTAAACAAGGGTCATTCCATGCTTCACATGACCAGTGTGAAGTCACACGGACCTTGTAGCCTCTAGTGGAGGGGTACTTGGCCATAATTTCGAATACAGGGACTCGATACTAAGTTTCAGGCTAAGTGTGGGGGCACAACCACCCACACGGTCCGTATGGTGTGTCACGGGCCGTGTGGCTCATCGTGTAGCTCACGACGTGTAAATTTTCTAAGTAAGAAATCATCGTCTCGTAACCTTATCGTGCAAGAATTTTCTAAGTGTCATTCACGGTCCTTGACACGACCCGTGTAGTGTCATACGGGTCGAGTGGCCGTCCATATGGTTCCCCTTCACTGCGGAAAATTCTAAGTGTTGAACATTGCGAGAATTCATCTAAGCATCACCTCTCGGGCACTGTTCAAGGATCGTGAAGTGTCTCACGGACCGTGTCAGTGCCAGTGAATCCCTGATGACCCAATTTTCATCCGTTTTATTAATGGCTTTTACGTAAATATGATTTATTTTAATTTTGTTTTACTAACTTTTACCTACCTTAGACCGCTAAATCAGCTGATATCCTTCCATTCTAATTCATTCTCATTGAAACGCTCTCACCCTAAGATCATTCCTACAGGTCTCTCTAAGTTCCCCTCTCAAGACTCAAGCAAGGGTTCAATTGGGGATTCATCTTTAAGCTAAATTCTTCTCAATTCCAATATCTCATTCAAGGTATATGGGATTGATTCTTGGTCCCTTTCAACAAATAAGACCCAAACTCTTTTCAATTGATTTTCATGCAATTACGCTTACTTTAAATGTGGATTTTCATTATTTGATTTTATTAAATTCAATTGATGTATTGGCTGTACTTTATTTATGATTTAAAGTTATTTTAAGCCCTAGTACGATGATTTACATTGAGATTATGAAGTCATGAAGATGCATGTCCCCTTTAAATCTTGATTTATGCATGGGTGATCTATATGATGATTTATGTGTGGATTTAATTATGGATTTACTTTAATTTCATATTATAATGTTGACTTTAGCTTGAATCTATATTACCCATGCTATTCTCACATCATGCATTACATTTGCATTCATGAACATTGGTCTTTATGCAAATTATGAAGTGAGTTAAGCCCAATTACGTTTTATGAAATGATTTTGATAAGATTATGATTACGACAACAATGTGATCACATAAATGTCTTATGATTATGGCTCTTCGAGCATTTTGCGTGCTTGCACCATTCCAGATTTGTAATCGAGCTAGTCCTATGCATGAATATTATAACTACAAGCTATGATTTGGCATTTGAGCCTAAATGTGCATTGATCAGATTTGAAATGGCTATTTCCTTTTTGAAAGTATATGAGAATCCTATCCGAAATGGGTGGTGTTCCGTAAGTAAGGTTGCTTCATACGAAATGGGTGATTTTCCCGTAAGGTGAAGTATTATGTTATGATATGAAAATCCTTTCTGAAATGGGTGGTGTTCCCATAACGGGGTTGCTTTATACGAAATGGGTGGTTTTCCCGTAAGGTGAAGTATGGTTTACCTTTGGCAAGTAGACCACCTCTGTACCGGTGAGGGGATTTCATCGAGATTCCAAGTACTAGCTCACTTGGTCTTACTCTTGTCGGTTGAGGTCACATCCCTGCTATATATGAATACCATTTCATTCAAGAATCATGAATTTCATGGCATATTGTATACTTGTTCCTTAGATATATGATTCTTTCTATATTTTGTGCCTTTGTCATCTAACATTTAAGTGCAGGTTTAACAAGTCATATGCATTGCATGCCCACATACTTAGTACATTCAAACGTACTAACTCATACTATATGCCTACATGAATTTACCATTTAAGTTCGAGCACTATGACTATCCACAACTTGTCGCGTAGCTCAATTTCGATAGTTGAACTCGTGGTGAGTCCCATCCTCCAAGGACAAGCCACCTTCCTTCTACCTATGCTATTCTAAATTACTTTCTTGTTTGAGGGTAAGCCCGGGACATGTCTTGGCTCCCATTCCATCTTATGACTGGAGGCATTATGGGACATCTTGTAGACTTTCGTAGATTGTATATATGCTATGTGTTGTATCTGAGGCTTATGTTTTTGATTATCTATTCAAAATGGCCATTATGGATTAATTATGGAAATTATGTATGTATGCATATTTGGTGTGGAAATGTGGAAGGTGCTAAGCCCCGTTTGCCCCCATAGAGTGAGTCATACCTACCCGCTCCTTAGTTCTTATATGCTATGTGCTATGTGAATCCATGTAAATCCCTTTCCCCTTGATGTCCCCATATCGTGAGTCCTACTTTCCCATCTCTTAGTATTATGTGTTTATTTCTTGAATGCACTTCCGAACGATGATGTGGATTTGGATACTTTGAGGCTTGTTTAGCGACTCTCGAGTTCCTATTCACCGTGTCACTTCTAGGCCCTAGTCTCGGGTCATGACAATCCCTATGAGATTGATTGGTGAGAGGGTTAAAGTGCCCATGACTTGATTGGCTTGATTGGATTGATTGTCTTATGAGCATTGAGTCATCGGAGAAGTATCGAGCACCGAAAGAGTAAGAGTTAGTCCAACTCGCACTCGTCAAACTACGTAGCCAAATGTAGGAGAGCCTTAGAACCATCGCATTACATTATGGGTTCCCTCTTGAGAGAGTCCTTGAAACAATAGAGGACTTGTTGATTTTAGGTTACCTTATGGATTCGATTCGTTCTCTACCTGGCAACTATAGAACAACCGTGGAAACACCGGTGGGATGTTGTACAATCACTAGCTCAAAAGTGATTGTTGTTAGATAAGTGAAACTCCCAGAAAGTTCCTACCTTGAGTACTTTTAGTCGAGATGAGATGTGTGAGATGAGTTCCTTTGAGACGCATCTGATTTGATTGATGTGGTTGATTGGTTGATGGGTCACTTTTCTACTCTTTATTCTTGCTTTTGATAGACACTTCATGTGTTGATTATTCATTATTTCTGAGATAATGTTGTTCCATACTATTCTACCTATTTCTGTTTCATTCAGCTATTTTACATATCGTAAATTCAACGTACTGACGCCACTCGGTACTACATTGTTTTATGATGCAAATGCAAGGATTAGAGATCATCAACAGGCGCACCATTGAGGATCCGAGACATTCAGCTGATTCGTGAGCCTCCCCTACTCCAGAGGGTTCACTACCTTTATCTCATCATGCTTTTAGGTTAGACTAGACTATTCTTATATTTTGATTTCGATAGCTATGGGTCTGTCATTGGCACCACTTGATTAGTGATAGAGGCTTCATAGATGATAGTCGGCCATTGATGTTGAGATTGTGATCTAGTTCTTCCCACTAGCCTTTATTATTAATCTATTATTATTTGAGACATTAGATGAGATGAGCCCATTTACTTTCATTTACTTCCACTGATCTGTAGAGTTTTTGGATTGAATGGATGTGATGAGGCCAAGTGGTTCACTTGGGGATCAACAATAGTCTCTAGGTGCCGGCCACGTCTTGGGTATTCTCCCAGGGCGTGACAACTAAACTAGGTAGAGGTAGGACTTAACGGATAAGATCTAGGCATTTCTTTGGTAACCCCTTTTGAGGCCTTCTTTTTAACCCACCATAACATATTCATACCTAGTTAGCCCTTTTGATCATTAGACTTGTTCTTTGAATAACCACATTTTAAAGCTAAATCCCTTTTGTTCTTAAACTGTGATTTTTATAATAATATCCTAAGTTCTTTAGCATGGAAAAGAAGAAGGGAATTAAGCTTGAAAAGGTACCCCTAGGGCAGGCCTTAGTGGAAGAATAAAAGAAATATTTGGATAATTAGGGACCCAAAACAGTAAGGGTTCGCGATAAGTCTGCATCGCAGACCTATCACGTCTATCCATCGCACAAAAAAGTAGATAAAGGTAAATGTATTCATGTTCTCTTTGGAGATGTATACTAGGGCAGGGGTGTGATAATGATTTTAAGGGGAAAGTGGAAAGGGAGATGTGATGTAAAATACCCAAAGAGAAGAGTGCTTCAAGGTGAAAGTGTGCTAGACATAAGCACTTGGGAGTCGAGCAAATAATTCATACCCTAAAAATCACTACCCATCCGCCTTTAGCCTACATTACAACCAAATAAAAAGTCTTATGTGATCCTTTGAGCTAGATTTCTACGCTAGTGAGGACCTACATTAGGGGCAAGCCTATGGGAATTAGAAGCAACATGAGATATCATTTGCGAGAGTGAGAGTTGTGATTATACCCATTCTCATTATCTATTATGTTCTATTCTTCTGTGTATATATGGGTAATATTTCTTGTGAGAGAACGTTATTCTTGAAGGATTGATGACCATAATAGCTCAAAACATGAGTTTGCATGAATTTGTCTGCATCATAGATTATGATTTTGAGGTGTGGTGTTATTTGAGTGTGGGGTGGTGATCTTATGCGTATTTATAATCCTAATTATTAAAATTTACCCATGTCTAGAGCCCAGTTAGAGGACAAATTGATAGAGTTTAGGTGCTTTTAGTGTAGATTTATTATTTAACACTAATCCTTGACCGAGAGCCCTTTTTTGTTGTGTTTTATAGGTTTTTGAGTAGATATGCATGTTTGGGGTCAAAGCCGAAGAAAAGGGAAGGACACAACAAAAAAAGGAGCATAAAAAACTGGTACTAAAAATGGAGGAATTCTGCTTTGTAGACCAGTGTAAAAAGGCTGATGGTTTTGAAAAGAGAAGGAAAAGGCGCGAAACACTTAAGGTGACACAAGTCCATGTCACGGATTTGAAGCAAGATAGTTCAAAATTGGTTGGATGAACTGGATTTTCAAAATACACATCGAGAAGGCAAGTCCACATCACTGACTTTGAAGATACACGGGCGAAATTGGAAACGAGATTTTTAGGCTTAAATACAATTTTTAGTTATTAGTTTAGTATTTGAGTTTTTGCTACGAATGAGAGAAGAGACGAACGACTTCCACCTAGGATATTTCTTTTTATGTTTTTCTCTTTAAATCCAAATTGTATGATTTAGACAAACAATGAGTGACTAATTTCCCATATTATGGGGTTTGTAGCTATAGATTATGTTCTAAACTTTGATTTTTATGATTTATGAATGAATTTTTGCATAATTATTCCTATATTCCTTTTGTTTATATTTCATAGTCTTGCCAATCGTGAAATGCAATTGTTGTTTACCATGGATTCAAGAGATGTTGGGGGGATAGAACACAACACATTGGGAGCTTGTTTGTTCTAGGAGACTAGGATGATTCGTGGATGGGAGACTTGTGACACCCACCTATACACCTTGCTCGATTCAAATACAGGAAGATAGATTTAATACATTTTCATTCATCATGCTTATCCCCTCTCAACAATATAGTTACGCTGTCAATGAGAATAGGCCGGTAGAGGAATGAAACCATGCTTGGTAAATTAAACCCTGTGAATCAGCAATTAGGAAACCCATGAATGATAATAAGAATTGAGGCTAGAGCATATGTCGAAACGATTACAGTCTTGGAATCTTGCTTAATTTGATAACTTTTCAGCAAACATTTAATCTTAGTAGTGGTTTAAATATTAATACTTTTAGTAGGAATAACTAATAATCGTATTTTCTTGATCTACACGCATGACCTAGTTATCTTTTGTTAATAATTAAAAGCTAATTGAAATCCTATGGGTTCAATATCCCGATTCTTTTAGAGTCACTATATTACTTGGTTTGACCGCGTACACTTGCGTAAGCTACAAACGTAACAGAGTGTATTTTAGTCTAAAAATGTTAAGAATTTAGGTAAAGGATCTCAATACCCCTATGTTAACATGCTAAAAGAAACTGGACGACATCCCACTAAGGCATACTTCATGAGCCATGAAGTGCATCATGACTCATGGTGTGCTTCGTGGAGTGCAAAGATGCCTAGGCTTGGGGTTTGGGCCACCACAGAACACCTTTATGAGGAGTTAGTATGAACTCCGAATTGTGAAGGGTGTCATGGTGTGCACCCTTTCCAGGGAAGCCCACAAAATCCCCTACGATGACCTCCACGACTCCCTTCATGGGCAGCGGCGGTGCACCTACTATCCTTGAAAGGTATCTTAAAAGGTAGCCTGTGCAAAATTTTTTAGAAATGCATTTTAAGCCTCAGTTTGATCTTATGACGTTTTGGTCCTTCAATTATCTCCCCTTGGGATCATTTGTCCTCGAATGAGATAAGAGTTAGCTTGAATAGAGAGAATTAAACATCAAAAACCCAACATGACTGCACAAACACAAATCTAACATCAAAACCATAAAACCTTCAAACTCTAAGGACCCAAATATTGTATGACTTCATTGGAGCTTGACAAGTTTGATTTTGGAAAGTTTTGAACCAAGGTGACGCTCCATAGGAACTCTCACAATCCGTGTGAGCCTCCTTGACGCGACCCTTGGCCTCATGAAGGACATTTAGCCCGTAACATGGTGCTTTAAACTAAGGCATGTCGCATAAAGACCTCTCACGGTCTGTGTGACACCTCACAGACCGTGTGGTGGCCTTCGCTTGACATCCCATAATTTTGGGGCCAAGTATGGTGAAACGACCATGTACACGACCCGTATGGAGTTACCCGGCCCATATGGCCTCCCTTATGGCTTCCAGAGTGAATTATTTCTAAGTATAGAATCATTGTCTCGTAATTTTCTAAGGGGAGGGTTACGGGCAGTGTCACGGGCCGCGTGACACTGCGCGACATGTGTAGTCTCTCGTGAGGTTCGTTTCGTAAAAAAATTCTAAGTATAAGATTACCATTCTGGGAATTCTTCAAGTATAGTTTTTCTAAGTGTTGGTTAACGGATGAGTATATGGTCCATGTGATGTGTCACAAACCGTATAGCCTCCCTTGAGATGACGTTATTTAATTTTTCAACTCGTTTTATTAATGGCAGTTTCGTAATTATTGTTTATTCCTAGGGTCTCTTGTGACTTCCTATGCTACCTAAAGACTTCCGAATGACCTAAACTTTATTCCTATCATTCAAATTCATTCCTCACATTTTAAATTTTCTCAAGTCTCTTTCAAAGAACTCTTATCGGTCTTAAGCATGGGGATCGATAAAGGGCTCTTTCTTCACAAAAATTCTTCTGGAATGTTCTCTATTAACTAATGTATATGGGATTGATTCTTGGTCTCTTTCAACCAAGAATACCCAAACTCTTTTGCACTCCATTTCATGGAATTTTAGCTACTTTAAATATAGGTTTTCAATTTTATTAATTATTAAACTCAATTGAAGTATAGGCTATGCTAATTTGATGATTTTAAGTTGATTTAATCCCTAATATGATGAATTGCATTGAAGTTATGAAGTTATGAATGTGCATGTCCCTTTTAAATCTTCATTTGTGCACGAGTAGTCTATATTATGATTTGAATGAGAATCTTACATATGTTTTTACTTGAATTTTATAATGTATTGTTGATTTAAGTTGGAATCTACATTAGCCATGCTATTCTCATCGTTTATAGCATATTTATGCATGTACATATGATTTCTTTATGAAAGTTATGAAGTGGGTTAAGCCTAATTATGTTATGTGTATGATTTTGATGAAATATTGGTTATGACAAGAATATGATCACATAAATGTCTATTTTTATTGGCTCTTTGAGCATATTGGGTGCTTGCACCATATTATTTATCGAATGACCTATTTCCATGCATGAGTTTCATGACTATGAATTACGATTTAGATTTTGAGCCTAAATGTGCATCGAAAGGATTTGAAATGACTTTTGTCTCTTTTGAAAGCATGTATATGTATAAGTATTCTCGTGGTATGTTTTGATTTAGCACAGATAGATTGGGGGCATCAGGGCTATCCTCAAGGGTCCTCTCCCTTTTCTTGAACTATGTACCAGCACAAGAATGATAGTCATCACCAAAATGACCGGTTCGTAAGGCATGGTTATTTATTTTGATATGATTTGAAATGATATTGGAAATCCTTCCAAAATGATCGGGTCATAAAGAGGGTGGCAATCACACCGAAATAACCAGGTCGTAAGGTGTGGTTTAGATTATCTTTGACAAGTAATCTTTTCTCACCTGATGGGAGGTCAACATTGGGAAAATTCATGTAATAGCTCGCATGAATTTGAGATGTTGGTTATGGTCCCATCCCCTCTATATATAAGCTTTTGAGCATTTCATGCATCATTGGTTTCATGGCATATCGTATACTATATCTCTTGTTATATGTCTCCTTTTATATTATGTGCCCTTGCCATGTAAGATTGAATGCAGGTTTGGTAAGTCATATGCATTGCATGCTCGCATACTTAGTACATTCAAACGTACTAACACATACCTTTGCCTACATGATCTCACCATGTAGGGACCAAAGACTATGTTCATCCACCGTATGGCGTCTAGCTTGGATCTTGAGTTTTTCTTGTTGTGGTGAGTCCTATTTTCCAAAGACAAGCATCTATCCTCTACCTATGGTGCTTTTGCTATGTTATTTACTTTGAGGGTGAGCCCAAGGAGTGTCTTTTCCCCCGCCCTAGGTGTGGGAGTCTATGACTATGTTCTAGGAATTGTCTCACTTCTTCATGTCTTATGTCATGCTATGGATCGTATGCTTGGTTTTACAAGTCTTGATAGTGTCATTACTCCATTACAAAAGATGTTTCGAGAAAGATCTCTGTTACCAAGAACGGCCCCGGCTAATGAGGGTCAAGCACCTCAAGGGTCTCTAGAAGAGCCTACCTCTAATGGTGAATTCTATACAACCTTTTCTATGCTTGCCCAGGTGGTGACTTGTCAGACTAGGCAGGCTAATCTTCTGCGAGATCCCACTCTAGCTTCCAAGGTAAGAGATTTCACCCAGATGAATCCTCTGGAGTTACATGGGTCAAAGGCTGATGAGGATGCTTAAAAGCTCATCGAAGAGCTCATTAAGGTGTTGACTGTTATGGGTGCCACTTCCAAGGAGAAAACTGAGTTGGCTGCCTATCAGTTGAAAGATGTAACCCAGGTGTGGTACATCCAATGGTTGATGGAGCGGGCTTGTGGTAATGTTGTTAATTGGGAAGAGTTCAAGTTTGTTTTTCTGGATCGTTTCTTCCTACTTGAGCTTAGGGAAGCTAAGATGACTGAGCTTATCAACCTCAAATGGGGCGGTATGAGCATGAGGGATTATGCCTTCAAGTTCATTAAGCTCTCCAAGTATGTCCCTACACTTTTGGCTAACCCTCATGTAAGAATGCACAAGTTCATCACTGGTATCTTTGACTAGCTTATGAAAGAGTATCGTATGACCATGCTTATTTGGGATATGGACATCTCCAGACTCATGGTATATGCTGAACATATTGAAGGGAAAAAGCTTAAGGAAAAGAGGGTGCATGATCCTAAGAGGGCCCGTTATGATAGTGGGGTTTTCTAACTCCAAGGGTGGTGGTTATGGTTGCTTTCAATAGGACCAAGGTTCTAATGCTAGAGTGCCTCCTCCTAAGACATGGGGGGTTGGTGGACTAGGGTTTCCCAGGTGTGATAAGGTGTGGGAAGAATCACTTGGGTGTTTGTTGGAAGGAGTTGGGTGCATGCTACGGGTGTGGTGATAAAATATACAAGGTTGCAAATTGTCTTAAGAATGCTCAGAGAGGTCAAAGTTAGATAATTCAAGGTGGGCAAGGCCAGAAAAGATCTCCACAAGGTGTTTCCCTGAGGAACAACAAGTTCTATGCTCTTCATGCTCATCACGAAGTTGAGGAGGCTCCTGATGTTGTGATTGGTATGTCAAAAGTCTTTGATTTTGATGCTTATGCCTTGCTTGACCCAGGTGAAAATTTGTATTTTGTGACTCTTCTATTGGCTATTAAGTTTGGTTTGAGTCCCGAAATTTTGAGGGATCCTTTTTCAATTTATACCCCCATGGGTGGATCTATTGTTGCTCATAGGGTTTATCGGAGTTGTCCTATTTCTATGTTGCATAAAGTCTTTCTCTGTGATCTTGTGGAACTTGAGATGTTTGATTTTGATGTGATTCTTGGGATGGATTGGTTGCACGCATCGTATGTCTCTATAGATTGTAGAACTTAGAAGGTCAAGTTCCAACTTCCGAATGAGCCATTCTTGAATGGAAGAGCAGTGACTCCACTATTAAGGGTTGGTTTATTTCCTATCTTAAGGCCTGAAAGATCATCTCCAAGGGGTGTATTTACCAAATTGTGAGGGTCAAGGATGTGGAGTTCAAGTCACCTACTCTCGAATCGGCACCGGTAGTGAATGAGTTTTCGGATATATTTCTCGAAGACTTGTCCGGTATTCCTCCTAAAAGGTAAGTAGAATTTGGCTTAGATCTTCTCCCGAACGCCAAACTTATCTCAATTCCTCTTTATCGTATGGCACCGGTTGAGTTGATGTGTCTATTAGAGAAGGGTTTTATTAGGCCAAGTATATCTCCTTAGGGTGCTCCGGTGTTATTTGTAGGAAAGAAAGATGGATCTCTTTGGAAGTGCATTTATTATAGGAAATTGAATAAGGTGACCATTAAGAATAAGTACCCGTTGCCTAGAATCGATGACTTGTTTGATCAACTCCAACGTGCTACCGTTTCTCAAAGATTGACTTTCATTTCGTTATCATCAGTTGAAGGTTAGGGAGTGTGATATTCCCATGATGGACTTTCAGACCAGGTATGGGCAATTTGAGTTCGTGGTGATGTCATTTGGTTTAACTAATGCTCGGACCATGTTTATGGATCTTATGAATCAGGTGTTCAGGCCCTCCCTTGATACTTTGTGGTTGTCTTCATTGATGACATTCTCATTTATTCCCGGAATGAGCGGGAGCATATGAATAATTTGCGGTTAGTTCTTCAAATGTTGAGAAAGAAGAAGTTGTATGGTAAGTTTAGAAAATGTGAGTTTTGGTTGGGTCAAGTGGCTTTTCTCGATCATGTGGTGTCCGGTGATGGTATTAAGGTTGACCGGAAGAAGACCGAGGCCGTGATGAATTGGCCAAGACCATTGACTCCTTTTGATATTCAGAGTTTTCTTGGGTTGGCTGGTTATTGAAGGTTGCATCTCCATTGACTAAGTTGACTGAAAAGAAGGTTATGTTTGTGTTGTTAGATAAATATGAGAGGAGTTTTCAGACTTCGAAGGATCAACTTACATCAGCTCTTGTTTTGACTTTACCAAATGGCTTGGATGCGTTTGTGGTGTATTGTGATGCCTCTCATATTGGGTTGGGTTGTGCACATATGCAACATGGTAAGGTAATAGCCTATGCATCAAGGCAATTGAAAGTGCATGAGAGTAATTAGCCGACTCATGATCTTGAATTAGCGGCGATGGTATCTTCTTTGAAGAGTTAGAGTTCTATTTGTATAGGGTACATGTTGATGTTTTCATCGATCACAAGAGTTCCCAATATGTATTCACTCAAAGGGATCTTAACTTGAGGCAAAAGAGATGGATGAAACTCCTAAAGGACTACGACATGAGTGTTCAATATCATCCCAGCAAGGCCAATGTTGTAATCGATGCTCTTAGTAGGCTATCTATGGGAAGTTTGGCTTATGTTGAGGAGGAGAAAAAGGAGTTGGCAAAGGATGTTTACCGACTAGCTAGGTTGGGTGTTAGGTTGGCTGACTCTAATGATGGTGGTATTCATATTCAAAATGGGGCCGAATCTTCGGCGGTTATTAATGTAAAGGCTAAGCAAGATCTAGATCCATCCTTGGTTTAGCTGAAGAGGTTGGTCACTGAAAGTAAGATTGTGGTTTTCTCCCAAGGGGGAGATGGTGTGCTCCGGTATGAAGATCGGTTATGTGTTTTGGACGTCAATGATCTAAGAAGGGTAATCATGAGCAAAGCCCATAACTCTCATTATTCTATTCATCTGGGATTTATTAAGATGTATTGGGATTTGAGAGAGGTGTATTGGTGGCATGGTATGAAGAAGGACATAGCCAAGGTCGTACCGAATGCCCTAATTGTCAACAAGTGAAGGTAGAGCACCAAAGGCCCGGTGGGTTTACTCAAGACATTGAGATTCCAATTGGAAGTGGGAAGATGTGAACATGGATTTTGTGTATGGGTTACCTCGAACCCGAAGGCAAATTGACTCCATTTGGGCTATCGTTGGCTGGATGACTAAGTCGGCTCACTTTTTATTGATCAAGACTACTTTTGGTGCTGACAATTATGCAAGGTTGTACATCCAAGAGTTGGTTAGGTTTCATGGTATGCCTAAGTCTATCATATCCGATCGTGGTACCCAATTTACTTCTCACTTTTGGAGGGTGTTTCAAAGAGGACTTGGTACTAGGGTGAAGTTAAGCACCTCCTTTAATCCTTAAACCAATGGGCAAGCCGCGAGGACAATTCTAATTTTGAGGACATGTTGAGGGCTTGTGTGTTGGAGTTCAAGGGTAATTGGGATGACCACGTTCTACTCATCGAGTTTGCCTATAATAATAGCTTTATGTTAGCATTGGTATGGCACTGTTTGAGGCTTTGTATGGTAGGAGATGTAGGTCTCCGATGGGATGGTTTGAGTTTAAGAGGTCGCTTTGATTGGCCTAGATTTGGTGCTGAAGGCTATGGAGAAAGTGAAGGTTATTAGGGAGAGGTTGAACATGGCCTAAAGTTGCCAAAACTCCTATTTGGACATTAGGAAGAGGGACCTTGAGTTTCAGGTTGGTGATTGAGTATATGTGAAAGTGTCACATATGAAGGGTGTGATGCATTTTGGTAAGAAGGGCAAGTTATGTCCTCCGTATTTGAGCTCTATTCACCCAATCTTCCATGTGTCTATATTGAGAAAATTGGTTGGTGATCGTAGTACTATTGTGCCTTTGGAAGGTGTTGAAGTTGAGGAGAACTTATTTTATGAGGAAATTCTGGTGGAGATTTCGGATAGGCAAGTAAAACAGCTTCGTAAGAAGGATATGTCTTCGGTTAAGGTGCTTTGGAGAAATCAACAGGTGGAGAGTTCTACATGGGAGGTAGAGTTGGACATGATGAAATGATATCCCCATCTTTTCCAATCTACTTAAGCCTAAGGTATTAGGTTCTTCCTTTCTCCAAGTGGTCCTAACTCTTTCACTTTTAAGTTTATGACATAACATGCATACATGTGCACCAAAATGATTTCTATGATATTTTGAAGGATTTGAATACATTTTAATATGAGTTTTAATGACTTCACACTATTATTATGCACTGTATCTTGTGATTGAAAGTTTCATATTCTAAGTCAAGCCATTCAAGCCTTGTTCTTGCATATTTTGGGACGAATTTTCCCAAGGGAAAGATTATGTAAGGACCCGTACGTTGTACGACTTCATTGGAGCTTGAAAATTTTGATTTTGGAAAGTCTTAAACTAATGTGACACTCCATGGGAACTCTCACAATCGGTTTAAGGTCACACGGCCCGTGTGAGCTTCCTTGAAGCGACCCTTGGCCTCATGAAGGATGTTTAGTCCTAAAATGTGGTGATTTAAACTAAGGTATGCCACACATGTACCCCTTACGGTCTGTGTGACGCTTTATGGACTGTGTGGTGGGCCATGCGGTGGCCCATGCTTGACATCCCATAATTTTTGGACCATGTATGGTGACATGGCCATGTACACAGCCCGTGTTAGGAGTGACACGACTCGTATGGCCTCCCGCATGGCTTTCTGAGTGAATATTTTCTAATTATGAAATCACCATCTCGTAACTTCATCGTGAAAATTTTCTAAGGGGAGGGGTACAGGCAGTATGACAGCCCGAGTGGCACTATACAACCCGTGTAATCTCCCGTGTGGTTGGTTTCGTTGAAAAATTCTAAGTATGGGATTATCATTCCGGACCTCTATCAAGTATATTTTTTCTAAGTGTTGGTTCACGGATGAGTATACGGTCTCTGTGATGTGTCACGGACCGTATAACCTCCTTTGAGATGACATTATTCAATTTTTCAACTCGTTGCATTATTGGTGTTTTCGTAATTATGGTTTATCCTTAGGGTCTTTTGTAACTTCCTATGCTACCTAAAGACTTCCTAATGACCTAAACTTTATTCCTATCATTCCAATTCATTCCTCACATTTTAAATTCTCTCAAATCACTTTCAAAGAACTCTTGTGGGTCTTACGTTTGGGGATCAAGGAAAGACTCTTTTTTCTCCAAAATACTTCTTGAATCTTCTTTATTAGCTAAGGTATGTGGGATTGATTCTTGGTCCCTTTAAACCAAGAAGACCCAAACTCTTTTACACTCAATTTCATGTAATTTTAGCCACTTTAAATATGGGTTTTCAATTTTATTGTTTATGAAATTGAATTGAAGTATGGGCTATGATTATTTGATGAGTTTAAGTTAATTTAAGCCCTAACATGATGAATTGCATTGAAGTTATAAAGATATGAATGTGTATGTCCCCTTTAAAGTTTGATTTGTTCATGGTAATCTATATTATGATATGAATGAGAATTTTACTTATGTCTTTAGTTGAACTTTATAATGTAGTGTTGATTTAAGTTGGAATCTATATCAGCCATGCTATTATCATAATTTATACCATATTCATGCATGTATATGGGATTGTTTTAACAAAGTTATGAAGTGGGTTAAGCCCAATTATGCTATGCATATGATTTTGATAAGATACTGGTTATGACAAGAATGTGATCACATAAATAACTATTATTATTGGCTCTTTGAGAATATTGACTGCTTGCACCATATTGTTTATTGAATGAGCTATTCCTACGCATGAGTATTATGACTATGAATTATGGTTTGGATTTTGAGCTAAAATATGCATTGAAAGGATTTGAAATGAATATTGCCTCTTTTGAAAGCATGTATATGTATAGTATTCT
Source organism: Solanum rostratum (assembly GCA_029948455.1). Taxonomy (NCBI): domain Eukaryota; kingdom Viridiplantae; phylum Streptophyta; class Magnoliopsida; order Solanales; family Solanaceae; genus Solanum; species Solanum rostratum. Next base: position 36,756,949 of record CM057050.1, on the reverse strand, counting down.
CATGGGATGTTTTGACTTAGCACCGATGGATTAGAGGCGTCAAGGCTATCCCCAAAGGTCCTTTCCCTTTCCTCGAACTATGTCCTAGCATAGGAATGGTAGCCATCCCCAAAATCACTGTGTCATAAGGGATGGTTTTTCATTTATTGATATGATATGAAATGATAATGATAATCCTTCTGTTAGACTGGATCGTAAGGAAGGTGACCATCATACCGAAATGACCGGGTCGTAAGGTATGGCGTAGATTACCTTTGGCAAGTAATCATCTCTCACCCGATGGGAGGTCAACAACGGGCAAATTCCTGTAATGGATCGCATGAGTTTGAAATGTCGATTATGGTATCCCCTCAATATATGAGCATTTGATCATTTCATGTATCATTGGTTTCATGACATATCATATACAATATTCTTCCTATATATCTCCTTCTATATATGTGCCCTTGCCATCTATCATTGAATACAGGTTTGATAAGTCATATGCATTGCATGACCGCATACTTAGTACATTCAGACGTACTCACGCATACTTTTGCCTATATGATCTCACCATGTAGGGACCGAGGACTATGTTCATCCACTGTACGATGTCTAGCTTGGATCTTGAATTTTGCTTGTTGAGGTAATTCGTATCTTCCACGGACAAGCCAATTATCTTCTACCTCTGGTGCTTTTGTGATGTTATTTACATTAAGGGTGAGCCCGGGGAGTGTCTTGGCCCCCGTCCTATCTTTTGACTAGAGGCAACACTGGAGAACTTGTGCACTCCTTTACATTTATATGTTAAGTATGGTATTTGTAGGTTTTTGCTTATGGATATAGTTATGCTATTATGGATTGATTATAAACTTATGTTATGGATTCATGCTATGATATGGAAGATACTAAGTCCCGTATTGCCCCTATAGAGTGAGTCACACTTACCCGCCCCTTAGCCTTTATGTGCTATATGTTAAGTGAACTCATGTTAATCTCTTTCCTATAATGTCCCCATAGCATGAGTCCTACTTTCCCATCTCTTAGAATTATGTGTTTACCATGCCATGCGATGATGCGTGGATAGATGCTATGAGGCTTGCTTGGAGATTTTCAGCTTCCCATTCACCATGTCACTCCTAGACCCTAGGTCCGGGTCATGATACAAAACCTTGACATAAACATCATTTAAAATTAGTTTCCTGAGCATACATGCATGTTATGGCATGAAAATGTAGAATGAAAGAATTCGGGCCATTTAAGCATAGAAAATTTATTACTTATGCTTGAGTAGAATGGAATAGATAAGGTAATGTCGCATCATATCCCATTGTTCTTCCCATCTATCACTCTCAACATGTTGGTTCTGCCAAAGGACTTTAACTAATGCAACTTCCTTGTTACATAGCCTCTTCACTTGCCGGTCGAATATCTCAACCGGGTTTGCTTCATAGGTTAGGTTTTCCGTAACTTCAACAATTTCCATAGGAACTACAAATCTTAGATCTCTAATGAACTTCCTCAATATGGACACTTGAAACACCATGTGAATCATATTTATTGTCGAAGGAAAGCCCAACCTATAAACCACCATACCAACCTGCTCTAACACAGAATTTTTACCATAATTAATTTTAGTACAAATTTATAATTTAGCTTCATTCTACAAGAGATAGCTCAACATATTCCCAAGCCCATATGATTTTTTTAACTCAAAATATACATGCTATTTTTCTATTTTTTAATCAAGTCATTAATTTTAGCTGAAATTTGGTGTAATAATAATAATCAAAATTAGAAACTACAATTTTTTTCTACTTTTTTTAGAATTTAAAATCAATGAGGAAATCAAGGAGAAGATAGTTGTAAATCAAAATTTCATAAATGGAGTCATTAATTTAGGGATGATTTATATACATTTAAAAAATGAGTAGGAAAGGTGAAGGATTATGTATCTGAAAATTAAAGAGAGAAAGACGAAAATAGGGATTTTTGAATATATTCAAATGGTAGAAATTTTTAGATAATATGAAAACATATGTTTTGTATTTATGTGTTTTTTCATAAATTGATTTATTATTAAAAAAAATAGCAAAGTTTTAATGTGATGTAGCATGTCAATTAGGAGTGAAGTTAGTATTTTTGAAGAAAATTGTTATAATTGACTAATTTTATGGTCTTAAAAGAAGCAAATTAAAAGTGATTTTATCAAACAATTTCTAAAACTTGGCTGAATATTTGGAAATTAACTTAGCTTCATTGACATAATTTTAAACTAGTTCTTGTAACTCAAGCTTGGGGTAGACTTAACTATACTCAACAATTAGCGTGCAAGTAAATGTATCTTTTATATCTATATTTATGCTAATTTAAAAGCAAGAAATCTTTAATTTGAATGTAAATTACTATAATACCCCCAACATCAAACTTCCAATTTAGTATATCTTTTATATTTATTTATGAGATAAGTATCAAAGCCACACTTGAACTATCCTCTCTTTTTAATAAATATTTCATACCTAAGCTATTGGGGGTGTGAGTTTCATACATAAACTATCACTTATTAGTTTGAGAAATACATCTCCCTTTTATTAAACTCTCACAATGGTATCTGTACTACACTTTTTTTATTTAAAAAAAATGTCACATCACACTCCACATGGAGAAAACTAAATAAATTATTGTATTAGTTAAAGTAGATAAATATTAAAGTATCATTGTTTAAAAATAATTATAAATAAAATATAAAAAAAATTTCTATCCCACTCCACCACTTCTCTCATTTAGACAAATAATTTTACCCTATCCGCTTTCTTTTTTTTGTTCTTATTTTAAAAAAAGGCTTAAATTATCGATAGACACCTAAACGTTTCCGCATTTTTTATTTAGACACTTCAACTAAGACTAGTTCCTAATAAACACCTCAACCAGCCAAGATTCGAACCCTATACATATTTCTTTCTGACCTGGCATATTTTGATAATATTTGATGCATAAGTATGAGAATTCATAAAAGTAATGTTTAAGTTGCATTGATACATTCATGTGGGCTGAAAGTTGTCTAGTTACTCCTCTTAAGCATGTTTTCATCACATTCAACGTCTAGTCACTCCTCTTAAGCATGTTTTCATCACCTTCGACGACAAATGTTCCCAAGGGGGAGAAAATGTTATACCTCCCACGCGATTTAGAATTTTCTTATGGTGTTTTTCTCAAATATCTTAAAATTCATGTATTAATCTAACTTCGTTTCTCTTTCAGAGGGCACAATTGTGTACTATTATGCCTTTCGAAGGTGTCGAGGTTGAGGAGAACTTATCTTACGAGGAAATTCCGATGGAAATTTTGGATTGGCAAGTGAAACGACTTCATAACAAGGATATGTCATCGGTTAAGGTGCTTTGGAGAAATAGACATGTGGAGAGTGCTACATGGGAGGTAGAGTTGTACATGATGAAACAATATCCCCATTTTTTCCAATCTACTCAAGCCTAAAGTATTAGGTTCTTCGTTTCTCCAAGTGGTCCTAACTCTTTCACTCCTGAGTTTATGACATGACATGCATATATGTGCACCAAAATGATTTCTATGATATTTTGAATGATTTGAATACATTTTAATATGATTTTTAAGGACTTAACAATTTTAATATGCACTGTATCTTGTGATTGAAAGTTTCATGTTCTAAGTCAAGCGTTTGAAGCCTTGTTCTTGCACATTCTGGGACGAATGTTCCCAAAGGAGAGATTATGTAAGGACCCGGACGTTGTACAACTTCATTGGAGATTAAAATTTTGATTTTGGAAAGTTTTAAACCAAGGAGATGCTCCATGGGAAGTCTCACGGTCCGTATGAGGTCACACGGCCTGTGTGAGCCTCCTTGAAGCGCCCCTTGGCCTCATGAAGAATGTTTAGCCCTAAATGTGGTGATTTAAACTAATGTACGCCACACATGGACCCTAACAATCTGTGTGACATCTCATGGACAATGTGGTGGGCCATGTGGTGGCCTTGGCTTGACGTCTCACAATTTTGGGACAAGTATGGTGACACGACCATGTACACGGCCCATGTGGAGTAAATGACCCGTATGGCCTCCCGCATGGGTTTCGGAGTGAAGTTTTTCTAAGTATGTAATCACCATTTTGTAACTTCATCGTGAGAATATTCTCAGGGGAGGATACGGGAAGTGTAACAGCCCGTATGACACTACACGGCCCATGTAATCTCCCGTGTTGTTGGTTTCGTTGAAAAATTCTAAATATGGGATTACCGTTATGGACCTTTGTCAAGTATATTTTTTCCAAGTGTTGGTTCACGGACGAGTATACAGTCCGTGTGATGTGTCACAGACCGTATAACCTCCCTTGGGACGACGTTATTAAATTTTTCAACTCGTTTCATTAATGGGCTTTCCGTAATTATGGTTTTTTTCTTAGGGACTCTTACGATTCCCTATGCTACCTAAAGACTTCCTAATGACCTAAACTTTATTCCTATAATTCAAATTCATTCCTCACATTTTAAATTCCTCCAAGTCTCTTCCATAGAACTCTTGTGGGTCTTAAGCTTGGGGGTCAAGGAAGGGATCTTTTTTCTCTTAAGTTCTTCTTGAATATTCTTTACTAGTTAAGGTATGTGTGTTTGATTCTTGGTCCTTTTCAACCAAGAAGACTCAAACTCTTTTACACTCAATTTCATGAAATTTTAGCTACTTTAAATATGAGTTTTCAATTTTATTGTATATCAAATTCAATTGAAGTATGGGCTATCTTATTTGATGAGTTTAAGTTAATTTAAGCCCTACTATGATGAATTGCATTGAAGTTATAAAGTTATGAATGTGCATGTCCCCTTTAAAGCTTGATTTGTGCATGGGTAATTTATATTATAATTTAAATGAGAATTTTACTTATGTCTTTAGTTGAACTTTATAATTTATTGTTGATTTAAGTTGGAATCTATATTACCCATGCTATTCTCATCATTTATAGCATATTCATGCATGTATATGGGATTTTTTAGTGAAAGTCATGAAGTGAGTTAAGCCTAATTATGTTATGTATATGATTTGGATAAGATATTGATTATGACAAGAATGTGATCACACAAATGCCTATTATTATTGGCTCTTTGAGCATATTGGGTGCTTGCACCATATTGTTTATTGAATGAGCTATTCCTATGCATGAGTATCATGACTATGAATTATGGTTTGGATTTTGAGCCTAAATGTGCATTGAAAGGATTTGAAATGACTATTGCCTCTTTTGAAAGAATGTAAATGTATAAGTATTCTCGTGGGATGTTTTGACTTAGAACCGATAGATTGGGGGTGTCAAGGCTATCCCCAAGAGTCCTTTCCTTTTCCTCGAACTATGTGCTAGCGTAGGAATGGTAGCCATCACCAAAATGTCTGGGTCATAAGGGATGGTTATTCATTTATTGATATGATATGAAATTTTAATGGAAGTCCTTCAGAAATGACCGGGTCATAAGGAAGGTGGCCATCACACCGAAATGATCGGGTCGTAAGGTGTGGTGAAGATTACCTTTGGCAAGTAATCTTCTCTCACACGATGGGAGGTCAACATCGGGCAAATTCATGTAATAGCTTGCATTAGTTTGAGATGTCGGTTATGAACCTATCCCTTCTATATATGAGCATTTGATCCTTTCATGCATCATTGGTTTCATGGCAAATCGTATACTATATCCGTTGTTATATATCTCCTTCTATATTATGTGCCCTTTCCATCTAACATTGAATGTAGGTTTGGAAAGTCATATGCATTGCATGCCCACATACTTAGTATATTCTAACGTACTAACGCATATTTTTTCCTACATGATCTTACCATGTAGGGATCGAGGACTACGTTCATCCACCGTACGATGTCTAGCTTGAATCTCGTGTTTTGCTTGTTGTGGTGAGTCATATCTTCCAAGGACAAGCCACTTATCCTCTACCTATGGTGGTTTTGTTATTCTATTTACTTTGAGGGTGAGCTCGGGGAGTGTCTCGGCCCCTGTCCTCTCTTTTAATAGGAGGCAATTTTGGACATCTTGTGTACTCCTTTACGTTTATATGCTAAGTGTGGTATTTGGAGGTTTTCGCTTATGGATATGGTTATTCAATAGTTGTGCTATTATGGATTAATTATGAGCTTATATTATGGATTCATGCTATGATATGGAAGATCCTAATCCCATGTTGCCCCCTTAGAGTGAGTCACACTTACCCGCTCCTTAGTCTTTATGTGCTATATGTTACGTGAACTCATGTTAATTCCTTTCTTATGATGTCCCCTTAGCATGAGTCCTAATTTCCCATCCCTTAGAACTATGTGTTTAGTAAGCCATGTATGCTTCCAAACTGATGATGTGTGGATAGATGCTATGAGGCTTGCCTGGGGATTTTCAGGTTCCCATTCACCATGTCACTCCTAGACCCTAGGTCTGGGTCATGACACAAACCGTTGCCATAAACATCATTAAAACTAGTTTCCTGAGCATACATGGATGTCATGACATGAAAATGTAGAAATGAAGGAATTCGGGCCATTTAAGCGTAGAAATTTATTACTTCAGCTTGAGTAGATTGGAATAGATAAGGGTAACATCGCATCATATCCCATTCTGCTTCCCATGTAGCACTCTCAACATGTTGGTTCTGCCAAAGGACTTTAACTAATGCAACTTCTATATTACGTAGCCTCTTCACTTGCCGGTCGAATATCTCAACTGAGACTGCTTCATAGGTTAGGTTTTCCGTAACTTCAACAATTTCCAAAGGAACTACAAATCTTGGATCTCTAATGAACTTCCACAATATGAACACATGAAAAACCATGTGAATCGTATTTATTGTCGAAGGAAAGCCCAACATATAGATGACAATACCAACCCGCTCCAACACCTGATAAGGTCCTACATATCAGGGACTCAACTTTCCCCTTTTACTAAACCACATTACACCCAAGGTCTCTCATCCTAACATCGGAATATGACTTTTAGCGACTTTGAACTGTTTTTAACTTTTCCCTTCTTAGATCCACCTTTTCCATAGCATCAAATACCAAATCCGAGCCGATCAGGGCTATCTTACCAATTCTGAACTAACTCATGGGGTGTCTACATTTCCTTTTGTACAAAACTTCAAACGATCCCATGTTAATACTAGAATGATAATTATTGTTATAAGAAAACTCGATAAGTGATAGATAATCATCCCAGTTACCCTTGAACTTTAGCACACAAGCCCTTAACATGTCTTCAGGAGTCTGAATTTTCCTTTCGGCCTGTCCATTTGTCCGAGGATGAAAAAGGTACCTAATTTAACCGTGGTTCCAAGTCCCTTCTAAAATGACCTCCCAAAATGAGAAATGAATTGGGTACCCAGATTCGATATGATAAACAATGGCATAACATGCGATCTCAACAACTCTCGAATGTACAACTTAGCATAATCATCGGCACTAAAAGTAGTTTTGATCGATTGGAAATGAGCTAATTTGGTCATCCTATCCATAATCATCCAAATGGAGTCATATTGCTTTCGAGTACGAGGAAAGCCTATAACAAAGTCTGTATTGACATCTTACTACTTCTAACTAGGAGTTTCTATGTCTTGGGCTAGGCCTCTAGGCCTTTGATGTTCCATCTTTACCTGTTGGCAATTAGAGCACTTTGATACAAACCTAGATATATCCTTCTTCATGCCATTCCACCAATATACTTCCTTCAAGTATCAATATATTTTGGTGGATCTATAATGGATAGAATATGGATAGTTTGTGAGCTTCTCTCATAATTACATCCCTTAAATAATTAACATTTGGAACATATAACCCGCTTTGGTAGCGAAGCACACTATACCCCTTTGGAGAAAATCTCTACCTTCGTTTTGGCAACCCGTTTCTTCAACTCAACCAATGATGGGTCTAACTCCTGTTTTGTCTTAACATCAGTTTTGTCTTAACATCAACTACTACTGAAGATTTGGCCCAATTTAAAACATGGATACCACCCTCGTTGGAGTCACTTAACCTAACCATGAAATGGGCCAAACAGTACACATCTTTTACCAACTTTTCTTGGCCTTATCCATATGAACCACACTACCCATAAGCAGCCTACTGAGAGCACCAGCTATCACAATTGCCTTGCCCGAGTCATATAACACACTCACGTCATAATTCTTAAGAAGCTCAAGCTACCTTTGTTGCCTCAGATTTAGGTTCCTTTGACTAAACACATATTGCAAACTCTTATGGTTGGTGAATACATCAACTTGAACCCCATAAAAATAATGATGCCAAGTCTTCAAAGCCAACACTACAACATCTAATTCAAAATCATGGGCTGGATAATTTTGTTCATGCACTTTTAGTTGCCTTGAAGAATATGTTATGACCTTACTATTTTGCATTAGAACACAACTCAAACTAAGATAGGAAGCATCACGATATACCACATATCCATCTAAACTCTTTGGTAATGTCAAAATGGGAGCCGATGTAAGACGAGCTTTCAAAGTGTGAAAACGCTTCTTACAATCATCCGATCGTTGGAATTTCGCTCTCTTTTGGATCAACTTGGTCAAAGGTGCAGCAATGGATGAAAATTCCTTAATAAATCTTTGATAGTAACTAGCCAAACCCAGAAAGCTCCTAATATCCAAAGGTGAAAATGGTCTAGGCCAATTCCGTACTGGCTCAGTCTTCTTTAGATTAACTTATTACCACCACTAGAGACTATATGACCAAGGAAGGCTACTTATTTTAGCCAAAACTCACACTTGCTGAATTTTGCAAACAACTACTTATCCCTTAAAGTTTGAAATACAACCCTCAAATGATCCATATGATCTTTTTCACTATGAGAGTAGATCAGTATATTATCTATGAAAACCACCACAAAAACGTCAAGATATGGCTTGAACACCCGATTCATATGATCTATGAATACCACCAGAGCATTGATAACCCCAAATGACATCATTACAAATTCAAAGTGACCATATCTTGTTTGAAAATCTGTCTTTGGAATATCACTCCCTCACCCTTAATTTTATGATAGCTGGAACAGAGATCAATTTTATACAAATAAGTGTCCTTTTGGAACTGATCAAACAAGTCATTTATCCTCAGTAGTAGATACTTGTTCTTTATAGTCACTTGTTCAATTGTCAGTAGTCTATACACATCACCTCCTCCTCTTTAAAGCCTAAGGTATGGCATCCTATCCCTGTTAAGCCTTTTATTTGAAGCCTAAAATGATTCCTGACTTTGGAACCTTTGGCCTTGTTGAGGATGACCATTTCCATCACCGGACCAATCATTTGAGAACCTACATTCAAACCGGTCCCTTTTAGAGTCACTTGCCCTCTCTTTGAACTTCATACCTTTAATGTGCTTGGCATACGTCATGAGCTAAGAGATGTCCATATCCTTCATAAGCACAACAATCCAACACTTTTTGACAAGCAAGTTTGATTTTCCAGAAATGTACTTGTTCATTCTGGCATGGGGATCGACAATTAATTATGTAGCATACTTAAAGAGCTTAGTGAACTTAAGGGCATGCTCCCTCACACTCATAATTATCTTGCTTGAGATTGATGAAATGAGTAAGTTTTGCTTCCCTGAGCTTAAGTGGGAAGAAGTGGTCCAGGAATACAAACTTGAATTCTTCCCAACCGATTGGACCCACATCTACCCTACCAACACTCGTTAAGTGAACCACACTTGGGCATTCCCTTAAGATGATACATTGCCAATTCAACCTTCTTCTTTGATGTTACCCCCATGATAGCCAAGATCATATACACTTCGTCAATAAATTCTTGGACATCTTCATCCACATTCAAACTTTAAAATTCTGGAGGGTTCATCTGAGAAAAATCCCTCACTTTAACTACTGGGGTAGACACATGAAGAGGAGGAGCTACACGTTGTTCAGCCTGGGTAGTCAATAGCCCAAGACAACATAGTGATATTGGTCCAAAATTTAGCATTGGTGACTTGCTCCCCAAAAGGATCATGAGGAGCTTGGTCCTCATTAGCACATATCTCTCTTGGCTAGGGTACTCTTCTAGGAGATATTTTTTGTAAAGGCACAAAGAACAATTGTTAGAGTTAAGAAGACTTAGGGCACATTTTATGGCATGATATAAAACATGGAAGAGGCGAAACATCTCTTAAAAATGCTTCATAGCCTCCTCTACATAGATGTGGTACATTTCACACCCATGAAAAAAACTCTACTTGACGTAATGTATTGGACTCCGAGAACCATTTGAAATTCTGGCTATTATACCAAGTTTGTCATGGCTCAAGCAGACCCTAGGTGTAACATGACTAATGAGATCACTAAAGGAACCCTAAACTATCCTTCTTAGCATATCATAAGTATTTAATGTAATAAGAAGAAATACATGAGCATGAATTAAGATGAAATCACAACTGAAATGTGAAAGTCATAAGGGATACAAACTAATGCAATACGTCATGTTCAACAAGCCTCTAAATTATAAAGTGAGCAAGGGCTTAGACATTTCCCAAGCTCATCCTCAATTAAAATAAAAGACAGTCTCAACATAATATATAATCTAGATGAAATTAGGATTTGTCTCCGAAGCTTGAGGACTTACCTGATCTAGATCAATGAGCAATCTAGATCTAGCCACGAGGATCAGAACGAGGGTAGTCACCTACATCTATATTGTAATATAATGTAGGCATAGATATGTGTTAGTATGTTTCAACGTCCTAAGTATGCATACATGCAATACAATATAGATAGATGTATGAAAACTGTATCATAATGATGCATGGACAAGAGCACATATATATAGAACCAAAGTAGATAAAGGATGTATTTACTAATATTACATGAGTGTAATGATGCATGATACCATAGTACATGAACATAAGTTGAAATGACACCATAATCGACAATAAAAATATGCAAGCTATAACATGGAATCCCGGTGTTGCGCTACATCAAAAAAGAGGATCCTACTTGCCAAGGTAGGACCTTACATGTCATATCATAATCTGTGTGGATCCACTAGCAACCTTTATTAGGAACATCATCATTCCTATGGTGTCAAGTAGTTATGGAATAATGAAATCTACCAAGGTCCTCCCGGTGCTAAGTCAACATCCCACATAATACATAAAATATAGTCATGCTTATTATAATTCATCATAAATTATCACAATTCATACTTGTATATCATCATCATAAACTTTATCGTACACTCATAGTTCAAATTATCATGCATACGGGTAGCTCATTTCATACTAGGATCCTAGGTCACCTTTTCGAATCTTGAATCTCCACTTAGGTACCTAGGTAAACCTAAAGGTCCTAAATCCCCTATTCATATCAAACTAGGGTCTTAGGTCACCTTATGAAATTCTGTATCTTCCCATACGGACCCAGATTAACCTTAAGGTCCTAAATTTCCTATTCATAATCATAAGCTCATATGAAAACCTTGCATATGCATGATCATCATGAGAGATGGGAATATAACATGGTTCATAAGAATCAAGTTAAAAATCATAATAGTTGAGTAAATACATGTATATTTATTGAATCAAAGATCATTTTAATCATAATTGGGGTTATCCATGCATTGTTTCCATATTCATCATAGCATAATTGAAGAAACCTCATATAAATCATGTAATTCAAGTGAAATAGAAGTAATTCTTTCATATTTCAAAGTACAAATGTAATCCATATCATAATAGTATCATTTGGAAACAAAGTCATGATAACCCTAATAGATCATGCTTGAAATTAGATGAAATTGTGAGAAAATTGGTTGGGATCCGTAGATGAAAGATACCTAAGGATAAATCCCACATACCTTAAGGTGAATTGAAGATTTAAAGATAAATTTGACTTGTAACTAGAAGGTCCTTTGAAGAATTCTTCACTTGAGCTTGAGAGTAGATTTTAGAGTGGTTTTGATGAAGTGAACTAGAGTCTAAGTTGAGGAGTGATAGGATCACATTAGAAAAGGTTAGTAATTCGTTGGGATGGAATTTTAGTGTATAAGAAGTTTATAATTTAGGGAGAAGAAGTAAATACCACTATGATAACATGCTAAAAAAATTAGACGCCACCCCATAAAGACATGCTTCATGAGCCATAAAGTGCACCATGACTTGTTGTTCACTTCATGGAGTGTGAGCCTGCATGGGCTTGGGGTACAAGCCCATCACTGAACCATTTCTTGAGGCATGGTATACACCACTACCTGTGAAGGTTCTTGATATTATGAAGTTTTGATGATTTAAGAAACCATGGGAACAGATAAGGGACCTAATCTTATACATGTTTTGAACCTAAAAGTGATATCCGACAAATAGTAAACTGATAGATCTATTATTGTTAGTGCATGTTTGCTTATCTAAAGTAGTTCTCTAGACAATGAAAATGCTCAAAATACTACTAATGTTGGGTGTGTATATATATATATCCAATATTTCTTGAGAAGAAAGTTTGAGGGTTTCTACACATATTGAGTGAGTATTTTGGTGAGGTTCTCGGGTAGTACACTAGGAAGATCAGATTTGCTCTTACTTTGTGTAGTTCATTATTCTTATTGAGTTCTTGTATCTTGTAAATTGATTCCTATTCTATAAAGGGATCTGATAACCAGCAAGTTTCTTATCTTCATTGTTGAGTTGTAGCTAGAGTTATCTATGGTGAGTTGTTGAAGTCTATGTTAGCTAGAGTTATTAGATTTAGTGGGTGGCTGAGTAGCTACTTTGTTGTTCGAACCTATGGTAGAATTATCACAGTGAGGAGGTAGGGGTTTAGAGTTAAATCTCTTGATTATAAGAGTTTGTAATCGAATACTTTTCTACTTTAATGATAATGGATTTGAGTTGAAATCCTGGGAGTACAGGTCACGGTTTTCTCCTGCCTTGATCAAGGGGCTGTCCACATAAAACAATGATATAATTTTATTTTGCTACTTTATTTGATTGTTGTTCTGACAAGGGATCTAGTCCCTAGACATTCAGTGGACGCATACATTCCATCAATTGGTATCAAAGCAAGCACTCTCTAAAAGGTTATCACCTAGAGGGGATCCTAAAGAAAAAAAATGGTAGTTCCACTGAATCGAGAAGAGGGCCACTGTAAATTGGCAATTTATAGTTGGTGGAATACTAGTATGCATGGTTTCCTCATGGCTGTAGACAATGAGCTATGGGAAATTATGCTTAATGGTTCTCATGCTCCTAATTTGGAGGTAAAGGAGAAATCACTAGAGTAATTCCTAAGACTCGATAATAATACACCAATGAGGTCAGTAAGAAAATTTGAAGGAATTACAAAGCTAAGAAGTTATTGGTTTATGGAATTGGGGCTGAAGAATACAACTGGATTTCAGCTTGTGTGTCAGCAAAAGAGATTTAGGATTGCTTATGTATAGCTCATAAAGGTATTGAGCAAGTAAAGAAGTTTAAGCTTGATATGCTTACTACTCAATATGAAAAATTCACCATGAAAGAAGGGGAATCTATTCATGACATATATTCTAGGTTCTCATCCATTATCAATGGACTTTGATGCTTGGGTAAACCTATTCATCCCAACAAACAAGTTAGGAAGATCCTCAGAATTCTTTCTAAGTCATGGGCTAGCAAGGTTGATGCAATTGCTGAAGTCGAGGACTTAAAAGTGTTGACTATAGATGCCTTGATTAGTAATCTACCAACTCATGAGTTTAATAGAGAAAATAATGCTGCGAAGAAGGACAAATCATTGGCTCTGAAGGTGACATAAGCTGAAGAATCTGAAGAAGATAAAGATCAAATGGCATACCTCACTAGAAGGTTTCAAAAAATTATGAGGGAGCATGGAGGTTTGAAAGGTAAATCTTAGTAGAGCTGCTATTGCAAATGATTTATGTCACTAATATTGAAAACTAATACATTTTATCAAAGATTGTCTAATGCACAAGATTGAGTACAAAGATTTGTTTCAAGACTAGAAGCAACAAAGAAAAGTCAAGGGACCAGGCCCCTGATAAAAAAAGTAAAAAGGTTGCAACAAACTATATTGTGAAGAAGGCTCTTGCTATTTGGAAAAATTCCTCAAGTGAGTTAGAGGAGTCTGAACACCCAGAGGATGCTTTCTTGATGGTTGTGAAGGAAAAGGATGAGATCTTCAATCAAATGTTTGCATTCATTGAAAAATCTGATGATAATGAACTTGAAGAAGAGGTAACTTTATATAATTTTAAGCTAAATTTGCACGTCTTTTCTATTATGAAGTTGAGGAAGTTAGCTGCTATTCTTATTGATTCAATTACTGAGTTAACTGCTGAAAAGGATGTGTTGAACACTAAATTAGATCTTGCTTAAGTTGAAAAAATTGCCTCAGTTCCTTAGTTATTTGAGGTGGAGAAACATGTGTTAGATCTAGAATTAGAAAATGTAGCTCTTTGTAGAAAGAAGAATGAAGAAACAAAGAATTATCAAAAAGGGAAAGAAAAGTCTAGTAACTTCATTACCAGAAATTCGGCCTATGACAATGCAAGTAAAACCATTGCTATTGATATCCAAACCGTTTCCATAGACCTATGGCAACAAATGACCAACCGTTGCATCTGTTTGCATGGATACGGAGGCAACGGTTTGTACCACAGTTGTGAGAAAGTGTTGACATAGACCATCCTATGACGACGACAAAAATATGTGGGAATGGCAACGCTTTACAGCCGTTTCCATAGACATTCACAGTCTATGCCAACGCATTTTGGCCGTTGCCATAGACATTAATAATCTATGAAAAGGAAATTACATTTGTAATGCTAGCTGATCCTTTTGTGTCCTAATAATCTACTAGAACATGATAAGATCAAAATGCATCCCTTGTTGGATCAAAGATTGCAAAAAATGAGAGGCTTCAAGTGGGGTAAGAGTACAGATCAATTCTGTACATTTCCAACTGATGGAAGATCAACATGATGCTAGCAGCAAAGTACAGGGCAAGATTAACAAGATGCCAGCAGCAGATCCAGTAAAGGGCAAGATCAGCATGATCCCAACTTAATATGATCTGTATGCTTCAACATAATATGATGGAAGGCCAAGGCAAAAGTACAGTGTAATTTAGCAATATTTAGCAAGAAATATGCTTAAACTTAGCAAGAGTATAGTGCAATTCAGCAAGAATACAGTGCAATTCAACAATATTTAGCAAGGGTACAGTGCAATTCAGCAATATTTAGCAAGAAATATGCTTCAACTTAGCAAGAGTAGAGTGCAATTTAGCAAGAGTACAATGCAATTCAACAATATTTAGCAAGAGTAAAGTGCAATTCAACAATATTTATCAAGAAATATGCTTTAACTTAGCAAGAGTACAATGTAATTCAGTAAGGGTATAGTGCAATTCAGCAATATTTAGCAAGAGTACAGTGCAATTCAACAATATTTAGAAAGAAATATGCTTCAACTTAATATGATGGAAGGCCAATGTGTCTCTTGCTATGATCCATTGCAGCCTCCTCCTCATGACAAGAAGTCCCTTGAACTTCAGTAGAGTCACAATCAGATATCTTGGACTTCCTTTATCCCAAGGAAATGGACAAAGATGGAATGCAATCAATTATGCATGAAGATAACTGATAAGATCAGAACATTAGCAAACAAACACCTCTCATATATATGCAGGAAGAATACAAGTTGTTGTCTCAATATTATTTGTTGTACAAAATTTCTGGGGAGCTGTCTTTATACTACCATAAGTGTCGTTGATGAAATAGATAGAAAATGCAGAGAATACCTTTGGGGGGGGGGGGAATTGAAACAAACAATGTCTTTATACTACCACAAAGTGTGTTGTCTTTATGCAAGCACTGGAGCATTATATTTCAACACTTTCTCTTTGACATTCCTAATGTTGGTTTTTGTTCACTTGTACATATATTTCAGCACTTTCTCTTTTTTTGAAACTAGTAACATTACTCTATATATCCATAGGTATACTACAACTAAAAGTGTCATTCCCCTTCAAAAGTATTACAACCACAGGTATCACAGGGTATGTTTGTTGCTTATAAACAATGTAGAACATCAAAGATGTCTTCAGTTTGAGCTAATAAATTATGTTTACCCGAAAGTAAAATAGACCTAAGTACATCATTTTGAAATCCTGTAAAATGGTTTGCACATTTTAAAAGTCCTCTGTAGAGAGAAGAAAATAAAGGTAGAAGAAGAAGAACAAGAAAGAAGGCAAGAAAATAAAGGTAGAAGAAGAAGAACAAGAAAGAAGACAAAAGAAGCAGAAGATGATGAAGAATAAAAAAGAGATTAGATTAAGATGACCTTTATCATTATTGCAAGTAGGTGGATGACTGATAAGTTGATTAGCAGCCTCTTCTCTTGATGAATGAACATTAAATCTTAGCATATTCGGATCAATTGTTTATCTCGGGTTAAGATTATGAAGTAGAGCAATAATGTTCATTGTAATATCTCGTTCCATGTTATCTTTTTGCGCTTTGAACTTTTCTTGCATTTTTTGTTGAATCCTCTCTTGTAGCTCCTTCATTTTTTTCTGCATCCTTTCATCATTAGCAACATTACTTGACAAAGTTTCAGAATATGTTGCTTTGCGTTTTAAAAGAGTCTTGGTAACTCCACGTCCATACAACCTTACTCAACTAGGATGTTCAAGTACCATAACGTTTGAATATGCATCAACTGACTGGCTACCATCTTCACTTTCTTGAGTTTCTATCATTTCCATTTCATCCTACAAATAAGATTTAAGAGTAGAGAAAAAGAGTTAAAGTATATAAAAAGTGATGTAATATTTAAGAATAAGTAGATGATCAAGAGAAACTTTGAACAAGAAAATTTCATACTATTATGTTGGTTGTATCCTCATATGAGTCCTTGTATACTCAGCCAGGTTTCCTTCATCTAGTAGCTACAAAACATTCCTTACTGGAAACACCGTCCGGACTTTCCTTCTTTTTTTTTCTAGTTATACAAAAGTAGCCATCAATATCTTTACAATAAAGTATAGGTTTATAGTTAGATTATGAAAATATATCAAACCTCGTGGATTATGGAAAAACTTGTTTTGCCAACAGTGTGCGGATACCTCAGCTTTTTGCAATTCTTCTTGTTAGTTTTTGACATATTTTGCAAAAAAATAAAGCTGATGTTTCAACCATGCTCACAAAAAACCTAATAACTGTCACTTAAAGTAATTATAAAGAGAATAAAATGTGTATGCTGAGAAATATTTACAAGATCAGATATAAAAAAAATTGTTTTACCTCAGCTTCATCAGAATTTCAATATCGAAGGAGATCCTTCAATACAGATTCTGAAACATTTTTAGGTCTATTAGCCATTCGAATTTCATCATTGTCATAGGCATATAAGTATTTTTCTTAATCCTACTCTTATACCCTCTCCAAGAAAGTTCAATTGCATTCAAGGCCCATTCTTTTCCAACATTAGGAATGTCATATTTCTCCTACAAATTGTGCAATTGGGTTAATGCAAAAAATAAGAAATAGTTTCAATTAACATGAAAAACATTGAGAACTTCTAACCTTGATATAGTTTTACATATCATAATGTGTCTTTAACTTTGTCTTAACTTGTTTTCCTTCCTCCAACAATTTAAAAAAATTCTTAGCATCTTCTGATAGTCCCTGTCTTACTCCTTCTGCATCTCCTAACTCCGCCGCTACATTTATAAATGTATCATGAAGTAGTTCATCAATATCATCATGCAAATTAGAACCTTCGTCATTATTGATTTGCTGAGGTGTATTTCTCGAGGAAGATCCTTCACCGTGAAAAATCCATTTAGTGTAACCAACAACAAATCCATCAACAACTAAGTGATCCTCGACCACATTTCTATAATGCCAATAGTGATTCATGCTATTTTTGCAAGGGCATAATATCTCATTTCCGTTAAAAGCTTATTCAAATGCCTTATCAAGGAAATTGTTCACTCCATGAATATACTCATCGGTCCATCTTAGGCAGTTCATCCAATTTTTATCCTCGTTATCCATTAAAATCCTATATATATCAACCAAATCATCAAACATATTACACATAATAAAAATAAGGTAACAAATAAGATAGAGTTTTCCTTTTTGAGTCAATTAATTCAAAATTCTCAAATAAAATCTAAAGTTGGTTACGGCAAGACATATAATAACTAAAACAACTAGTGTAGACCACAACACGCCACACATAGTGACTCTCAAGATACAGAGTCCACCGAACATATTATTTTCACTTTCCACATACAACACCTAGAAAGACATGCAATAATTCTTCAAAGATAGTATTTAATACCTGGGATAGGGAACACCAGGAGAGTAGAGATAGTTCCTAAAATTTGGGTGCTTCAGATAATTGTAGAGGCAAGGCGTTTGCTCCCTGATCTTGCTGCAGCAGAGGGTAGATGGTGGTGAATTTGAGTGTGGTTTCTTCCTTAACTAAATAGGATTAACATTCATCACTAGTTTATAACTCCAACACACTTTTTAATACTAATATGCTACACACACCTAGAGAGCAGTAACACAGAAATAAGCGTGACTCAAAGATATGAAGACCAGAAGATGGCAAGTTGTATATATAATCACAACTGTTTAACTGACTAACAATTAAAACCAATTTAAAAGAGTAGAAACAGGTCCAAATAGCAAAGAAAAAAGTGTAGACCCATCATGTTGAAATTCTGATTCCCAGTTTAATTAAAAAATACAGCTTGACATGTGATGACTGACAGAAGACTGGTTAAAGATGAGTAGCCCCCAACTGATGCTACTTCTGGAAAACTCAAAATGTATCTTGTTTTCAATTCATTTCTCGTGCAATTGCTTTGAATTCCAACCACTAGCACATGCTGGCTTTTAGTTATGACCACCAATTCTAAAATCCGGTTTGCTAACTGTGCAAGTTTTGATATGGTTTTCTTGTGGAGTTTCACAACAACAATAACTTGGAAAAAAAGAGGAGACCTGGTTACAAAAACTCAAAGCCTAATAAATCAAAATACGCCAAATAGACCCGGTCGAATTTTTTAAAAGTTGGGAACACACCGGATTGATTTTAGTTTTTTCAAGAAAAACAACACCAAACTACATTAGGACTTGGGGATTAAATCATGTCATGTTTGGCTACCAGAGGAGTGGGCAAGATAGATTACACAATTTTCAATCAACTGCTTGTTCCTCATGAAAAAGCACAGAAATTACATGATAATAACAACAATAATATACATAGTTTGATCTCATAAAGTGGGGTCTAGGAAGGGTGGAGTTTATGAGGTTTTTCATATAGAACCTCGTCTCAAGAAAAAACATTCAAAAGCAGTCCAGCGAAAAAAGTAATGAAAGTACAAAAAAATAATAGGTAGAAACAGAATAAATCTGAAATAGAACAATACGACAATCGATGTACAACAAATCACGGATAGTAACAACAAATTGAAGGACAAGAAACTACAGGAACAAATCTATGACAACTAGTATGAACGGACAACAAGAAAACATACCCCTACCTATTAACCTTCTATCATAATTAGCATCCTCAACACTCTCCTATCTAAGGTAAGCATGCCATGTCTACTCACTTCTCTCAAACAAAGTTAATGACTTATGTATAAACACATATATAAATCAAAAGACTCCAATTGAGTTGATTATTGTCAAAACACCATAAAGGAAAACCAAATTATACAGGCACATACCCATGCAAGACACATAGAAAACCTAATCTTCTAGTATTGTTAAGGTCAACGTAACATATTTAAACTAATACCCAATCAATAGGCAATTCATGGATGAGAAAAGTAAAACATGCAGAAAATCAGGCCCTCACCTTTTTATCATCCAAATATCAACTTCTTCCCCAATTGTCACCTTTAATTACAAAGCACAAAAATACTCAAATAAATTAACAAGTGAAAGACACCAAATAGAAGTTGATGAGACGATCGATAGATCAAAAAATGAACAAATGAAAGAGAGGTTTCAATGGAAAAGAGCCATGATTAGCATAATTGAACATATACTCCTTAAATAGATTTAGTCCACTAGCAATCAAAATAACATACATCAAATTGATTATAGATAGATTGACATATGTGCTAATTATTTGATAATGTAACAAACATGAAGGATGAATCCAGTGGAAAGGGAAGTAGCATTCACACAAGTGCATAGACGTACAAGTAGACAAATTAAAGGAACAAAATTACAAGAAATAGTTACAAATAGACTGACAACAACTACAGTTATGCCTCAACCCCAAACTATTTGAAGTTGGCTATATGAATCCTCAATTTCGGCTATGTTACGCATATACTATCAGAGAAAGAGAAAAGCAATCAATACCAAAATAGGAGCTGGTGATGAAAGCAAGTAACTGCTCAAATAATGAAACTAACTGCAAAATTGTAGATTCAACTCGACGTTAACTTACATCTACATTTTGAACATTCACTAGCAAACTGTCAAAAGGTAAACATAAATGGAGCTTACAAACACCAACTCCACCAAATTAGAAAATGAAGAAAAAGGGACAAAATGTGATCTGAACAATTCTTCAAGCAGCAAAATCAATTGATCAATCAACTAAATCACCATACCAAATTAAACTTGACAGAAGCTAAAATATTCACTGGAATCAACTTGGAAGCAACAAAATTACTACATCGCTGTACCAAATTAAACTTGGAATCAGCTTAAATAATCAAGCTAAATTAATCCCCATACTCAACAATCTACGCTTAAGCAGATCAACAAAAAATTTACAAAATATTCACTGGTTTGACCCAAATTTGAAACCCAAATTCACAATAACCCGTTTAATCCAAATACATCCAGAAAACAATAACATATAATCCCAAAATGCTTCAAGCAACAAAATCACCTAAACCTAACTGGAGATTTCATTCCAACACTCAATAATTCATGTTTGACCAAAATAAATAAAAAAAATCAGAAAAAAACATCATTCAAAACCCAAAATCTGGTAAAAGCCAAAATCCAACCGGAGATTTAAGATGAAGAACAACTTACCTGATTGAAAGAATATAAGAAATTTAGGGTTTCCCAAGGACAGTGAAGCAAGAAGATACTGACAAACAGCTTCTATGGGAGCATTGCGAAGTTTGAAGAAGAAAACTATTTTGAAGAAGAAGACTGATTTTGGAGAAGAGAAAAGACTGATTTGGAGAAGACAACTGATTTAGAGAAAAGACTTCAGCAGATCTAGTGAATGCAGAAAGAAGAAGAACCCGTTGATGTAACCTAGAAGTAAAAGACTCAAACTTTTGGCAGAGTACAATGTGATTTGTGATTTTAGGAGTAGTGTTTGGGAGTAGAGGGAGTAGTGTTTCCTTTTCTGTTTTTAGAAATAAAATATGGAGGGAGTAATGTATATTAATTGGCGGAATAATAAAAATTGTGGAGGGAATTATACAACCATAGCAATAGGAAATAGACCCGTTGCCATAATGCTTTATCACAATGGTTGTACACATCCGTTGTAATATGACCCCTATGGCAACTGTTATTTCAACAATTGCAACGCCTGTTTTATAATAGGGGTAGTGAATCAAAATATTTTCTGCAACTTCATAGTAGGGGTGGTAAATCAAAATATTTTCTACAACGCATATAATCGTTGCCGTAAATATTATTACCATAGGCCTAATTTCCAGTAGTGCTTGCAACTTGAAATTGAATCTAGTTTGAATATTACTGAGGCAAAATTGTCTATGGCACTAAAAAGGAATACTTAGTTAGAAAGGGACCTGGTCCAAGTCAAAGAAGAGTTGTCTAAATCACTTAAATGGACTACTTCTTCAAAAGTGCTAGAATTCTAACTCATAAGGGAGACAATAGTAAGAAA
The DNA here is from genome assembly GCA_029948455.1 of Solanum rostratum. NCBI lineage: Eukaryota > Viridiplantae > Streptophyta > Magnoliopsida > Solanales > Solanaceae > Solanum > Solanum rostratum. Next base: position 36,735,029 of record CM057050.1, on the reverse strand, counting down.
GATCTGGGATTTGTGAAGAATGATATGTCCAAACTCACAAAAAAATGTCAATGTTTCTAATTTGTTGTTGTGGACTCACTGTAGAAATGATGGTCATCAGAAATTAACGTTCTGGCAATAAAAGTTTTGAAGATCTTTTGGTAAAATACTTTAAGCAAAAGCAAAGATGAATGGGACATGGTCCTAGGGTTCATTCTAAAAATAATTTTAAGTTATAGAAAGTGGTGCTACCTCTTTGGACAAGAAAAGTGTTTATTACCCCCTTTATCTTCTTATTGGAAACTTAGATTGACATGGGTTCCTAAATTTGACCAGAGATCTCTTGCAGGTAAATGAAGAAAGCAACAAGATCTCTTGCAGGTAAGTGAAGAAAGCAACAACCAATGTTGGTACATGGATGGGGGACACTCAAAGCATATGACTGGAGATGTTGAAAGCTTCTTTTCACTCAAGGCCTTTCAAGGTGGAGGTGTTTTTTTTTTAAATGGAGAAAACTGTTAAATTCTTGGTATTGGTAGGATAGGATAATCATTAGATCACTCAATAGAAAATGTTTATTAGGTGATTGGACTGATGTTCGGTCTATTGAGTATATCTCAAATAAGTGAAAAAGGAAGTAAAGTAAAGAAAATTCACAAAACATTTTATTGTTACCATTTGTGGTTTCACAAGAAGTGATTCTTATGGCTAAAAGGGTTAAGAACACGTATGTGACTGATCTAGTTTCTATATAGGGAAATGCCTATACATATCTTAGTTCTTAAAGTGAGAATGCAGAACTTTGCCACAAAAGACTTGATCATGTAAATTCGTCATTTCTTAACAAACCGTTCCAAAGGACCTGGTCCATGGGTTATCAAAAGTGAAATTTGCAGAAGATAATGTTTTTTAAGCATGTGTCAAAGAAATGAAGAGTAGATCCTCACTAAAGCAAAAGAAGTAGGTTAGTACCATCAGATTACTGGAGCTGATTCACACGGATCTATGTGAGCTAGTGATGATTCAAAGCAATGGAAGAAAAATATTATATTTTGGTGGTCGTAGATGATCACTCAAGGTTTACTTGACCATGTTCTTGATGTCTAAACATGAAATCTATGATGTATTTGCGATCTTTGCTAAGTTGATACATACAAAGTTTAAAAATGCAAAGATTAACATCTTATGTACAATGAAATCAATCATAATTTCTCAGTTCCCAGAATTCCTCAACAAAATGGTATGGTAGAAAGGAAGAACAAAACCTTGGTGGATATTTATAGAACAATGGTTATATATTCAGGAATTCCCAAGAATTTTTAGGCTAAAGATGCGAATATTACATGTTATATGACTAAGGAATGCTTGATCAAATATATTCACAGCAAAACACCTTATGATTTTCTCAACAACAGGAAGCCTAAATTGAGTTACTTTAAGAGCTTTTGGTTATAAATGTTTTTTTCTCAACAACGGCAAGGAATACTTGGTGATACAAGAAGTGATGAGGTGTATTTGTCAATTACTCAAGTTCTAACAAGGCTTATAGAGTTTTCAATAATGGGACATATTTTATTGAAGAAAGTGTCCATGTGATCTTTGATGAGTCTAATGAACCTAAAAAATTGAAGGATCAAGATGAGACTGAATTTTAAGAACTAATGCAGCTCCACAAGGATAATGTCAATGTTGATCAAGATAGTGGAGGAATTTGGAGTAGACTATTTCTTATTTTGATAGTTCAGCTAATGTAGGTGTTCCAGATAGGGACCTGGTCCTGAACATAATGCTGATGATGAACAAGGTACTACTGAATAGCTTGAAAATGTAGACGATGGAGAAGTCGTTGCTGAAAATGAAGAAAAAAGTCAAGCTCCCAAAATATCCTCATAGATACATAGATCTTCTTATCCTTTGGACAATATCATCGCACTTTCAGACTCTGGATGTTCAAACTAGATCCAAGACAAGGAACATAGCCACTTTTTCAGCCTTTATCTCTTCTATTGAGCCTGAAAATGTGAAACAGGTTCTAAAAGATACTAATTGGGTGATTCCATGCGAGAAGAGTTGCAATAGTTCAAAAGAATCCATGTGTGGCACCTGGTACCTAAGCCATCTGGTAAAATAATTATTGGAATGAAGTGGGTCTTCAGGAACAAGCTGGATGAACATGGAGCTATTGTTCGAAACAAATCAAGACTCACGGGTTCAAGGCTAAACCCAGAAAGAAGACATTGATAATGATGAACATTTTATCCTATTGCAAGAATGGAAGACATCGAAATTCTTATAGATTTTGCGGCATTCATGGGTTTCAGCTCTATCAAATGGATGTCAAGAGCGCTTTCTTGAATGGATACCTAAAGGAGTAAGTCTTTGTCATACAACCTCTTGGATTTGAAGATGTTGAACATCCTAACCATGTGTTCAAACTGGACAAAGTGTTTTTTGGCTTGAAACAACCACCCTGAGCATGGTATGAGATATTATCTAAGTTGCTACTAGAGAATGAGTTCAAAAAAGGCAAAATTGATTATACTTTGTTTTGAAGACAAGAGGAAGGACCTGCTCATTACACAAGTTTATGTTGATGATATCATCTTTGGTGCTACTTTTGAGTCTATGTGTGGTGAATTCTCAAAGATGATAGGGAGTGAATTTGAAATGGATATGATGGGTGAATAGGGTTTGTTTTAGGGTTTGAAGATTAAACAAACTCTTGAAGGAAACTCAATTAGTGAAGAAAAATACATCAAGGAGTTGCTAAAGAAATTTCAAACGGAGGATGCAAAGCCTATTGAGACTCCTATAGGAACAAATTCCAATCTGGATGTTGATGAACCTAGTCGTAGACTATGTATAGGGGTATCATAGGATCATTATTATACTTGACTACAAGTCGACCAAACTTTGTGTTTAGTGTTGGAATGTGTGCAAGGTTCCAAGAAAAGCTAAAGGAGTCCCACTTGAAGTTAGCTAAAAGACTCTTGAGATACTTGAAGAAAACATGGGACCTAGTCCTATACTATCCTACTGGTGATTCTATTGAGTTGATTAGTTATGCTGATGCTGACTATCCTGAATATAAATTAGATAGAAAGAGCACATTTGGAATGGCTCATTTCTTTGGATGATGTCTTGTATCTTGGGGAACAAATAAACACACATTGTTGCTCTTTCAATTGTTGAAGTTCAGCATGTAGCTGCTGCCTCTTGTTGTGCATAATATTTATGTATAAAACAATAACTAAAATATTTTGGTGTCATCAAACACATTATTCCATTGTTGTATGACAACACAAGTTCTTTGAATATGATGAAGAATCTAGTTCATCTTAAGAGAACCAAGCATATTGATGTGAGACACCATTTTTTGAGGGATAATGTTGAAAGGGGAAATATTTGTATGCAATTTTGCAAAACTAAAGATCAACTTACACATAGTTTTACAAATACTTTGAGTAAATATCAGTTTGAGAAAAACAGATTGAAGTTTGGAATGCTGAAGATGGAGAAAATCCTTAGGTTTTGAGGCAAATCAACTTCCTTTTTTGCTATAATTAGAATGGAAGGTATCTTTTTAATTTTGTGATTCTTGTTATAGTGATGTCAAATATTTTACCTTCTTACTGGTATACAATCATAGTGATTCAATCAACATAGCTGAATGTAACACCTCCCATGCGACTCGAAATATTCTTATTGTGTATTTCTCGAATATTTTAAAATTTGTGCAATATTTGGCATATCCGATTTCATATTCCTTTTCAAGAGTAAAATTATGCTGGAAAAGAGTCTCCTTAAATTTTTAGGTGACCCCTATCGAAAATAACTTTTAAAATGATTTGGCCTAAACTAGAAGGGTACGCGATCAGTCCGCATTGCCCACTGATTCCCCCATAGGAAAAGGGTCTCCTTCAATTTTTAGGTGACCCGTATCGAAAAATAACTTTTCAAAGATTATGAATTTTTAGATGGAGTTCATAAAGCTCAAATTAAGGGTTCTACTAATATGATAATGAGTGATTTGAGTGTTTTTCTAATGATCATGTTTACTTCATTCATTTCCAATATGCTTGTATTTCATGATTTTCAAGTCTAATTGCATATATCCACCATGTTTGACTAAGCTTATATGACAAGGATTCTTATATGGATGAAAGATTATTGCTTGCATTGCAAGACAAGTATGTTATAATAAATTATGGGCTCCTAAGCATGTATTGAACTCATAAAGAGTTCCTATGACGGATAAGTAAGATTTTGAGCCCTTTATACGATGTTTTATCCTCTTATGAATGAATAATGCTCACTGGAAGGGGTCATGTATGTGAAGTGTTCTACCCTCATATGCAAGGCAAATTCTCACTTGAAGGGTTCAAGTATATGAATAGGCTACTCTTATCACGTTAACAAGTTTTTACAAGCTATCCAAGCTATGATTGCACTTATGATTATGTTTTGTATTCCGTGGGACAAGACTTAGCATTGAATGAGGCTTAAGGTGGGGGCTCAATCCAAGGAATCCTTATATAAAGTCCTAGTCTCATAACTATGTGTCACCATAGATTTATATTAATTCCCCAAATGGGCTTTTCCTAGTGGATCCAACTAGGACAAGTTACCCACCATGGTGGGGTATGGTTTACATTGGCAAGTGGACTTCTCCTTTTCTGGTGTAAAGGAAACACTGGGATTCCATGTAGTGGCTCAAATGGTCTTATATCGGTTATGATTTCCTCCCACATATGTAAGTTATGTTATTCAAGTTTGACTATCTTCATCATGTTTTGACTTAAGCATTGATCATACATGTCATATTGAGTTTATATCCATTTTATATAATTATGCTTTTTGTCTATTATGGGATATGTTCTTTGTTGCATTACACTTCATATACTTACTATATTCCAAGTACTGACACATATGTTTTTGCATACATGCGCCACACCCTGAGAGGGTACCCGATACGTAGCCAGCACCCAGAGACTATTGCTAGTCCCCAAGCGAACCACTTGGCCTCATCACATCCATTCAATCTGACAACTCTGCAGATCAATGGAAGTAAATGAAAGTAAATTGGCTCATCTCATCTAATGTCTCAAATAATAATAAGTTAATAATAAAGACTAGTAGGAATAACTAGCTCACAATCCCAACATCAACGTCCGACTATCATCTATGAAGCCTTTAACACTAATCAAGTGGTGCCAATGACAAACCCATGGTTACCGAAATTAAATTATTAGGCTAGTCTAGTCTAACTCAAAAGCATGATGAAATAAATAATAGTAGACCCTCCGGAGTAGGGTAGGCTCACCAATAAGCTGAACATCTTGGATCCTCAACTATGCGCCTATTGACAATCCCTAATCCCTGAATCTGTATCGTAAAATGATACAGGGCTGAGTGGAGCCTGTACGTGGAATGCACAATATGTAAAATAGCTGAATGAAACAGAAGCAAGTAGAATAATATGGAACAACATCAACTCAAAAATAGTAAACAATAAACGTGTCAAATGTCTATCTAAAGCAAGAATAAAGAGTAGACAAGTGACCCATCAACCAATTAACCTCACTAATCAAATCAAACTCGTCTTAAAGGAACTTATCTTATCACCTCTCATCTCATCTTGACTCAATGTATTCAAGGTAGGAACTTTCTTGGAGTTTCTCTTATCCGACAACAATCACTTATGAGCCAGTGATTTTACAACATCCCGATGGTGTTACCACAATCGTTCTACACTTGCCAGGTAGAGAACGAATCGAATCTACTAGGGAAACTGCAATCAACAAGTTCTCTATTGTTTCAGGGACTCTCTCAAGAGTGAATCATTAAGTAATATGATGGTTCTAATCCTCACCTACATTTGGCGACATAGTTTGATGAGTTCATATTTGGACTAAACTCTCACTTTTTCTGTGCTCGATACTCCTCCCAAGTCTCAATGCTCATAAGACAATCAATCCAATCAAACAAATCAAATCATGGGGACTTTAACCCTCTCATCAATCAGTCTCATAGGGACTTTAATCCTCTCATCAATCAACATCTCAATTAATAGCTCAAGGCTTAAAACAGTCATTAGGGAACAATTGAATAGACAAATCAATGGAGTTCATTTATGGAGAATCATAGGACTATCAAGTTCTATCAATTCGTCATCATTCTCTCATTACAATCACAATAACAATCACCATCAACAACCTCCAATCAAGGCTCTAGACTCAATCCCTAAGTTCATTCATGCATGCTTTTTGAAAATAGTCATGTAGGGTTATACAATATCTCATGAGAATATTCAATTCAACAAAACAAGTTTATGATCATCATCAACATAGGAAAATACATGTAATTAATATAATTTTCAAGAAACCATAAAAAATCATGCACATAGACTCTTTAGACTTTCAACGCTTCTATGACCATCTATAGGGCATATGAGAGAACAATCTCATGCTTTTAGTTTAGCCTTAAATACTTGAGATGAAGCTCTCAACAATCACTTCAAGGATTCCCTCTTGAATTCCTCAATTTCAAACTCTTCTCCTCTTTCCTCAAGCCCTAGTCTTATTAGACTGCTAGAAAAGGACTTAGAATGGGGTTGCAGACTCCTTTTTTTATGTCAAAACAACCTAATTAGATTGTGTATTTAGTTTAGGAGGGGTTGGTAATTGACCAAAATACCCCTCACAACATATAGAAATCTTTTATCTTCGGAATAACCCAGTACACACTGCAGACTAGTTGCATATACTGTATTTTTCTCCGAAATGTTTCTGAACAAGTTTTTCTAATCTCGTCAAAACTTTTTAAAAAATTTTAAGTGTAGGTCCGCTATAGAGGCATGACGCGCCTCTGTCGCGCACCGACACTATTTTGATTTTCGGGTCGAAAAATTATCTTTTTATCCGGTCGCTCTAAAATTGACCGAGATCATTTTTCCACTCAATAATTTGTGCTGATCACAAATCTGGTCTCAAATTTACATACGAGCATTGGAAGATGCGTTATGTGCACACCCCTCCTATAGGGGTATTTTGGTAATTTTACTGGACGTTACAACATGATCTAACAATATAGGGACCGAAACTCCTATTCATCCTCCTCTTCGTGGTTGGTTGGCTTATTTGATGATTACTATTGGTGAGTCCTCTATTCCGCGGACAACAATTACTTTCTTTCTTTCTATGTTAAACACTTATTTACTTTTGAACATTTACTTTTTAGGGTGAGCCCGGGAGATGTCATTTGCCACCGGTTCACTCATGTTAGAGGTGTTTTTAGATATATGTAATGATCTTGACTCTTATGATGCTTATGTATACATTGAAGACTTCCTTTAGTCCCTATCCCTTTATGTGTTAATGATATATGATGGAAGTCCTAAGCTCCTACTTTTCCCATAGCTTGAGTCATTCTTACCTTTACCTTTAGTCTTTGCATGCAGGTGATAGTGGAAATTCCTTTCCTTACATCCCCATAACTTGAGTCCAATGCCCCAGTTCCCTTGGACTTAAATGTTTGATATTTCTTTATGCTTCGCAACCAAGGGTATGCTAATTATTGTTAGAGGGTTGTTTGGGTCCTTTCTGTTTTCCCATTCACCGTATCACACCAAGGCCCTAGGCTTGGGTCGTGAAAAGCTTGGTATCAGAGTACTAGGTTTGTAAATGGTACTCAGAAATCTAAGACATCGCATCGAGTAGAGTCATGTTCATGGTTGTGATGTGGGCCACAACTATGAATAGTAGGCTATGAGTCATTTTAGGAAATTATTCACTTCTTCATAATCTATGTCATGCTTTAGGACTTAATTTAAGATTTCCTTACTCTAATGGTTGGTCTTTTGTGCTTCTAGATCATGCCACAAAGAAGGATGGCACAAAGAGCTCCTGCTCCCGAGAGTGATCCAGCCTCTCCGGCCCTATAAGATCCTCAATAAGAAAAAGGGGTTACTCATGCCAAGTATAAGAATGTGGTTACTTTGTTAGCAAGGGTTGTATCCATCTAAGGATTCCAACCTCCTCATGCCCCAACTGTGGCCTCAAAAGTAAAAGACTTTACAAGGATGAACCCTCTGGAGTTTCATGGCTCCAACGTAGAGGAGGACCCCTAAGAATTCATTAATGAAGTGTACAAAATTCTTGCTATTATGGGGTGAGCTTGAAGGAGAAAGAAAAACTTGCAGCCTAGCAACACAAAGGCCTTGCTCAGATTTGGTTTGCACAATAGGATATAGAAAGGGAGAATGATGGGCCTATTCCATGAGAAGAATTAAAAGCCTCCTTTCTTAACCATTTCTTTCCTATTAAATCAAGGGAGGCAAAGATGTCATGACCCGGACCTAGGGTCTAGGAGTGACATGGCGAATGAGAACCTGAGAGTCCCCAAACAAGCCTCAAAGTATCCAAATCCACATCATCGGTTTGAAAGCATATTCAAATGATAAACACATAGGTCTAAGGGATGGGAAAGTAGGACTCATGCTATGGGGATGTCATAGGGAATGGGGTTAACATGATTTCACAAAACACATACAGACTAAGGGGCGGGTAAGTACGACTTACACTATGGGGGCAATTCGGGACTTAGGATCTTTCGCATCATATCATACCATCAAATCATAAGACTCATAGCCAAACACATAACCATATTCAATGGTTAACTAAGCCATAACAAAACCTCCAACATAGCGCTTATCATATAAACGTAAAGGAGTGTACAAGATGTCCAATAATGCCTCTAGTTATAAGATAGAACAGGAGCCACGACATACCCCGGGCTCACCCTCAAATATAAATATCCTAAACAAAGCATCATAGGTAGAGGATAGGTTGCTTGTCCTTAGACAATAGAAATCACCACAACAAACAAACTTGAGATCCGAGCTAAATGTCATGCGGTGGATAGATGTACTCCTCGGTCCCTACATGGTGACATCATGTAGGCAAAAGTATGTGTTAGTACATTTGAATGTACTAAGTATGCGGGCATGCAATGTATGTGACTTATCAATCTTGCATTTTAATGTTACATGACAAGGGCATATAATATAGAAAGAATCATATATCCAAAGAAGAGTAGTATACAATAAGCCATGAAATTCATGATGCATGAAATGCAATAGCGCTCAAATATAGTGGGGATATGACCACAACCGACATGAGTATGACCAAGGGAGCTATTACTTGGAATCCAGATGAGATCCCCTCACAGGTATAGAGGCGGTCTACATGCCAAAGGTAAACCATACTTCACCTTACGAGAACATCACCCATTTCATATGAAGTAACCCCCTTGCAGGAACATCAACCATTTTGGACAGGATTTTCGTATCATATAGCACAATATTTCACCTTACGGGAATATCATCCATTTTGTATGAAGTAACCTTCCTTACGGGAACATCACCTATTTTTGATAGGATTCTCATAACCTATGTTAGGCACATAGTTCAAGGAAAGAGAGAGAACCCCTCAATCCATCGGTGCTAAGTTAGCATCCCACAAGAATACAATTACATAGGTATATACATGCTTTCAAAGAGGCAATGGTCATTTCGAATCCGTTCCATGCATATTTAGGCTCAAATGCCAAACCACAATTTCATAATCATAATACTCATGCAAAGGAATAGCTCTTTTACATGTAGATGGTGCAAGCACCCCCAAATGCTCAAAAAGCCATATTCATTGACATATATGTGATCACATTCTTGTCATAACCAATACCTTAGCAAAATCATTTCAAAAGACATAATTTGGCTTAACCCACTTCATGATTTCCATAAAAGCCAATGTCTATGAATGCACATGCCATGAGTGATGTGAGAATAGCATGGGTAATACAGATTCAAGCTAAAATCAACATTATAATATGAAATTGAAGTAAATCCATAATTAAATCCACATTTAAATCATAATATAAATCATCCATGAATAAATCAAGCTTTAAAGGGGACATGCATCTGCAGAACTTCATAACCTCAATGTAAATCATCATAATAGGGCTTAAAATAACTTGTAATCATAAATGAAGTACAACCCATACATCAATTGAATTTATTAAAATCAAATAATGAAAACCCATATTAATAGTAAGCTTAATTTCATGTAAATCAATTGGAAAGAGTTTGGGTCTTCTTGGTTGAAAGGGACCAAGAATTAATCCCACATACGTTGATCAAGAAGGTGAATTTGAGAAGAATTTAGCTTGAAGTTGAAACCCTAATTGAATCCTAGTTTTAGCCTTGAGAGAAGAAGTTAGGGAGTATTTTTAGGATTAGATTTCAGAGTGAGAGAGTTTCTGATGAGAATGAATTAAAATGAAGTTGTATCAGCTGATTTAGATGCTTAGGGTGGGTGAAAAAAGTCATGAAAAACATTTAAAACAAATCATGATTACATAAAAGCCATTAATGAAACAGATAAAAATTGACTCGCCATGGCCTCACTAGAGGGCTACATGGCCCATGTGATACCACACGGTTAGTGACATTGGCCTTGTCCCAACACTTAGAAAATTTTCCGTGATCAAGTTACTAGATGGTGATTCTATACTTAGAAAAATTTCGTGCCGCGAGCGATACGGTGGCCCACACGGCCCGTGACACACCATACTGACCATATGGGTGGCCTTATGACCACACTTGGCCTTGTTTCTTGGTTTTCTAGGTGCAAGGCCATCACATGGCTCACCACACAGTCCGTGAAGTACCATACGGCCCATGTGGAGTTCTAGTGTGACGTGCCTTAACCTTAAACTCCTTGTTGAGTCCCCTATTATAAATTATGGCCAAGTAACCCTTTAATGGAGACCACGTGGTCTGTGTGGTCTCACACGAGCCATGTGGGCATCTGATGAATTGACACTTGGTCAATATTTCTCACGGGGTGACACTATGAAGTCCAATAAAGTCGTTCAAAAAATTTGGGTCCTTACAAAAAATGATGGAGCTCATGAATCTCAAAGAAAGCTCCATAAGTGTGAGGGAGTATTTCCTAAAATTCACCATGCTCTCAAAATATGTTCCTTACTTGGTTCCCGACTCTTGGTCAAGGATGAACAAATTTGTTTTAGGGATATCTGACTTGGTCAATGAAGAATGTGTCATCGCTATTCTTGTTAGTGACATAGGCTGGTCTTAGCTCATGACGTATGCTGAGCAACTTAAGAGAGTGAGAAGTTTAGGAAGAGGATAAGTGGAGTCCAAGAGAGCTCGATATGATGGTAGTTTCCAAGGTGCTAGAGGTGGTAATTTCCAACAAGGCCACAAGTTTCAAGGCCAAGGGTCAACTAATGCTCAAAACCAAAGGTTTGTCAATGATAAGGTGCCTAACCCTAAAGCTCAAGGAGGCAATTGCAGAATGACTCTTCTAAGGTACCAAAAATATGGAAGGCATCATGGTGGGAAATTCTTGAGAGATTAGAATGCTTGTTATGGGTGTGGAAAGGTAGGACGCAAGATCATTGATTGTTCTTATGCTCAAAACAATGGATGACATGGTCATTCTCAAGAAGATGGAACTCATGGAGATTAAATGAGAGAAGGTGGCCAATAGAGAGGTGCTCCACGTCAGAACCGATTCTGTAATCTTCAGGGAGGCAAGGGGTGTATGAGGCACCCGATGTTGTTACTTGTATGTTAGATGTTAATGATTTTGATGAGTATGCTTTATTGTATTTGGGTGCTACTCTCTCTTTCATTATCCCATTTGTTACTAATAGGCTTGATGTGTATCCTAAATTTTTATGTTAACCCTTTGAGGTGTCTACCCCTATTGGTGAGTCTATTATTGCTAAAAGAGTCTATACGGTTTACCCCGTGTCCATATTGCATAAAGTTTTGCCTTGTGATTTTATTGAGCTTGACATGGTAAATTCGAAATTATTCTTGGGATGGATTAGTCACATGCATATAATGCTTCCATTTATAGTAGAACCCACAAAGTAAGGTTACAACTTTCTAATGAACCCATCCTTGAGTGGGAAGGTCATGATTCGATGGTTAAAGTAGGCTTATATCTTGTCTTAATATCCGGGAATTGATTTCTAAGGAGTGTATTTATCATCTTGTAATAGTTAGGCATGTCGAGTCTAAAGTCCGTCCATTTGCGTTTCTTGATGTCTTTTCCAATGAACTCCCCAGTATTCCTCCCGAGAGGAAAACAAATTTTGGTATAGACCTCCTTCTCGATACATAACCCATTTCCATTCCTCCCTACCATATGGCCCCAACAGAATTGAAGGAGTTAAAGGAAGAATTGAATGATTTATTGGAGAAGGGTTTTACTAGTCCTAGCAAGTCATCTTGGGGGAACCAATGTTGTTTGTAAGGAAGAAGGATGGTTCACTTAGAATGTGCATCGGGTACTGGCAACTCAACAAGGTCACCATAAAGAACATGTATCCTTTACTAAGGATAGACGACCTACATGACCAATTGTAAGGGGCTAGTCATTTTTCTAAGATTGATCTTCGATCCAGATTCCATTAAATGAGGATAAGGGAATGTGATATTCCTAAAATGGCTTTTTAGGCCAGATATGAGCATTTTGAATTTATGGTAATATCATTTGGCCTAACTGATACTCTGGCGGTATTTACGAATCTTACGAATAGGGTCTTTAAACCCTACATTGACATGTTTGTGGTTGTGTTCATTGATGATATTTTGATTTATTCCAAGAGTGAGCAAGATCATGTGAAACATTTAAGGGTAGTGTTGTATACCTTGAGGGATGAGAGTTTCTTTGCTAAAAAAAATGGGATTTTAGTAGTAGGCGGCATCTCCTCTTAGTTTTGAAGTTTGAAAAATGTGAATTTTAGGGAAGTTTCCTTTCTAGGGCATGTGGTGTCGACTGAAGGGATTAAAGTGGATCCTAAAAAGTTAGAAGTGGTGAGAAATTGGCCTTGGCCCCTGACTCTAATGGATATTTAGAGTTTCTTAGGCTTAGTAGGATACTACCAGAGATTTGTTGAGGGCTTTTCTTCAATTGCTTCTTCCTTGAAAAAATTGACTTAAAAGAAGGAAAAATTTATTTAGACTTATGAATGTGAAAAGAGTATTCAAACTTTAAAAGACAAGCTTACATCCGCTCATATTTTAGCTCTACCAGAAGGGTTTGTTGTGTATTGTGATGCTTTAAGAATTGGTTTGGGGTGTGTATTGATGTAAAGTGGCAAGGGTATTGCCTATGCTTCTAGGCAACTGAAAATGCATGAGCGTGATAATCCTATCCATGATTTTGAGCTAGCAGTCATTGTATTTGCAATGAAAATATGGCATCATTATTTATATGGGGTCATGTAGATGTATTCATCAAGCACAAGAGTCTCCAATCTGTGTTCACCCAGAGAGATAACAAAGAAGGTGGTTAGAACACTTTAGGGATTATGATAGAAGTGTGCGTTATTAGCCGAGCAAGGATAATATTGTGGCAGATTCTCAAAGTAGAGTGTCCATGGAGAGTATTATTCATATTGATGGTGGTAAAAAGGAATTGGCAAAGGAAGTTCACTGGTTGGCTAGATTTGGGGTAAGGTTGAATGAAGTCGAAAGTAAAGGTATGGTGGTTGTTGATGGTTCCAAATCTTCTTTGGTTAAAGAGGTAAAATACAAACAAGACCTTGACCTCACTTTGCTAGAGATTAAGGAATTGGTGAAAGAGGGTACGATGGAGGTTTTCTCTAAAGGGGGAGATGTAGCCTTAGGCAATAAGGTAGGTTATGCGTACAAAATGTAGGTAGGTTGAGGGACTTGATTTTGAAAGAGGCACATAATTCATCCTATTCTATTCACCCCGATTCTACTAAGATGTATAGAGATTTGAGGGAAGTGTATTGGTGAAGTGGTATGAAGAGAGATATTGAAAATTTATGGTCGGTTGTCATAATTGCCAACAAGTCAAAGCCAAACATCAAAGGCCCGCTGTCCTAGCCCAAGACATAGTGATTCCTACTTGGAAGTGGGAAGAGATCAATATGGACTTTGTGATGGTTTAACTAAGACTAAAGAGCATTAGAATTTTATATGGGTTATTTGAAAGAATGAAAAAATTGGCTCACTTCCTAATGGATAAGACAACTTATGGTGCCAAAGATTATGCTAGATTGTGCATTCATGAGTTGGTTAGGTTGCATGGGGTTCCATTAGCTATTATTTCAAATCGTGGTCCTTAATTTACTCTACACTTTTGGAGATCATTTCAAAGAGGCCTTAGTACTAAATTCAAGCTTCACACAACCTTTCACCCACAAATGGATGGTCAAGCCAAAAGGACCATTAAAACTCTTCAAAATATGCTTAGGGCTTGTGTTTTGGAATTTAAAGTTAGTTGGGATGAGCATCTTCCCCTTATTGAATTTTCTTACAACAACAACTATCACTCTAACATCGGAATGACCCCCTTTGAAGTTCTATATGGTAGACATTATAGATCCCCAGTTGGGTGGTTTGAAGTGGGGGAAATGGCTTTGATAGGTTCGGATTTGGTCATGGAAGCTTCGTAGAAGGTGAGGTTGATAAGGGAAAGATTAAAGATGACTCAAAGTAGGCAAACGTCCTACTCTGATGTGAGGAGAAGGGATCTTGAGTTTGGTGTAGATGATTGGGTGTATTTTAAGGTCTCACCTATGAAGGGTGTTGTTTGGTTTGGCAAGAATGGAAAGTTGAGCCCAATCTATGTAAGTCCTTATAGAATCTTAAGGAGAATTGGTAAAGTTGACTATGAGTTGGAGTTGCCAATGAAGATGAGTATGTGTAATCTGATTTTTCACGTGTTTATGTTAAGGAAGTGTATAGGTGACCCAAACTCTATAGTGCCTTTGGAAGTTATAGGTGCTATGGAGAAAAACTTGAATTATGAGGAAGTTTTACGGGACAGACAAGCGAAGAGGTTGAGAAACAAAGTTGTGGCATCCATCAAAGTCCTTTGGAGGAATCAACAAGTCTAAAGTACCACTTGGGAAGCCGAAGCAGAAATAAAGAAGCGATATCCTTATATTTTCCAATGTAACCAAGTCTAAGATAATAAGTTAATTCTTATCAATTGTGTCAAGTTTGTACTTCAGCCCTTCCATGTCATGTTGCATGCATGCATACTCATAGTGACATATTTTGATAATTTTTGATGCATAAGTATGAGATTTCATAAATGTAATGTTTAAGTTGTATTGATACATACATGTGGGATAAAAGTTGTCTAGTCACACCTCTTAAGCGTGTTTCCATCACATTCAACGACCAATGTTCCCAAGGGGGAGATATTGTTACCTTCCATGCGATTTGGAATGTTCTTATGGTGTATTTCTCAAATATCTTAAAAACCGTGGGTTAATCCGACTTCGTTTCTTTTTCAGAAGGCGCAATTGTGTAGGATAAGGATAACCTTCACTTTTTAAGTGACCCATATCACAAAATAATTTTTCAAGTGATTTGGGCCTAAACCAGAAGGGTGTGCGACCAGTCTATGTTGTCCACTTATTCCCCCATGATACAAAAGTGGCCTAAACTGTTTCTTAGGCCAAAACAAGGGAAAATTAAACTTCGCGTGAAAATGACATGTGCAGAACCCAGTCCATTTGGCCTTTTTGTTCCTGCACAGTTCAAATTTTTCTGAAATTTGTTCAAATCAAGTGAGGGAAATTGTGTCATGACCCAACACCCTCATAGACGAGACTCCTCTATTGATTCACCATATTTAGCCTAATTCACTCAAGAGCAATCTCAAAATCCTCTTAAATCCTCACCAACTTCCACAACCAAATCTAAGATTCTCAAGAGCTTTCATTGGGTTTCAAGAATTAAAGTGAATACTTCAAGTCTACTCAACTTTCCTTCAAGTTATTTCAAGGTTTAAGGTATGTGGGTCTTCATTCATGGGTTCTTCCACCCATGAAACCCGACTCTCCTTTTTTATAAGATTTTATAATTTTAAGGCTTGATACATTTGGGTATTTCCTGTTATGCATTATGAACATGAGTTAAGTTTGATTTTATCAAGTACTAATTTGATTATGCATGAAAATCTATTGAAGGCGTATCCTATGAGTTGAATTATGACTATTGAAGCTACACGTAATATGAAACTATGAAAACTATGAAGGATTATGAATTTTTAGATGGCGTTTATAAAGCTCAAATTAAGGGTTCTACTAATATGATGGTGTCACAACCCGTAGTAGGGGCCTAGATGTGGCACGGCGAATGGGGACCCGAAAGTCCTCAAACAAGCCTCAAGTTTTCTTTCCAAATTCCACATCATTGGTTCGAAGAGCATTTAAACACATGTAACCAAACAACAAAAAATCAAAGTCTCGGAGAATCATTCATTAATAGAAAAGCAAAACGAGAAAGTTTACAAGTACCCAACGTATGCCTCTAGTCAAGGAACAAGGGCCAGGACAAGTTCTGAGCTCACCCTCAACAAAGGAATATACACAATGATCATAAGAAACAAAAGCTCACCCTCGGAAGATGGGGCTCACCGCAAAGTATCTTCAAGGGAAGACTATTCGTCCTACGGCTGGTACTCAAACTGCTCGGTCCCTACATGGTAAAATCATGTAGGCATAGAGTATGCGTTAGTATGTTTGAATGTACTAAGTATGCGGGCATGCTATGCATATGACTTACCAAACCTGCATATTAATGTTAGATTACAAGAGCATATAATATACAAAGATCATATAAGCAAGGGATTTAGTATACAAGATGCTATGGAATGTGTGATGCGTGCAATGTGGTAATGCTCCTACATAACGGGGATGGACTATAACCGACAAACCAAATCCATGCAAGCAATTACATGAACTGGACCGATTGGGACCTCCCACCGGTAGGGAGAAGATTACTTGCCAAGGGTAATCTACATCACACCTTACGACCACGCTTTTCGGTAGATGGTCACCTTTCTTACGACCACGCTTTTCGAAAGGATTTACAGAATCATATCAAGACATGTCATATCATAAACTGAATAGATGGATAACATCCATCCCTATGTTGCCACATAGTTCAAGGAAAGGGGGAGGGCCCCCAATCCATCGGTGCTAAGTCAAACACATCCCACAAGAATACTTATATATATATACATATGCTTTCAAGGGAGTTAAATATCCATTTCAAAACGTTAAATACACATGTAGGCTCAAATGCCAAATCACAATATCAAAATCACATGGTTCGTGCAAGGAATAGCTCATCTACATATACAAGATGGTGCAAGCACCCAAGATGCTCCAAGAGCCAAGTACAAGATGGTGCAAGTACCCAAAATGCTCCAAGAGCCATAATCATAGACATACCGGTGATCACCTTCTTTTCATATCCCATGTCTTACCAAAAATCTTATCATAATTCCCTTTTTGAAACGAAATCGGGCTTAATCCCACATATTCAAAATTTTCATATATCAGTGTCATGAGTATGATGCAATGCATAATGTAGGGATGGTATGGGTAATATAAAGTATATCTAAAACATAGCAATATAATGTAAAAACTAGGAAATCCATAATAATAAAATTAACATGAAAATTGTAGTAGATATCACCCATGCATAACAATATCCTTAAAGGACCATGCATGCCCATAATTTTCATAATTCAAGTAGTTCATCATAATAAAGCTCAACACAACTTAAAATCCGGAGCAAAGTACAACACATGCATTGTTCAAAGTTACCAAGATCAAGTAGTCCAAATTCGCATTTTAAAATAAACAATTTCATAAAATAGTTTAAAAGGGACTTGGGGTCTTCTTGGTTGAAAGAGACCAAGAATCATAACCCAATACCTGACTTGAAGACAACTTGAGGAGAATGGACTGAATATGAAGGCCTTGGCTTGATAAATCCTAGGGAGATTGGAGAGTTTGAAGGAGCAATTCTTTAGAGAGAGTGATAGTGAAATGAGGGGAAAATGGATGAAATGTGAATGAAGTTCAGCTGATATAGGGACTTAGGTGGAGGGGAAAAAGACCAAATTCATGTTTAAAACAACTAAAATTTCAAAAATTCCATTAATGAAAAAGACCTGAAATTGGCCCGTCTGGATCACATGGTATAGTACACGGTCCGTGTAGTGTCACACGGACCGTATACTGTACCGTGGTCCTGGACTTAAAATTCTCGGAGGCAAAATTTTCCGAACTAAGTAGCCCCACACGGACAAGTACACGGACCATCTGGGGTCACACGGACCGTGACCCCGTCCGTGTATAGGAGATCTCCCATGCATTACATCAAACAGAAGGCTATACGGACCATCTACAGTCGTACGGGCCGTGACTTGGTCCGTGTAAAGGTGACCACAACCAACCAAACGGAAGGCCACACGGACCGTGTGGCATTACACGGACCATGTGAAGGTCTGTACACTTTCCCCCTTCCCAGGTGTCACTCCACGGGAGGCCACACGGACCATGTGGCTTCACACGGGCCGTGTAGGCCCTTCCGTGACGTGGTGCCTGGCAGATTCCTGGGGAAGTTTTGAACATTGAGGAAATGCTAGTGAGATAAAAATCTGGGTCTTTACATCATCTCCCCCTTGGGAGCATTCGTCCCCGAATGTGCAAGAACAAGGCTCGAAAGGTTAGAGTTAAGGCAAGATACATTCGACACAATATATAATGCACAATTCAAATCAAAACAAAAAGGTGTGTACCAAAAAGTAGTATGCAAAACTGTAGTTCAAGTTTAAAGCCTCTATCAAGATTACATCCAAATGACTTGAAAAAAAAGAAAAGATCTTTTAGTGCATACACATGCATGTTATGTCATGAGACTCAAGAAGGCAAGAAATGGCAAAATGAGATAGGGAAGATTCCTAGTACCTTAGGCTTGAGTAGATTGGAAAAGATGGGGGTATCGTTTCAGCATGTCCAGCTTCGCCTCCCAAGTAACACTCTCCACTTGTTGATTCCTCCAAATTACCTTCACCAAAGCCACATCCTTGTTACGGAGTCGCTTTACTTGCATATTCAAGATTGCCACCGGCACTTCCTCATAAGACAACTTTTCTTCAACCTCAATACCTTCCAAAGCCACAATGGTACTATGATCACCAATTAGCTTCCTCAACATAGATACATGGAAGACCGGATGAATGGAACTCAAATCCGGAGGTAACTCCAACTTGTAAGCTACAACTCCAATCCGTTCAACGAATTTCGTAAGGACCAACATACCAGGGGCTTAGCTTGCCCTTCTTACCGAAATGCATTACACCCTTCTTAGGAGAAACTTTCATATAAACCCAATCCCTGGCATGAAATTCAAGGTCCCTTCTCCTACTATCCGAATAGGACTTTTGATGACTTTGATCCGCTTTCAATCTTTCCCGAATCACCTTTAGCTTCTCCATAGCATCCAATACCAAATCTGGGCCAACTAAAGCCATCTCACCCAACTCAAACCATCCCACCGATAACCTACATCTTCTCCCATACAATGCTTCAAACGGCGCCATAACAATGCTAGCATGGAAGCTATTATTATAAGCAAACTCGATGAGTGGAAGGTGGTCATCCCAATTCCCTTTAAAATCCAACACATATACCCTCAACATATCCTCCAAGGTTTGAATAGTTCTCTCCGCTTGGCCATCGGTTTGAGAGTGAAAAGTGGAGCTCAACTTAATCTTGGTCCCGGGCCCTTTTGGAAAGACTTCCAAAAGTGGGAAGTGAATTGAGCACCATGATCTGATATGATAAAAGTGGGAAGTGAATTGAGCACCATGATCTGATATGATGGATCTAGGTACCCCATGCAACCTCACCAACTCCTGGATATACAACCTCGTATAGTCCTCGGTACTGGAAGTAGCCTTGGCCAGTAGGAAGTGAGCCAATTTCGTCATTCCATCCATAATAACCCAAATACAGTTGAATTGCCTTTGAGTCCGAGCCAATCCAACCACAAAGTCCATCTTCACATCCTCCCATTTCCAGGTGGGAATTTCAATGTCTTGGGCGAAACTACCGGGCCTTTGGTGTTCTACCTTCACCTACTGACTACTCGGGCATTAGGCCACGAACTTTGCAATATCTTTCTTCATACCATGCGACCAATATACCTCCCTCAGATCTCGGTACATCTTGGTAGACCCCGGGTGAATAGAGTAGCGAGAGTTGTGAGCCTCACTCATAAATACTCTTCTGAGGTCATCAACATTAGGAACACAAAGCCGGTCTTGGAACCGGAGTACACCATCTCCCCCTTGGGAGAAAACCTCAATCTCCTTGGGAGCGACCAACCTTTTCAACTCAAGTATCGATGGGTCTTGGTCTTGCTTAGCTCTTACCTTGCTTACCACGGAAGATTCTGACCCATTCTGAACCCGAACACCACCTTTGATGGAATCACTCAACCTAACACCCAGCCTAGCCAACCGATGGACATCCCTTGCCAACTCTTTATTTTTATCACCAACATGCGCTACGCTTCCCATAGGCAATCTACTGAGAGCGTCGGTCACAACATTGGTTTTGCCTAGATGATACAGAACACTCATATCGTAATCCTTTCAGATGCTCCAGCCACCTCCTTTTCCTTAGGATGAGATCCCTTTGGGTGAAAACATATTGCAAACTCTTGTGATCGGTGAACAAATCAACATGGGCCCCATACAAATAATGCCTCCAATTCTTCAAAGCAAAGACCACCGCTGCCAGTTCAAGGTCATGTGTGGGATAGTTTCGTTCATGCACCTTCAGCTGTCTTGATGCATATACTATCACCTTACCATTCTGCATAAGCACAGAACCCAGTCCGATCCGTGAGGCATCACAATACACTACAAACCCAACCATTTGGAAAGGTCAAGATGTGAGCCGACGTAAGCCGATCCTTCAAGGTTTGGAAACTTCTCTCACATTCATCCGACCATACAAGGTTTGGAAACTTCTCTCACATTCATCCGACCAAACAAACTTAGCATGCTTTTGGGTCAACTTCGTCAGTGGAGATGCAATAGATGAGAAACTTTCCATAAACCTTCTGTAGTACCCAGCCAACCCAAGGAAACTGCGGATATCCAAAGGGGTCAACGGTCTAGGCGAATTCTTCACGACCTCTATTTTTCGCGGATCCACCTTGATACTGTCTCCGGACACCACATGACCGAGGAAAGCCACTTCGCCCAACCAAAATTCACACTTGCTAAACTTGGCATATAATTTCTTTTCCCTTAGAGTTTGGATGGCTATCCTCAAATGGTTCCCATGCTCCTGTTCACTTTGGGAGAAAATGAGAATATCATAGATGAAAACCACCACAAAGCTATCCAGGAATGGTTTAAACACTCGGTTCATCAAGTCCATGAATACAACCAGAGCATTTGTTAGGCCAAATGACATCACCACAAATTCGAAATGCCCATACCTTGTTCGAAAAGCTGTTTTAGGGATGTCACATTCCCTAACCTTCAACTGATGATACCTGGAACGAAGATCAATCTTTGAGAAGTAAGTGGCACCTTGAAGCTGATCAAACGAATCATCAATCCTTGGCAACGGGTACTTATTCTTAACGGTCACCTTATTCATCTGCATGTTGTCAATACACATACGGAGAGGCCCATCCTTCTTCCTTACAAACAATACGGGAGCACCCCACGGCGATGTACTAGGCCGAATAAAACCCTTCTCTAATAGGTCCTTTAACTGTTCCTTTAACTCTTTCAATTCTGCCGGTGCCATCCGATACGGAGGGATAGAAATAGGCTGAGTATCTAGGAGAAGATCTATGCTGAAGTCTATCTCTCTATCCGAAGGAATGCCCGGTAAGTCTTCGGGAAACACATCTGGAAATTCATCCACCACCGGGATCGGCTCAAGGGTAGGCACTTCAGAATCCTTATCCTTGACCCTCACAATATAGTAGATGCACCCCTTAGAAATCATTTTCCGTGCCTTGAGGTAGGAAATAAACCTACCTTTAATAAAGGAGTCATTGCCCTTCCATTCGAGAACTGGCTCACCGGGAGATTAGAACTATAGTTTCCGAGTTCTACAATCTATGGAAGCATAAGATGCATGCAGCCAATCCATTCCAAGAATCACATCAAAGTCAAACATCTCAAGTTCCACAAGATCACATGGAAATATTTTATGCAACACAACAACAGGGCACCCGTGATAGACTCAATGAGCAACAACAGATTAACCCACAAAGGTGTAGATCGAGAAAGGTTCTCTTAAAATCTTGGGTTTCAAACCGAACTTAACAGCCAACAGTGGAGTCACAAATGAAAAGTTTCCACCTAGGTCAAGCAAAACATAAGCATCAAAATCAAAGACTTTCAACATACCAGTCACGACATCTGGAGCTTCCTCGATATCCTGGCGAGCATGGAGTGCATGGAACCTGTTGTTTCTTGGGGCAACACCTTGGTGAACCTTATGCTGACCCTGCCCACCTTGGGCCACCTGACCTCGACCTTCGCATGCACTCCTAGGGAAATCAACAACCTTATGGTCCTTACTTCCACATCTGAAGCAAAGTCCTAAATCCCTTCGGCAGGTACCTGTGTGGGGTCTCCCACAATTATCACATGATATACCCTAGTCGACGACCCACCGGTACCCCAGGGGTTCCCGAGCATTAGCCACCCGAGCTCCCAAGCCTTGGCCCTGCTAGAAGAGACCAAAACCAACATTTTTAGCACCAAAGAACCTACCATCAAAACGGGCTCTTTGGGATCATGTGCCCTTTCTCTTTGAGTTTCTCTCCTTCAATATGCTCAGCATACACCATGAGTCTGGCAATATCCATGTCCCCAATCAGCATAGCAGTTCGACATTCTTTCACCAGCAAGTCAAAAATACCCAAAACAGATTTGTGCATCCTTGCTCGGGGATCGGCCACCAAGGATGGAGCATATTTGGGAAGCTTGGTAAACTTGAGGGCATAATCCCTCACACTCATATTCCCCTGCTTGAGATTAATAAACTCGGTCATTTTGGCCTCCCTCAGCTCAAGTGGGAAGAAACGATTAAGGAAGGCGGATTTGAACTCTCCCCATTTAATATTACCATCACAAACCCTCTCCAAAGCCCACTGTGCATACCTTACCTGGGCTACATCCTTCAGCTAGTAAGCAGATGGTAAACAACAAGTCCAGGTTTTTCCTCAGAAGAGACGCCCATAATATTCCGTGTCTTTGAGAGCTCATCAATGAACTCCTGAGCATCCTCATCAGCCCTTGACCCGTAGAACTCTGGAGGATTCATCCGGGTGAATTCCCTCACAATAGATGCAGGTGTAGGGTCCCGTGGCAAGTTAGCTTTCCTTGCCAGGGCAGTCACCACTTGTGCAAGCATGGCGAAAGCGGTGCAGAATTCACCGTTAGAGATAGGCTCCTCCATAGGCTCGTGAGGGGCCTGATCTTCAGCAGCCAGAGCCGGCCTAGGTTGTGGGGCCCTTCCTCGAGCCATTTACTGAAATGGATTGATGATATTAGTAAGTATGGGATTTGCGTAAACTGGTCATAGCACGATATAAGATATGAAGAAGGGAGGAATTTCTAAATACGTCTTCGTAGCCTCCCACTCATAGGTATGGTGCACTTCACACCCATGAATAAGACTCTACTCAACGCGGCACGTTGGGCTCCGAGGACCATTATAACCTAGGGCTCTAATACCATCTTTTGTCACGACCCGGGGTAGGGGCCTAGATGTGACATGGCGAATAGGGACCCGAAAGTCCCCAAAGAAGCCTCAAGTTTTCTTTCCAGAATCCACATCATTAGTTCGAAGAGCATTTAAACACATGTAACCAAATAGCGAAAAATCAAATTCTCGGAGAATCATTCGTTGATAGATAAGCAAAACAAGAAAGTTTACAAGTACCTAATGTATGCCTCTAGTAAAGGAACGGGGGCCAGGACGAGTTCCGGGGTCACCCTCAACAAAAGAAGTTTTGTTTCCAGAATCCACATCATTAGTTCGAAGAGCATTTAAACACATGTAACCAAATAGCGAAAAATCAAATTCTCGGAGAATCATTCGTTGATAGATAAGCAAAACAAGAAAGTTTACAAGTACCTAATGTATGCCTTTAGTAAAGGAACGGGGGCCAGGACGAGTTCCGGGGTCACCCTCAACAAAAGAATATACACAATGATCACAAGAAAAAAAGGCTCGCCCTCGGAAGATGGGGCTCACCGCATAATCATGTAGGCATAGATTATGTGTTAGTACGTTTGAATGTTCTAAGTATACGGGCATGCAATGCATATGCCATACTGAACTTGCATATTCATGTTAGACGACAAGGGAACATAATGTACAAAGATCATATAAGCAAGGGATTTAGTATACAAGATGCCATGGAATGTGTGATGCGTGCAATGCGATAGTGCTCCTATATAATGCGGATGGACTAGAACCGACAAACCAAATCCATGCGAGCGATTACATGAACTGGACCGATTGGGACCTCCCACCGGTAGGGAGAAGATTACTTGCCAAGGGTAATCTAAATCACACCTTACGACCACGCTTTTCGGTGGATGGTCACCTTCCTTATGACCATGCTTTTTGGAAGGATTTATAGAATCATGTCAAGACATGTCATATCATAAATAGAATAGACGAATAACATTCGTCCCTATGTTGGCACATATTTTAAGGAAAGGGGGAGGGCTCCCAATATATCGGTGCTAAGACAAACACATCTCACAAAAATACTTATATATATACATATGCTTTCAAGAGAGTCAAATATCCATTTCAAAACGTTAAATACACATGTAGGCTCAAATGCCAAATCACAAGATCAAAATCACATGGTTCGTGCAAGGAAAATCTCATCTACATATACAAGATGGTGCAAGCACCCAAGATGCTCAAAGAGCCAAGTACAAGATGGTGCAAGCACCCAAGATTCTCCAAGAGCTAAGTACAAGATGGTGCAAGTACCCAAGATGCTCCAAGAGCCATAATCATAGACATACCAGTGATCCCCTTCTTGTCATATCCCATGTCATACAAAAAATCGTATCATAATTCCCTTTTTAAAACGAAATCAGGCTTAATCCCACATTTCCAAAATTTTCATTTGTCAATGTCATGAGTATGATACAATGCATAATGTAGGGATGGCATGGGTAATATAGAGTATATCTAAAACATAGCAATATAATGTAATAATAAAATTAACATGAAAATTGTAGTAGATATTACCCATGCATAACAATATCCTTAAAGGACCATGCATGCCCATAAATTTCATAATTCAAGTAGTTCATCATAATAAAGCTCAACACAACTTAAAATCCGGAGCAAAGTATAGCACATGCATTGTTCAAAGTTACCTAGATCAAGTAGTCAAAATTCACATTTTAAAGTAGACAATTTCATTAAATAGTTTAAAAGGGACTTGGGGTCTTCTTGGTTGAAAGAGACCAAGAATCATAACCCACATACCTGACTTGAAGACAACTTGAGTAGAATGGATTAAATGTGAAGGCCTTGGCTTGATAAATCCTAGGGAGATTGGAGAGCTTGAAAGAGCAATTCTTTAGAGAGAGTGAGAGTGAAATGAGAGAAAAATGGCTAAAATGTGATGAAGTTCAGTTGATATAGGGACTTAGGAGGAGGGGGAAAAAGACCAAATTCACGTTCAAAACAACTAAAATTTCAAAAATGCCATTAATGAAATGGACCTGAAATTGGCCCGTCTGGGTTACACGGTATAATACATGGTTCGTGTAGTTTCACACGGACCGTATACTGTACCATGGTTCTGGACTTGAAATTCTCGGAGGTAAAATTTTCCGAACAAAGTAGCCCTACACGGACAAGTACACAGACCATCTGGGGTCACACGGACCGTGACCCCATCCGTGTACATGAGACCTCTCACATAGTACATCAAACGGAAGGCTATACAGAAATCTACAGTCGTACGGGCCGTGACTTGGTCCGTGCAAAGGTGACCACACAGCTAAACAAATGGAGGGCCACATAGACCGTGTGGAGTCACACAGACCATGTGAAGGCTTGTACACCTTCCCCCTTCCTAGGTGTCACTCCACGGGAGGCCGCACGGATTCCGTGACGTGGTGCCTGGCAGAGTCCTGGGGAAGTTCTGAACATTGAGGAAATGCTAGTGAGATAAAAATCTGATTCTTTACAGATGGTGGGTGGTTAGAATGCTTTTCTAATGACCATGTTTACTTCGTTCATGTCCAATATTCTTCTATTTCATGATTTTTAAGTCTAATTGCATATACCCACCATGACTAAGTTTACATGGCAAGGATTCTTAAGTGGATAAAAGATAATTTCATTTTTTCAAGACAAGCATGTTATGATAAATTATGGGCTCCTAAGCATGTGTAGAACTCATGAAAAGTTCCTATGATTGATAAGCAATATTTTGAGCTGTTTAGGCTATGTTCCAACCTATTGTGGATGAGTAATGCTCACTTAAAGGGTTCAAGTATGTGAAATGTTCTACCCTTATGTGCAAGGCAAATGCGCACTTGAAGGGGTCAAGTATATGAATAAGCTACTCTTATCATGTTAACTTGTTTTCAGAAGATATTCAAGTTATGATTGAAATTATTATTATGTTATGTATTCCATGGGACAACACTTAGCATCGAATGAGGCTTAAGTTGGGGGGCTTGACACAGGGGGTCTGTAACGACCCAACCTAGGACCTAGTCACCAAACGATTAATTAGACACCCGGAGGTATCTCATCCATGCCATCTTTAATATCTCAAGCATTCATAGGCTTAAAACTAAAAAATTTGTGATATAATATGGGGATAGGGATTAGGGGCCATATTATGACATTGAAGCAACATAAAAAACATTCATATTGTCCAAATAACATACCAACTATACCATCGACAGATGGAACCGGTACAGTCAGTTTCCATCAAATAGATAAGATGCCAACCTTTAATAACATAGAAATTAAAAGCCTCTATAGGCCAACAAATACATTAATGTATGTAATACAAAGCAATATGGAAAAATGGTAGAGACCTAAACTAATGTTTCACCCCAAAATATAGTTGTCTTGAACGTCGAAGTCTAGCCATGAGCTGGTTGAGGAGTATCTATTCCAACATGGTTAAATCATGTAGGCAAAATATATGTTAGTACTTTGCAATATACTAAGTATGTGAGATGCAAATGCGAACAACAAATTGTAATCCATCATTCATAAGTGAATACATATATACATAAGATGATAAAAGAAACATAAACATGAGCTTAAGCATGCACAAGGAATTATGCTCAATATGACAAGAATCATGCATAAATGGACCACATGTCATGGTACCAAGATAAGGAGGAATGGAAATAGGTTGAGTATATGGAAGGAGATCTATGCCAAAGTCTAATTCCCTCTCGGGAGGAATACCAGGAAAATCTTCCGGGAAAACATTTGGAAAATCATTAACCACCAGAACCGATACAAGAGTAGGTGGCTCAGACTCCACATCTCTAACCCTCAAAATATGATTGATACATCCCTATAAAATATGATGAACTAACCCTTA
The DNA here is from genome assembly GCA_029948455.1 of Solanum rostratum. Lineage (NCBI taxonomy): Eukaryota > Viridiplantae > Streptophyta > Magnoliopsida > Solanales > Solanaceae > Solanum > Solanum rostratum. Next base: position 36,707,512 of record CM057050.1, on the reverse strand, counting down.
ATAGTAGAACCACTACCCTTCCACTCAAGAACAGGCTCATCCAGAAATTTGAATTTGACTTTTTGAGTTCAATAATCTATAGAGACATGTGAAGCCTGCAACCAATGTATCCTGAGAATAATATCAAAATCAAACATCTCAACTTCCACAAGATCACATGGATGGACTTTATGCAAAACAGAGACAAGACAACTGTCACGACCCAGACCTAGGGTCTAGGAGTGAGATGGCGAATGAGAACCCAAGAGTCCCCAAACAAGCCTTAAAGTATTTATATTCGCAACATCGGTTTTGAAGCGTATTCAAATAGTAAACACATAGTTCTAAGAGATGGGAAAGTAGGACTCACACTATAGGGATGTCATAGGGAAAAGGGAGCAACATGGATTTCACATAGCACATTAGCACAGAAAACTAAAGGGCATATAAGTGTGACTCACTCTATGGGGGAAATTCGGGACATAGGATCTTTTACATCATAACATATAAGCATCTTGTAATACTCATAATCAATCTGTATAATAATATCTCATAGATAGCCATATCCATAATCGTAATCTTCGAATACAATACATGGCACATAAACATAAAAGAGTCTACAAGATGTCCAATAATGCCTCTAATCATAAGATAGGTCAGGGGCCAAGACATGTTTAGGGCTCACCCTCAATGTAAATAACATAATCACAACATCATAGGTAGAGGAAGGGTGACTTGTCCTTGGAAGATAGGACTCACCATAACAAGTATCTCAAGATTCAAAATAGACATCATACAATGGAATAAGGTAATCTCTGATCCCTACAAGGTTAGATCATGTAGGCAAAAAGTATCAGTTAGTACGTTCGACTGTACTAAGTATGAGGGCATACAATGCATATGAATTACCAATCTTGCATTCAATGTTAGATGACAAGGGAAAATAATATAAAAAGAAGTATATACCCAAAGAAAAGTAATATATCAATATGCCATGAAATCCTTGATGCATGAAATGCAATGATGCTCATATATAGTAGGGATGTGAAATCAATCGACTTATATAAGACCAAACGAGCTATTACTTAGAATCTCGGTGTAATCTCCACACTGGTAAAGAAGTGATCTACTCGCCAAAGGTAAGCCATGTTTCTCCTTATGGACACCCCATTTTGGAGAAGCAACCTTCCTTGCGGGCACCCCCATTTCGGATAGGACTTTCACATTATATCATATCATATCATTCTTCTCCCTACACCCCTATTTTGGAGAATTAACCTTCCTTACAGGCACCCCTATTTTGGATAGGATTTTTATATACATATACCTATAGTTGGTACATAGTTCAAGTAAAGGGACAAGACCCTTGGGGATAACCCTAACACCCCTAATCCATCGATGCTAAATCATCATCCCACAAGAATACATATATGTATACATACTTTCAAAAAATATGCAAGTCTTATCAAATCATTTCAAATGCACACTTAGGCTTAATAGCCAAACATCATTCATAGTAATTCATACTTAAGCTCAAATGTCATATCATAATTTATATCATACTTTTCATGCATAGGAATATCCCATTCACCATTTCCAAGGAGGTGTAAACACCCGATATATTCAAAGAGCCAATAATAATTGACATTTATGTGATTACATTCTTGTCATAACCATAATCTTATCAAAATCATATACATTAACATAATTGGGCTTAATCCATTTCATAAACCTCATAAAATCCATTGCTCATGAATGCATATGCCATGAATGATGTGAAATTAGCATGGGCAATATAGATTCAATCTAAAATCAACAATACAATATAAAATTCAAGTAAATCCATATTCAAATCACATTAAGATTACCCATGCTTCGATAAAAGTTTGAAGGGACAATGCATATTCAAATCTTCGATGAATCCATGCAATTCAACATACTGCTTAAAGCACTTAAAATCAACGATAAAGCATAGCCTATACTTCAATTGAATTTAGTAAATAATAATCTTCAAAACCCATATTTAAAGTAAGCTAAAATTTCATAAATCAAGTGTAAAAAGAGTTTGGGTCTTCTCGGTTGAAAGAGACCAAGAATCAATCCCACATACCTTAGCTAATAGAGAAGATTCAAGAAAAACTTTGATGAAGAAAGAGCCAAGAGTTCTTTGAGAGAAGGTTCTTAAGAGAGTTCAATATAATTCTAAGTGTAGGAATGAATTTAAATAAGAGAAATAAAGTATAGGTCATTTGAATCTCTTTAGGTAGCATAGAAAGTCACAAAAGACCCTTAAGATAAACCATAATTACAAAAGCACCATTAATAAAACGAGTAGAAAAATTGAAGTCAGGGGCCACAAAGAGGGGTATACAGACCATACAATGGTATACGGACTGTATACTTGGTTCGTGATCCAACACTTAGAAAAATTGTACTTGATGAAGGTCCAAGACAGTAATTCTATACTTTGAAAAATTTGATGTAGGCATTCATACGGTTGGTCTCATAGTCCATACCAAGGCATACGGACCATGTACTCCTTTGTACCAGCTCACTTAGAATAATGCTTCACGACTAAGTTCTAAGCTCCAATACTAAGAAAATTTTCAATCCGAGACCTATATGGAGGACTTCACGGATTGTGAAGGATCATATAGTCTGTGAGACGGTCCATGTGACATGCCTTGGCTTCAAAACTGTGCAGGCTAAGGCTATCACACATCTCACCACACGGTCTGTTAAGCCTCACATGGCCCATGTAGGGTCTATGTGTGGTATGCCTTAGTCCAAAACTCCACGTTAAAGCCCTCACACCCTACACAAGGCCCAAGGCCACTCCAAGGAGGCTCTACACTATATGTATAGCCTCACACGGATCGTGAAGGCTTCCATGGAACATCATCTTGGTCCAAAAAATTTTGAAATCAACTTCCAAGCTCTATTAAGGTCGTACAACATCTGGGTCCTTACAAAGACCTCGATAGACTCTTTGAGCAACAATAGACTCACCCATGAGAGTACAAGTTGAAAAGGGCTCCCTCAAAGATTTCAAGGCTCAAATCAAACTCAACATCCACAGAGGAGTCACAAATGATAAATTTACACCTAGATCAACCAAAGCATAAGCATCAAAATCAAAGACTTTTAACATTCCAGTCATTACATCCGGAGTCTCTTAGGCATGCAAAACATAGAACTTGTTGTTTCTGGGTGCACCACCCTGATGGTCCCTTTGCTGACTTTGATTAACTAGAGCCATTTGGCCTTTCTTGGGTTACTTTAGGCAATCAATCTGTTTGTGGCCTGTTTCATCACACCTATCACATTTGGGGTGAACAAGTACACCTCTAATAGGTGCCTTAGGAGGAGGCATCCCATTGTTGGTAGTCCTAGAATTTGAACCCTAGCCTTGGTTAAAGAGACCATATCCACCACCACTCCTAGAGTTTGAGAACCCACCATCATAATGGGCTATCTTAGAATCATTCACCCACTTCTCCATGAGCTTTTCCACCTCGATCTATTAAGCATACTTCATAAGCCTTGATATGTCTGTCTTGGAATCTCAAGGCATATTCCATCACACTCATACCAACCTATTTATGGATGATAAATTATGTCATTGTGGCCTCCATAAGTTTAAGAGGAAAGAAATGGTCTAGAAAGGCAAACTCAAACTCTTCCGAACTCACCGCATAATCACTAATCCTCTCCATCAACCATTGGGTGTACCCACTTAAGCCACATCCTCCATCTAATAGGAAGCTAACTCAATCATCTCATATGAAGTCACCCCATAATAGTAAACACCTTGGAGAGTTCATAAATTAAGTCTTGAGCATCCTCATTAGCTTTCGACCTATGAAACTCCGGAGGTTTCATCCGGGTAGAATCTCTTTCTCTAGCAACCAGAGTGGAAGCATGAGAAGGAGGATTATCTTACCTAGTCTGATTAGTCAACACTTAGGCAAGCATGGAAAAGAAAGTTCATAATTCGTCTTGAGTAATCGGCTCTCTCTAAGGCTCTTGAGGGACTTGGACCTCATTAATCGGCGCCTGCCTTGGTAGAGGGGCTCTTCTTGAAGGTGTCTTTTATCAGGCATCAAGGACACCATCAAAGTTAGGAAGTCTTAAGACATAGTCTAAAGCATGACATAAGGCATGAAGAAGTGAGACATTTCCTAGAACGTCATCATAGCCTCCCACTCATAGGTATGATGCACTTCACACCAATGAATAGGACCCTAATCGATGCAGCATATTGGACTCCGAGGATCATTTATAAACCTAGTGCTCTAATACCAAACTTGTAACGACCCAGACCTAGGGTCTAGGAGTGACATGGCAAATGGGGACCCGAGAGTCCCTACACAAGACTCATAGCATCCACATACACATCATCGGTTCGAAAGCGCTTAATAAGAAATAAATATATAGTTATAAGGGATGGAAAAGTATGACTCATGCTATGAGAATATTATAGGGATAAGGATCAGCATGATCCACATAGCACATAACATATAATAACTAAGGGCGAGTAAGTATGACTCATGCTATGGGGATAGAAGAGACTTAGGACATTCCACATTTCCATCTCTTGATAAACATATTATCATAACATTAACATCAAAGGGATAACAATAGCCATAACCTCCATAAGCAAATAGCATAACATAACATGAATCTGTACATAGAGTTTACATGTTGTCTAACAACGCTTATAAGTCATTGAATAGGACGAGGGCCAAGACATGTCCCAGGCTCACCCTCAAAGTAAATAAAATGTAATGGAAAGTAGTATAGTCGGTAGATAGTAGGTGGCTTCTCTTTGGATGACAGGACTCACCACAAGAAGTCCTTCACAATGCAAGCTAACCAAGAGGTGGATGAAGATAGTCTCTGGTCCCTACATGGTTAGATCATGTAGGGAAAGAGTATGTGTTAGTACGTTTCAATGTACTAAGTATGCGGACATGAAATGCATATGGATCTCATTAATCCTACATTCAAGTTAGATGACTGTCACACCCCTATTTTTCCCCAAGCCGGTTTTGAAAAATAGAGTTTTTCCAATTACGGTGATATTTTGAAAAAGATATTATTTTATTTATTCATAATCGCCACTTGGAATTGAATTTTGGTGTTCCACGTCACCTAATTTAAATCCCAAATCAAAAGAAAGTTGACTCTGTATTTTTATTTTGGTCTGCAAACTAGAAATTTTGGTAAGGAATTATGTCGACCGAGGGAAAGGTGTTATGCACCCCTCAAATCTCGTGGTTTTAGCATGGTTGCTTTATTAAAAAGTTTATGACTTAACATAATTTTAAATAAATTGTATTTATTAGTTTTATAAAAAAATGTCATGTACCCGTATTTTTTGATTTATTTTAAACTTTCTTAAGACTGTCTTCTTTTTGTAACGTGGTGTATTGGGAGCAACGCTTTCCAACCTTACCATGAATTTTTCATTTATTCGTATTTTTAATAACATTTATTAAATGTTATTTAAATTCTATTTTTTACATATCGTTGTTTATCGGCCTAATTATGCTCCTAACTTTAATTTAAGGAAATTTAATTACAAAAATTATTTAAAATTATGATTCTTTTTGCAAAGTCCAAACAAACTTTATTTTTTTAGTCATTGTGACTCCTAAAAAAGCATAATTTAACAATTCAATATTAATAACAAGGAATTTTGTTGACCGAGGGGAAGGTGTTAGGGACCCCTCGAACCCCGTGGTTTTAGCACAATCCCTTTATTGACAACTTTATGGCTTAACATAATTTTGAATAAATTGTATTTATTAGTTTTATTAAAAAATGTCATTTACCTGCCTTTTTTAATTTATTTTAAACTCTCTTAAGACTATCTTCTTTTTGTACTGTGGTATATTAGCAGCAGGGCTTTCCAACCTTACCACAAAATTTTTATTTATCCGTATTTTTAATAACATTTATTAAATATTACTTAAATCCTAATGTTTGCATATCGTTATTTATCGGCCTAATCATGCTCCTAAATTTAATTTAAGAAAATTTTATTACAAAACTTATTTAAAATTCTGATTCTTTTTACAAAGTCCAAACAAACTTTATTTTTTTGTCATCGTGACTCCTGAAAAAGCATAATTTGACAATTCAATATTAATTACATGGATTAACATAAAATTGTTAAGTTAGTTTTCTAAAGTAAAAATCATTACTCAAATGAGATGTAAAACGGTTATAAGCTTTTCACTTTTTTTCTTATTTTTACTTTATATTGTTTCTAAGAAAAAAGTGAGTACGATATTAGTAGGAACACTCAAATACACTTTTTCGTAACAGTTTTGCACATTTCGCATGTTAGAAATTATGAACACCTAAATTTTTTATATTATTTTAGTCATAAAAATAAAAGGAAAAAAATAGAAGCTGAAAGCAATATTTTTCATAATGAATCCTTGTCATGAATTATTTTATCATTTTAGTTTATTAGGTCATAAATAAACATATCATCATTAAAATAATATAAAAATAATAATAGACTTGGATAATAGATTTACTTAAACCTGAAACAAATTATGTATTATTTAGACACAAAATAAACTATAGGCTATTATGATAATTTTACACTGCATTTAATAATATAAAATATTTGTACATGAATTTGACATAAATGATTTGAACATGTATACTTCATATTATTACATCAAAGAATATTAAGGGGTCAAACATTAATGAAATTCGAAAACTTCAATGTATTGCAATCGCATTAAACTACACAAGAAAAATTAAGTGTTACCTCTGAAGATTGATTTACAAAAAAAAGGCCACAATAAGAACCACAAACTTGAAACCGCAAGAGCAAAACTTAAACTCATTTTTTTTGGCTCTAGTTGGGTTTTTTGAGAGAGTTTTCTTTTTGTTGTTGTGGAAAGTATTTTTTCTGCCTTCGTGCGTGTTGTGTTAGTTTAATCTTTTTTTGTTTGTTTTTTGTTTTTGTCTGTTGTGTGTGTTTATGAATGTCTTGTGCGATTTTGTTGAGTGAGGGCTCTTGTGTGTAAAATGTACAAGAAAACATATAGATGAGGATTTTTCTATTTCTTAGTGTGGAGGAGTGAGTTTGAAGGAAAAAATGTTAATGGGGGACATGTGGGTGTGTTTGTGTATATGTGTGTGTTGTGTCTGTTTAATGTTGTGATCGGTATATTCTATTGTGTTGTGTGTGAGAAATATATGAATGTATAAGAGGTAGTTGAGAGGATCATGTGAGGTAGTGGAGGAATGTGTGCAATTATGGTGTCGTGGTCGTTAGGGTAGCAGTTTTAGGATTGTTTTAGTTTTTTGTTTTTATTTCATTTTTGTTTTCTTTTTGTTTTGAAAAGAAAAAAAATAAAAATGTTAGAAAACTCTTTTAATTTTTTTTTTAAAATATAGAAAAGTTAACGAGCTAAATCTAAGATATAATTAGGAAAATACTAACAATACTAGATCATTTATTAGAATCGAAATTAAAAAAAACCTTATATTTTTAGAAATTTTCTCTTCTTTAAAACAAAACATACACTAAAATGTGACTCTATTTTTGTAGTTTTCAAATATAATTATTATAAATGAGATAAAAATAAAAATACATAATTTAGATTAAAAAAAATTAATATTAAAAGATACATAATTTAGGTTTGGCAAAAATTTAGGTGCTAACAAAATGCCCCTTTTTGCTTGAAAACATGAAGAGTTTTCAAGCAGAGAAGTGAACGTGCCTAATATTTTGCCTAACTATTATTAAAAGGTAGAAAACTAAAGAGAGACTAAGAGTGACCGAGCCCTTGCTTTGGGCAGCCTACATATATCAGGTTATAAGAGAATCATGTCACGTGTAGTTCAAATGGGCGCTGAGATTGTTGGATGTATGAGAGAGTTGAGTCTTGTTCTATCGAGATTCCAGTTCGTTGCTCTCATTGTTACATTGAAGATAATAAAATTTAAAGGAAACAATGCGAGATCTATTCTATTATACTTGTATCAGCCCTCTTTTTCCTTCAAGTCTTCCTTTCCATCATTAGTTATCACCTCTCCTTCTTCTGGCAGGTACCTTGATCTCAAAATCTAATCTTGAAGTTTGAGTTTGAGGCTTGAACTTAAAATCTCAATCCAGTTGCCGATGCCTCTCCAAAGGGAAGTTAGTAAACTATTCTTGGACACTTGTATCCTGAGTTGAAGTTGGGAAGTTGAATATTGATATGTTGAGCTGCTAGGTGGGTTCGAGAAGACTATTCATATGATTGACATTCTTCACTTCTCTAATCGAAGAAAATGATACATCATTATCTAACTCCAAATTTGTCAACGCAGAGAGACCAGCATACAATCAAACACAAACTAAACAAAATAAAATTTCTTGTGCAACTAGGGTTATCGTACCCTGTGAAGACATGTACTAATAGTATGAGGCTTCGTGCCCCAAATGCAACCATTGGGTTGTTGATACCCTGTGAGGACATGCAAGAATATTATGAGGGTTCGTGCCTTAAATGCAACCAGGGTTTAATTGTACCCTTTGAAGACATGTGTGAATATTATGAGGGTTCACTCTCTAAATGAATATTATGAGGGTTTTTGCCTGCATGAATATTATGATAGTTCATACCCTAAATAAATATTATGAGGGTTCACTCCCTAAACAAGTATTATGAGGGTTTGCTCCCTAAACTAATATTATGAGGGTTTTCTCCTTAAACGAGTATATAAGGGTTTTCTCCCTAAAAAAAATTATAAGGGTTCTCTCCCTAAATGAAAATTATGAGGGTTCATGCCAAAAACGAATATTATGAGGGTTCGTTCCCAAAAGGAATATTATGAGGGTTCGCTCCCTAAATGAATATTATGAGGGTTTGCTCCCTAAACGAATTTCATGAGGTTTCACTCTCTAAATGAATATTGTGAGGGTTCGCTCTCTAAACAAATATTATGAGGGTTCGTGCCATAAAAACTATTTTGAGGGTTTGCTTTCTAAACAATATTATGTGGGTTCGTTCCCTAAACAAATATTATAAGGGTTCATGCCATAAGCGAAATAATAAGGGTTCACACCCAAAATGAATATCATGAGGTTTTGTGCCCTAAACGAATATTATGTGGATTCACTCCCTAAATAAATATTTTGAGGGTTCACTCCCTGAATGAATATTATAAGGGTTCACAATATAAACAAATATTATGAGGGTTAGTGCCCTAAACGAATATTATGAGGGTTCATACCCCAAACGAATATTATGAGGGTTCATGCACTAAAGGAATATTATAAGGGTTCGTGCCCTCAACGAATATTATGAGGGTTCGCTCCCTAAACAAATATAATGAGGGTCCATACCCTAAAATTTCATTATGATGGTTCGTGCTTTATACGTATATTATGACAATTCATTCCCTAAACAAATATTATGGGGGTTCGCTCCCTAAACGAATATTATGATGGTTCACTCCCTAAACGGATATCATGAGGGTTCGTTCCCTAAATGAATATTATGAGGGATTATGCCCTAAATGAATATGGTGAGGTTTTGTGCCCTAAATATATATTGTGAGGGTTTTCTGCCTAAACAAATATTATGAGGTTTCTCTCCCAAAACGAATATTATGAGGGTCCGTGCGCTAAACGAATATTATGAGGGTTTTCTTCCTAAACAAATATTATGAGAGTTTGTGCCCTAACCGAAAACCATGAGTGTTCGTACCCTAAATGAAGATTCTGAGGATTCGCTCCCTAAACGAATATTATGAGGATTCGTGCCCTAAACAAATATTATAGGGGTTCGCTCCCTAAACTAATATTATGAGGGTTCGCTCCCTAAAAGAATATTACGAGAGTTTTATCCCTAAATGAATATTTTGATGGTTCCTGCCCTAAATTAAATTTATGAGGGTTCGTGCCCTAAAGGAATATTATGAGGATTTATGCCCTAAACAAATATCATGAGGGTTCGCCCCCTAAACGAATATTATGAGGCTTCGTTCTCTAAACGAATATTATGAGGGGTCACTCCCTAAACGAATATAATGAGGGTACGCTCCCTAAAGGAATTATGACGGTTTGCTCCCTAAAAGAATATTATGAGGGTTCGTTCCCAAAATGTATATTCTGAGGCTTCATGCCACAAAATAATATTATGAGGGTTCATACCTTAAGAGAATATTATGAGGATTATTTCCCTAAACGAATATTATGAGGGTTCACTCTCTAAATATGAATATTATGAGGGTTCACTCCCTAAATGAATGTTTTGAGAGTTTGCTCCCTAAATGAATATTACGAGGGTTCAATGAACATTATGAGGGTTCGTGCCCTAAACAAATATTATGAGGGTTCGCTCCCTAAACGAATATTATGAGGGTTCGTGTGCTGAACGAATATTATGAGGGTTTGCTCCCTAAACGAATATTATGAGGGTTCATGCCTGAAACTAAAATTGTGAGGGTTCCTGCCCTAAACAAATAGTATGAGTGTTCTTTCCCTAAAGGAATATTATGAGGGTTCGCTCTCTGTACGAATGTCATGAGGGTTCGTTCCCTAAACAAATATAATGAGGGTTCTCTCCCTAAACGAATATTATGAGGGTTTGTACCCTCAATGAATATCATGATGGTTCGCTCCCTAAAAGAATATTATGAGGGTTCGTTCCCTAAATGAATATTATGAGGGTTCGCACCCTAAACGAATATTTTGAGTGTTTGTGCCCTAAAAAATTTTATGAGGGTTCGTACCCTAAGCAAATACTATGAGCGTTCGTGCCCTATGAAGAACGAAGTAACTTTATTTTTCTTTTATTTTTATTATCGAAAATAAAATAAATACCTAGGTTTTTTAGGGAAATTTCAAACTTTGGTGATTCTTTTTATTTAAAAAAATTAATTTATTATCATCTTTTTATTTTAAAAATAACCAGTTTGATGTTTTCAAGAATATGAGGAGAAAAATATATTTTTTTTATCTGAGACCGAGCCCATTTGTAGGACTGCCTACATATCTCACCATAGCAAAAATCAGGTATAACATAGTTCATACGAATCAAATGTAGTTTTTGTTTTTTTTCCTAAATTAATATCTTTTGAAAAGAATGTTAGAAAAATATTGAGTGATCATGTCTTGGCTTTAGATGGTACAAATAATTAGTATTATGCATATGAATCTCCTTCAAGTACTTCTAGTCAAATTTGAGGTCAACTTTGAAGTAATCTGTAGTTTCAAATGGTACCTCAAGCATACTTAAGTATAAACAAGATCTATACTTTCAAATGGTACCTCAAGCATACTTAAGTATAAACAAGATCTATACATCTTGCATCAAATAGGGGGTTACAATTATTCATGTCCACATGTTTCAAGTGCTTACTAAAATAAAGTCCCAATTCACACAAAATAGAAGAATTTGGATCATAGTACATTTTGAGAGTCACTCACACTCAAAAAGATGTTCAATTCATGAGATTGAGATACCATATGCTTGACCCTCATGTAAGTATCCACTAATGTGAGTATCAAAAACGAAATCAACTAGGACTTGTTTTCGGCTTAAAATGTAGGCTTGGAATGGGTAAGATAATTTTTTTGCATGAAGTGACTATTTCCTCCCCAAGTATTGCACTATACGCTCTATTTATTTTTTCATTTTCACAATTGATCATTGTTTTCTCTTTCGTTTTTTGGACTTTCTCCATTTTTTAGAGTTTCTCTCCTTTTGTTGGAGTTTTTTTAATCTCAAATTTTTTATCTTTCACTTTGCCATCCGACTTAAAACTTTATTGGTGCATTTTTGGAGATGGGAGAAAAATAGAGTGGTACATTTGTGGACTCAAAAGGATATGGGCTAAGATATGGTTATCGAAAAAAATATTTTAGGCTGAAAAAACATCAGGGATCACGTTTCACACCCCAGGAGGGTAACCTAGACGTGGCTGGCACTCAGAGACTATTGCTAGTCCCTAGGCGAACCACTTGGTCTCAAGACAGTCATTTAATCATCTAATACAGCAGAAAATATTAGGATAAGTGGACACCTCAGTTACTTCTATATCAGTGAATAAGGTTCATAGGCCAATAAGAATTGATCTCGACATCTATGACATGACATAATAACAATTTTAAGAAACTCAGTTAAAAGAGGAAAGGACCTCAACATCAAAGCATCATCTTCTAGTCTATTAAGCCTTTACTTCTACAGTCCAGGATAGTACCATGACAGGCCATGGCTACCACAAACTCAAAAGTCTAGCTCAAAACAAATGAAAGATAAAAAATGGTATCCTCCAAAAGTAGGGGAGGACTCACTAAATCTCAGGAACTAGGGAATTCTAAACCTCAACGGTGTGTCTGCTGAAGTCGTCTATCTCCTGTATCTGTATCATGAAATGATGCAGCGGCGATTGGCATTAGTACGTGGAATGTACGGTATATAAAATGGCTGAGTGAAATAATACAGGCACAACAAATATGGGATAACATCAACTCACAAGATACTCACTTTGAATGAAAAATGTCCATCTAAGATAAGGGTATGGAGTAGACAACAACTCATCAACATCAAAGAAGACTTATACTATCAACTCAACATCATAGTATTATTATTGCGGAACTTTTATGGGAATTTCTCTAAATGACAACCATAGCCTATGAGCCAGTGATGATACAATGAAATGATATCATTGCTGCATCCATCCAGTACCTTGTCGGGGTAAAGGACATGGCATCAATAGATCACAAATAAAGAACATCAAGTCCTCTTTTGGGATTAAAGAAACATCCGATTTCACGGTTCAATCCTCCTCTATGTTGGCCATGTAGTTAATGAGTGTAAGTGAGACTTACTCTTTCTCATTTTGGTGCTCAATACTCCTCCCAGGACTCAACATGCTTATAGGACATCAACATCAGGATTGCTCTTCATTTAGTCATATTTGGACATAGTACACCAACTTATCTCATCAACCATCAACTCTTAGATTAGGAATGTCACGACCCGAAAATGGACGTGATGGCACTCGTCTTAACCCACCAAGACAAGTCAGCCTAAAACCCAATTAACATAATAAAGTGCGGGAAGATAATAAAAATAAAATATTGATTGTGAATGATAAGTTAACTTAATTAAAAAAAATCCCCCAAGACCTGGTTGTCACGTGCACAAGCCTCTAATGTGTTACAATGGATTTGGAAAAAAAATACAAGTCACAAATGATGTTGTCTCTAAAGTAGAACAAGATCATAAATAGGAGGATGAGGCTCGCTGAGATGACAAATGGCTACCTCACTAATCTCCAAAGAAAGCCCCGGATAACAAAGAAGAGAGAGTATCACAAAGATCCGAGCGCTTAACCTACAAAAATGTAGTAGCAAGGGGTGAGTACCAAACACACGGTACCCAGCAAGTGAACTACTAAACACAAAATTAAATAATATAGAATACAAGTACTCCTAACACTCCAACAGAACATTCACAACCACCACCTGCATAAAGTCAGCTCAACTTAACAGTTCACAATGTACATAGCCTATAGCTCAATACCCACACCAATATTTATAGTTCAACAACATAATGATCAAGTTCATCCATCACAAGTTCCATAAAAGACACTCGCAAGTTCATAGATAATAATGATGTGTGATGTATGCAATGCAATGCAATGTCAAATATCATGATGCATGTCTGACCTAGTGATACACACCCGCTGTCTCGCAGTCCGGGACCCATGGGGGACTTCTAGTCCGTGCATCCGTCGCGGCGTGCGACACGACCCTCGAATCATATATATTATCCGTCGCGGCGTGCAACACGTCCCTCGAATCATATGTAGTATCCGTCGCGGCGTGCGACACGACCCTCGAATCATATGTAGTATCCGTCGCGGCGTGCGACACGTCCCTCGAATTATAATATCCGTCGCGGCGTGCGACACGTCCCTCGAAATATAGTATCCTCTTTAATTCTTATTCTTTTCTAGTCCTTATAACACTTGTCACACATGTCAATGCAAATAGGCATGCTTACATGATAATGGAAAAATGACTAATTTTAACACAATGCACAATTCACAACAACATAGTCTTAATACAATATCAACACCAACTCAATATGTCAAAATCATTCACAAACTTCACACAAGGAAGCACGAGATTCTATACATTTAACAAAGGTTAAGAAATTCACTTGCCTCAATTAATAGAATAACACTCCAAATCTTGAGTCTTTCGTAACGCTTTCATATGATCAAAATCTGTTCAAATACATAATCTACATAAGAATACGAATCCAATGACACCCATATTGCTATACTTATTTTTTTTTCAAAAAAAGTCGGGTCAAAAAGTCACTTTGAGCTCTTAAATTCGAATCTGGAAATTTCTTTCAAATTATATTTACCCATTATAAAATAAACTCATATATTAAATTTCAGGTAAAACGGATCGTTATTCGATCCCCAAATCAAAATTTTATTCTAAGAACCCTAGGGCTATATTCTCTTAATTATACCCGTTTCTACTCTAAAAATTTATTCATAATCTCATGAAAACTTAATAGAAAGGATGAGAATAATTACCTTGATGTTTCGGAATGAAAATCATAATTTTTCTTCTCTCCTTTTTCTTCCCACATTTTTTTTCTTTGTTTATGCGTTGCTGCGTTTTTTTTTCTTTGCTTTCTGCGTTGGTTCTGTTTGCAAGTTTCAGCAATTTGGGGCAGCAGCCCCTTTAACCCTTTATTATTATTATTATTATTATTATTATTATTATTATTATTATTATTATTATTATTATTATTATTATTATTATTATTATTATTATTATTATTTATTATTATTATTATTATTATTATTATTATTATTATTATTTCGTATTAAAAGTGATAAATCCTATTAACCTATTTTTGATAAATATGGGATATATAATATAGGATATCAACTAAAATATTATTTTAATCCACCAACTAAATTAATTATCTAAAATTATCCGTCAACTAAATAGCCAAAATTATCGAATAGTCCAAAATTTTCAATTTAAATTTACGAAAAAAATATTTTACGAAAGAGGGAGTATTTATTTTTAAAATGACCTAACGGGTCATTACATTATCCACCACTAAAAATCATGTTCGTCCTCGAACATAAGAAGGAGAAAGAAGAATAATCGATATTACTAATTAAGTTATGATCTTCCAAAGTCAGTATTTCATCTCTCCAAGTAAGCTCCTCCTTTAAGGCCATTCCATCAAAATCTTCTATTAAGAACTGAACTTTCGAATCAAACCTTGAAAGATTTTCAAATCGATAGTGATTCTCAAGCCACTGGCTAACTCATGAATTCGATACGAATCACAACTCACTAGTCCATAACTCAATAAATCCTTTCTCACATAATCATGATAAAATTCTAAATTAATACAGGCCATAATAAGCAAACTTAAATCAACCATCTCACACTTCCAATGCACAAAACCTCATAGATTTTGTTGAGATTTCATTCTCATAGTCAAATCTTCCCGCGATCTTAAGTTATAAAATGTGATCTTTAGACATTGAACACCATCATAGAGAATCATATTCTTTTCTGACCCAACGAAAGAAAGGATCAAGTAACAACTTAGCAAATGATTCATTCAAATCTACGAAATCTCTAACAACACTATCAAGAATACTATATAAATAGCAGTGATTATAAACAACCTTTAAGAGTAGTAGAGCTAGACCCAATATGCCTCACATTCATTCATACATAGCCAGAACATAACCTCAACGACAAGATAATCTTAATACGGTTGGGCATCTATAAGTATTCCTGGTAGCTCTTCTATAAATTCACATAAGCAAAGTTGTGTGTAGAACCACTTATATACTTCAACTATCTCAAATAATACTAAATATGTCAATATTGAAATAATCAAGTCTGCATAAGCATCCTATCTTACTAAGAGAAAATTGCAGGATCGGTTCACCCGATCCACCACTAAGGATCCGTCTACAAAAGTGAAGACACGAGTGGGAATAGGAAAGGAGTAATACTCTAGAACATGCTCTTAATGAGGTAGGTAGTCACAAAAGAATGCACAGAATCAAGGTCGAATGATACAACATACTCCTTTCATAGTGCTCCTCTCAAACATGTTATTCATCTGACCCTAACTTTTTCTTCTTCTTTTTTTTCCATTTTTTGCTGTACACAATCAACCTGTCTGGTCCCAATACAATCGTACACATACTTAATTTATCAAACTTCATATACTCTTCACAATATTGCATCAAAGACAACGCTCTTAATACTAACAGAATATCATAGCCATACTTGTCATTTACCATCCTCTCAAATTGTTACTAGTATGAAAGTCTTCTTAGCTACACATTATCACCTTCGAATATTTCAAACTATGGTTTTTAAGTATTTTTTTTTTATATAAATCACACAAAGTTGATAGCGTTAATCTTAAATTTGATAGTATTTTCTCATCGAGGTAAGGTTATTTAATTATACCAAAAGTCAATTTCATGCAATCTTTCACATACCAAATTTCAACTACCATTCAAATCATCAGATACCCCATACCAAAACTTAGAGAGATTCAATCACCTTAATAATTCTGCATACCATAAGCATATAACCTTTAGTCATCATCAAGTGTCTATGTAACGCATCTATGTAGTCCCATTAATAAAGTAATTTCAACCCCCTAAGTATCCTCAATAAGTGTGTAGAGCTATAGGTTTATATCGCAGTGTCCTCATAAGTCATCTATCATCATTGGACAATCTAGACCAAAATAAAAATGTAGCATAATTCAAATATCCTTATTTGTCACTCGATTCAAAACTCAGTATTCATAAAAATCACGAGTAAATCCTAGAAAATCTGTGCTAAACAAGTGCGCATTGCATTATCATGTTTGAGCTCAAACGCAAATAAGTAAACCCTTTAATTTTGAACCAAAGGTCCATACATGGGGTCTTATTCCTTCACTTTCTTAAATTCTTCCTATGACACAAATTTCAGATACCCTGAACTCTTCAATATATTAGATTCTCATTCCTTCGCTAACTCACTTGTCAACTTTATTCTCTGACCAACAACACATGATATTTTACCTCATATTCTAAGCTAAAATTTTCAAGTGAAGCACATCTTTAGGTCCTTGAACAATAAAAGAAAATAACTAAATTTATAACCCAAAAACCACATGCAGGTTCTTCCAAATGTTGAATACTCATTGCTATCCATTATTTCTTATCTTATCAATAGATACTACCAAAAACATAGACTAACAATGAAAAGCTCGAATCTTTATTTCAATTTGTACCCCAATTTCTTTATCTATCGGTATTAGCTCATAGCTTGAGATCTTTATGAATTCATGTATCTTAACTTAATATTGATCACCTCTTTATCGACCTTACCATATCCTTTATAAAAATTTCAATGTACTAATTACCATACTCAAAATCACAAAAGAGATTATCACCATACTCGAGCCCAACATTGTAGATTCTTTTTCCCTCAAATATTATCCAACAGTTTTCTAGCCAAGATCAATGATACGTAAAGCCATCACCAGCCAAACAAATGAAATCACATGACTTTAAATTCAATTTCCTACTCTCTCGAAAGATATATCTTTGATCTATACTATCAAAGGGAATATCCCTACATCTCACTAATTTATTCACTTATGACTCTAGCTCATTTCAATTCTATTTAAGCAGTATCTCAACATATTTTACATCTTTTTTTTTTATGATCACGTTACTTATCACATAGTAGCAAACGTAACTTTCGATACTTGCAGATTGTGTTTACCTTACTGAATTCACTCAATCAAAATTCTCATCATATAATTGCGGTCATAATCTATCACAAACTTTTATTACCATTATGCTCTATAGCCATTGTCATCATCTCAAGGTTACCCTCATCATTGATATGACACCACAACTATATCGATCAAATATAAAGAACTAACTCCCTTGGATCTTATTATGGAGTAATAGTCTTCATTTAGAATCCCCCGAATACACCTCACCACTTAAATACATTAATTGTACCAAAGATCCACCCCTAAAATTTTTTTCTTATAAATAATACTTAACTCAAGCATCCAGAGTAGCAAACTAGTTGATTTCTCGAATATGAATACGACATTAAAACTTATTAAATGAGCTCATGACACACTAATAATTTCTAAGATGGTTTGTATTCACGCTCGACAATTGACATATCCATTTTCATATACTACTAATACCATATTGTGAAAGTCCATTAGATCCACCACTAGAACACATCATACCTATCAAGAAAGTAGCACCAAACTAGCCCACATGCTTCTACCTATCAATAGTTGCAAAACGTTATCCAACCCATCATGACCCTATCTTAAGTAATAAATATTCTTTTCATAAATTTAATCGCTAACAAAAGTAACATACTCCATAACTCTAATCAAGTAAGCATCGGTTCGTTGTGATAGTCGTATCATGACCTTCCTTAATATCCTCTCGATCTATGAAATCATAATAGAGATTCTGACCTTAATTGGCACAACATCATTCTTATCATTATCTAAGCAATTTATACATATTATGACAATTTTTAGTGATACTAGTTTACCGAACAAAATTTGTGATCTACCTATCCTTTTAACATTCCACCTTAAATTGTTGAACCATTTTCGATATCATATATATACCACATTAATAATGTTTGTGTTGCTGCATAACTAACCCCAAATAGGATAACACATTCATAAAATTCCTCAATCCATTGTTTGACCTTACCACTCAAATATCCTCAAACTGCATCATCGAATCATCACCTTACTTAATATTTTCTGATCGTTGAACATTTTAATTCTTATAAGTATATCACTCACCCTTTAGTACCAGATCTAACATTCAAGTCATATACAACCCACTAATTACTCATTTAAAGAACCAAGCACGAATCATCTCTATACATTAGAGAGAATGAATAAAATGATAAGAATCACCTTGAATCAGGGACGCACGATGGAGAAAGAATAAACAAAAGGAAGTTTCCTAACAGTCTTCATAGCCTCTCAAGGATAAATATAGACGTCTCCATACCGATCCTCGAGACTCTACTAGACTCGGCTTGTACACACGTGAGACCTATGAACCTGGGGCTCTGATACCATTTGTCACGACCCGAAAATGGACGTGATGGCACTCGTCTTAACCCACCAAGACAAGTCAGCCTAAAACCCAATTAACATAATAAAGTGCGGGAAGATAATAAAAATAAAATATTGATTGTGAATGATAAGTTAACTTAATTAAAAAAAATCCCCCAAGACCTGGTTGTCACGTGCACAAGCCTCTAATGTGTTACAATGGATTTGGAAAAAAAATACAAGTCACAAATGATGTTGTCTCTAAAGTAGAACAAGATCATAAATAGGAGGATGAGGCTCGCTGAGATGACAAATGGCTACCTCACTAATCTCCAAAGAAAGCCCCGGATAACAAAGAAGAGAGAGTATCACAAAGATCCGAGCGCTTAACCTACAAAAATGTAGTAGCAAGGGGTGAGTACCAAACACACGGTACCCAGCAAGTGAACTACTAAACACAAAATTAAATAATATAGAATACAAGTACTCCTAACACTCCAACAGAACATTCACAACCACCACCTGCATAAAGTCAGCTCAACTTAACAGTTCACAATGTACATAGCCTATAGCTCAATACCCACACCAATATTTATAGTTCAACAACATAATGATCAAGTTCATCCATCACAAGTTCCATAAAAGACACTCGCAAGTTCATAGATAATAATGATGTGTGATGTATGCAATGCAATGCAATGTCAAATATCATGATGCATGTCTGACCTAGTGATACACACCCGCTGTCTCGCAGTCCGGGACCCATGGGGGACTTCTAGTCCGTGCATCCGTCGCGGCGTGCGACACGACCCTCGAATCATATATATTATCCGTCGCGGCGTGCGACACGTCCCTCGAATCATATGTAGTATCCGTCGCGGCGTGCGACACGACCCTCGAATCATATGTAGTATCCGTCGCGGCGTGCGACACGTCCCTCGAATTATAATATCCGTCGCGGCGTGCGACACGTCCCTCGAAATATAGTATCCTCTTTAATTCTTATTCTTTTCTAGTCCTTATAACACTTGTCACACATGTCAATGCAAATAGGCATGCTTACATGATAATGGAAAAATGACTAATTTTAACACAATGCACAATTCACAACAACATAGTCTTAATACAATATCAACACCAACTCAATATGTCAAAATCATTCACAAACTTCACACAAGGAAGCACGAGATTCTATACATTTAACAAAGGTTAAGAAATTCACTTGCCTCAATTAATAGAATAACACTCCAAATCTTGAGTCTTTCGTAACGCTTTCATATGATCAAAATCTGTTCAAATACATAATCTACATAAGAATACGAATCCAATGACACCCATATTGCTATACTTATTTTTTTTTCAAAAAAAGTCGGGTCAAAAAGTCACTTTGAGCTCTTAAATTCGAATCTGGAAATTTCTTTCAAATTATATTTACCCATTATAAAATAAACTCATATATTAAATTTCAGGTAAAACGGATCGTTATTCGATCCCCAAATCAAAATTTTATTCTAAGAACCCTAGGGCTATATTCTCTTAATTATACCCGTTTCTACTCTAAAAATTTATTCATAATCTCATGAAAACTTAATAGAAAGGATGAGAATAATTACCTTGATGTTTCGGAATGAAAATCATAATTTTTCTTCTCTCCTTTTTCTTCCCACATTTTTTTTCTTTGTTTATGCGTTGCTGCGTTTTTTTTTCTTTGCTTTCTGCGTTGGTTCTGTTTGCAAGTTTCAGCAATTTGGGGCAGCAGCCCCTTTAACCCTTTATTATTATTATTATTATTATTATTATTATTATTATTATTATTATTATTATTATTATTATTATTATTATTATTATTATTATTATTATTATTATTTATTATTATTATTATTATTATTATTATTATTATTATTATTTCGTATTAAAAGTGATAAATCCTATTAACCTATTTTTGATAAATATGGGATATATAATATAGGATATCAACTAAAATATTATTTTAATCCACCAACTAAATTAATTATCTAAAATTATCCGTCAACTAAATAGCCAAAATTATCGAATAGTCCAAAATTTTCAATTTAAATTTACGAAAAAAATATTTTACGAAAGAGGGAGTATTTATTTTTAAAATGACCTAACGGGTCATTACAAGGAACAACTCTTTTAGAATTAATTCATGTTTTTTAAGACTCCATTAACATCAATTTTACTCAATATCATCATCAACATTCTCAAAATCAAGACCACAATCATAATCCACAAGCACATTCATACCATCGAGGCTCTAGACTCATCTCCTAAGTTCATTCTTGCAATCTTTATTAAAATAACATATAGAGTTTCATGAAATAATTCATGGAAACCATTTATGCAGTAAATCAAGTTTGTAATGATCATCAATCTAAGAAAATACACAAAATAGGTCTAATTCTCAATACAATACTCAAAAATTTCACATATAGAATTCACTACATTCAACTATCAACTTAATTCAATCAAGGGGGAACATGGAAGAACAATTCCATGCTTTAAGTTAGCCTTACATACGTGGAATGAAGAAAAGACTCAACCTTGTACTCTAAAACCCTCGCTCCTTCTCTTTCTCCTTCAAGTACTCTAACCTAGGTATGCGTTAGGAGGCTCTAGAATGATGCTTAAAAATCCTTCCTCGACTAAAAATGCTTATTAAATCATAATTTACGTTTATGAGGGGTTGAAAAATGTCAAGAATTCCCCTCACGAATCAAAAGGAAAATCTCAATGTGGAAATACCCAGTCCGCATCGCGGAGTGGGCACACTGGTAGTGCATTTTTCCAAAAACATTTCCCGAATGAGTCTTTCCAATCTCCGTCAAAAAAATTGAAAAAAATACTAGTGCGGGTCCGTGTCCAGGGCGCAACGCGGCCCTAACGCGCATCGACATTGTTTTCGGATTTCGCATCAAAAAATTATCTTTTAATCCGGTCACACTACAAATCGACCGAGACCATTTATCACTCAATTTTTCATGTTGATCGTAAATTTGGTCTCAAATTTGCCATCCGAGCATGGGAAGACATGTTATTCACACATCTCTCCTCTAGTGGTATTTTGGTAATTTCACTGAGCGTTACCTTATCTGCCCTTTGGGATCATTCGTCCTTGAAAGATGAGTAGAGGTGGTCTAGAATTCCCCTCTTGAATCAAAAGAAAAATCTCAACTTGGAAATACACCGTCCGCCTCGCAGACTGGCGCACTATAGTGCATTTTTCCAAAATAATTTCCTGAATGAGTCTTTGCAATCTTCGTCAAAAAAAATGAAAAAAAGACAAGTGCGGGTCCTTGTCCAGGGCGCGACGCGGCCCTAACGTGCACTGACACTATTTTCGAGTTTTATATCAAAAAATTATCTTTTGATCCAGTCATTCTAAAAATCGACCAAGACCATTTTCCCACTAGTTTTTTCATGTTGATCGTAAATCAGGTCTGGGATTTTCCATCCAAGCATGGGAAGGCACGTTATGCACACATCTCTCCTCTAGGGGTATTTTGATAATTTCATCGAGCATTACATTATCTCCCATTTGGGATCATTCGTCCTCGAATAATGAGTAGAGGTGGTATTATGGCATTAAAAGACTCAAGACTCATCTTAATGCTCAATAACTCAAACTCTCAACTCTTCATCGACCTCGATAAACTCTACTCAGATTTCAAGAAAGGACACATCAAGTCAAGAATAGATACATATAATTAAGTCTAGGATAGGAACATTACCTTCAACATTTTCCTCATTGGGCACGAAAAGGTACGGGTACCTAGCTCTTATATCCTCTCTAGCTTCCCACGTGGCTTCCTCAACGAATTGATTTCTCCACAGGACTTTGACTGAGGCGATCTCTTTGGTTCTCAACTTGCGAACTTGATGATCAAGGATTTGGAGTGGAATCTCCTCATAGGAAAATCTATCCTTTACTGCAATACTCTCTACGGGGATCACCAAGGTAGGATCTCCTAAGCACTTCTTTGACATCGAGACGTGGAACACCGGCTGAATTGGGTCTAACTCAGAAAGGAACTCTAACTCATTAGAAACATTCCCTATCCTCTTCACGACCTAATAAGGGCCAATATAGCGAGGACTAAATTTCCCCTTCTTCCCAAAACTCATGACACCCTTCATGGGTAACACCTTCAAGTGCACCCAATCACTCACCTCCAACTTTAAGTCTATACTCCTCATATCAATGTAAGACTTTTGGCGTCTCTTTGTAGTTTTCAACCTATCTTTAATGACCTTAACCTTCTCCATTGATTGGTGAACAAGATCAGGTCCAATCAACTTAGCTTCTCCAAACTCGAACCACCCAATTGGTGATTTACATCTCCTCCCATACAAGGCTTCATAGAGGGCCATTTGAATACTTGCATGATAACTATTATTATATGCAAATTCAATCAATGGTAGATGGTCATCCCAATTTCCTTTGAAGTCAAGGACACAAGCTCTCAATATGTCTTCTAATATCTGAATGGTGTGCTCTATCTAGCCATCTGTCTGTGAATAAAAGGTTGTACTCAAATTTACCTTGGTACGTAATCCCTTCTGGAAAGATTTCCAAAATTGGGAGGTGAATTCAGCTCCTCTGTCTGAGATAATGGACAAGGGAACTCCATGCAACCTCACAATCTCTTGGATGTATAACCTGCCATACTCCTTCGCAGTATTAGTCATCTTGACTTCCTAGAAGTGAGTTGATTTAGTCATCCCGTCCACAACCATCCATATTGAATCATGTTGCCTTTGGGATCTCGGTAGACCGGTAATGAAGTCCATGTTAATCATTTCCCACTTCCATTCTAGAATCTCGAAGTTTTGTGCCATTCCACAAGACCTTTGATGCTCAACTTTGACTTGTTGGCGATTCAGGCACTTGGAAATAAACTCAGTGATATCCCTCTTCATTCCACTCCAACAATAGACTTCCCTCAAGTCGTGGTACATCTTGGTTGAGCGGGATGAATGGAATACCTAGAGTTATGAGCTTCAACTATGATTTTCTCTCAAACAACATCAACATCGTGAACACATATCCTACTCTAGTATCTCAATACCTCATCTCCTTCTTTGGAGAAGACCATCACTTTCTATTTGTGGATAGCCTCTTTCAATTAGAGTATGATAGGATCTCGATCGTGCTTCTCTTTTACCTTTGCTACTAAGGATGATGCAGACCCACTATAAACATTGACTTCTCCCTTGTCATTCTCTTCTAGTTGAACTCCCGATCGAGCCAATCTACACAATTCCTCCACTAACTCTTTCTTTCCTTCATCAACATGGGTTGTGCTACCTATTGACAACCTGCTAAGAGCGTCAACAACAATGTTAACTTTACCTGGGTGGTAGAGGATGCTCATGTCATAATCCTTAAGTAACTCCAACCATCTCCTCTGTCGCAGGTTGAGCTCTCTCTGACTAAAGACATAATGGAAGTTGTTGTGGTTAGTGAACACATCCACACACACTCCATACAAGTAGTGGCACCAGATTTTAAGTGCAAACACCACCACTGCAAACTCAAAATCATAGGTCGGATAGTTCCTCTCATGAACCTTAAGTTTCCTAGAAGAATAGGCTATCACCTTTCCCCTCTGCATCAACACACAACCCAGCCGAACATCATAGTATATTACAAAGTCCTTCGTCCCATTGGGCAAAGTCAAAATAGGTATTGTAGTCGATCTAGTCTTCAACTCTTGGAACCTCTTCTCACCTTCCTCAGACCGCTGAAACTTGACCTTTTTCTGAGTCAATTTAGTCAATGGTGTTGATAGGGAAGAAAATCCGTCAATGAATTCTTGGTAGTAGCCTGCCAACCCCAAGAAACTTCTTATGTTAGTTGGAGAGGTCAATCTTGACCAGTTCTTAACCGCTTCAATCTTCTGGGAATGTACTCAAATACCAACACACGAAACTAAATGACCTAGGAAAGCCACTGACTTGAGCCAAAACTCACATTTTAAGAAATTTGCATACAACTCATGGTCCTTAGGAGTCTAGAGGACAACTCCGAGGTGATTGTCATGCTCCTCCTCATCCTTCGAATACACCAAAATGTCATTGATGAACATGATTACAAACATGTCAAGATAGCATCTGAACACTCTATTCATCAAGTCCATGAAGACTGCAGGTGCGTTCATAAACCCAAAGAACATGACTAAGAACTCAAAGTGGCCATATCTATCCTGAAGGCTGTCTTTGGAATGTCATACTCCGTTACTTTCAACTGATGGTAGCCCGATCTGAGGTCTATCTTAGAGAAGTATGAGGAAATTGGTCAAAAAGATCATCTATCCTGGGGAGAGGATATTTATTCTTGATCCTGACCTTGTTCAGTTGTCTATAATCTATGCACATTCTGAGAGACCCATCTTTCTTTCGCATGAATAAGACGGGATCACCCCAAGGAGAAACACTTAGACTAATAAAGCCCTTCTCTAAAAAATCCCTCAATTGCTCTTTCAACTCAGCAGGAGCCATCCTATAAGGTGGAATTGAGATAGGCTAGGTATCGAGAAGAATATCAATCCCAAAGTCAATCTCCCTATCAGGAGTGACTCCAAGTAGATCCTTAGGGAATACTTTAGGAAACCCATTCATAATCGAGACTAACTCAAGAGTAAGAGGCTCAAGATCATCAGACATAACTCACACAATATAGTAGATGCAGCCTTTAGAGATTACCTTTCTAGCTCTCGGGTAGGAAATAAACTTATCCTTAGGTCCAACAGAACTCACCTTCCACTCTAGGACTGGTTCATTCGAAAATTGGAACGTAACAATTTGGGTCCTACAATCTATTGAGGCATAAAATGCATGAAGCCAATCTATACCAAGAATTATGTCAAAGTCAACCATCTCCAACTCTAACAAGTCATCCAAGGTATCCTTATGATAGACGGATACTACACAATCCCTTTAGACCCTTTCAGCTAGGATAAACTCACCAGTAGGAGTGGAAATGGTATAGGGTTCAATGAAACACTCTGGAAGAATCTCAAATCTATTGGTCACATAGGGAGTTATAAAAGATAGAATGACACCCAAGTCAAGCAATGCATGACAATCATAAGTAAAGACTCGAAGCATACTTATAACAACATCTGGTGTAACCTCCTGATTCTGTCGATTACCCATTGCATACAGACGGTTTGTCCTGCCTACTCCACCCGTAGTAGTACCTCTCTGATGATTGCCAGCTGGGGGTGCTGCGGAGGATTGTGCTTTATTACTTCCAACACCCCATCTTCTTATAGGACATTAATATTTGAACTGACCAGTGTATCCACATATGTAATAAGCGTTTGTGCCCTCATGGCACACGCCTAGGTGAAGTTTTCCATACTTGCTGCAGGGTGGCTTTCCCCTCAAACCTTGGGTCACATTAGCTTGGAACTGAGAACCCTGAGCCCTGAAATTCTGGTGACCATATGATTTCTGATCATACTTGTTTTTTTGGACGGGTGCACTTGCTGTAGAGGGTGCATAACTAGAAGACCTCTTGTGAAAATAAGATTTATCACCCATATTCTTCTTATGTTGGCTAGGCTCATGCCTTGCTGATTTGGCTTTCTTGCTCAGTTTCTCTTCTTTGTCCTTTTTCTTATCCTCCTCTATTTGTTGGGCATAAACCATAATTCTGCAGATGTCCATACTTGGGATCAGCAATGTTGCCTTGCACTCCTTCTTTACATGCCTGCCCAATCCAAACACGAATTTTCTCATTATCACCCTCATATCTTGGACCATCTCTGGGGCATACCGGGACAACTGGATGAACTTGAGGCTATACTTCTTGACAGTCAACCCCTCTTGCTTCAGGATCATGTACTCATCAACCTTTGCCTCCCTCAACTCTTAGGGAAAGAAGTGATCGAGGAAAGCACCCTTAAACTCATCCCACTCAACAGTCTCAACATTCTCCCCTCGACTATCTTCCAGTTAGTTATACCAGATGTTTGCAACATCCCTAAGTTGATAGAAGGCAATTTCATCTCCCTTAACCTCATTCACATACATATCCCTCAAGACTTTGCACATCTTATCAATAAAGTTTTGTGGGTCCTTCTCAACATTTGACCCCGTATAGACCGGTGAGTTCATCCTCAAGAAATCTCTGAGCCTGGTTGTAGTCGTGGACTAGGGACCTTGGCTATTACTATGGGAGGCCACTAGCTAGGTGAGCATACCAATGGCTCCCCTGATGTCTGTCTCTGAGGTGGAGGATGACTGAGCAAGAGGTGCCTATGGGATCTCAGTAGCTTTGGAAAGTTGACCCCATCTCCTCATCCCAGTCTGAGTAGGGACCTCTAGTGAGGGATTCTCAGCGTTTGGGGCTGAGGCATCTCTTTGGGAAGTAGTACGTATAGGAGGCATGATCTGTAAATACGTAACGCATGAATTAGAAAAAAGTTTTATAGAGTTAAACTCTATCGCACAAACTCATAAAACAGAAGAAGTGTAACAATTCCTAATGTCTATAACCTCCTATTTATGAAGTGTGGTGCACAACACACATATAAATAAGACTCCACTAGACACGACCTCATAGACTCCCTAAGACACTTGAACTCTTTTCTCTCATACCTAGTTTGTCATGCCCTGAGAGGTTACCCTAGATGTGGCCGACACTCAAAGACTATTGCTGGAGCCAAGGAAACCACTCGGTCTCAAGACAGTCATTCAATCATCAAATATAGTGGAAAATATTAGAATAAGGAAAATAAGGCGGTGGACACCTCAGTTACTTCTACATCAATGAATAAAGGACGTAGGCCAATAAGAATCAATCTCGACATCTATGACATGACATAATAACAATTATAAGAAACTTAATTCAAAGAGGAAAGGACCTCATCATCAAAACATCATCTTCTAGTCTATGAAGCCTCTACTTCTACAGTCCAGGATTATACCATGACAGGCCATGGCTACCACAAACTCAAAAGACTAGCTGAAAACAAATGAAAGATAATAAATGGTATCCTCCAAAAGCAGGGGAGGACTCACTAAATCTCTAGAACTAGGTAACTCTGAACCTCAACAGTGTGTCTGCTGAAGTCCTCTATCTCCTGTATCGACATCATGAAACAATGCAGTTCAGAGTTGTGTTAGTTTGTGGAATGTACCGTACGTAAAATTGTTGAGTAAAACAATACAAACATAACTAACATGGAATAACATCCATTCGCAAGATACTCACTCTGAATGACAAATGTCCATCTACATTAAGGTTAAGGAGTAGACAATAACTCATCAACATAAATCAAGACGCATACCATCAACTCAACATCAGAGTACTATCAGTGTGGAACCTATCTGGGAGTTTCTCTAACCGACAACCATCGCCTATGAGACAGTGATGATAGAACAAAGTGATGTTGTTGCCGCATCCATCCAGTACCTTGCCAGGTAAAGAACATGACATCAGTGGATCCACAAATAAAGAACATCAAGTCCTCTTTAGGGACTAAGGAAACATCCGATTTCACGGTTCAATCCTCCCTTATGCTGGCCACGTAGTTAATGTGGGCGAGTGGGACTTACTCTTACTCATTTTGGTGTTCAATACTCCTCCCAAGACTTAACATGTTCATAAGATATCAACATCAAAATTTCTCTTCATTTAGTCTCATTTGGACATAGTACATCAACTCGTCTCATCAACCATCAACTCTTATATTACGAACAACTCTTTTAAAATTAAGTTATGCTCTTTAAGACTCCATGAACATAAATTTTACTCAACCTCATCATCAACATTCTCAAAATTAGGACCACAATTATAAACCACAAGAACATTCATACCATCAAGGCTCTAGACTCATCCCCTAAGTTCATTCTTGTCATCTTTAGTAAAATAATATATAGAGTTTCGTGAAATAATTCATGGGACCCATTTATGCAGTAAATCAAGTTTATGATGATCATCAACCTAAGAAAATACATAAAATAGGTATAATTTTCAATAGAATACTAAAGAATTTCACATATAGAATTCACCACATTCAACTATCAACTTGATTCAATCAAGGGGCACATGGAAGAACAATTCCATGCTTTAGGATATCATTACATACCTGGGATGAAGAAAAGACTCAACCTTGTACTCGAAAACCCTCTATCCTTCGACTAAAAACACTTTATTAAATTGTGGTTTATGTTTATGAGAGGTTTAGAAATGCCTAGAATGCCCTCCCCCCCCCCCCCCCCCCACAAATTAAAAGAAACATCTCAACCTTGAAATACCTAGTCCCTGTCTCGAACTGGGCGCACTGTAGTGTACTTTTCCAAAAACTTTTCATGAACGAGTCTTTCCAATCTCCGTCAAAAAAATTAAAAAAAATACAAGTGCAGGTCTGTGTCCAGGGCGCAATGCGACCCTAACATGCACTGACACTCTTTTCGAGTTTTGCATCAAAAAATTATAATTTGATTCAGTCGCTTTAAAAATTGACCGAGACCATTTTCTCACACGTTTTCTCATGTTGATCATAAATATGGTCTCAGATTTGCCATACAAACATGGGAAGATACGTTATGCATACATCTCTCCTCTAAGGGTATTTCGGTAATTTCACCGGGCGTTACACACGTGTCATTTGGTAGGCTTACAGGCACAATTCGATCAAACAAAGCCTACAATTCTTTTTCAAATTAAATGTCTCTGAAAATTTCACCTCAACAAATATTTGGGTCAAGTTCTAGATCAACAAGTTATGCCATTGAAATTTATATCTATAGTTCAACACACAATGCACAAGAAACAGTGAGGTCGACTTTTTCACCCTTAACTTTGAGCAAGAGAATTTTTCAAGTGTAGCATAAGTACAATCAAGAGGTACCAAAAGAATCTATATGAGTCACAACAAAGTTGGTCCACTCTATTATAGCAAATAGTTTCACACTTTTTTTCATGCACACTTCTAAGTACGTTGGTACGAATTAAGACAAGAAACACCTTTTTATTTTGTTATTTTTTTTTTCAAAAAGAATAATTTTTTTGAATATGAATGAAAAAAAATCATTTTTCTGTTTTTAAATAAAGAAATAAGATCTTCGTTTTTGAACTTCATGAATAAGGACCTTCGTTTTTTTTATAAAGAGTAAAATCTTTTTTATTTTTTATTTTTTGGATAAAAAAATTATTATTATTATTTTTGATTGAAAATAAGAATCACTAAACCCGAAGAGGTTGCCTACGTATCTTATCAAGGTGAGAGTCAGATGTGTAGTTTTGGTGAAAATATATATAAATGTTTTTGCTTTCTAATAAATAAAACTTCTTTTTTTTCTACTTTTATGAATAAAGAAACAAAACCTTTCTTTTTAAATAAAGATTAATTTTTTTAATAAGAATTCCTTCTCTATCTTTTATTTTATTTTGTGAATTAGAATCACTAAAACCAAGGAGGGTTGCCTATGTATCTCATCAATGTGAGATCAAAGAAATGTTTTTGTTTTTTCTTTTTATTATAAGAAATAAGTATTTTCTTTTGCTTTTATGAATAAGAAAGAAAAAAAATTGTATACTTCTTTTTATATATAATAAGAAATATTTTTTTCTTAATTTCATCAATATAGATCAGCAAACACAAGGAGGGTTGCCTACATATCTTATCGAGATAAGAATCGGGTGTGCGTAGTTCGATCTTTCGAAACAAACTTATTTTTTCAAAAAATTTATTAATAAATGATTTTTTTACAAGAAAATAAAATTTTTTCTACAGTAACAATTTTTTGTTTTTTAGATGTCTTTCCGAATAAGAAAAAAAATTAAATTTTGATAAAGAAAAAGTAGTACAATCGATAAAATCTTAAAAGACAATTATGACTTTCTTAACTAATTCATCTTAAAGCGCACATTTAATATAGTCTTCCCCATAATGTGACGAATAGCAAAAGGAATGCCGATGATGCCTTAATAAAGGGTACATGTCTTATACCTACTTGACCCTAGAGTTGGGTCCCATTAATTTAAATGTTTTTGATACAAATAAACGTACCCTATTAGAAATAATCGTTGTATGAGGTTGGTTCAACTAGATTGTGAGTCTTAATGAATTTGGTGTCTACAACGGCTGTAAAAACAAGTAGACAACTTGAGTTGGAAAGGAACAACTTACCGGTAGCAGGGTTTTCTAGTTTCACCGTTTGGACCTTCTCATCCTAAAATATGCATGCGTGACTAAAATCCATCCTGGGAGTGTAATCACATCTCTAATATCTCAAAGAAAGGTCCAGGAGTGTAGACCACAACTCCAAAAAAATGTATCTTTCATAATACTCAGATGGGTGAGTGAGAGAAGACAGTTATAATATCAGTGCAACAAATAATCAAGCAAACATCATATTAAATCAACAAATACAATATTCAAAACAAAAACCCATACAAGTCAATATTGACAAGCTCGAATTCTGGCTATCCCCAATAGAGTAGCCATCTGTCACCCCTATTTTTTCTCACGCAGGTTTAGAAAAATAAAGTTTTTATAATTAAGGTGACATTTAGAAAAAGGAATTAATTCATTTATTCAGAGTCGTCACTTGGAATTGTGTTTTGGTGTTCCAAGTCACCTAATTTAAATCTCAAATCAAAAGGAAGTTGACTCTTTATTCTTATTTTGGTCTGCGAACTAGAAATTTGGGTAAAGAATTCTGTTGACTGAGGGGAACATGATAGGCACCCCTCGAATCTCGTGGTTTTAGAATGGTCGCTTTATTGACAAGTTTATGGCTTAACATAATTTTGAATAAATTGTATTTCTGAGTTTTACAAAAAATGCTTTTTACCCACCTTCTTTGATTTATTTTAAACTCACTTAAAACTGTCTTCTTTTAGTAGTGTGGTGTATTGGTAACACTTTACAGCCTTGCCACAAGTTGTTCATTTATTCTTATTTTTTAATAATATTTATTGAATGTTTTTAAAATCCTAATGTTTGCATATCGTTTTTTATCGGCCTAATCATGCTTCTAAATTTAATAACAAAAATTATTTGAAAGTTTGATTCGTTTGACAAAGTAAAAAAAAAAAAAAACCTTTTTTTAGTCTTTGTGACTCATGAAATAACATAATTTGACAATTTAATATCAATTACATGGATCAACATAAAATTGTTAAGTTGTTTTCTAAAGTAAAAATCATTACTCAAATGAGTTGTAAAAATGTTACAAACATTCCACTTTTATTTTTATTTTTACTTTATATTTTCTCTAAAAGCAAAGTGAGTACGATATTAGTAGGAACACCCAAATACATTTTTTCATAAGAATTTTGCACATTTCGCGTGTTAGAAATTATAACACCTATTTTTTTTTTATTTTAGTCATAAAAATAAAAGGAAAAACCTACAAGCTGAAAACAATATTTTTTATAATGAATCCTTGTCATGAATTATTTTTCATTTTAGTTTATTAAGGCATAAATAAACATATAATCATTAAACAAAATATAAAAATAAGAATAGACTTGGATAATAGATTTACTTAAACCTGAAACAAATTATGTATTATTTAGACATGAAATAAACTATAGGCTGTTATGATAATTTTACACTACATTTAACTATGTAAAAGATATGAACATGAAGTTAACATAAATGATTTGAACATGTATACTTCGTATTATAACATCAAACAATATTAAGGAATCAATCATAAATGAAATTTGACAACATCAATGTATTGCAATCACATTAAAATACACAAGAAAGATTAAGTGTTACCTCTTGTGAAAATTGATTTACGAAAAAAAGGCCCAATAAGAACCATGAACTTGAAACCGCAAGAACAAAACTCAAACTCAACTTTTGTGTTTTCTTTAATTGGATTTTTTGAGATAGTTTCTTTTGTTGCTGTGGAAAGTATTTTTTCTACCTTCCTGCGTGTTGTGTGAGTTGAATTTTTTTTTGTTTTTTGTTTCTGCCGGGTGTGTGTATTGTCTTGTGCTATTTTTGTGAGTGAGGGCCCTTGTGTGTAATATGTACAAGAAAATATATATACGGGGAGTTGTCTATTTCTGAGTGTGGAGGAGTGAGTTTGAAGGAAAAAATGTTAATGGGGGACGTGTGGGGGTGTGTGTGTAGATGTGTGTGTTGTGTCAGTTTAATGATGTGATCAGCGTATTCTATTGTGTTGTGTGTGAGGAATATATGAATGTACTAGGTGGTAGTGTAGAGAATCATGTGAGGGAGTGGATGAATGTGTACAGGTATGGTGTCATGAGTAGTTGTTAGGATAGCAGTTTTAGGATTATTTTAGTTTTTCTTTTTTATTTCATTTTTGTTTTGAAAAGAAAAATATAAAGATGTTACAAAACTATTTTAATTCTTTTTAAAAAAAATAGAAAAGTTAACTCACTCAATCTAAGATATAATTAAGAAAATACTAACAATACTAGATTATTTATTAGAATCGAAATTAAAAGAAAACATATATTTCTAGAAATTTTCTCTTCTTTAAAACAAAACGTACACTAAAATTTGACTCTATTTTTGTAGTTTTAAATTAATATTATTACAAATAAGATAAAAATAAAAATATCTAATTTAGATTAAAAAATAAATATTTAGATACTAAAAGATACATAACGTAGGTTTGGTAAAAAATTAGGTGCTAACAATGACAAAGGCACATATAGACAGAAGTATATAACAAAGAATAAAATATTGATATGCCATGAAATCAATGATGCATGAGATGCCAAAATACTTTGTACATAACGAGGATGTGACCTTAATCGACATAAGATCATGTGAGCTATAACTTGGAATTCTGTCGTCTTCCCTACAACAAATAAAGAGATGACCTACTTGCCAAAGGTAAATCCTTAAGATAATCATCACTTAAAAGGGGCATAAACATGAACCTATGCTAGGCACATAGTTGGGACTTGAGGTTTTATATAAGAGACCTTCAGGATATCCCCCTTCACAAAGCCCACTTTGAATTTCAAGATCGCATATCAATGGATCATCAACTTCTTTTAAGAAAATCCAAATGTGTAGTTGTTTTTACAGACAAGAACAACAATAACAACGCGACTAACGATCCTGATGAGGAGGAACTGGTTTTAATAAGCTATTCGCAACTATCAGATTTTTGGCGCGGTATAATTAAAGGCTCTATGTGTGCTCAAAGGCGCAAAACTTCTATTTCAAAACTATTTCAAGCAAATGTACATTCCCCCCTTTTTGTCGACAAAATAACCCCTCTCCATCTTTTTTCTTTTGATATCTCTGAACTAGTTAAACCAATTTTTAGGAATTGGACAGGTAAAGGAGGAGAATTCAAGATTTTAGCGTCTAGAGAAGAACAAACAAAAAGAGAAGAGAAAAAAGAAAAGGACGAAAAAGAAGAGAACAAAAAAGGGAAGAAACATGGATAACGATCGCAGAAGCCTGGGATTGCATTATTTTTGCGCAAATGATAAGAGGTTACATCTTAATAACTCAATCAATTCTTCGTTGAATCATGATGATATTCAAATTCGATAGAGATGAAATTGGAGCAGTTGATTTTTTTCATTTCATTTTTAGTGTTAGGTCATCCTTCCACAAGAATACGTATTCATATACGTGCTTAAAATGGAGGCATAAGTCTTTCGAGTCATTTGCATGCATACTTGGGCTTAAAGGTCAAATCATATTTCATAATCATGCATACTTAAGCTGAAAGGCTAAACATACTTCACAATCATGCATACTTGGGCTAAAAAGCCAAATTATACTTCATCTCATATTTTCATGCATAGGAATAGCTCCTTCATCATAGTGGTATAAACACCAATAATTGCTCAAAGAGCCATATCATAGACATAATGTGATCACATTCTTGTCATACTCATACGTTCCTTGAAAACATAGACATCATGATAATTGGGACTTATCCCAGATCATAAACTTCATGAAAAACAATGTTCATGTATGCGTATTCCATGAATGATGAGAGAAGAGCATGGGCAATAGAGATTTATACTTAAATCAACAATATAATATGAAATATAAGTAAATCCAAGAATAAATTAATATTTAAATCACACTTTAGATTACCCATGCCTAAATCAACATATAAAAGGGACATATACATTTAAACCTTCATAATATCAATACAATTTAACATATTGGGGCATAAATCACTTTTAAAACATCAATTAAATACAACCCACATCTCAATTGAATTAAATCAACAATAACTCAAAAGACACATATTCAAAGTAAGCTTGAAATTCATAAATCAAGGAGTAAAAAGTGTTTGGGGTCTTCATGGTTGAAAAGTACCATAAATCAATCCCATATACCTTAGATAATTAAGAAGAATAAAGAAGAAATTTATCGAAGAAGAATACCGTTCCTTCAGCTCCAGATAAATCTCCAATGGCACACTTGAGAGGAGTTCTTTAGATGAGAGAGTTTAAATATTCTAAAACGACGCTTAGGAATCACAAAAATTATGAGAAAGTCATTAATAAAATGAGCTTCAAGAAGTTGTCAAGGGTCCCGTCAAGGAGGCACATGGGTCGTGTTAAGTCACACGAACTATATAGGTGCCCATGAGACAACACTTAGAAAATTTCAAATGATACTCAGCAAAATTTCTTTAGGCCAAGGGTGCTTCCACTGAAGGCCTCACAAGCTATGTGAATCTTCACGGGTGTACAATCGTCCATATGAATATACCAAGTTCTTAGATGGTGATTCCATACTTAGAAAATAATTCCAGACCGACACCATCATGGGACCCTCACACAAGCTGTGTGGTGCTACACGACCCATATAGGGTTCATGTGTGACGTGCCTTAGCCAAAAGGTGGCTTTCAAGCCTAAGGCTTCTACCACGAGCCACTTCACGGCAAGTGATGAGCCTCACGAGCTTTGAAGGGATCAAGGGAGGGTCACTTAGTCTTGACCTCCACCCTAAGACCAATACACCACACATAAGGCAACGGGCCCCCTCAAGGCACCCTCCTACAGCCTGTGGACTGCTCCACATCTCGTGGAGGTGTCTGTGTGGTGACACCTTGGCAAAAAACTTATGTGAACAAAATTTCCACACATCGTTAAAGCCTTACAAGGTCTGGGTCCTTACATACCACTTGCTAGGTGGAATTTCATCACTTCACATGCTTTTTCATATATATCATCTTTGGCGTACGTGGATCCACTAGCCTAGCCTACAAGTGCTTCTATGTTAGCACATAGTTAATGGGGCATAGGGTTGCATCTATGGTTCTCTTAGGAAACCCCACCATGATGACTTATCCAGTGCTAAGTCATCCCACGAAATTCTAGAACATAAACTTAGTCAAATTATGACACATAGAATCATAGGTAGAAATCTTAAGAGTAGCTCGAAATTTTGGTATCACCAAGTGAGCATTATCCTTTCATCTTGGGGACCATCTTAAACATCTTTTAGGGTATTGTCAACATGCTTATATCTTTGAAAAATCATAACTTTAAAATCTTTCTCCTATGCCCAAACCTATTTTCATAAAACATTCAAGACCTGACTGAAAACTTAGTGGGCTAGTTCATAAGTTAAAATGTTCATAAATCATGTATAGTCATGGAAAACATGCTTATTCAAATATGGTAAAAAGGCCCACACTTCATCATGTAAACCCACATCATTGGGGTCATCACTATCATCTTAGAATACATAAAAGTAATTAGTAGAACATCATATGGTATCATTAGAAACATGTAATGACATTTAAACATCATGAAATCATCAAAAACATGCCTAGTAATATTGAAGGAACTTAAAGAACAGGTAAAATCATTATGTAGGACTTTGTGGGTGAAAGGAGACTCACAAATACCTCAACTAGTCTCCAAGAAGAAGAAGCTTCAATCCTTTGGGAAGAACTTGAAAACCCTAGCCTTGCCTTGACCTTCTAGAGAGAGTACTTTTGCCTCAGAAATCTTGGGAATGGGAGAATAAAAGAGAGAATAAGGTCCATCGGGGTTTAAGGGCTGGTTAAGGACCCCTTTGGGTCCCAAAAATGACATGGTTTAGATTAGATTTGGCGGAAAGGACAAAATTTCCCTTCATGAAAATTGCTGGAAGGGACCTAAGAAAGTCTGATTATGGGTCATGGTTTGCACCATGGACCATAGTCCTTGTCTTCCTATTCTCCTTTCCCAATCTTCAAAAAATATTGTCAAACCCTAACCACGAGATCTATACCTACGGGACGTCCTTCTTTATACGAGCCATGGTTGGACTCATAGAGTCCTTCCACACATAGCAAAATTTTACTTTTCTGGGCCCCTATCTATGAAGGCTTGTTACAGGTCATGGAATGGTTTACTGTCAGGACCGGGGGTAAGGGCCTAGATGTGACACGGCGAATGGAGACCCGAGAGTCCCCAAACAAGCCTCAAAGTATCCAAATCCACACCATCGGTTTGGAAGTGCTTTCAAATAGTAAACGTATAGTTCTAAGGGATGGGAATGCTATGGGGATATCGAAAGGAAAGGGATTTACATGGATTCATATAGCACATAACACATAAGAACTAAAGGGCGGGTAAGTATGACTCACTCTATGGGGGAAATACGGGACTTAGGATCTTCCACATTTCCACATCAATCATTCATACATGTCATAATTCCAATAATCAATCTGTGATAGCCATATCCAATAGATAACTAA
This sequence comes from Solanum rostratum, assembly GCA_029948455.1. Classification (NCBI taxonomy): domain Eukaryota; kingdom Viridiplantae; phylum Streptophyta; class Magnoliopsida; order Solanales; family Solanaceae; genus Solanum; species Solanum rostratum. The sequence goes on along the minus strand of CM057050.1, from coordinate 36,669,676 downwards.
ATCATAAGCTTCAAATACATTAAATAGCATATAGAGTCTATGAGAGTCTACAAGATGTCCAACAATGCCTCTAGCCATAAGATGGGATGGGGGCCAAGATGTGTACCCGACTCACCCTCAATTAAGAAGATAAATGGAACACAACATAGGTAGAAAAGATGTGGCTTGTCCTTGGAAGATAGGACTCACCACAATATCAATGCTCCGAATTCGAGCTACCCGTCAAGCGGTAGATGATCATAACACATGGTCCCTACAATGGTAAAATCATGTAGGCATAGAGTATGCGTTAGTATGTTTGAATGTACTAAGTATGCAGGCATGCAATGCATATGACTTATCAACCTACATTTTAATGTTAGATGACAAGGACACATAATATAGAAAGAATCATATATCCAAGGATGAGTAGTAGACAAGATGCCATGAAATACATGATGCATGAAATGCAATAATGCTCCTATATAATGGGGATGGACTATAACCGACATATCAAACTCATGCTAGCTATTACATGAATTAGACCTATTGGGACCTCCCACCGATAGGGAAAAGATTACTTGCCAAGGTAGTCTACATCGCACCTTACGGACTCACCATTTAGGGGAAGGTAACCTTCCTTATGGACTCACCATTTTGGAGGGGTTTTCAGATTCAGATACGTATATGACGTCCTTATGTTGGAACATAGTTCAAGAAAAGAGAGAGGGCCTTTGGGGATAGACGTAACACCCCTAATCTATTGGTGCTAAGTCAAAATGTCCCACTTAAATACTTATATATACACACACACACACTTTCAGAAAATGCATTGTTCATACCAAAATCATTTAATGTACATTTGGGCTCAAATGCTAAATCATAAATCATAATCATAATGCTCATGTAGGGAATAACTCATTCACATAACAAAATAGTGTAAGCACCCAGAATGCTCAATGAGCCAGATTCATAGACCTATCGGTGATCACCTTTTGGTCATAACCAATGTCTTACAAAAATCACATCATAATCATTTCATAAAATATAATTTGGTTTAACTCACTTTATAATTTACACATATCAATGCTCATGAATGCAATACAATGCATGATGTGAGAATAGCATGGGTAACATAGATTCAAGTTAAAATCAACATCATAATATGAAATTGAATAAATCCATAATTTAAATCAACATCTAAATCATAGTAATAGTAACCCATGCATAAATCAATTTTAAAGACGACATGTATGTTCATAATTTCATAACTCAATGTAAATCATCATAATGGAAGTCAAAATGAATTGAAATAATAGGTAAAATACAACCCATACACTAAATAGATTTAATAAAATCAAATCGTGAAATTTCACACTTAAAGTGACTAAAATTCATGAAATAGATTGAAAGGAATTTTGGGTCTTCTTGGTTGAAAGGGACCAAGAATCAATCCCGCATACCTTGATTAGAAAAATGAATTAGCGAAGAATTTAGCTTGGATTTGAAACCCTAATTGAATCCTATCTTGAATCTTGAAGATGAGACTTGGAGAGAATTTTGAGAGCCTAATTCTAGAACCTAGGCGTTAGTCTTGAATGAGGGTTTAGAATTGGTGTAGGAAATGTTTAGGAATATAAAGGGGGGGGGGGGGGGGGGGGAAGGGGGTTAAAGGGTCTTAAAAGCCTTGGGGATGGGTCAAGATATCAAAATAACTCAATAAAATGCGCTTTAAATTTTACACTGGAGTTCACACGGTAGGCTTCATGGCCCATGAAGCCTAATTCTAGAACCTAGGCGTTAGTCTTGAAGAGGGTTTAGAATTGGTGTAGGAGATGTTTAGGAATATAAGGGGGGAGGGTTAAAAAGGTCTTAAAAGCCTTGGGGATGCGTTAAGATAAAAAAATAACTCAATAAAATGTGCTTTAAATTTTACACTGGAGTTCACACGGTAGGCTTCACGGCCCGTGAAGCTCTTCACGGTCCGTGAAGGCCTCCCGTCTAGCCTATACAAATTTTACAAAAATGGGCGTAACTTCTTGCTCCAAACTCGGAATAAGGTGAGATTGGATGCATTGGAAAGATAATTCAAAGAGCTTCAATTTGATAGGTCATGGGCTACCCAGTTCATCTTGTGCTAAGAGATATGCTGATTCAAAGTTGAGCCTTTTATCGATATTTGTGAAGAATTTAGCCAATGGAATTCCTTTGAACTTGACTTGATGTAGGAGACCCATGATGATCTTAAACAACATAAATAAGCTTGAATTGAAGGCTTGAAAGTGAACATATCTTGAGCATGAAGATCCCATACTTAGAATTTTTTCAACGATGTCACCTTCACGGGAGAGTACACGGACCGTATTATGTTACATGGGCCGTGACATTGGCCGTACCCCTCTCCTTAGAAACATTCCACGATAAAGTTACGAGACGTTGATTCCATACTTAGAAATATTTCACTCCGGAAGCTTTATGGATGACCTCACGGATCGTGCCACCCCACATGGCTGTGTACTTGGCCGTGTAATCATAGTTGGTCCTAAAGCTGTAGGATTTCAAGACAAGGCCATCACACAGCCCATGACACGGTCCGTGAAGTATCACATAGACCGTGAGGAGTCCAAGTGTAGTGTGCCTTAGTTTAATACACCACGTTTAAGGGCCAAACATCCTCTATGGGCCAAGGGCCACTCAGTGGAGGCTCCACACAAGCCGTGTGACCTCACACGGACCGTGATGGCTCCCATGAAGTGTCACCTTGGTCCAAAACCTTTTCGAAACCAATTTTCATGCTTTATTGATGTCGTATAAAATTTTGGGTCCTTATATTTACGGACCATCCTGTTGATCATGGTCTTTCTTCTAGAAACTCTGAATTTCCTTCTTATTAGGAACTCACCCTACGACCCTCTCTACGAGCTGTGAACACTTATATAGGTTCTCATTGGCTTTGTGGGTTATCCCACACTTGAAAACGTTTTCCCTTTCCTGAAGTTCATTTTCCATGGGCCCTACCTACGGCTTGCGGTCCCATCTGCGGGTTGTGAACATGGTCTCATAACTATCTATGGTCATTCCCAGACCATCTTTTCTGCATTTTCAGGTTCCTACACTGAGAGTTATTACAATATCTCCCCCTTGGGACATTCGTCCCCGAATGTACTTAACAGCAGGCACTAAGGGGTTAAACAACAGCTAACAACCTAGCACGCATGCAAAAATGTAACTTAAACATCTTTTTGTGAAATTGTCAAAATCCATATTCAAAACATGTCTCAAAATAGTCCATAAACATAGAAATGAATGTATGCATCTTGCAAAAACTAAAATGCAAAGATTAGAGGTTTGGGGCAAGAATGACTTAATATCTCAGTCTTGAGTAGAATGTAATATATACAGGTAAAGGTAACACTTTTATCATGTCCGCCTCTGCTTCCCATGTGGCACCCTTAACTTGATGATTTATCCAAAGCACTTTATGTGACTTCTTTGTTGCCTTTTCATTTGCCAGTCTAAAATCTCAATCGGTATTTCTTCACAACTCAAATTCTCTTCAATGTTCACATCTTTTAAAGGAACTATGGAGCTTGGATCACCTATAAACTTTCTCAATATTGACACTTGAAAAATCGGATGGTCAAATGCATCTCAATAGGTAAGTCCAACTCATATGCCACCTTTCCCACTCTTCTCACCACTTTGTAAGGCCCTACACACCAATGGCTTAACTTCCACTTTTTACCAAACTGGATCATACCTTTCATAGGGGACACCTTCAAATAGACCTAATCACCAATTTGAAACTCAAGGTCCCTCTTTCTTACATCATAGTAGTACTTTTTCTGGCTTTGAGCCATTAACAACTTTTCCCTTATAAGTTTAATATTCTCCATAGAATTCATAACTAATTCCAACCTTAGTAATGTAAACTCACTAACTGCAAACCATCCAATAGGTGATATACACCAGCCAATAGATGATCTACACCATCTACCATACAATGCCTCAAATGGTTCCATTTAAATGCTTTCATAGAAGCTATTATTGTAGGCAAACTCAATAAGAGGCAAATGTTCATCCCAACTTCCCTTAAACTCTTAGCATGCAAGCTTTCAACATGTCTTCTAATGTTCGAATAGTCCTCTCAGATTGTCCGTCAATTTGGCGATGGAAAGCGGTATTCAACTTCACCTTAGTACTAAGTCCCCTTTGAAATGGTTTTAAAAAATGAGAGGTGAATTGGACTCCACAATCCGATACGATGAACAATGGAATACCATGCAACCTCACCGATTCTCGGATATACAAGTGAGCATAATCTTTGGCACTAAATGTCGTTTTAACTAGTAAAAAGTGACCCGACATTGTTATCCAATCCACTATCATCTATATGGAATCAATGTTTTTCTTAGTCTTGAGCAATCCTACTACAAAGTCCATATTGACTTCCTCCCACTTTCTAGTAGGAATAGAGATCTTGATATCTCCCCATTACGAGAAAATCTCTATCTTTTCTTTTTCTACCAAGGTCTTTAATTCAACTAAGATGGGGTCAAGATTTGACTTAGACTTAACATCGTCAATCAAAGAAGAATTGGACCCATGAAGCACCATCACATCACCACTTTCAGACTCACTCAACCCTACTCCCAATCTAGCCAACTAAGAACTTCTTTAGCCAACTGCCATTTTCTATCATCTTCTATGCGAGACAACCTAAAAATATTTTCATATACAAATCAATGGCTTAAAGATGATTTTTTTCAAATTCTCAAAACAGTCTTGCATACTTTAAAAAAAAAAGAGAAAACTTATTCATGATATTATTTAAGTTGATGAAGTCAAATCTGAAAATTGAATCGAAAAAAATACTAATATTCAAAATTATTTCTGTAATAAATGACATTAAGTTAGAAATAAATTTTCACATAATTTGTAATGCCATAATGATTGGTTTTTTCATATGCTAAAAAACGCATATCATTTTTGTAAGGGGATTTTTCACATATATACAAGTTTGGGGATAAAATTACATGTCCTACCGAATTCTTTGAAAATTATCATGTAAAATACCAACTTTATTTACAAATTTAGGAGAGAGAATGTTTTGAGTGTGATTATTGTGGTGTGTGGTGTGATATAATAGTGTTGGAAAATGAAAAAAAGTGTATTTTTTTTGGTATTTTGGTAAATAAATTTTAAAGTGTAATTTATAGGAGAAAGTTGTAAATTTGTGTAAAAAATTCTTTTTTTAACTGGTGTAATTTTGATATAATGATCATTTGGTAATTTTAAATAGTAGTTATAATTCAATATTTAAGTAATTAAATATTAATTTAGTGTAGGGATAAATGATAATCCAATTTTGCATATGGAACTTTTTCACTTTTAGTAATACTAGTTTTCGAGTACGTGCGTTCCATACTAATTAAAAACAATCAATTTAACCTTGGTACAGAAATAAGAAAGTAATGAAAAGCCTATGACAATTTAAAGATATGAGATATAAATATGTGATGTAACCCATTTTTTATTCAGCCGAAGGCTCTTATCTTAGTATTTTATTTCTTAGTATGAATTATGACACTGATATTTCTTAATGATGATTTTTTTTGTTTCTCTTAAATGAAAATTGAGAAAATAAAAGAAATATAAATTGTAATTGAAAAACAAAACTAAAAATTAAAATGACAAAGCAATTAAAATGTACCTACTATTTATGTGACCAATTCCAAATTTTAATTCGTACTTTCCTTTTCTTCATTTGTTTTTTTTTAAATTGTCAATGTGAAGTCTAGTTCCTTTTATTCGGTTATTAAATTGTCAATGTCAATGTACCTACTGTTTTTTTAAGGAAAGTTGAACTTCTATCCCTTTTAAATAAAAGTCTCATGTTTAAGTCCTCATAATGAATGTTTTTAAATTGAGAAGCCATTCTTAAATTAAGTATTTTTCTTCATCTACCTCACACTAATAGAGACAAATAAAAATAACTATTAATTTAATTATTATTTTTTTGTAAGTAAAAATTATATGTTAAACCAATAACAAAGCAATAAGAGTTTTTTATTGGTTTTCAGTTTATCGATTTTGGTCCTTAATGGTTCGATTTTGATTTACCCGATAAGAAAATACTCATAAAATAAATATATGACTTCTCTAATAATTTGACACAATAAAATCGATAAGATACAATAAAACAAACAAATCTATTGAGCACCTAAACCTAATAATATGCAATTTTGGCCTCATAATCTAATTTACTTTCCAACAGAATGGTTATACATTTGAAACCAAGCATATGCATGACTTATTACGTGTATCGATTTAGTATCAAATGATGTTAAATTATTAATATTTAATATTTCTGATGGGATGAAGTAATAAATGTCTATAGTCTTAACGGGTTATTGTCATGCCCCGGGAGGGCACCCAAGACGTGGCCAATACCTAGAGACTATTGCTACTCCCCAAGCGAACCATTTGGCCTCATCACATCCATTCATTTAGACAACTCTACAGATCAGCGGAAGTAAAGCAAGTAAATTGTCACGACCCAAGGTAGGGGTCTAGGCGTGACACGGTGATTGGGGATCCGGTACTGTTCATGAATAGTAACACGTTGTAAATTTTTGTCTATAAATAAAGACTCAGAGAGGACATTCTCCTCAATCCGAAATTAGCACATCTCTCTCTTCTCTTTATTCCGCAATCCCCCCCCCCTTTCCCCCTTTGGTATCAGAGCTAGCACATAAAATAAAATAAGCTACCCCAGAAAATATTAAGCAATGGAGAAAATTAGCAATGGTGCAGATCTACAGAATGAGGTATACAATTTCATGAATATGAATAGCTAAACTTTTATATTCCTTATAATCTCTTGAGTATTATGTGATATATCATTTTATTATACCGTTATAATGAATAAATCTTGAGTAAGTTTGCTATGTACGAGGCCAGTAAGCTGAGAGTAAGTAACCCCAGACTATGCCAATCTAAGGTGGAAACCGGTGAGGCCAGGAGAGCCATTTTAGGGGAGTACACGAAGTTGAGGCGCTGTTAGGGTAACCGATCGAAGCTGAAAACGCATAGTAGTGACCAAAAAAGATTATTCAAAATAACGTTATAATAACCGAATAATTTCTAATAATGCCTAAAGAGATTAGAGGGAATATTATGTTTAGAAAATATTCAAAAATGAATTCGTACCTACTAGATGGAAATCATGACTATAAAATACTTATCTTATATATACTCAGAACCCTTGATTTCGATATTAGAAGAAAAATTTATGACATACTAATCATAGAAGAAATTATGGAATTAAACTCAATAATGGACTTAATAGAACAAGACTGGACAGAAATGACTATAGCAGATATTATAGGTCTACATGAACTAGATATATATTCTGACTAAATAATGATAAACTATGAATATATGGAATATTGGTTAAAAACTATGGAAAATATAAGAATATTAGTAATTTTGTTAGAAACTAATATAAGTAATTACGTGAGAGAAAGAAATCTAGAACATTTAGAATATGCACTAGAAAATATAAAAGAAATACAAAGGTTAGAGCCACTAAAAAATGAATATTATAATAAAATGTTTACACAAGACCTCAATAACAAATAATGGATAACAAAAAATTACATAAACCAAAGAAAGAACATATTCACAAAAAGATCAGAAAATTGAAAAAACACCTAAAAATACTATATTCCGAATATAAGCAATTAAGCGCAAATAAAACAAATAATATTAGACTTGAATACTTAATAGATCTAATTTCAAAAACAGAATATAATTATATAAAATATCTAAAAAAGAAAACATGAAAGACAATATCAATAATAATGAAGTATACAGACAACATCTACTTGATAAAATAAATGAAGTAATAAACGAAATCAAATTTAGAAAAGAAAGATTAAACTATAACATAGTTGTAGGAGTATGTATAATATCAATTAAAGCACAAAGAAAACAAATATTTCATTTAGAAAGACAACTACAATGCCTAGAATATAAATTACAACACGGCTTACCATGAATAAAGAAGAATACGCCCTAGAAGAAGAAAAATATATGAGTCAAAAAGGACAAGAAATAAAAATTATACACTCAAGTTTAGGAAGAACATTTAAAAAAATAGGAAATCAATTATATTTAATGTTAGAAAAAGAATCGGCAAAACTAGAAGATAGCTTAACAGCAATGGTAAGAATTAATAAAGAAAATGAAGAGATAGATAGGAAAAAAGAAATAGAAAAAATTAAAAAACAAGCTCAAATAGAAGTACAACAAATTAAAGAAGAAAAAAATACGAGAATTCAAGAATTAGAAAAAGAATTGGAAAAACTTAAACAATTGTATGAAGAAAAATTAAAAGCTAGAGAAGAACAAAAGAAACAACGTGAAGAATTAAAACTCACAGAAGAAATAGAAAAATTTAAAACATTACTAGAAGAAACAAGTACACTAGAAGACCAACCTAGAATAGGAATAGATGAAATAAATGAACAAAATAATGAAAATTCAGAAACAGATCTAGATCAATATTCAGAAACTTCAGAAACATATACTAACCTAATAGAAAAAGAAAATAATATAGAAATTAATGTGGAAGATGTAGATGAAAAACCTAGTACGTCAGGAACTAAAAGCCCAAAAAGATTAGATACTAGCCCAATTTATTATGCTTACGAAAGGGAAAATAAAAGTAAAACGTCATGGGATAAAAGATTGAATAGGAACTGGACACCTAGACAAAACATAGAACAATATAACTTCTTAGATCTAGATTGTGTAGCAGATACAAATAAAACAATCCAATTATGGATAGGATATATTTCAAAACAACTAATAGATAATGAAATATCAATAGCAGATTCCCCTGGATATATTGAAAGAACACTTATAGGAACAACAAAAATATGGTTACAATACTTATCAGCAGAAAGTTTAGAAACACTAAGAAATAATAAGAAACCCAATAATGAAGCGGCAGTAACATCTATAGATATATTAAACAAATATGAAATGGCAATAAGAAACGAATTTAGTAGCATGACGGCTGAAATTGATGAACGACAAAAAGATAAGGCATTAAATAGGAACCTAATAAATAAATTGAGTATATGTAAAATGAGTTATATAGATGAATATATATGTGCATTTAAAGAATATTACTATAAAGGATTATATACGAATGAAGAAAGCAAAGAAATAAGAAAATTATATTATACAAAATTACCAGAACCATTTAGTTCGAAAATAACTAAAGAATGGCAAGAATCTGGATTAATAGATACACTAGGAGCTAGAATAAAATTCTTACAAAAATGGTTTACAGAATTATGTGAAAAACATAAGGAAGATATGAAAATGGAAAAAATTTTAATAAAAAACTTAGCATGTTGTACCACAAAAACAGCACCACAATTTGGATGTACAAACAAATATAAGTACAAGAAAAGAATCAAAAAATATAAAGATAGACCATTTAGAACAAAGTACAAATATAAGAAACCAAGAAAAAGATACTATATAAAAAATTACAAACAAAAAAGACCTCATAGGACTAAGAAAAATATAACAGAATGTAAATGCTACAACTGTGGCAAAATAGGACATTTAGCTAGAAATTGTAAAATACCTAGAAATCTAACTAAAAAACAAATATCAGAAGTAATGATAGAAAATGAAAAATACAAACAAATAGAATACATAGACTACGAATTAAACAATGACGATAGCATATATGAATTAACAGAATATGAATTAACAGAAAGTGAAAGTGAGATAGAAGAATACGAAACAGATAATGACTGAAAAAGATATAAAAAATAGTAAGTAAGGAAGAATACCAAGACAGTGAATGTACAGAACAAAAAATAATATTTGACAACGATATGTTTGAACAAATAAAAGGAAAAGAATTAGACTTAAGCATAGATAAGATACTAGAAGTACCCAAATTAAGAAATTTCTTTAAGATAAAACAAGAAGAATACTATGTAGTAAGCCAAAAAGAACACATAATAGACTGCAAATATACCCAAGGAAAAGCTAAAATACCCATAATAAATAAAAAGATAATAAATAAAGAAATTCAAGAAATAAAGGCTAAGAATCCAATAAAATACGTACACCTAGGAGAAACAGAAATACTAATAAAAGCATGTTTTAGAGAAGGAATAGATACACCAATAGAAATATATTTAGCAGATGATAGAATAATTCATCGTATAGAGAAAAGTATATTGAGTGCAGTTAAAGGAAATCTAATATACCAAAAATTTAAATTTATAATAAGTGCAAATTACTCAGTAGCTATAGATGACAGAAATATAGATAAATCATTAGTATTATACTGGAAAATGTCAGGAATAGAAATAACACCAGGCAGTAAAGTATTTACAGCTAGATGTAAAAATTTATATGTATTAACGACGAAACATAAAATAATGGCTAGAAATAAGATACAAAAAATTAAGATAGAAAACCCTTTTGACAAGATAGTTACTATCATTGATAATAATGATTATAGTTACAAAGAAATAGATATTGAAGAAGATTGAGAAATAGTAAAAGAAAGACTAAGTACATCAAAAAGAACAAATCAGGATTCACCAGCATCATCAAGGAGTAGTACGTCAAGAAGAATAGACTATGAATTACAACCAAAATTATTAGAACATAAAATAAACGAAATACAACCTTACCAATATTATATAACAAGAATACTAGATCAAAGAAAGTATTTAATAACAATAGACACAGGACAAATTGAAAACTACATTACAAGAGAATTAGTAAAAGAAGAAGAAATCAATAAAAATGAAAATATAAATGCAGAATTACCTAGAATACTGACAAACATAGAACATAGTACAGAACAAGAATTAATTATTGGAGGAGTACCAATAAAAATAAAATTCAAAATATATCAAGGAAAAGATAACATTACTTTAGGAATAAGATGGCTAGAAACAGTAAAACCTTATAATTTAGATGAAAAACAACTAATAATACCTTATGATAATAGGAAGATAATTATTAAAAGAACTTTAATATAAAATAATGCCAAAAATCCATATACTAACAAAAATTATAGTAGAAGGATATTATAATAGATATTATACACCTATGATAGATACAGGAGCAGAGGCAAATATGTGTAAATAGAACTGTTTACCAGACAGTAAATGGGAAAAATTAAAAACACCATTAATAGTTACCGGCTTTAATAATGAAAGAAGTATGATAACACATAAGGCTAAAAACATAAAAATATAAATATGGGATAAAATATTAACAATAGAAGAAATGTATAGTTATGAATTTACTAATAAGGATATACTATTAGGAATGCCCTTTTTGGAAAAATTATACCCACATACCATAACAAAAACACATTGGTAGTTTACTACCCCATGTAATAAGAAAGTAGGAGCAAAAAGAGTTAGTAACAAAGTGAAAAAAAAATATACCATGGATAAAAGGAAGTGAAAAAATTACCCAAAAATTAGAAAATATAACGCCAAATGATTACAAAATAGAAATTATAATATTCACAATAGATAAGATACAAGCATTACAAAATAAGTTAAATTCATTATATAATGAAAATCCGTTACAAGGATGGGAAAAACATAAAACAAAAATAAAAATCGAATTAATAGATGAAAATAGCATAATAACACAGAAACCACTGAGATATAATTTTGAAGACCAAAAAGAATTTCAAATGCATATAAAAGAATTACTAGAAAACAATTATATACAAGAAAGTAATAGTAAACATAATAGTCCAGCATTTATAGTAAATAAACATAATGAACAAAAAAGAGGAAAAAGCAGAATGGTTATAGATTATAGAAATTTAAATGCAAAAACTAAAACATATAACTACCAATACCAAACAAAATATTAAAAGTAAGACAGATACAAGGATACAATTATTTTAGTAAATTTGACTGCAAGTCAGGATTTTACCATCTAAAGCTAGAAGAACAATCAAAACAACTAACAGCATTTACCGTACCACAAGGATTTTTATGAATAGAATGTATTACCATTTGGATATAAAAACGCACCAGGTAGATATCAACATTTTATGGATACCTACTTTAATCAGTTAGAAAATTGCATAGTATATATAGACGACATTTTATTATATTCAAAGACAAAAGAAGAACATATAATGCTATTAGAAAAATTCATACATATAATAGAAATATCAGGAATAAGTCTAAGTAAAAAGAAGGCTGAAATACTAAAAAATCAAATAGAATTTTTAGGAATACAGATAGATAAGAATGGAATAAAGATGCCAACACATATAGTACAAAAAATAATTAATTCTAACGAATTATTGGACACTAAGAAAAATTACAATCCTTTTTAGGACTAGTCTACCAAGTACGAGAATATGTACCAAAATTAGCAGAAAGCTTAAGACCATTACAGAAAAAATTAAAGAAAGACATAGAATACTACTTCGATGACATAGATAAAACCCATATAAGAAAATTAAAAATATGTGTAAAAATCTACCAAAGTTATACTTTCCAGATGAAAATAAAAATTTTACATGCATAGTAGAAACAGATTCAAGTGAACATAGCTATGGAGGAGTTTTAAAATACAGGTATGAAAATGAAAAAATAGAACATCATTATAGATATTGTTCAGGAACATATACAGAACCACAATTAAGATGGGAAATAAATAGAAAAGAACTATTTGCTTTATATAAATGTTTATTAGCATTTGAACCATATATTGTATATAATAAATTTATTATTAGAACAGATAACACACAAGTTAAATGGTGGCTAACACAGAAGGTACAAGACTCAGTTACTACAAAAGAAATAAGAAGATTAGTATTAAATATTTTAAATTTCGCATTTATTACTGAAGTGATTAAAACTGACAAGAATGTGATTGCAGACTACTTATCAAGACAAAGCCGTGCAAACGGACTTTGAGGAAGAAATTACAAACACAATACTTATGAAAGAACTACTGGAACAAATTAAGATGCTCAACAATAGAGTATCAATTATGGAAACAAAATATGTGGAGGCGGACCACGGTAAAAAACCAGAGCTAGTAGTGCAGTCGGAGCACTCTAAAAAATCAGATCTAGAAGGTGACGTTGCGAAACACCTAAAAACCCAAGCTACTAACAGTTCAAATATTATTGCAGGTACATCAGAAGAATTTACACCGATTATGAAAAAGAAAAATTACAATTTGAATAAGGTATTTGAAAAACCTTATGCCCCATCGCACATACCAAAAAATGAATTATTCATACCACCTCAAATACATACATACGCCACATCACTAAGACAAGAAAAGAAAACATATAACCATATAACCCGTACCTACATCAACAATATAGAAAAAATCCAAAACCTCTTAAATACCAAACCTATTGAAAATCCCGAAAAACTAAAAAATCACCAAGGATATATCACCAATAAACTACAAAATTATAATAAATTAATTGCTTTACCAGGAACCAAACCAAACTTAGTAGCAACTTGCTATGCTTATGGACTCATTTCAACAGCATACACAGCTAGGGGAGACGAAATTAGCCAAATACCGGAATTATACCAAGCATTTATGAATTACAAAAGAGTTACTAAAGGACAATTATTTTACATCAGATTTTATTCAGCACCAGCGGAGATACTATTTGACGAAATTAAACCAGTTGTTACAGTTATAAAAATAGGAATGACAAAAGATTATATTATTCTAGAAGAAATTACGGAGCAACCAATTATTCCAAAACAGGAATTACCAGACTTTTATGCCAACAAGAGAATTATCGGACTCAGCACAATATTAGCAGAACTAGCCAACGTATATGACGAAACAAATTACATATGGAAGTATTATTAGAGGAATCACTTATTAATTTATTCAACAGCAAAAGAGTATAGGCCCATAGACAAGTTAGAAGTAAAAAATTGGGCATTATCACTACTTAAATCGGAACAAGACCCAATAACCAATGCTATCAGAAAAGGATTTATTTCAGGAGACAGCTTAAACCAATATTGCAAAATAATTGGGAAAAAATATACGGAACACATATGCAGCAGATGCAGTGGAGTAAACAATTGCATACCAGATGTCAGATTAGAATAAGAAGACAAGTGGACGAACAAAATTAACCAAAAAATGACATATAGCAGAAAAGTGAAAGAAGAAAAGACGTAGCAGCCGCAAAAGACAAAAGAAGGAAAAGTTATCAGAAAGTAAATAAGTAGGGACTTGTTTTGTAAATTATTTTCTTATTTTGCACCTTTTGTTGTATAAATAGGTTAGTATTTCTAGAAAGAAAAAAGTTGTAAAAGTAAGTGTCGGTTACTGTTTATGAATAATGATACTGTTCATGAATAGTGACAAATAGTAGTAAGTGTCGGTTACTGTTTATGAATAGTAATACTGTTCATGAATAGTGACAAATAGCAGTAAGTGTCTGTTACTGTTCATGAGCCCCCCGGTACTGTTTCATGAATAGTAACACGTTGTAAATTTTTGTCTATAAATAAAGACTCGGAGAGGACATTCTCCTCAATCCGAAATTAGCACATCTCTCTCTTCTCTTTATTCCGCAATACCCCCCCTTTCCCCCGAGCCCCCAAACAACCCTCAAGTAACCATAACCACATCATTGGTTCAAGATTGGCACACAAACTCGCATGATACTAGTCAAATCACATCTCGAAAATCATATAGGAATGTGATAACGAATACAATAGTCATAAAAATTCACAGTGCCTCTAGTGAAAGGGTCGGGAGCTAGGACAAATCCTGGGCTCACCCTCAAAATAGGAAAAGAAATTCGAAAATAACAAATAAGGAAAATAGCCGGCTGGCCCTCGAAAGACGGGACTCACCACAAGGATTCCAAGAGTGGACTACTCTTCAAATGGTTGATACTCAAAGTGCTCGGTCCCTACATGGTAAAATCATGTAGGCATAGAGTATGTGTTAGTACATTTGAATGTACTAAGTATGCGGGCATGCTATGTAAATGACTTACCAAACCTGCACTTCATGTTAGATGACAAGGGCACGTAATATAGAAAGAATCGTATAATCAATGGATATATATATATATATATATATATATATATATATGTATACAAGATGCCATGAAATTCAGGATACTTGCAATGTGATAATGCTCCTATATAGTGGGGATAGACTATAACTGACAATCACATATATATATATATGTATACAAGATGCCATGAAATTCAGGATACATGCAATGTGATAATGCTCCTATATAGTGGGGATAGACTATAACTGACAAACCAAATCCATACGAGCTATTACATAAATTAGGCCGAATTGGACCTCCCACCGGTAGGGAGAAGATTACTTGCCAAAGATAATCTACATCACACCTTAGGGACTCACCATTTCGGGGATGGCCACATTCCTTACGGACTCGCAATTTCAGAAGGATTTTACATAATTATATCATAAACATAATAAACGAATAAGCATTCCTTATGACCCGGTCATTTCGGTAATGGAGATCGTTCCTATGTTGGCACATAGTTCAAGGAAAGGGAGAGGGCACTTGGGGATAGCCCTAACGCCCCCAATCCATTGGTGCTAAGTTAACAACATCCCATATGAATACTTATACATATACGTGCTTTCAAGAGATTCAATGTTCATTCAAAACGTTCAATGCACATTTAGGCTCAAATGCCAAATCATAAGAACTATGATCATAATGCTTATGCAAGGAATAACTCATCTACACATATACAAAATGGTGCAAGCACCCATAATTCTCAAAGAGCCATAAACACAGACATACCGGGGATCACCTTCTTGTAATAACAAATGTCTTATCAAAATCATTTCATAATCATTTCATAAAACATAATTGGGCTTAACCCACTTCATAATTTCCATGAAAACCAATGCTCATGAATGCAATGCAATGCATGATGTGAGGATGGCATGAGTAATTTAGAGTAAATCTAAAATCAACAATATAATACGAAATCTAGAAAATCCACAATAAAATCCATATAGTAACCATAGTATAGATCACCCATGCATAAAACAATCTTTAAGGGGACATGCATGTTCATAATTTCATAGCTCAATGTAATTCATCATAGCAGAGCCTAAAATAATTTAAAATCATGAATAATGTACAGCCCATGCATTGATCGAAGTTAATAAGATCAAATAGTAATAATCTACATTTAAAGTGACTAAAATTCATGAAATACCTTGAAAGGATTTTTGGGTCTTCTTAGTTGAGAGGGACCAAGAATCAATCCCACATACCTGATTTGAGGAGTAGAAATCTGACTTGAATTTACTCCAATCGAGCCCTAGCTTGATACTTTAGAGAGGAGAATTGGGAGGAATAGGGAAGTGATCTTAAGAGGGGTAGCATGATTTGGGTGAAGGAGTGAAGAGGGGAGGGGTTTTCAGGTGAATTAAGGGTTTAGGATAGGTAGAAAGTCATAATTCACATTTAAAACAAATCGAAATCTCAAAAATACCATTAATGAAACAGACCTAAATTTGGTCCGTCTGTGTCACACGGTCTGGTATACTGTACGTGTACCATCACATGGACCGTGGACTGTGCCGTGGCCCGAGACTTAGAATTCGTAGAAGGAAAAATTTAATGGAACTAAGTAGTACTACATGGACGGGTTCACGGACCATCTGGTGCCACACGGGCCGTGATATCGTCCGTGGTAAGGTACTTGAAATAAGTTTTTGCACGGCAAAGTTACGAGACGGTAATTTTGTACTTAGAAAATTCTCCACATAGTAAGCCACACGGAAGGCCACACGGACCATGTGAATTCACGTGTGCCTTCACTTGGCAAATTTTCTCCTTGTTCTAAATTTTCCCCAACCGTGAACCGACCAAAGTGTCACTCCATGGGAGGCCACACGGACTGTGTAGCTTCACACGGGCAGTGTAGGCTCCTCCGTCGAGTGATGCCTGGCAGTTTTCATGGGGAAAAATCTCAGGACATCTAGGCAATTACATTAGGAAAAATCTGGGTCTTTACATCATCTCTCCTTTGGGAACATTCATCCACGAATGTACAAGAACAAGGCTTGAAAAGTTAGAACTTGATCAAGAAACACACCACATAAGATGGAATGCATAAGTCATCACCAAAATTTGTACCAAATGCGCTAATACAAGATGCAATGCATAACACAAGATGCAATGCTTGAAAAGTCAGAACTTGAAAATTTGTAGTTTTAACCGGTAGAAAATGAGCTGACTTCATCATTCGATCCACAACAACCAAAATAGAGTCAAATTGCCTTCTGGTCCGAGGTAACCCAACTACAAAGTCCATGTTCACGTCTTCCCATTACCATGTGGGAATCTCTATGTCCTGTGCCAAATCTCTGGGCCTTTTGGTGCTCTACTTTCACCTATTAACAACTCGGGCATTCAGACACGAACCTAGCAATGCCCTTTTTCAAACCATGCCACCAATACACTTCCTTCAAATCCTGGTATATCTTGGTAGACTCCGGGTGAATAGAATAATGAGAGTTATGACCCTCACACATAATCATCCTTTTAAGATCATCCACCTCCGGAACACAAAGTCGGTCTTGGTATAGGAGTACACCATCTCCTCCTTGGGAGATGCCTCGACCTCCTTTGCAGCAACCAACTTCTTCAATTCAAGCAACGATGAGTCTAGATCTTGCTTAGCCTTTACATCATTCACCACAGAAGATCTTGCCCCCATTTTGGACCCGAATACCACCATCGCTTGAATCAACCAACCTAACACCCAACCTAGCCAACCGGTGAACATCCTTTGCCAACTCCTTCTTTCCTTCCCCAACATGTGTCACACTCCCCATAGATAACCTGCTGAGAGCGTCGGCCACAACATTGGCCTTGCCAGGATGATATAGAACACTCATGTCATAATCCTTCAGGAGCTCCAACCACCTTCTCTGTCTCAAGTTGAGATCTCTTTGGGTGAAAACTTACTGCAAGCTCTTGTGATCGGTGAACACATCAACATGAACCCTATAAAAATAATATCTCCAAATATTTAAAGCAAAAACCACCGCTGCCAATTCAAGATCATGTGTGGATAGTTACATTCATGCACTTTCAATTGCCTGGATGCATACGCGATCACCTTACCATTTTGCATAAGCACACATCCCAATCCGATCCGTGAGGTATCAAAATACACCACAAATCCCTCTAAACAATTTGGTAAACTTAAGATGGAAGCCGATGTAAGTCGATCCTTCAAAGTGTGAAAACTCTTCTCGCATTCATCCGACCATACAAACTTAGCTTGTTTTTGGGTCAACTTGGTCAATGGAGATGCAATACATGAGAACCCTTTCACAAACCTCATGTAATACCCGGCCAACCCAAAGAAACTGCGAATATCCGAAAGGGTCAACGGTCTTGGCCAATTCTTCACGGCCTTGATTTTCTTCGGATCCACCTAGGTACCCTCGCCGGACACCACATGACCAAGGAAAGCCACTTTGCCCGAATTCACATTTGCTAAATTTGTCATACAATTTCTTTTCCCTTAAAGTTTGGAGAACCATCCTTAAGTGGTTCGCATACTCCTGCTCACTTCGGGAGTAAATGAAAATATCATCGATAAAGGCCACCACAAAACTGTCAAGTAAGGGCTTGAACACCCGATTCATTAGATCCATGAATACGGCGAGAGCATTGGTTAGGCCAAACAACATCACCAGAAATTCAAAATGCCCATACCTCATTCGAAAAAGTTGTTTTGGGAATATCACATTCCCTAACTTTCAACTGATGATACCCGAAACGGAGATCAATCTTTGAGAAATAAGTAGCACCTTGAAGCTGGTCAAACAAGTCATCAATCTTGGGCAACAGGTACTTATTCTTAATGGTCACCTTATTCAGCTGTTGATAGTCTATACACATCTGCAGAGATCCATCCTTCTTCCTTACAAACAACACAAGAGCACCCCACGGCGACATGCTAGGCCGAATGAAACCCTTCTCCAACAGATCCTTTAATTGTTCTTTTAATTCTTTCAATTTTTCCAGTGCCATAGAATAAGGGGAAATAGAAATAGGTTGAGTATCTGAAAGAAGATCTATGCCAAAGTCTACCTCTCTTTCCAGAGGGATGCCCGGTAAATCTTCAGGAAACATGTCCGGAAACTCATTCACCACAGGGACCGACTCAAGAGTAGGCACTTCGGAATCCATATCCTTGACCCTCACAATGTGATAAATGCACCCCATGGAAATCATTCTCAACGCCTTGAGGTAGGAAATAAACCGACCTTTGATAGAGGAGTCACCACCCTTCCATTCAAGAATGGGCTCACCGGGAGGTTGAAACTGGACCTTCCAGGTTCTACAATCTATAGAAGCATATGATGCATGAAGCCAATCCATTCCAAGAACCACATCAAAATCAAACATTTCAAGTTCAATAAGATCACACAGGAAGATTTTATGCAACACAGCAATAGGGTAACCCTGATAGACTCTATGAGCAATAACAGATTCACCCATGGGGGTGTAGACCGAGAAAGGATCCTTTAAAATATGGGGACTCAAACCAAACTAAATAGCCAACAGCAGAGTCACAAAAGACAAATTTGCACCTGGATCAAACAAAACATAAGCAACAATATCAAAGACTTTTAACATACCAGTTACGACGTTTGGAATCTCCTCAACATCTTGGCGGGCATGGAGTGCATAAAACCTGTTGTTACTTGTGGCAACACGTTGGGGAGCCCTTTGTTGGCCTTGCTCGCCTTGGGCGATCTGACCTTGGCCTTCACGGGCATTCTTAGGGCAATCAGCAACCTTATGATCCTTACCTCCACATTCGAAACAAAGTCCCAAATCCCTCCAGCAGGCACCCGTGTGGGGCTTTCCACACCTGTCACATAGAGGATACCCTTGACTACCACCCACTGGTGCCTTGGGAGGAGGTGCCCAATCATTGGCTACTCGAGCTCCCGAACCTCGGCCCTGCTGAAAGCAACAAAAACTAACATTTTGAGCACTAGGGAATCTACCATCAAAATAGTCTCTCTTGGGATCGTGTGCCCTTTTCTCTTTGAGTTTCTCCTCTTTGATATGTTCAGCATACACCATGAGTCTGGCAATATCCATGTCCCATATTAACATAGCAGCATAACATTCCTTCACAAGAAAATTAGATACACCTAAAATGAACTTGTGCATTTTTGCATGGGGATCAGCCACCAAGGACGGAGCATATTTGGAAAGCTTCGTGAACTTGAGGGCATAATCCTTCACACTCATACTCCCTTGATTGAGGTTGATAAACTCAGTCATCCTGGCCTCTCTCAGCTCAAGTGGAAAGAAGCGGTCAAGAAAGGCAAATTTGAACTCCTACCAATTGACATCACCACCACAGACCCTTTCCAAAGACCACTGAGCATACCACACTTGAGCCATGTCCTTCAGCTGGTAAGCAGCCAGTCCAACATTTTCCTTAGAAAAGATTCCCATGACATTCAGTATCTTTGTGAGCTCATCAATGAACTCCTGAGCATTCTAATCAGCCTTTGACCCATAGAACTCTGAAGCGTTCATCCGAGTGAAATCCCTCACTCTAGAAGCAGGTGAGGATCCTGTGGCAAGTTAGCTTGCCTTGCCTGAGTAGTCACCACTTGAGCAAGCATGGTGAAAGTTGTATAGAATTAACCATTAGAAATAGGCTCCTCCAAAGGCTCGTAGGGGACCTGATCTTCGTTAGCTGGGGCCGGTCTAGGTAGAGGCGGTCTTCCTTGAGGCATTTTCTGAAATATATCAACGACACCGTTAAGTATGAGAGTCACATATACTAGTCACCGCACGACACAAGACATGAAGAAATGAGGCAATTCCTAAAACATCTTTATAGCCTCCCACACATAGGTATGGTGCACTTCACACCCATGAATAGGACTCTACTCAACGCAGCATGTTGGACTCTGAGGATCATTTATAAACCTAGGGCTCTGATACCATCTTTGGTCACGACTCGAGGTAGGGGCCTAGGCGTGACATGATGATTGGGAACCCAAGAGCCCGCAAACAAGCCTCAAGTAACCATAACCACATCATCGATTCAAGATTGGCACAGGAACACAAACGATACTAGTCAAATCACATCTCAGAAATCATAATAGTCAGAAAAATTCACAGTGCCCAACAGTGCCTCAAGTCAAAGGGTCGGAGGCCAGGACAAATCCTGGGCTCACCCTCAAAATAAGGAAAGACATTCGAAAATAATAAATAAGGAAAATAATCAGCTCGTCCTCGAAAGACGGGACTCACCACAAGGATCCAAGAGTGGACTACTCTTCGAATGGTTGATACACAAAGTGCTCGGTCCCTACATGGTAAAATCATGTAGTCATAGAGTATGTATTAGTACATTTGAATGTACTAAGTATGCGGGCATGCAATGTAAATGACTCACCAAACCTACACTTCAATGTTAGATTACAAGGGCATGTAATATAAAAAGAATCATATAATCAATGAAGATATATATATATATATATACACACAAGATGCCATGAAATTCAGGATTCATGCAATGCGATAATACTCCAATATAACAGGAATGGACTATAATCGACACACCAAATCCAAGGGAGCTATTACATGAATTAGACCGATTAGGACCTCCTACTGGTAGGGAGAAGATTACTTTCCAAAGGTAATCTACATCACACCTTACGGACTCACCATTTTGGGGATGGTCACCTTCCTTACAGAATCACCATTTCGGAAGGGTTTTACATAATCATATGATAAATATAATAAAGGAATAACCATTCCTTACGACCCGGTCATTTCGGTAATGGAGATCATTCATACATTGGCACATAGTTCGAGTAAAGGGAGAGGGCCCTTGGGGATAGCCCTAGTGCCCCCAATCCATCGGTGCTAAGTCAACAACATCCACATGAATACTTATCCATATACGTTCTTTCAAGAGATTCAATGTTCATTCAAAACGTTCGATGCACATTTAGGCTTAAATGCCAAATCATAAGAACCATGATCATAATGCTCATTCAAGGAATAACTCATCTACACATATACAAAATGGAGCAAGCACCCATAATGCTCAAAGAGCCATAAACATAGACATACCGGTGATCACCTTCTTGTCATAACCAATACCTTATCAAAATCATTTCATAATCATTTCATAAAACAAAATTGGGCTTAACCCACTTCGTAACTTTCATGAAAACTAATGCTCATGAATGCATGATGTGAGGATGGCATGGATAATGTAGAGTAAATCTAAAATTAACAATATAATACGAAATATCCACAATAAAATCCATATAAAAATAATAGCATAGATCACCCATGCATAAAACAATCTTTTAAGAGGACATGCATAATCATAATTTCATACTCAATGTAATTCATCATAATAGAGCTTAAAGTAACATAAAATCATGAATAATGTACTACCTATGCATTGAGCGAAGTTAATAAGATCAAATAGTAAAAATCGACTTTTAAAGTGACTAAAATTCATGAAATGGCTTGAAAGGAATTTTGGGTCTTCTTGGTTGAGAGGGACCAAGAATCAATCCTGCATACCTGATTTGAGGAGTAGAAATCAAACTTGAATTGACTCCAATCGAGGCCCTAGCTTGATCCTTGAGAGAGGAGAATTGGGAGGAATAGGGAAGTGATCTTAAGAGGGATAGAGTGATTTGGGTGAAGGAGTGAAGAGGGAAGGAGTTTTCAAGTGAATTAAGGGTTTAGGATAGGTAGAAAGTCATAATTCACATTTAAAACAAGCCGAAATATCATAAATGCCATTCATGAAACATATCTGAATTTGGTCCGTCTGGGTCACACGGTCCCGTCCACGGTCTGTGTACCATCACACAGACCGTGGACAGTGCCGTGGCCCAGGACTTAGAATTGGCAGAAGAAAAAATTTCACGGAACTAAGTAGTTCCACACGGACGGGTTCACAGACCATCTGGTGCTTCACGGGTCGTGACATCGTCCATGTAAAGGTACTTGAAATATGTTTTGGCACGGCAAAGTTACGAGATAGTAATTTACGTTCGTATCGCCAGAAAAGCCAAGGGGTCAACAGGTCAAGTTTTACTACAATAACTTGAATATTGGCCATAATTCACAAGAACATTCTGTAGTCTTAGTAAGAGGGGTCTTCTTTGTAGGTCATTTGTGGCACGCAGGAAGGGCATCTTATTCTACATAGTATCTCGTTAGACGCCTAAGGGCATATCGGTTGAAGTAGATTCTTCTTTTATCTAATGAATGGGGAGTCCTCTTTAAAATCGTCCGCCCGTACGTAACCCAGCAGATAAAGTACATTACATAGATCTTCTACATCCTGGGTCTTCCCGTTCCGTCATCTGGCTTATGTTCTTCATGTAGCATTCAGACAGAAATTCAATGCGTAATCTCAGCATTCAATGTGTATTCCTGAATAATCTCATTTTTCAATTTTGTACTTAGAAAATTCTCCACATAGTAAGCTACATGGAAGGCCACACGGACCGTGTGGTGTCACATAGTCCGTGTGAATGCCCGTGTGCCTTGACTTGGCAAATTTTCTCCTTGTCCTAAGTTTGCCCCAACCATGAACTAACCAAAGTGTCACTTCACGGGTGGCCACATGGACCGTTTAACTTCACACGGGCCGTGTAGGCTCCTCCGTGGAGGGATGCCTGGCAGTTTTCCTGGGGAAAAATCTCAGGAAATCTAGGCAATGACACTAGGAAAAATCTAGGTATTTACATAAATGAGCTAATCTCATCTAATCTCTCAAATAATATATATAATAATAGAAGGCTAGTAGAAATAATTAGCTCAACAATCTCAACATCAACGTTCGACTATCATCTATGAAGCCTCTATCACTAATCAATTGGTGCCAATGACAGACCCATGGCTACCGAGTTCAAAATAATAGACTAGTCTAGTCTAACTCAAAAGCATGATGAAGTAAATAATAGTGGATCCTCAAAAGTAGGGGAGGCTCACCAATAAGCTGAACGTCCTGGACTTTCAATGATGTGCCTATTGACGATCCCTACTCTCTGTACCTGCATCATAAAACGATGCACCGCCGAGTGGCGTCAGTATGTGGAATGTATGGTATGTAAAATAGCTGAATGAAACCGAACAGGTAGAATAATATGGAACAACATGAACTCAGAAATAGTAAACAATTAACATGTCAAATGTCTTTCTAAAGAAAGAATATAGAGTAGACAAGTGACCCATCAACCAATCAACCTCATCAATCAAATCAACTCAACTCAACTCAATAGAACTCATCTCACACATCTCACCTCATCTCGACTTAGAGTACTCAAGGTAGGAACTTTAAGAATCCCTCTTGAATTCCTCAATCTCAAGCTCTTCTCCTCTTTCCTCAAGCCCTAGTCTTTTCCAATTGTTAGAAAAGGACTTAGAATGGCATTTTTGACCCTTTAAACGTCAAAATGACCTATTTAGATCGTGTATAGAGTTTTGAAAGGGTTGAGAACTAACTGGAATGACCCTCACAAAATTTAGAAAATTTCCAGCTTCAGAATAGCCAAGTCCGCGATGCGAACAGTGTAATTTTTTCAAAAAATTTCTGAATGAGTTTTCCCAATCCCGTCATATAAATTTAAAAAAAACATAAGTTAGGGTCCGCTTCAAGGGCGCAACACACCTCTATCGCGCGCTGACACTATTTTTATTTCAGGCCGAAAGATTATCTTTTGATCTGGTCGCTCTAAAAATCGATTAAGATTATTTTCCCACTCAATTTTTCATGTTGATCACAAATCCGGTCTCAGATTTTCCATACGAGTATTGGAAGGTGCATTACACACATACCTCTCCCCTAGAGGTATTTTGGTTATTTTACTGGGTGTTACATCATCTCCCCCTTGGGATTATTCGTTCTCGAATGATGAGTAAAGATGGGTATCAAGGTACCAATAGACTCAAGAGTCATCTCAACACTCAACCCAACCGATCAAACTCTCGATTTTTTATAAATCTCGATCAATTCTATTCGGACTTAGGAATCGACAATCAACTCAAGAATAGATCAATCAATCTAGTGAAGGGTAAGAAATGTACTTTGGACATTCTCATCATTTGACACGAATAGGTGTGGATATTCGGCCTTCATCTCTTCCTCAACTTCCCAAGTAGCTTCCTCAACGAATTGATTTCTTCGCAGGACTTTGACTGAGGCTACCTCTTTGTTTATCAACTCACGAATCTGTAGATCAAGGATTTAGACTGGAACCTTTTCATAGGACAAGCTATCCTTTACCTCAATACTCTCAACAGGGATGACCAAGGTAGGATCTCCCAAGCACTTCTTCAACATCGATACATGGAATACCGGATGAACTCCATCTAACTCAAAAGGCAACTCTAACTCATAATCAACCTTCCCAAACTTCTTCACAATATAATATGGTCCCATATAGCGTGGACTCAACTTTCCCTTCTACCCAAATCTCATGACACCCTTCATAGATGACACTTTCAAGTACACCAAATCATTTACCTCGAACCCTAAGTCTCTTCTCCATACGTCGGTATAAGATTTTTGGAGACTTTGGGCAGTCTTCAATCTCTCTCTAATGACCTTAACCTTCTCCATCGGTTGGTGGATAAGATTAGGCCCAATCAATTCTGCTTCTCCAACCTCAAACCACCCAATTGGTGATCTCCTTCCATAATAATAGAAGGATAGTAAAAAGAACTAGCTCAACAATCTCAACATCAACATTCGACTATCATCTATGAAGTCTCTATCACTAATCAAGTGGTGCCAATGACAGACCCATGGCTATCGAGATCGAAATAAAAGACTAGTCTAGTCTAACTCAAAAGCATGATGAAGTAAATAATAATGGAACTTCCGAAGTAGGGGAGGCTCACCAAGAGGTTGAACGTCCTAGATCTTCAACGATGCGCCTGTTCATGATTCCTAATCCCTGTATTTGCATCATAAAATGATGCAACGCTGAGTGGCGCCAGTACGTGGAATGTACGGTATGTAAAATAGCTGAATGAAATCGAATAGATAGAAAAATATGGAACAACATCAACTCAGAAATAGTAAAGAATTAACATGTCAAATGTCTATCTAAATCAAGAATAGAGAGTAGACAAGTGACCCATCAACCAATCAACCTCACCAATCAAATCAAATCAACTCAACTCAAAGGAGCTCATCTCATCACATCTCATCTCATCTCGACTCAGAGTACTCAAGGAAGGAACTTTTTGGGAGTTTCTCTTATATGACAATAGTAACTTATGAGCCAGTGAATGTACAACAGTCAAACTAATGTTGCCACAGCTGTTCCAAACTTGCTAGGCAAATCGAATCCACTAATGGAAACAACAATCAACTAAGTTCTCTATTGCTTTCAAGGACTTCTAATCAAAAGGTACCTACAATATAGTATAATGGTTCTATGCCTCACCTATGTTTGGTGATGTAGTTTGACGAGTGCAAGTTGAACTAACTCTTACTCTTTCGGTGCTCGATACTCCTCCCATGACTCAATGCTCATAATACAATCAAATTAATCAAACCAATCATATCATAGTGACTTTTAACCCTATCATCTATCAATATCATAGGGGCTTTAATCCTTTAATCAATCAACCTCATAGGGGCTTTAACCCTCCCATCAAGGAACATTTCAATCAACGACTCAAGATTTTGAACAATTATGAGGGAACAATCGAATAGACAAATTAGTGGAGTTCATTTATGGAGGCTCGCAGGACCATCAAATTATATCAACTCATCATCATTCTCTCATCACAATCACAATCTCAATCACAATCGACATCTTCCAATCAAGGCTCGAGACTCAATTCTTAAGTTCATTCGTGTATGCTTTCAAAATAGTCGTGTAGGATTATGAAATTTATCATACAAATATTTAATTCAAGAAAACAAGTTTATGATGATCATCACCATAGGAAAATATATGAATTTAATAAGATTTTCAATTAAAAAAACCATTAAGAATTATGCATGTAGACTCATTAGGCTTTCAACTCAATCTATGACCTTCTACGGGGCACATGAGAGGACAATCTTACGCTTTTAGTTTAGCCTTGCATACCTGGAATGAAGCTATCAACAATTACCTTAGAATGGCATTTTTGAAAGCTATCAACAATCACCTTAGAATGGCTATCAACAATCACCTCAATCTCAAGCTCTTATCCTCTTTTCTCAAGCCCTAGTCTTTTCAAATTGTTAGAAAAGGACTTAGAATGGCATTTTTGACCCTTTTATCGTCAAAACGACCTAATTAGATCATGTATAGAGTTTTGAAGGGGTTGGGAATTGAATGTAATCGCAGACTAATTGCGCACAGTGTAGTTTCTTCAAAAAGATTCTGAACGGGTTTTCCCCATCTCGTCGAAAAATTTGAAAAAAACATAAGTGTGGGTCCAGTATAGGGGCACGATGCACCTCCATTGTGCATCGACGCTGCTTTTTCATTTCGGACCAAAAAATTATCTTTTGATCATGTCGCTCTAACAATCGTCGAGACCATTTTCCACTTAATGTTTTGTGGGGATTAAAAATTCGGTCTTGAATTGACCATACGAGCATAGAAAGATGCGTTATGCGCATACCTGTTCTCTAGGATATTTTTGTAATTTTATCGGGTGTTACAATTATCGAACTCAAAAACCTAATACTGAAAATTAAAACCGAACTAATAACCCGATAATGTTTTTTGTAAAACCATTTAAAATTTGTTAACCTAATAACCCAATAACACTAAACTAGTAATATCCTTTTGGTTCGATTTATTGGTCTATTCGATTTTTGCACACCCCTACCTTTAATAGAAAGTTAAATTACTAATTTATACTCCCATTATACATAAAAATCCTAATAGCTAATATTAACTCCCTACCCATTCGCATCAGCATGAAGAGCCGCAAGACCCTTAATATTATTCCTATATTTACTGGCAAGTTTTTTGATAGACTACTACATCTTAAAAAATAGTCGCTTATACATATCGATCCAGCGCTTCATATTCCATCAACAGATGCAACTATTAGTGGTTAACAAATTAAAGGACATGAATGGCATGGACCTTCCAAAGTATAAAGAAACAGATTGTGTCCCAAGTGTTACAGATACGTTACATATTTTCAGGCTTTAATGACAAATGACCTTGCTCATTGTGCATGTTCGTACAGTTTTCCAAATGATCAAAATAATATGCATAGGTTAATACACCATTAATAAGAACACATACAAAATACACTACCTTAGTTGTAATAAAAGAGTAGGTGAAAAGCAAAGGTTTCCTAAATAGTACCTTGCAGCTTCTTCATCTCCTCTCAATCGGAGGATCTTGCATCTTTTTCATCTTCTCTCAATAGACGATGGTTTTCTTGTTGGTCCCGAACTGCCATTTCAGTCTCCTTCTTCTATGGGCCAGCAACTATCTCCATGTGATTTACCTTCCATCTCTAACTTACAGCTCTCAAAGGTAAAACTCTACCTGCAACTCCTTTTCCCGATCTACTTGATACTTGATGTCTAACTTCCATTTTTTCCGAGGTGTCCTATCTAGTGAAGCTTGAAATATGAAATGATCTGGCCTTTTTCCCGCATTCCAATCCATGTGAGTCCTTCCTCCGGTATCTTTACTGTTCTTTCCATTTTGGTTGGTTCTTCATTTTGCTGGTTTTTGCACTTTTTGATGGCAGACTTAGCCTAGCCTTAGTTAGTATAAATTGACTAGTCATATTCGTGTAAATATCCTTAATTTTTCGAACATTATTCATCATGTTTTTCACCATAACCTAATTTGGTGTTTTCTCTTATTCTTCTTGTCTTTATCCTTAATAAAGGAATCTGACACTTGTCCATGTTTAATATTTTTTATGCCTTGCTTGAAAGTTGATTAAAGGACCAAAACTGTTGCTTCCCTTCCTGTTTAATGACCATGTTTGTGATAATGTCAGCTGATTGATTTGCTTCTCAGAGAGTGTGTTGTATGTGCAAATTATTAGTCTCATTAAGATCTTGAATTTCCTCTACTATGTTAACTATCTCCCAAGGAATCTTACATTCACCCTTTAACATCTTAACCATGCTGAGTGAATCTGTTTCAACCACTATGTTATGCATGTTATGTGCCTAACAAAATTGCATTGCTTTCCAAATAGTTGTTGCATCTGCAACAATATTAGTTGCAATCCTAAGTCTTCTTCCTCTGCATACACAACATTTCCTTGCCTATTTCTAATACAAAAGCCATATGAACTCTTTCCTGGGATTCCTTTACTAGCACCGTCAGTTTGCACTTTATCCAACCATTGTCAGGAAAATTCCACTTGACAATTTTATAAAACAATTCCGGCTCGTGTTGCTGTATCAACTCAAAACTCTCCAACCACCTTCCTGGGATATTTGACCATTTTGGGAATTTGGACCTAATTAATTGGTATAAGGTTCTTTCACCCATGTCTTGTAAGATTGTGAAAGTAGCCTTTTTACCATGTCTAATCCGGTTCCTCCTTTTCCACAACTCCCATAACAATACTGTAGGAATAGCCTTCAATATTTCCCTTGCCTTTTCATTATTCATATTGGCCCACCAATTTGTGAGAACTTTGCTTAATTGGCCTCCTTCTAACCTGTGACCTGCAAATGAAAAAAAATGCCTCCATATTTTTTGAGCTGTGAAAGCTGTCAAAAAAAACAAAATGGTCCATGGTTTCCTCCCTTCCTATATCATTGCAATAACATTTTGAAACTATAGGAAATCTTCTCAAGTTATCATCAGTGGTGTAAAGATTCAGATCTTTCCTAATATCATTGCCTAAATGTCCTGAGATTTTTTCCCATGAAAGCTGCCAGGCATCACTCCACGGAGGAGCCTACACGGCCCGTGTAAAACTACACGATTCGTGTGGCCTCCCGTAGAGTGACACTTTGGTCAGTTCACAGTTGGGACAAACTTAGGACAAGAAGAAAATTTTCCAAGCGAAGGCACACGGGCATTCACATGGTCCGTATGACACCACATGGTCCGGGTGGCCTTCCATGTGGCTTACTATGTGGAGAATTTTCTAAGTACAAAATTACCATCTCAAATCTTTGTCGTGCAAAAAATTATTTCAAGTACTTTTACACAGACGATGTCAGGGCTCGTGTGGCACCAGATGGTCCATAAACTCGTCCGTGTGGTACTACTTAGTTCCATGAAATTTTTCCTTCTGCGAATTCTAAGTCCTGGGGCACGGCACTGTCAACGATCTATGTGATGGTACATGGACCATATACCAGACCGTATAACCCAAACAGACCAAATTTAGGTATGTTACATTAATGGTATTTATGAGATTTTGGTGTATTTTAAATGTGAATTATGACTTTCTACCTATCCTAAACCCTTAATTTACCTGAAAACCCCTCCCCTCTTGACTCCTTCACCCAAATCAATCTACCCCTGTTATGATCACTTCCCTATTCCTCCCAATTCTCCTCTCTCAAGGATCAAGATAGGGCCTCAATTGGAGTCAATATAAGTCTGATTTCTACTCCTCAAATCAAAGATGTAGGATTGATTCCTCATCCCTCTCAACCAAGAAGACCCAAAATTCATTTCAAGCTATTTCATGAATTTTAGTCACTTCAAATGTGGATTTTTACTGTTTGATCTTATTAACTTTTATCAATGCATGAGTTGTACATTATTCAAGATTTTAAGTTATTTGAAGCTCTATTATGATGAATTACATTGAGTTATGAACTTATGAGCATGCATGTCCCCTTAAAGATTGTTTTATGCATGGGTGACCTATACTATGGTTTTTATATGGATTTTATTGTGGATTTTCTAGATTTCATATTATATTGTTGATTTTAGTAACACTCTATATTACCCATGCCATCCTCACATCATGCATTGCATTGCATTCATGAGCATTGGTTTTCATGGAAATTATGAAGTGGGTTAAGCTCAATTATTTTTATGAAATGATTATGAAATGATTTTGATAAAGCATTGGTTATGACAAGAAGGTGATCACCGGTATGTCTATGTTTATGGCTCTTTGAGAATTATGGGTTCTTGCACCACTTTATATATGTATAGATGAGTTATTCCTTGCATAAGCATTATGATCATGGTTCTTATGATTTAACATTTAAGCCTAAATGTGCATTGAATTTTTGAATGAACATTGAATCTCTTGAAAGAACGTATATGTATAAGTATTCATGTGGGATGTTGTTGGCTTAACACCGATGGATTGGGGGCGTTAGGGCTATCCCCAAGTGCCCTCTCCCTTTTCTTGAACTATATGCCAACATAGAAACGATCTCCATTACCGAAATGACCAGGTTGTAAGGAATGTTTATTTGTTTATTATGTTTATGATATGATTATGTAAAATCCTTCCGAAATGGTGAGTCCGTAAGGAAGGTGACCATCCCCGAAATGGTGAGTTTGTAAGGTGTGGTGTAGATTACCTTTGGAAAGTAATCTTCTCCCTACTAGTGGGAGGTCCCAATCGGTCTAATTCATGTAATAGCTCGCATGAATTTGGTTTGTCGGTTATAGTCCATCCCCGATATATAGGAGCATTATCGCATTGCATCCATCCTAAATTTCATGGCATCTTGTATATATATATCTCCATTGATTATACGATTCTTTCTATATTACGTGCCTTGTAATCTAACATTGAAGTGTAGGTTTGGTAAGTCATTTACATTGCATGCCCGCATACTTAGTATATTCAAACGTACTAACGCATACTCTATGCCTACATGATTTTACCATGTCGAGACTGAGCACTTTGAGTATCAACCATTTGAAGAGTAGTCCACTCTTGGAATCCTTGTGGTGACTCCCATCTTTCGAGGGCGAGCCAGCTATTTTCCTTATTTGTTATTTTTGGATGTTTTTCTCTATTTTGAGGGTGAGCCCGGGATTTGTCCTGGCCCCCGACCCTTTAACTAGAGGTACAATTGGGCACTGTGAATTTTTATGACTATTGTATTCGTTATCACATTGCTATATGATTCCCAAGATGTGCTTTGACTAGTATCGTGTGTGTTCGTGTGCCAATCTTGAACTGATGATGTGGTTATGGTTACTTGAGGCGTGTTTGGGGGCCCTTGGGTCCCCAATCGCCATGTCACGCCTAGGCCCCTACCCCGGGTCATGAAAAGTAGGTATTCTTCCCTTAATTATCCTCCATAAGAAGAAATATATTTTATGAGATAACCCACCGATCCACAAAAGCTTATACCACTCCACCTTTTCTCTCCCATGTTTGATCAGCTACTAAACTGACTTTGTGGAATCTCCTAGTAATGTTTCCTATTCACCAAGGCTTATCAATTCCATCCCTTGGTTTTTGCTTGATACAATTGATAATTATGTCTGGCATCTCTAATGATACTGCCTCCTCCAGCAAATTAGACTTCCATGAATTATCAGTATCTGCAAAAAAAAACACTTTAACTTCCTCCTCTTCTGCCAGGTCCCCTTTGTGTAATACAAGGCACCTAGTCTCGTCCAATTATCAAACCAGAAGCTTGAATTCCCTTCCTTGTGTTGCCACCATATGAATGGTTCTGGCTTATCTCTTATTGCAAGCATGTTCCTCCATAAATGTGAGGCTTTTGTGCTCATCACCATTAGAGGGTGTTTTTTCTTACAATATTTGTTCCCCATATAGGTAACCCATAAAGTTTCCACTGTCGTTCTGAAATTCCACCAAAGATTAGCATATATAGATTTATTCACCTTCATACAAGGACCCGAATCCTAACCCTCCCTCATCCTTTGAAAAATGCATTTCTTCTCATAAGACCTAGTGCTTCCTTCTTTCCTCATTTGTGTTGCCCCAAAAGAATTTTGTAAAGATCTGGTGTATCTTTCTTATAAACCCTTTCGAAAGGGTCATAGAAAATAGAAGGTATATTGGCATAGATTAGAGTACATGATTAATAAGAATATATTTACCTCAAAACGACAAAAATCTATTCCGCCAAGAGTATATTTGTTACGCTCCGGGAGGGTACCCTAGACGTGGCCAGCACTCATAGAATATTGCTTGCCCCAAAGCAAACTATTTGGCGTCATCACATGCAATCGTTCAATATATATCTCAGAAAACTCAGCGAAAGTCTAAAGATAAGAATGGGCAATCTATAACTCAAATATCATATCAAATAAATAAGCTAGTACGAAAGAAACTAACTCAACAAGTCTCAACATCAATACTCAACTCTAGTTTATGAAGCCTCTATTACTATCAAATGGTGCCAATGACAAACCTATGGCTACATCAAAATAAAGTAAAGCAAACTGAACTCTAACTCTAATAAGCAAGATGAAGATAACTCAATAATCCTCCGATGTAAGGAAGGCTCACCAACTCAGCTGAATGCTCAGATCCTCAACGATACGCCTCTTGATGGTCTCTAGTACCTGCCTCTGTATCATAAAAGTATGCAATCCAAAAGGGGACATCGGTACGTGGAATGTACTTGTGCGTAAATGAGTAAATGAAGCAGAAATAGGTAGAATAATATAGAAATACAATCATCTCAAAATAATAATTAATCAAAATGTCAAATATCTATCTAAAGCAAGAATAAAGAGTAGATAAGTGACTCATCAACCAATCAAGCCTCATCAATCAACTCAACTCTACTCAATGGAATTCAACTCAACTCAATTAGACTCAGATTACTATCAGTGTGGGACCTATTTGGGATTTTATCTTATTCAACAATAATCGCTTATGAGCCAGTGATTGTACAATAATCCTGCTGATGTTGCCACATTTGTTCCCTACTTACCAGGTAAAGAACAACTCAAACCCATAATGGATCTGGACAATTAACCGATCAAGTTCTATTGTTTTGGGACAATAAGGTGAGGACCTATCCGAATCTATCTGAACTTAATCCATAGGATGAGAACATGTCCAGCTCTAATGGAACTTTGTCCTCGAGGTGAGAACTTGTCCAACCTTAATAGACTTAGCCCTCAAGATAGGAACTTTTCCGACTCTAACAAACTTAGTCCACTCCTACACTTCGCAACGTAGTTAATGAGTACGAGTTGGACTTGCTCTTACTCTTACTCATTTGGTGCTCGATACTCCTCCCAAGACTCAATTCTCATAAGACTTTCCATTTCAATGAGTCTCTTAGAGACTCTCATCATCTCATTAACTTAAACTCTGAAGTCCTCTATCATTTTCTGGGACTTAAATCATCTCAATTAACTCAATTCTCATTTAAGAACTCAAGGACTCAGATCATAGTTTTCGAAGAAGTCATTTAGACAGAACTCAAGAACATAGTTAAAAAGACTCATAGGATCATCAAACTCATTGAACTCATCCTCATACTCACATCAAGATTTCCATCAACATACTCAAGTCAAGGCTCTAGACTCCATCCATAGGTTTATTCATGCATGCTTTCACAAATATCATATAGGGTTTGTACAATATCTCATTAAAAGTATTTAATTGAAGAAAACAAGTTTATGATGATTATCAATATATGAAATTACATGTTTATGACTCAAGAATAGACAGGTCAATTTAACTCAAGGGTAAAGACATACCCTTAACACTCTCCTCATCAGGCATGAATAGAACATCAAAACGCAATCAATTTGAATCATTTAAATGCCTCGACAGTTAGTCATTCAAACTCAAGAAGAAAGTCATCAACTCTAATAGAGAATGGGACCATCGTAAGAAGACTTTCGTGATAACTCTCAAGCTCAGCACCTCATCTCAACTAAACCCATTTTCATGCCCTTACGCTTCATCAATTTAAGCTCATAGCTCCAATTCAAGTCTGCGCTTAACCATATCCTCTTATTTCGTTCAAGCCTAATTCTAAGCCCCAAAATGTTATTCCTAAGATGATCATATTCATACCACGCTAATTATTTAATACTCAAACTCTATTCTTACACAGAGACTTTCATTAGAAGATCACTAGTCCTCTCCAGTACTTCACTACTCCTACTCGAAACCCCTACCTCAAGATCTTTAATAGTCTATTACCATTACTCATATAATGTCAACTATGCATTCAAGCCTACCACTCTAACATTTTCACTATCTCTAAAAATTAACAAGCCTACTTAACATTGCTACCTCCACCATTGAATGAGCTCTCATCCAAAGATACACCAAAATATTTTTATCTAGAGACACTCTAATTTACTCTTACCTAGCTATTGCATTTCATAAGGTCTCACCTCTCCCCTCTTCTCTATCTCTATCCCTATGTGGCACAAGTACAATACCACTATCATAATAAGGATACATTCACTCCTCCTTCTCTACACTCACTCTCTGTCTACTACTATCAACATTACTATCTGGACTCGAAGGAACTTATCATCTCTCCCTTTGGTGAAATCTGCATCGATTACCTCTCCACCCAAGCATAAGAAAGATTATACATCTGAAACTTCATACTTTAACTCCTACAATCCACAATGGCGTAACAAGCCTAAGGCCAATCCCTGCGTAAAATGACATTAGAATCATTCACATTCAACTCAAACAGATTAACTATGGTACCTCTACGGTTGGTGGGAAGGGTGCAATCACCGTTGGCTCACTCAATTAGGATAAACTCATTAATGAGGAACGATCACAAAGGATAGGACACCTGAATCAAACAAACCATAGCTATAGTAAGGACTCAAGCATACCAGTGACATCATCTGGTGGTGTTGGCACAGATGATTGGGCTTTGTAGGATCACATTGGACATTCTCTCTATAGGTGACCTATTTGGCCACACTTGTCACACCTGGTACTCCCTCCGCGACATTCTCCCAAGTGAAACTCGCCATACGTGCCATAATGTGTCTTGCCTTGGGAACCTTGGGCCACACTTGCTTGTGGCTGAGATCCCATAGCTATAAAATTATAAGACCCCTGTCTATTCCTAGGTTCGGTTGCACTAGTAGATCAATGCCCCATTTAAAGGCGGCTTCCATTCCCATTATCTCTCTTACCAACCTTGTAGTCAGATCTCTTTTCCTTCTTATTTCTGTACTCTTCCCTATCCTGCTTCCTTTCCTCATCAGCTTGTTGTACATAAGTCATTAACCTTCCAATGTCCATATCCCTCAGGAGCATAGATCCCCTTCCATCTTTCCTTGGCCCTTTGTTCATCCCATCAATATACAACCCCATTCTCCCTCTAATATTTGCAACCATATCCGAAGCATAGCGAGATAGCTGGGTGAACTTAAGTGCATACTCTTACACAGTCATGAAGCCCTGTTTTAGCTTCAAGAACTCTCTACCTTGGCCTCCCTCAACTCTCTTAGAAAGAAGAACCCCAAGAAAGCTCCCTCAAATACTGTCCGACACAGAACTTGAGCATCCTCTCCTCTACCCTTCTTCCAATCGTCGAACCACATTCTGGAAACACCCTTGAGCTAGCAGGCAGCAAACTCAACTCTATCAGCATCGGTCACATGCATCACCTAAAAGACTTTCTCAAGCTCATCAATGTAGTTATCTAGGTCCTCATTGGGTGTAGACCATGTGAACTCAGGCGGGTTCATCCTCAAGAACTCACAAACCATAGATGTAGCTGGAGCATCCTGTCTACCCAGTCCTTGTCCAGCAAGAGGTGTTGTCATAGACTGGGCTAAAGTCTGGATAGCATAGCGAAGCTCAGCATTTGAGACTTCAGCTTGAGAGGGCTGCTCAGCAGGGAATGTTGGGCCTATGGGTTCGTCATGATCCTGGGGCTCAAGTTGGTTAGGTTCTATCTAGCAGGATGCCCTCTTCATTTAACATCTCTTTTTGGACGCATAAAGCACGAATTAGAAGAAAGCTTTTATAGATCTTAACTCTATCGCACGAATTAAAATAAGCATAACAATTTCTAATGTCCTACGGCCTCCTACTTATGAAGTATGGCGCACAACACACCCATAAACAAGACTCTAATGGACATAGCTTCATAGACTCCCTACTTGAACGTTGTGCTATGATACCAAGTTTGTCATGCCCCGAGAGTGTACCCTAGACGTGCCCAACACTCAGAGACTATTGCTAGACTCCAAGCGAACCATTTGGCCTCATCACATCTATTCGTTCAATATATAACTCAACAAATTCAGCAAAAGTATAAAGATAAGAATGAGCAATCTATAATTCAAATACCATATTATAATAAGCTAGTACGAAAGAAACTAGCTCAACAAGTCTCAACATCAATACTCAACTCTAGTCTATGAAGCCTCTATCAATATCGAATGGTGCCAATGACAGACCCATGGCTACCTCAAAATAATGTAAGACTAACTCAACTCTTACTCTAATAAGTAAGATGAAAATAACTCAATAGTCCTCCAAAGTAAGGAAGGCTCACCAACTCGGCTGAATGCTTTGATCCTCAACGATATGCTTGTTGATGATCTTTAGTCCCTGCCTCTACATCATAAAATGATGCAGTCCAAAAAAAGACATCGGTATGTTAAAAGTACTGGTATGTAAAATGGATGAATGAAATAGAAACAAGTAGAATAATATAGAAACAACATCAACTTAAAATAATACTCAATCAGAATGTCAAATGTCTATTTAAAACAAGAATAAAGAGTAAAAAAGTGACCTATCAACTAATCGAACCTCATTAATCAACTCAACGCTACTCAATATAATTCAACTCAACACAACTTAACTCAACTAGACTTCGAGTACTATCAGTGTGGGATCTATTTAGGAGTTTCTCTTATTCGACAACAATCACTTATAAGCCAGTGATTGTATAATAATCCCGCTAATGTTGCCACAACCGTTCTGTACTTGCCAAGTAAAGAATAACTTGAATCCATAATGGATCCGAACAATTAACTGATCAAGTCCTATTGTTTCAGGACAATAAGGTGAGGAGCTATTCGAATCTAACGGAACTTAATCCATAGGATGAGAACTTGTCTGACTCAAACCGTACTTATTCCTCAAGGTTAGAACTTGTCTAACTCTAACGGACTTAGCCCTTAAGATAGGAAATTGTCCAACTCTAACAGACTTAGTCCACTCGTACGCTTTGTGACGTAGTTAATGAGTGCGAGTTGGGCTTGATCTTACTCTTACTCATTTCGGTTCTTGATACTCCTCCCAAGACTCAACGCTTATAAGACTCTCCATCTCAATTACTCTCTTAGAGATCTCATCATCTCATTAACTCAAAACCTTGGAAATGACCTTGTTGACAAAGCAACCCAGACTATTGAGTCTTAGGTCAGAAAAGGTCCTTACCACTTTCTTCTTTGGTAACAACACCAAGTTAGTGTAAGCTATATATCTTGGTAATATTTGACCAAAGAAAAAAACTCTAACTACCTTGGTAATGTCTTCAGCTATAATATCCCAGCATTTTTGAAAAATATGATCTAGTGAATCCATCCGGGCCTACAACACTTGCTCCATTCATTGAAAATATTGTATTCTTAACTTCCTCTTGCTACAATTGAGTCGTCTTCTCACTTTCCTCATGTGTGATTTTGTGTGGTATATGGTCTAGCATTGAATAATCTGGTTTTCTGCCAATTTCACAAAACTGTTCCTTGAATGCACGAACAACTTCTTTCTTTATTTCTATCTCCTCTTATAATATCAAACCATGCTCATTCGAGATTTCAGAATGTGTAGTTTCCTTCTTTTTCCCTATACATAGGAGTGAAAAAACATTCGTGTTTCTGTCTCCCCATAAAAACCACTTCATTACTACCTTTTGTTTCCAGAAATCCTCCTCTAGCTTTAGAAATCTTTTAGGATCAGCCTCCACCTACTAAATTTTACCCTATTACATGGAGTGGGCATAATTTCCAGTTGGACTTCTTTAACCTTAATTATTTTAAAAGATTACACATATACATAAATTATCTTATCATAATCTCCAAAAATTCTCTGCCATTT
This sequence comes from Solanum rostratum, assembly GCA_029948455.1. Lineage (NCBI taxonomy): Eukaryota > Viridiplantae > Streptophyta > Magnoliopsida > Solanales > Solanaceae > Solanum > Solanum rostratum. The sequence goes on along the minus strand of CM057050.1, from coordinate 36,630,606 downwards.
AAAAAAATTATAAAATTCACATTTTTTACATTCTCTCTCCTCCCATATGATACTTAGCGTTAACTTTCCCACTCAATTTCTACTAGCCTATTATGATGGTTGTTTTCAGTTTTAGAGTCCAATTAGTTGTCAATTATTATGCATTAGTCAAGTATTCATAATCAATTTCAAATTAAAGGTAACCCGTAATTGATTTTCACACAATTATTCTTTCCTTTTCAAAATTTTCTCTCCTTCTTTGAACTCTACGATCACTGAGCAAATTTTCATTCTCATCTTCCTTTCTTTTCTTTTTTTAATTTTTTGTCCTTGTTGAATTTATTCTTCTTCATCGTTTGATTTTTGTGTTTGTATGAATTTTAATCTTTATTTAAATATAGGTCTCACACAATTAGAGATCCCTCCCAATCCGATAATGTTATTCAAACACAGTTATTGTCTCAAACCGAAGAATCTGCGCAAGTTGTTGAACTTACTCAAGTTCTAACTGAGTCAGAGATGAATGTTCAAACGAAAGAAGTTCCATAAATTGAAGAAACTCCTCTTATTCGTGATCCGAGATGTGATTTTGACTACGAAGAGGAATATTTTCACGCTTCATTACTCTTATAATTTCATTGTATCAACTATAATTCAAAAAACTTCTTATATCAAGTTGGATGTTATGAAAATTGAAAAGGTTATTTCATTGTATCAAGTTCAATAACATAGTTTTAACTTGGTTGTATCAAGTATTGTTGTATTTATGTCTTGTGTCAAATCATATTTATCTTTTTATTCATCTTATACTTTCATTTTCTTCAAATTCCTTTTTATCAATTTTTGTTGTATCAAGTATCATTAAATGTTATAAATCACTATTGTATCAAGATTCTTAGCATCAAATTAACTGGGTATAAAAAATGTAGTTGTTTCAAACTATCTTATATGCAATTTTTCACGTATCACGTTACTGTTGATACATGTTATATATAAATTGAATTCAACATTTGAATTTTTTTATGAAGGAATCCAATGAGTCTTTTTATGGGAAATAGGTTTACTGACATTAATTAGCTTAATTTATAGTTTAAAATTTATTTTTCTTTTTTTAATGAAATTGTTAGGTTTTTAAATGGAAAATAGATTGATTGCATTAAATAGCTTAATTTAAGGAAGAGAGAGTAACTACAATTAACATGTATCAATAGCTGATTGCAACATATCTTGAAGTGACACTTTTTAAGAGATTGTTAGTGAATTCGAAAAGAGTAGGGACATTTTGAAATTTGTTCCTTACATAATGAGATTTGTGTAAGTTACACTAATTATATATTAAAGAGTTGCTCTCTGCACAAATATATTCCCAAATCCAAGTTTACTCCATTCAGCTAGTGCTTTTTTAACTTTTTTCAACTTAGCATGAAGCTACAAATAAGGATACCTTACAAAATCAACATTCCAACTATTGTGCATAGTTTGTTTGAACTTTTTATGCCTGTACCAAAAGTTCAAAAAACGAAAAGGCTTGTTGATATTCTTCACCTCTGAATTACATGTTACATGTGTAGGAGCATAACCAAACCCCTGGCGAATAAAATGATGTGCCTCGACCAATGGAAATGTATCACAAAACACTTGATTCACTAACATTCTATCCATCCTTTTAAATATACAAGTTTCATTAATTCTCCCATTCCACCAAATATATTTACTACTTGTAAATTTTATCTCGGCTAGTGCACATGCACTAGTACATTGTGCAAAGTCTGTGGCTTCATGTTGAGTGAACTCCAGTCCCCCTAACTTTTCTTCTTCATTCAAAATGACATTAGAATCCCTGCCCACCATCCATGGACACCCAGTAGTGTCAGTAGACTCCAAATCTTCCCACAACTCCAATCTTTCTATGGCACTACATCTCAGATACCCAGAAATGATGAAGAATTCCCTACCATCCTTCTTAAACTTCATTATAATATTCTAATGGGCATTCAGCTAACATTGATCTACTTTAAAGTATTTTTTTTAATTATTTTATTTAAGGAATCAATTTCATCACTCACGCCTCTTTGTTTTGATAATTTCTTCACTAATATTCATTTATTTTGTATCATCAACTCACACATTTCTATTTTCATAACTCATACTTTTAATAATCTTCATTATTCCTATGACTTTACAAATTCATAACTCCATATAACAATTTGTTTCATTATTATTTTAGGTTTGATTTCAAAATTATTCTTTATGTATTTAATGTAAATGGACATGCATGAATACTTATTATGATATTCACGGGAGAAGAAGGTATTATTCATTTGATTGAATTCAATATAAATGTCATACTCACTTTAAAAAAGAAATGGGCAAAAGCTTAATACATTTGAATATTATCTTAATTAAAAATTATGTATTGCTCTCTCCTCTCTATCTCCATAAGTTAGTGGTATGGCCTATGTACATTTTATCCTCCCAGACTCCACTTATGAGATTTTGCTAGGTATGCTATTTTTGTTTTATTGTATTATATTAGTCGCTACCAATGTTATCAATGAATTTTAATTATTCTTACATATCTAAAAAAATTCACACAGGTACTCGTGCAACACACGTGTTCAAAAATTAGTTCGCATTAAATATAGGAGAATTTTTATGTGATAAATGTGTTCAAATGATTTTATTGTAATGTTATGCAATTTATATGTATATGATGTGTCAATTCACCCAGTTTCTAATGAAATATAAAGCAGTTAGTTCGAGGATAAGCATTTATGAAATATAAAGTGGATTGTTTGACGAAACTAAAACATCTATAAAATATAAAGTGATTTATTCGGGGAAAACCATCTATGAAATATAAAGCGGATTATTCGAGGAAAAGCACTATCAATAGTGGTAGTGATCATCATCTTGTCTTAAGTCTTCGTCGCATCTATTTCTTGCTCGCTTGTAATGGTTGGTTAGGCTAAGTGAATGTTAGAACCTCTTTGTAGTTATCGATTCTGATTGAACTAGGGAGGATCGATATATATTTTTTTTTATGATTATACAGGATTCAAAGGAGATTCTTTCAATTGAGATTCACCCTAACAAAAAGGTAAAATAGTAGTCCTCAAATCTCCTAGGATATGGCCTAACAACCCGCATATGAAAAAAGGTTTCCTGCCTTCTAACCAAATTGCATAATATGTCGATGAATTTATTTTTCTTTTTGAAAAATTAATCAATATTTTGCTCTACAATTTCGAGGACATCACAATCTAACTACTAAAGAGTTCAATAAAGGAGGAAAGAGTCAAAGCTATATCAATAAGGTATTGTGATTTACTTATATAAATTTACATTGTACAAAAAAATACTAAATTTAAATAAATTTACCATATGAAAGTTGCATCACCCCTGGGGTGGGGGCTCTATTCTCATTATTCTTTTTTTTGTAAGGACCCCGGCGTTGTACGACCTCTTTGGAGCTTGAAAATTTGGTTTCGAAAAAGTTTTGCACCAAAGTGACACTCCGTGGAAGCCCTCACGGTCCATGTGAGGCTATACGGACCGTGTGGAGCATCCTTGGAGTGACCCTTGGCCTTGTATTGGATGTTGGAGATTTAAAGTGGAGTTTTAGACTAAGGCACGCCACACATGGATTCCACACGGGTCGTGTGAGGCTTCACAAACGGTGTGGAGGGCCGTGTGGTGGCCTTAGCCTTGACATTCCACAATTTTGAAACCAAGTGAAGTGGGATGGCCAAGTATACGGTCCTATGGGGTGGTACAACCCGTATACCTCCCCGCATGGGTTCAAGAGTGAAATTGTTTCACTATTGAATCATCGTCTTGGAACCTTTTTTTGGAGAATTTTCTAAGTGAAGTGATAGGGAGGATTACATGGTCTGTGTAGCTTGATAAGGACCATGAGACAAACCGTTGGGTACTTTCGTTGAATTTTTCCAAGAATGGAATCTTCAAGCTCAAGTTAAGCTCACTTTCAAGCCTTCATTTCAAGCTTATTTATGTTGTTTAGGGCCATCATGGGTCTCCTACATCAAGCCAAATTCAAAGGAATTCCATTGAACAAACTTTTCACAAGAATCGATGGAAGGGTCAAATTTAAACGTTCATATTTCTTAGATCAAAAGGAACTGGGTAGCCCGAAACATATCAAATTGAAGCTCTTTGAATTAACTTTCCAACACATCTAGTTTCACCTTATTTTGCGTTTGGATCAAGAAGTTATGTCTATTTTTGTAAAGCCCATTTGTGCAGTGTGTTCTGAGAATCGACTAAGTGAGGTATTATGGGAGGGTTTCACTGTCCGTGAAACCTCGTATGGACCATGAGACCTCCTTACGGGACCCCTGAAAAGACATGTTATTTTGCTTCATTAATGATTTTTTTCGTATTTGTGGCTTCTCCGAAGGGTCCTTTATGACTTCCTATGTTATCTTAAGACGTTCAACTGACCTAAACTCTATTCCTCTCCTTCAAATTCATTCCTCACTCTTAAAATTCTCTCAAGTCTCTCTCAAAGAACTCTAGTGAGAAGTAAGCTTGGGAATCAAGAGAAGGCTCATTCTTCTTGAAATTTCTTCTGGAATTTTCTTCATTAGCTAAGGTATGTGAGTTTGATTCTTGGTCTCTTTCAACCAAGAAGACCCGAACTATTTTCAATTAATTTTCATAGAATTTTGCTTACTTTAAATACGAGTTTTGAATATTGTTGTTTATTAAATTCAATTGATGTATAGGCTATGCTTTATTTATGATTTTAAGTTGATTTAAGCCCTAGTATGTTGAATTATATTATTATTATTATTATTATTATGAAGATTTGATTATGCATTGTCTCTTTAAATCTTGATTTAAGCATGGGTAATCTATATTATGATTTAAATGTGGATTTAATTATGTTTTTACTTGGATTTCATAATGTATTGTTGGTTTAAGTATGAATTTCTCTTGCCCATGCTATTTCTCATCTCATTCATGACATAAACATTCATGAGCATTGGATTTTATGAAAATTATGAAGTGGGTTAAGCCCAATTATGTTTATGTATATGATTTTGATAAGATACTGGTTATGATAAGAATGTGATCACATAAATGTCTATTGTTATGGCTCTTAGAGCATTTTGGGTGCTTGCACCATTTCATATATATGAATGAGCTATTTCTATGCATGAGCATCATGATTATGAAATACGTTTGGCTTTTGAGCCTAAATGTGCATTGAAAGAATTTGAAATGACTATTACCTCATTTGAAACCATGTTTACGTATATGTATATGTATTATTGTTGGATGATGATTTAGCACCAATAGATTGAGGACGTTAGAGCTATCCCCAAGGGCTCTCTCTCTTTTCTTGAACTATGTGCCAACCATAGGTATATGTGAAAATCCTATCCAAAATGGGGATGCCCGTAAGGAAGGTTAAATCTTCAAAATGGGGATGCCCGTAAGGAGAAGAATGATATGATATGATATGATATAATGTAAAAATCCTATCCGAAATGGGGGTGCCCGTAAGTAAGGTTGCTTCTCTGTAATAGGGATGCCCATAAGGTGAAATATGGTTTACCTTTGGCAAGTAAACCACATCTTTACTAGTGAGGGGATTTCATTGGTATTCCAAGTAATAGCTCGCTTAGTATTACTCATGTTGGTTACGGTCACATCCCCACTATATATGAGCATTATTGCATTTCATGCATTATAAATTTCATGGCATATTGGATACTACTCTTCTTTGGATATATGATTCTTTCTCTATTATGTGCCCTTGTCATCTAACATTGAAATGCAGGTTTGATAAGTCATATGAATTGCATGCCCGCATAGTTAGTACATTCGAACATATTAACGCATACTCTTTGCCTACATGATCTAACCATGTAAGGACCGGAGGTTGCCTTCATCCACTGTTTGACAGCTAGATCAGATTTGAGACATTTATTGTGGTGAGTCATATCTTCTAAGGACAAGCCACCATCCTTCTACCTATCAAGTCTTGTTTATGTTATTTACTTTGAGGGTGAGCCCGGGACATGTCTTGGCCCCCGTCCTTTCTTATGACTAGAGGAATTATTGGACATCTTGTAGGCTCTTGTCGAATCAATATGTTATATGTTGCATTTGAAGTTTATGATTATGGTTATCTATATGATATGGCTATTATGGATTGATTATGAGAATTATGATAAGTATGTATCATTGATGTGGAAATGTAGAAGATCCTAAGTGCTAAATTTCCCCCCTCCCCCTAGAGTGAGTCATACTTACCCGCCCCTTAGTCTTTATGTGTAACGTGTTATGCGAATCCATGTTAATCCCTTTTCCTATGATATCCCTATAGCATGATTCCTACTTTCCCATACCTTAGAAATATGTGTTTACTATTTGTATATGCTTCCAAACTGATGATATGAATACGGATACTTTGAGGCTTATTTGGGGACTCTTAATTTCCCATTTGCCATGTCACTCCTAGACCCTAGTTCTGGGTTGTGATAGAGATGGTAATAGATAACTAGTGTGGTGTATAGCATGCAGGACGGTAAGATATATTCACCAAGCCCATTAGTCAAAGGTGAGAGGTGAATTTCACAATATGACTTGGCCCATCTCTATAGTGTGCATTACTAACCCTTACCTATTAGTCCCAATACAACCTCCCATTGGCCCAGTTTGGTTGATTAGACGAGATCACATCAATCGAATTTTGTTAATTAATCTATTTTCCTATTCATTACTACCTTGGTCTAGTCAGTAACACTAGGCGGGTTTTAATATTAGCCGCCATCAGAAAACAAGCGAATCGAAGAGAGTTAATTAATACAAGCATATACACCTTTCAAGAATTATAAATTATCCGGTTTTACTTTATTAGTTCTTCATGGTTCCCACAACCCTAGTTGTGGATTTAACTACTCATGCTTTGTGTAGATACAAGAATTATGGATTGAGAAAATATAATTGAACACTTATAAAATAGAATTAAGAACAAGCAAATCCAATTTCAATAAGAATCACAAGCTTAAAGTTGAAATTCAAACACTAGTGTTCTCAAAGACTCTCCAATATGATCTCACAATTTTCTCTCTCGAATTACTAAGTTCTCTGAGTATTAGGCGAAAGAACTTCTGAAAAATAACCTAAAAAACCTATGTATGATAAGTACCATAAAAGTCCTAAAAAATAGGAGAACTAGTCGGCACACCATACGAACGGGATTTATGGGTCGTATTGCATTCCATGGCCCATAATCGGGGTCTCGTACTCCGTTGCTAGAATTTTGGACTTCAACTCTATGACACCTCTCTACGACTTGTAAAGTGGTTTACGACTCGTAAAAGGGGTATCGTCTAAGGAACTTCAGAGAAACCCAATCTCTGATCCTCAGGGCACGAACCATCTTCTACGACTTGTAAAACCTTCTACGGCTCATCTGCATGTTCGTATAATAAACTTCAGAAAACAGCCCCTCATTGGAATTATTCACAAAATCAAGGGTCTCGTATAAAATTAACAACTTCTGCTCTTTTTCCAAAATCTAGGCCAACATGTAATCCTGTACATATAAACACAAAAACACATAAAACCAACAAACATCGGATTGAGAACACACAAATAAGTTTTAAGCATCAAAAGTGTTGTATTTGTGCAGCACATCTACACCCTCAACTTAAAATTGTTGCTTGTCCTCAAGCGACGGACTCAATCTATATAGATAATATGGTAACACACAGATCTTAACCCCATGGTATACATCGCATAAATCTCAAACTCAGTAACCCACCCCAACTTTTCAAAACAAGATCAGATAGCTATCTAGCAAACCAATACAAACTGGTACATATGACAACACAACTATGACAAGCAAGGTAGTATCAATAATCCACAATCACTATACAATCTAGTGCTAATGATACAATATAAGTGCCCTCACAAAAAGAAGTCTCATACCTGACACTCAATGATGTTTTCATGTATAACCTTGGGGCTATGCAAAATCACTCACTCTCACAAAAGGTACTCATGCATCATGCCTAATACCATAGACTTGCCCCTATACTCATGAGTACAACCTTCAACTAACTGGACTAGGATCACTTTAGGATTTTCTAGGCTTGTGTAAGCTCAAGGGGCTTTGGTATGACATTATGGGAACATAACAACTTAAGTCCCTTCTTGACATTGTATTTATCTACACTTTTGCCCTACCAACTCTATTATTTTCACCTTATTCTCTCTTTTCCTATTTTCAAGCTTTTCTGGGTGCTTTTTTCTTCATTTTTCAGCTTTTTGCCTTTTTTCTACACTTCATTTTTCTTTTAAGCTCACAACTAAGGCAACACTTATTTTTCTTGCACCCAGTACATGATTTCTCTATATCACTAATTCACCCTCTTCTTTTTTTGTTTCACCCATTCACCAACCACTCTCAACTTAGGCTTTTGGTCGCTATTGAGGTGCTTAATATTCGTCCTCAGATCCAGCGCCACTTTTGGAAGCCACCCTCAACCTAAGCATTTTGTATCATTCAAAGTGCACAATGTTCAAGGAAGGACCAAGGTAATTTAAGGATTTTACAACTAACAATGCTAGGTTAATCAGGTGTTTTCAAAGAATAGGTACATGTTAGGCTCACACACTAGGAACAAGGGATATATCATAGTTTTGGTTGGTCATTTTAGGCTAAGTGAACTATTAATAACAATAGCCTAAGATCCGGTCCTAATCCAATTAATCTGCAATCTAACTTAGAGTAACTGGGCAAGTTCTCAATTAGAATAACACACATGAATCTAGTAAATTAAGCTCACACTCACTACGCACTGCATACATCATCAACAAAAAACTCTCAGATCATGCTTCTTATCTCAATTTATCCTTACTTATCAGAACAAACATTGTCACACACCTAAACATGCATGGTTGCTATCTTACTACTAATCAAAATAAATTTTTGGTGGGTATCATTTTTCAAACAAAACACAAAAACATGTTATATGCCACAAGTATTGGTACTATATGCTACAAATACTATCTAAACATCCTAAACATGTCGGTTCAAAAGAAATTAAATATCCATGGGGAAAAAGAACACAAGCAAGAAAACCTCAGATAAAAAATTGGGGTAGTTATGGATCCAAGCTATTCAGACTTCCCTGAGCCCATAATTACCCACACTCCATCGAAAAAGATGTGCATTATCCCCAATGCATAAAATCAAAGCAAAATATAACATATAGGGGTCGAAAAGCATACTTGGGTGCCTAAGCACCTATGAGTGGCTGAGTTTGGCCACCCTCCTCCTGCAGGGTAGTCTCCTCAGCAATAGTGCTCTGTTTAGAGGGGGAAAGCACCCCGCACCTGCTCTCAGTCTTGAGTTCTGCGTATCTCCACCTCTCGTCTGGATGTCCTCAAGGGATGTTTGAGCTCATCCTGCTCAATCATCCCCGCCTGAAATCTTTAAACATCTGGATCATCGTCCTTGCGGGGTCTCTTCCCGTGGGAAGATTGAACAAACTCCTCAGAAGCAAAAAGATCAACCATCGGCATCGGTGGTATAGTCTTTGGTAGTGCAATCGATGCTGCCAATGTTACTGTCATGTCGACCCGGAGTCGATGGATCTCTTTCTGTAGGGCCATCAAGTCTGACGGTCGGGTCGTGTGTAGGCTCTACTATACCCTCTCCTTAAAGGCGTCAATGCGGCGTCCATGGTAGGATATGGTCTTGAATAGGGGCGACTGCAAATGCCTGCATACAACTCTGCAAGTCTGAAATGGCATGGCGGACCTATGGCCTGATCTGATGAAATAGATGAGTTAGCTGTGACTCACCGTGACGTAACCTTTGTGCCAGGGCCTATACAGATGTGGCAGACACATAAATCATGCTCGATGGAGTATCATGCGGTGTCGTGGCCTGTGGTGCAAGGACAGTAGTAGTAAGACCCCTCTCCTCATCAACCTCAGGTTGTGGGGACCTCTCCTAAGTAGCAGAAGTGGTGGTGGTGGTAGTAGTCTATGAACCTCAAGCAGTGGTGCTAGGGCGAACATCTCAAGCATAAGTGGAGGGTCTGCTCACCGGAGTGCCAGCAGGTTCTCTTCAGCCTTGATTAGGCTAAGATTCAATGTACACTGGGCCTCAATCAGCTGGTCTAGCTGGTGCAAAATCTCCACCCTCGACCCTAGATAGAGCCTGTATATGAAGCACGAAAATGCGATGGAGGTGGACCTGTTTAGTGCGGCCTCATGATTTTGCTCGCGGTAGGCCCAATCAATATTATAGCCAGCTAAGATGCTGGTAACCAAAACTGCATTCTCTAGTGTCAACGTATTATCAGCAAGTGTAGGTCTGATGCGTGAATGAACAGCCGCCCACCAAAATTTAGCAGGAAAACTATGCGAAGCCATGGCAATAGGCTCCGAGTTAGTGGCGACCCATGTAGGTTCCAAACCCTTCTCAGAAATATACCAAGCCACCCATCATATCAAGGTGGCTCGTCACTCTGGATCTTTCATAACAAATGGGTCCCTCGTCTACCCAACCCTAAAGTAAAACTCTGCAATGGATCAGGGGGCAGGGAACTCCAGTCCAAAAACCATCCAGCGGATAGTGGTCTCTAATATATCTACCTGTCGGCCTCTCACTCTCGTCTTGGTCAGTCTAGGCTGGGCAAGAGGCTTCTTTCCCTTTGCAAGAGTGCTCTGAATAATAGCCGCATATGAGGCATAAAACTCTCTCACCATGGTCGGGGAGTATCGTCCAAGTGCATGTGTGAGCCACTGAAGCTCATAGCGAGCCATCATGTCTTGGAGGATGAGGACACTATTGAGTCTATCTGAGACGACTCGAGGCTCCTCATAGATGGAGTAGGTTGGCTTGCCCACTCTATCGGTTGCATGCCCTCAATATATATCTCCTGCCCTTAATGCACCACCAGCTAGTAAGGGTGTTTGGTGTAGATAGTGATGATGAGGGTGCAGCGGAGGACTCTGTCTCTGATCCGTCTTCAAATCCTCCCTCCAAGATAGACTCCTCTCTAGATGGAGTCATCTATGGTAGACTGCTGTCGCTGCCTCCCTCCATAGACTGGGGAGTGCGAACAATGAGAGCCTGAGTCTGCCTAGCTCTGGTAAAGACTCTGGTTTGTAGTCGAGCCGCATTTTGGTTTGGGCTGATGTCCAACACCTCTAGTGAGCCACTTAGTGTAGTGGCCTACTCATCATCTGAAGGCTCATCTCTGAGCCTCCTCTGTAGGGCCCTAATCTTCTCCCGTTTGGCTTTTTGGGTCATAGTACATGAAACGTGAACACATACACACCATAATTAGCCCCACAAATCAAAAATTGGAATGCCTAAATCATTTGAATTAAGTTGCTCGCGTGTTTTACCAAAGCACCTTTACAGGTCGTAGTGGATATTACGAGCCATAAAGAGCTTTCGCAAAGTAGTAGTTCAAACATGTTTTTTTCACTAGAAAACGAGACAAGGTACGACTCGTAAAATGGTTTACGAGTCATAGACTGGATTGTAGATATTTCAATTTAGTCCATCTATTTCAGGAAAAGGTCTATGAGACCTATCTACGAGCGGTAAAGTGATCTATATCTCATAGAAGGTCTTATCTGATGGATACTTAGAAACTTCAAGTTTTTAGAATCTTGCACGAGGGGCACCTACAACTCGTGGAATAATCCACGAGCCATAAAAGCCACTCATGGACAAGAAAACTCAGTTACCTGAGTTAGCCCATCACATGGATCCCCAACGACTTTCTCTTGAGAATCATATTACCAGCATTGAAGCAAAAACACATACACTCACATGATTTCCACACCAAAACCAATACCCCCAACATGTTCTACAATACGTATAGCCCATCAAAAGTGATTAAGAATGATTACCCTATAATTTTGACCACCTATGCTCAACTTTGAAGAAGATTACGCATCTATGTCATCGCCCACCAATTCATACACAAAATAAATTAATCACACATGGTGGTTCAATCAATAGGCACTAACAACTATTTAGGACATGAAATGAAGGCAATGATACCCAATTTCGGATTTAGACCATTATTCAAACATAGGCAACACAATTTTAAGTGACACGAATTAAATTCAAACATGGATGTTATGTCTAAAAACCATTCTCAAGACAATTTCCAATTCAATCATCCAAAATAAGGCAAATTAAAGATTTTAATTTAATCTAAAACTTACCAAGATTTGTGATTAAGTTGAAGAGGATGAAGGGGGTGAACAGGTGCTAAACCCTAGGTTGCCGGAAAGTCACCAAAAAATGGGGTCATTAATAGGGAGGGGGAAATGGTCGGGTCAATCTTGTAAATTATGTTAAGAATGGGATCAAAATAATTTGACCCCATATTTATACCTTGACCGGGTCAACTGAAAGTTAATGGGCCTGGATTCTACGGAACCCTGATTAAGGGTCGTAAATAGATTTACAGTCCATAAATCATGGTTTCATAAAACATCCAAACCCTAAATTTCATGACTGGATTTCACGGACTAGTCTCTGAGTCGTAAAGTGATTATAGCTTGTAGAGTTGGTCGTAGAAACCTCAACACTTAGCAAAATTTTCAAGAAACTTACCTGGGGTTATCCCTATTCACAACCCATATATTGGTCTACGAATCATAAAGTTGACTCGTAGACTACAGTGCATAATTGTTCTGCTCTAGGGAAATCTCTACAAGCTAGGGTATGGGTGCTAATATGTTTTACAGCCCGTAGACCTAGTCGTAGAGACACTTCCTGATGCTCTTCTCAGCCAAAATGGTTGATTTTAGTCCTACAATACGCACTCTTTATAGAATACACTATTACCCTATATGCAACCAGCCCCATGTCAAAAATTACAATCAAAATACAAGAAAACAAACTATTCAAATGAATCCAAAAACTAAAAATTAAGCCTATAACTATACTCTTACATCAAGAACCTTGGGTTGCCTCCCAAGTAACGCCTGATTTATTGTCGTGGCACGACTTGGACAAATTGGTTACTCAGACTTCACTAATTGCCCAGACTTCACTCTTCAAATTATCTAGACATTTCATGGGCTAACAGATGTTGAAGATAACCTCTTCATCATTCAATGTAAACCTAAGTCGACTGGATTCCATATCCACTAGTGCTCGCCTAGTGGCTAGGAACAATCTTCCCAAGATAATTGGGACGTCAAAGTCAACTTCTCAGTCTATGATCACAAAGTCTGCGGGGAATATGAACTTTTCAACTTTGACCAGCACATCATATAGTATCCCCAAAGGCTTCTTCACTGTGCGATCTGTCGTTAATAACCGCATGCTAGTTGGAGTTGGGGCTTCCAATCCAAGCTTCTTGTAGACCGTAAGGGGCATCAGGTTAATGTTGGCACTTAGATCATATAGTGCCCTTGCAAAGTCCACATCTCTAATGGTGGAGGGCATGGTGAAAGTACCTGGATCTTCTCGATTCTGAACCAAGGATCTCGTAACAATAGCACTGCAATGTTGAAGCTTTTGGGAGAGCTCCTGACTCACAGTGCGCTTTTTAGTGACCAAGTCCTTTATGTACTTAGCATACCCTAGTATCTTCTCCAATGCCTCCTCTCAGTCCTTTATGTACTTAGCATACCCTGGTATCTTCTCCAATGCCTCCATGAGAGGGATGTTGTGGAGAGTTATTTTAGCATGGAGAGAAATTGTTTGAATTTGCCTTCCTCCTCCTTCATTTTGATTCTTTGAGGGAAAGGAGGAGGAGGCCTAGGATTGGGCTTTAACATCTGTGGTGCATCAGCGGCTTCACTCACCCTATCCTTGCCACGATCATCTCCTATCTCCACATCCTTGGCAGCATCCATCTCCTCTCGAATATCTTCCTCATCAATTGGCATGGGAGGATCAATGGTGCTTTTGCCACCCCAAGTAATAATCCCCATACACTGCCCTTCATTTTTTAGATTTTGAACTGCGTTACTAGGTTATACCCCTGTGATGCTGATTGAGTTGAGTTGACACTTAACAAAATTTTTGTTCAAGCTGCTTGATAGCCACAGAGTGGGACTCCATTTTTTCTGATTTATTCTTGAGGGAAGTGTATTGGTGGCATGGTATGAAGAAGGGTATAACCAAGTTCGTATCTGAATGCCCTAATTGTCAACAAGTGAAGGTTGAACACCAAAGGCCTTGTGGTTTGACTCAAGAAGTTGATACTCTTACTTGGAAGTGGGAAGATATGAACATGGATTTTGTGGTTGGTTTGCCTTGGACCCGAAGGTGATTTGACTCAATTTGGGTTATTATTGACCGGATGACTAAGTCGACTCATTTCCTACCGGTCAAGATGACCTTTAGTGCCAAAGGTTATACAAGGTTTACATCTAAGAGTTGGTGAGGTTGCATGCCGCATCTAGGTCTATAATATCGGATCGTGGAACCCAATTTACTTCTCACTTTTGGAGGTTCTTTCAAAGAGAACTTGGTACTAAGGTGAAGTTTCTTAAGGAGAGGTTGAATATGGACCAAAGTCCCACAAAATTCCTATTCGGATGTTAGAAAGGAGGATCTTGAGTTTCATGTTGGTGATTGGGTGTATGTGAAAGTCTCACCTATAAAGGGTCTAATGCGTTTTGGAAAGTAGGCAAGTCCCCGGTATGTAGGTCCTTGTGAGATTGTTGAAGCGGATTCGGAATGTAGCTTATAGGTTGGATTTGTATCTGGAATTGAGCCCTAGTCACTTGATTTTCCATGTGTCTATGTTGAGGAAGTTGGTTGGTTACACTAATGCTCTTGTGCCTTTGGAAGGTGTTGACGTTGAGGAGAACTTGTCTTATAAGGAAGTTCCAGTTAAGATTTTTGATAAGAAAAGTGACGGAGCTTCACAAAAAGGTTGTGGCTTCGGTTAAGGTACTTTGGAGAATTCAACATGTGGAAAGTGTTATGTGGGGATTGGAATCAAGTATGATGCAATGATACCTCTATCCTTTCCAATACACCCAAACTATGGTATAAGATTCTTCCAAGTCTCAATGGTCCTAATTCTTTCACTCTTGAGTCTCATGACATGACATGCATACATGTGCACGAAAACAATCTTTAAGATGATTTAAATTATTTGAATACGTTTTGATATGACTTTTAATTATTGATGATTTTCAAATGATGAATTATGCATTATACCTTGTGTTCGGATGTTTCATGTTCTAAGTCAAGCCTTTCAAGCCTTGTCCTAGCACATTCGAGGATGAATATTCCGAAGGAGGAGATGATGTAAGGACCCAAATGTTTTATAGCCTCATTAGAGCTTGGAAATTTAGTTCGGAAAAACCTTTGGACCTAGGTGACACTCCATGGAAGCCCTCACGGTCCGTGGCTATACGGACCTTGTGGAGCCTCCTTGGAGAGACCCTTGGCTTTATGTAGGGTGTTGGAGCTTTAACTGGAGTTTTAGACTAAGGCACGCCACACATGGACCCTACACGGGTCGTGTGAGGCTATACGGACCGTGTAGAGGGTCGTATGGTGGCCTTAGCCGTGAAATTCCACAGTTTTAGAACCAAGTGAAGTGGGAAGGCCAAGTATACTGTCTGTATGGGATGGTATGGATCATATACCTCCCCGCATGGGTTTAAGAGTGAAATTTTCTAACTATTGGATCACCCTCTCGGAACTTTGTTGCGAAGAATTTTCTATGTGAAGTGATACGGAGGAGCACACAGTCCGTATAGCTTGATATGGACCGTGAGACCAACCGTTCGGTACTTTTGTTGAATTTTTCCAAATACGAAATCTTCAACCTCAACTTAAGCTCACTTTCAAGCCTTTAATTGAAGGTTATTCAAGTTTTTTAGGGTCATTATAGGTCTCCTACATCAAGACAAGTTAAAGGGAATTCCATTGGCTAAACTTTTCACAAGAATAGATGGAAGGGTCAACTTTAAATTTTCATATATCTTAGCTCAAAAGGAAATGGTGGCCCACAACCTATCAAATTCAAGCTCTTTGAATTAGCTTTCTAATGCATCTGGTTTCACCTAATTCAGAGTTTGTAAAGCCCATCTATGCAATATTTTTTGAGAATCGACTAAGTGAGGTATTATGGGAGGGTTTCACGGTCCGTGAAAACTTGTACGGACCGTGAGACCTCCTCACAGGACCCCTGTGAAGACATGTTATTTTTCTTCATTAATGATTTTTTGTAATTGAGGTTTCTTCGAAGGTCTTTTATGACTTCCTATGCTATCTTAAGACCCCCAAATGACCTAAATTCTATTCCTCTCATACAAATTCAATCCTCACATTTAAAATTCTCTCAAGTCTCTCTCAAAAAACTCTACTGAGAATTAAGCTTGGCAATCAAGGAAAGGCTCATTCTTCTTCAAATTTTCTTGAATCTTCTTCATTAGCTAAGGTATGTGAGTTTGATTCTTGGTCCCTTTCAACCAAGAAGACCCAAACTCTTTTCAATTGATTTTCACTGAATATTTCTTACTTTAAATATGGATTTTGAATATTATTGTTTATTAAATTCAATTGATGTATGGGCTATGCTTTATTGATGATTTTAAGTTGATTTAAGCCCTAATATTTTAATTACATTATGAATATTTGATTATGTATTGTCCCTTTAAAGCTTGATTTAAGCATAGGTAATCTATATTGTGATTTAAATGTGGGTTTAATTGAGTTTTTACTTGAATTTCATAATGTATTGTTGGTTTAAGTTTGAATCTCAATTGTCCATGCTATTTCTCATCTCATTCATGGCATATGCATTCATGAGCATTGAATTTTATGAAAATTATGAAGTGGGTTAAGCCCAATTATGTTTATGTATATGATTTCGAAAAGATATTGTTATGACACAGAATTTGATCACATAAATGTCTATTATTATGGATCTTTGAGCATCTTGGGTGTTTGCACCATCTCGTATATATGAATGTGTTGTTCCTATGCATGAGTATCATGATTATGAAATGTGTTTGGCTTTTGAGCCTAAATGTGCATAGAAAAGGTTTGAAATGACTATTGCCTACTTTGAAAGCGTGTTTACATATACGTATATGTATCCTTGTGGGATGATGATTTAGCATCGATGGATTGAGGGCATTAGAGCTATCCCCGAAGGTTCTCTCTGTTTCCTTCAACTATGTGCCAACCATAGGTATATGTGAAAATTCTATCCGAAATGGGGATGCCCGTACGTAAGGTTAACTCTCCGAAATGGGGATACCCGTAAGGAGAAGAATGATATGATATGATATGATATGATATGATATGATATGAAAATCCTATCTGAAATGGGGGTGCCCATATGGAAGGTTGCTTCTTTGAAATGGGGTTGCACGTAAGGTGAAATATGGTTTACCTTTGGAAAGTAGACTACCTATTTACCAGTGATTGGATTTCATCGGGATTCCAAAAGTTATCGCTTGGTCTTATCATGTTAGTTGAGGTCACATCCCCACTATATATGAGAATTATTGCATTTCATGCATCATGAATTGCATGGCATATTGTATACTACTCTTCTTTGGATATATGATTCTTTCTATATTATGTGTCCTTGTCATCTAACATGGAAATGCAAGTTTGATAAGTCATATGCATTGCATGCCCGCATACTTAGTACATTCGAATGTACTAACGCATACTTCTTTCCTACATGATCTAACCATGTAGGTAGTGGAGATTGCCTTCATCCACCGTTTGACGGCAAGATCGGATTTGAGACATTTGTTGTGGTAAGTCATATCTTACAAGGACAAGACACCATCCCCCTACCTATGAAGTCTTGTTTATGTTATTTACTTTGAGGGTGAGTCTGGGACATGTCTTGGTCCCCGTCCTTCCTCATAACTAGAGGCATTGTTGGACATCTTGTCGAATCTATATATTATGTGCTGCATTTGGAGTTTATGATTATGGTTATCTATATGATATGTCTATTATGGATTGATTATGAGAATTATGATAAGTATGTACACTTTGATGTGGAAATGTGGAAGATTTTAAGTCCTAAATCACCCCCATAGAGTGAGTCATTCTTACCCTCCCCTTAGTGTTTATGTGCTACGTGTTATGTAAATCCATATTAATCCCTTTTCCTGTGATATCTCCAGAGCGTGAGTCCTATTTTCCCATCCCTTAGAACTATGTATTTACTATCCGTATACACTTCCACATCAATGATGTGAATACGAATACTTTGAGGCTTGTTTTGGGACTCTTGGGTTCCCATTCGCCATATTACTCCTAGACCCTAGTTCCAGGTTGTGACACTTTTAGAGTGGTATTGAAGGAGTCAAATTCTTAAAAAAAAGGTTATTAAATTTGAAATGAATTAGTCCAAGTTTACCTAAATGCTAATCTATATCTATATCTATATCTATATCTATCTATCCATACTCTATAAATTACCGTAAAAGTATGAATTTAAAATTTTTAAATGTTAAATTACTAAATTGCCCTCCTATTAACCTACAATCGCTAATAACTCCAAACTTACTTCTTGCCCTTTCACCTCTTGCTTAAACGCTGCACAACCCTATCTCTTATTTACAAGATACTCATCTATCATGCTTTGTTACACGACCCTCTTTCAAAAACACTGTCCTTGGTGTACGTTCCCCAAATACCAAACTGCATGTTATATTGCATTTTCACTTCCATTTTCCATGAGACTATGATCTGCTATTCAAACATTCAATCTCCATTCCTCTGTTCTCGATCCACCTGATATACTCATATCGACTGCCTTACAACTGACCCAGTCGTATGACCTCTTCCCAACCAAACTGCCTATTATATTGCATTCTCATTTCTATTTTTCCATGAAATTATCATCTGCTATGCAAACATTCAAGCTCCATTACTCTATTCTCGATCCAACTGATATACATATATTGACTGTCTTATAACTGACCCAACCGTATGCCCCTTCCCCAATGCCTAGCCGCAATACACTACCTATAAAGCGTAAGAAAACTCCCCCTTGATTTACCGAGGATAATAGCCCTGGGACAGTGCGAACTGTAAGTTGCAATTGTCACCTCTACCTACATAGATGCATCCTACACAAGAATGTCTTACACTTTCTCTAACACATTACACGTATTACAATATGAACTTGACACATATATCTACATAGATACATACTATTATTGAATGGTTACACATCTATGAAACATATTACTTTAACTGTGAGGCCATCATTGTTACATCTAACTATACATACACAAACAACTATTAAATGTTTTGCACTTCCTCTGAACACAAACTATCTAATTTTGTTCTTATGGGCATCTTTTCGATACTATCATCTACCATCTCCATAGTTCCACACCCTAGAAAAATATGACACACTAAATTCCATTGAAATAGAAAAAAATCATCCTGCACAATAGGATTTATGCGTGGCTTCCTACCCATAATCCCCCTCTCATGAAATCTATATTTCTCGAAATAATTACGTACTGCACATTTACTAACTGCATTTACACTTCCATTCTTGCATCACCCTCACTATATTATTTTTGACAGATTCTCTGGGATGTACTAACTGCCTACATACCACACACAACAACACATGCCCAATCAATATTCAAGTAGGAGGTGGCTCCTCTCTATTTTCTCTTTCTGATTCTTCCAAGTTCCTATCATGATGGATGACATATGGCATCATTAGATTTGATGACTAAGCTTTAATTGATCAAATACTTTTCTAACATAGTTTTGTTAAATTTTAGTCATTAACTCTATTTATGCCTACATACCATACACAAGGATACATGCCCAAGCAATGTTTAGGCAAATCCATGATGCAAAGGATATACAAAGGATATATTAAATAAAGTGAAAATTCTTGATCCAGAAGTACTCTCAACTTAGTTTTGTCTGCTAGTTTCATGGTCAAGATTGTGTGTTCAAACCTAGAAGTTGTCAATTTTTATACATTTTAATTTTTAAGTTACATTTGAAGTTCTCCATTCACCATCTCATAGGTTTATAAATGTTTAGTAATATTACTATTTCAAAGAGGATATTGTGAATACATTTTTCAAAAAAACACCACTTGATTTTTTAAAATATAATTTTCTTAAAAAAACTTTTTTAAAAAAGGGTATAGTAGTGAACGCAAATTTATTTTATTTATATTTAATCATTTTTAAAAATAATATGACTTCACATTATTTTATTTATTATTTCTCATTTTAAATAGTGATACTCCTTATGATAAATCCTGCACACACCATTGTGAGCACCCATGACCATTGAATCTTGGATCCGCCATTGCGTCTATTTATGTCACATTCATCAAGATAGGAACTTGAGGAAAATGGAGAGGATCCTTCTTGGTTAACATACGTATTTTTGCATACTTTTAACTATTTTTCACCTTTATGGTTTGACACCCTCAAATATGCTTCCTTATTTTGGTAACAATCATTAAGCTATTTTAGATGCCAATAGCTTGGGATCATGCTGCCAATCTCCCAAATGTGAGCTGCCATGTCAACAACAAGAGTATTGCTTATGACAGAGTAATCCAAACGAATTTAAGGAATATACACTCGCTCATTACATGTTGATACAAAAAAAAGGATACATGATTAATGATAAGTATGCTCATCTATACATGTATATAGATGGAATGAAACTACTATGGCAACATACATGTCAAGACGCAATAATTAACATGAAAAGTTTAGAATATTATCGGCTAATTCCTAATTCTTCATATTACTTTTATTTAGTTTCTTATAACTTTGGTGTGTGTGATTTAAGCATATGGATTCTGGTACAAAACAATCTTCAATTCTATTTGATTTTCATACTATTTGTCTTAAAGTTAAATGTATCTTATGTATAATTGATGAAATAATTGAATTATTTATTTCTGTCATATGTCTTAATTGTTCTTCCCGACTTGTGGTATTTCACTGGATATGTTGTTGTTGTATATGTCTTAATTGTTCTTATGTGTATGATCATCTTAAACTTTCAAGTATCTTTGTATGAATTCATATGATCGAATGGTGTCAAATTGGAAATTAGGAGACAAGACAACACTTAGAAAGAATGCTATCTAATGTCACAAAGAAAGGAAAGAAAGAAGAAGGATAAAATCTAAAAGAGCAAAAATAAGCTACCAGAAAGAGAAAGAGAGAAAGTACAAACATGAAATGCTACACTTTAGAATCTTGGTATTCAAGTATATAGGATAATGCATTATATGCAATAGTAATATTTTTATCTTTCTCCATCTTTACACTTTTTCACTAAATGAAAAGAAAAGCGATAGCTACTACTCGATAAGACAAGTGCAATTTCTTATACTAGAACTAAATAGATCTAAAAATAGAGGAGGTAGTATATATTATCTAGCAATATGCAAAAATGTTAAAGTTGGACTTAAATAATGAAACTTCTATTTTATTTTATTTTTTGTAATGAAATAAGACCCAAAAATGACTTTTAGTCCTAGATAAGTAAAGACATTGATGCTAAAATAGAGAAAAACAAATTATCCAATAATATGTGAGAAACATCTATACATAAATTTTGGTAACCTCCCATTTGAAATATTAAGTGGGTAGATTATACATATTATTGTGATTGCTAAATCATATCAATAGTAAAACTATTATTAAATTTATTTACTGTTTTGTCTTGTTATTTATACTTAGGAAACTTTTGAATTTCTTTTTACCATGTCAAAAATTCATCAATAGTGGATCATTCACTTTGTGTTTGTTAATAAAGACGTCATATACTGCATGAATTATAACATTCAATAAAAAATAAGAGATTAATTTTTTTGTAATTTTGTTTAAGTAAGTAATGGAATTACAATGATAATAAGAGGTATGTTAAAACTCAACAATCAACACAGAAAGTTAAGAATATCATCGACTATATTTTAACATATACACTTTTAATGAACATTTCTTATGTGCCGATATATTTAGAGAATCGTTTGCAAAACACGTGCCAGGAGTCTAGTTATTATAAGCATTCATGGTTTTTATAGCATTACATAAAAATATTCGGTATAATTGTTTTATATGACAAACTCTATAGTACACATAATGTGAATGTTTATAAAAAAAATTTTTTAATCAAATTTTGGGTCAGTGACTTGGTTTTATTTTATTTCAAAATAGATGGGCTCAAAAGGAGCCCATAATAAACAAGGTCCAGTACAAAGGAATTAAAAGGTCGGTCACTACACCGACCTTGTGTACAATAAAAGGAAAACCTAGTCAATTTCCTAATTTTGACTCCCTTTCTTCACTTTCATCTGTCTACTGCATCCGATGCTCTAGGGGACTCTGACCAGACGATTTCTCTTCCTCTATTTTTGGGTAACTAACTTCTTTCATCTTCATCTTGTGTTGCATAAAATGTTCATCTATTAAAGGTAAGTTTCTAGCCCTTCTCTTGTTTTGCTTCACTAATCTGCGGAGCACTAAGCTTGTCATCTTTTGTTTAGAAGTCGTCTCCGATGGAAAAATCCTCATTTGAAGGGTCAAGGCCTCATCTCTCATCTCAGTCCATGTAAGTTCTGTCTGTCTACCATCCTCTACTTTTCTATACTTCCCTTCCTCGTTTGATCCTATTTTCATTGTCAGAAAGTCTAATGGAGAAAGTGGGTTGCTCGCATGGCTTTTGATATAGTCTAAATGTGGATGCATGGTTTGATTCCTTATCTGGTCATGACTCTTCCCCTTTTTCTAGTTTTCTATCACTTTTTGGGAGTTATTAGCTTAGGTTTAGTTAGGATTTGCACAGTACTTTCCTTTGGTCATCTACTATGTTGTAAATATATGTTCTGTGCAAATTCGTAGGCCAGGTAATTAACTTTGAGTTTGCTTGCTAATATTTGTGTTGGTCCTTGTCCTTAATAGTAATGAAGGAATTTCATGCTTATCCATGTTTAAAAATTTTCTTGCCATACTAGAAAGATGATTAAATGACCTGAATATATGCTTTTCCTCACTGTCAATTGTTGTAT
The DNA here is from genome assembly GCA_029948455.1 of Solanum rostratum. Classification (NCBI taxonomy): domain Eukaryota; kingdom Viridiplantae; phylum Streptophyta; class Magnoliopsida; order Solanales; family Solanaceae; genus Solanum; species Solanum rostratum. Next base: position 36,607,582 of record CM057050.1, on the reverse strand, counting down.
TAGCTATTTAGTCTTCTAATTGGTTAGATCCTCTAAATACATGTTCAACTTGTATGCCTCTATCTTCCATTAGCATTAGGATCTCTTCCACCAAGTCCACTATCTCCCATGGAATTTTCCATACTTTTTGAAGTATGTTCTTCAGTCTTAATAAATCAGTTTCCAACGAAATGTGCTCAAAACCTTTTGATGCACGGAAAATTAGAGCTGCCTTGATGGCAATTTCTTCGGCAGTTGTGTTGGTAGCCTCCCCTATGTAGTTGGCTTCAACATATATAAGATTTCCCTATTCATCCCTTGTGCGAAATCCATAGGAGCTCCTACCTAGATTCCCTTTACTTGCTCCATTTGTGTTACATTTTACCCAACCTAGATGTGGAGCATTCCATCTTATGATGCCAACCTCTAAATAAGGTTTATACCTTTGTAACATATCAAAACTTTCTATCCAGCACATAGGCACCTTTTTATGAAAAGAATCAAATCCTACCATTATGTGCAATTAAGATTTAGTCATGCACCATTTTGCTAACTTCATGATAATTAATTATTCTTAATTTTTAAAAATGTAACTGGACACATAAATAGCTATGACAAGATAATCGTCCTAGTATTCAAAACAAAAAGTGATAGAGATAAAATAGTTACGAGCTAGAGAAGTGTACTCAACATATTCAGTTAATATTGTGCTTAACCTTAGCCTTTATGATGCCCGCTAAACGTTTCCACCCAACATTTTAAATACTTAGACCTTTTTACCTTCTCTACTCTGCTTTGGCCTCTTGCAAGTGCCTTTCAGCCTTTTCGAGTCGTTTCTCTACTGCTAAGAATTTTCTATTCCTTTCTATCAAGTCCTTCTTAGTTATTTTAGAGACACACATGATAGTCTCTCTTAATGCCATTAGATCGGAAGACTTTTTCTCCATATCTTTCTTTTCTAATAATCTCATCCAAACATTGTTGCAACATAAATAATTAAGCTTAGCATCTGCGACATTAGAAATATGATATTTCATAACTTTAATGGATGAAGAACTAGCATAAGTCATAACTAGTTTTCAGCCTCCTGAAAATATCACTAGCAATATCAAGAAGAAAAGCTCAAGTAGCTGATGATTTATAATGTCAATTAACTGTAATGCCACTATACTTGGCAAAAATGGTAGCAAGTATTTGAGCATTGTTCACTAACAACAACACTGCATACTTGATGTTGTTTATCCAGGTCAAAGTGTGCAGTGCTCTTCTATTTGTTGCCATTTTTATCAAATATAAGGACATTATCGTCAATTATCATTATGAATCACATGCTATCAAGAATACTTGGCAAAAATGGTAGCAAGTATAGGAGCACTGTTCTCTGACAACATCACTTTATACTTGATGTCGTTTATCCAAGTAAAAGTGAACAGTGTTCTTCTATTTGCTGCCATTTTTGTCAAATATGATGATATTTTCGTCAACTATCATTATGAATCACCGACTGCCAGAGTTTCCTTCTTGATGTTATTGCTAATGTTGTCAGGTGGGTGAAAACTAGTTATGCTGAGTTTTTTTTCCCTTAAAGTTTCGAAATCTTTTGTCTCTGAAGTTGTGGATGTCAAGATTTATATAATTAGACTGCAACAATATTTGCATAAGCTTTTGTAGAGGAAGATACGTAGAAAAAGTTTTTCTATCTTATGGAATTAAGAAAGACTACCATGCTTATTTCTAAACCAGCTAATAAGGACTTGGTAAAAAAAGAACAGAAAAATCTTCGCAACATAGAAATGACTAACAAAAGTTGGAAGATGATTGCAAAAGGCTCAAAGGCAAGTAGAAGCGATGAAAAATTCTGTCAAAGTATTTGAAATGTTGGGTGAAAAATTTAGCAGGACATCATAATGACTAAAAATCATGCACAATATTAGTTGAGTTACTTACATCTATAGCTCGCAATTATTTATCCCTAATACTTTTTCTGAACATTATGATAGTTATATTGACATAACTTGTCTATGTCAAGATATTTTGAAAATTCTAGTAATTAGTTTCCAATTGAGTCATAATCATCAATTCTATATGTATGTAGGAAGATAATTATATTCATGAAAAAGATATTCCATGTTGAGGTAACAACCCTGGTTCCTCTTAAAATTAAAAAACCAAGTCACGTTTTCTTACATTCCAAGCTATGTTGCTTGGACTAAAAAATAACGATAGGTGTCTATTGGATCCTTCAAATGTAGTGTATTATTTAAGGATTCGATACAGGTGTGGAAACATATTTTGAGAGTCCAAAACATAGATTCCAAGTATTCGACTAAATTCCTAGCTTTAGTAAAATAGTCTAGTTTTATATTTAATTGTTCACTCACACTTTAAGTAGCTTTGTTGTGTTTGCTTGCATTCCAAGTGTTACATAATTTCTTGAAGATGACTTACAAAATCACTCATCTTTTAGTGCATTCCAAGTGTTGCATCAGACCTCAGCAGCTTTGCTGTGTCTTTCTTATTTCATCTACCAAGTTCTCGTCCTTTTTCCTAAGGCTCTGATTTTGATGATTTATTTTTTTTAAGTGATTGAACATGTTCGCGTCAATTTTTATTTACTATGTCAAGATAACCATCCTAGTATTAAAAAAAGTGATAGAGATAAAATAGTTGTGGACTAGAGAAGTTCATTCAACCTATTTAGTCAATATTGTGCTTAATCCTTAGCCTTTATGATGCCTCCTAAGCCTTTCCACTCAATATTTTAAATACTTAGACAGACCTTTCACCTTCCCTGCTCTACTTTGGGCCTCTTATAAGTGCCTTTTAGCCTTTTTGAATTGTTTCTTTGCTGCTAAGACTTCTCTATTCCTTTCTATAAAGTCCTCCTTAGTTGCTTTAGAGACAAGCATGATAGCCTCTCTTAACACCATTAGGTCAGAAGACTTTTTTTCCATATCTTTCTTCTTCAAAATCTCATCCAAATACTGTTGCAGCCTAATTAATTAAGCTTAGCATCTGCGACATTAGAAATAAGAGATTTCATAACTTTAATGGAATAAAAACTAGCATATATAGTTTTCAGCCAGCTGCCAGTAATCACTAACAATATCAAGAAGAAAAGCTCAGGGAACCAATGATTTATGATGACAGTTAATTATAATGTCACTATAATTGACAAAAATGGTAGCAAGTATTGGAGCACTGTTCACTAACAACATCACTGCTTACTTGATGTCTTTATGCAAGTAAAAGTGAGCAGTGCTCTTCTATTTGCTAGCATTTTTCTAATATGATGAAATTATCATCAATTACCACTGTGAATAACCGGTTGCCAGTCTCCTTCTTGGTGTTGTTACTGATGTTTTCAGGTGACTGAAAACTAGCTAGTTTTTCTTACATTAAAGTTTGGAAATCTTTCGTCTCTGATGTTGCAGATGTCAAGCTTAATGTAATTAGGCTTCAACAGTATTTTTATGTGATGTTCGAAAAGGAAGATATGCAGAAAGAGTCTTCCCATCTAATAGCGTTAAGAAAGATTACCATGCTTGTCTCTAAAGTAGCTAAGAAGGACTTGGAAAAATAAATAGAAAGATCTTAGTAACAAAGAAATGAACCTAAAAGATTAGTGATGCTTGTAAGAGACTCAAAGTCAAATAGAAGAGATGAAAAATTCTATCAAAGTATTTGAAATATTAGGTAAACAAATTCAGTAGTTTCAAATACTTGAGAAAATTAGACTTGGCCAAAATTCAAAGACATTTGTATGTTGCATTATGCTTTGAAAGAGGGGATGTAACGGAGGATGAATATGTTGCATGCCTTACTATGTGGCTCTACAAGTTACTCTTTTACAATGGTTCATTAAGAGTAACAATGGAGTAGAGCAGATTAGCCATTGCTCTTGCTTCGGGCAGGATGATTGCCTTGGCTCCCTTTGTAATGTCTCATCTGTATCGAGGTTGTAGAAACTTAGTTACCAGAGGGTTTGTTACTGCAAGGGGTCCCTTCTGGATCCTACAGCTCAAGCTACAGTCTTATTTTCCTGAATACAAACCTTTTCCTTATAATTCAAAAAATTGTCCAACTTTTGGGATTGCCCTGGCTCAAGGCAAGTTAAAACCGAACAGCTTCTAGGAATCCTGTAAATTCCTCTATTCATGCTCCATCATAACTCCTAGCTAGTGTTAGCATAATGAAAAGATCATAGGATATCCTGCATGATCTATATTTAATGTAGAATATTGGTATAGAATTAGTTGTAAAATATATGCAAGAGATATTCTAGATGCTACATTTAGTATAGAATATTATATAGCATTAGTTGTAGAATATTATGCACATTAATTTGTTGGATTTGAATTAAGGAGGTTTTTTCTTGTGTATAAATACTTATGTATTCTTTATGTATTTGATTCAATAATTGAGACAATTATTTTTTTTTCTTATTAGGCAAGTCTTTTAAAGCACAAGAACGAGACTTCGATCATGCAACTTTAGCTTCTAAAGGAGGAATCATGTCACTTGGAATTTCGGTCTCCTACCTTACCCATAATATGTGGAAGTATCGACCTAATTTCTTGTGTTGAAATAAAAGAGTAATGATTCTTGATCCTGTTTGTTAAAAATTTCCCAGTCTTGGTTTCAATTTTTCCTTAGTTTTTCTTGTGTCTGTTCTTGACACCCAGTTTACTCCATATTTACCTAAATCACTAAGATTTCCATAGCATTATTAATCCAGTAACCAAGTGTTAAACAATATCTGGTCAAGTTTCCTTATTGCCTGAGACCTTCAGTAACTCAAGTCAATTTGCATGGAAGTTTGGCTTGACACAAACAGTGCCTTTCCCTCCTTATCAATCCATCAATGCTCCGCCACTCAATGTAATTGTCTTCAATTCAGAAAAGTGTATTCATAAGTGGATTCAAGATTTCTTTGATTGAAAAGAAATTTTTCGGTTGTCCATCATGCTAATCTAAAATGTACATCATCCTTTGAGTCCTGGTGGTCGACTTATATACGTAATACTTAGACTGAATCAGCTGAGGAGATCCTAGATAGAATTAATACTCGGATTGAATTAGCTGAGAAGCAATCAAGAAACGGAGGAAGAAATGTATTGTATGAAACTTTTGTCTGCATTATAACGAGCTTTGACTATATTATATATGAAGACAAAAGTTTCATACAATACCTTTGTTCCTCCATTTCTTGATTGCTTCTTAGCTGATTCAGTCTGAGTATTAATCCTATCTAGGATCTCCTTAGCTGATTCAGTCCTGTATTACTTATATAAGTCGACCACCAGGACTCAAAGGATGACATACATTTTGGATTAGCATGAAATTGGGCAACTGAAAAATTTCTCTTCAATCGAAGAAATCTTAAATCCACTTCATGAATACACTTTACTGAATTGAAGACAATTGTATTGAGTGGCGGAGCATTGATGGATTGATAAGGAGGGAGAGGCACTATTTGTGTCAAGCCAAATTGCCATGCAAATTGACTTGAGTTACTGAAGGTCTGGGGCAATAAGGAAACTTGTCAAGATATTGTTTAACACTTGGTTACTAGATGGATGATGCAATGGAAATCTTAGCCATTCAAGAGAATATGGAGTGAACTGGCTAGGAGTTATAAAGGAGCACGAATAGAAGAATTTAAAGGATTCCTAGAAGTTGTTCAGTTTTAACTTGCCTTGAGCTAGGACAATCCCAAAAGTTGGACAATTTTTTGAATCGTATGGGAAAGGTCTATATTCTGGAAAATAAGACTGCAGCCAGAGCTATAGGATCCAGAGGGGACCCTCTTCAGTACCAAAACCTCTGGTAACTAAGTTTCTACAGCCTCGATATAGATGAGCTATTACAAAGGGAGCCAAAGAAATCTTCCTGCCCGAAGCAAGAGCAATGGCTAATTTGTTGTCACGCCCTGGAAGGGTACCCTTGGCATGCCCAACACTCAAAGACTATTGCTAGTCCCCAAGCAAACCACTTGGCCTCATCCTCACCTCATACTCAACAGCGGAAGAAAAATACTCAAGGAAAAGACTATAATGTAATTAAAGTAATCAAGTCTTTATAGAAACAGGTAATTTTCAATAAAGAAGAGTTGGAAAAGAAGCAATACTCAAAATCCTCTACTCAATGTCTATGAAGCCTCTATCTCTAACATCTAGATGGTACCACGATAGGCCATGGTTACCCAACTCAAGGAAAATAAAGTACTAACTCAAGCTAGATGATAATAATATGAAAATCCCCTGAAAACAAAGAGGTCTCACCGATCAGCTGAGTGCGAATAGATCCTCAACGAAGCGCCTATTGATAATCTCTAATACCTGCCTCTGCATCATAAAAAGGTGCAGTCCAAAAGGGACATCAGTACTTGGAATGTACTGGTATGTAAAATAGCTGACTGCAACATAAACCTGTAGAATAATATAGAAACAACATAAACTCAATGTAATACTCAATCAGAATGTCGAATGTCTATCTAAAGCAAGAATAAAGAGTAGGAAAATGACCCATCAACAACTCAAACCTCATCAATCAACTCAATGGAACTCAACTCAACTTAACTCAACTCAATGGGACTGGACTCAACTCAACTCGACTCAGAGTACTCAAGGTGGGAACTTTTAAGAGCTTCTTTTATCCGACAACAGTCACTTATGAGCCAGTGATTGTACAACAATCAAGCTTATGTTGCCACAGCTATCCCGTGCTTACCAGGTAAGGAACGCAGTATGATCCACAAGGACTCTAGCCTCCATAAGTCTCTTATTGTTTCAGGGACCTTACCTCCACAAGAGCGGACCATGTGATGTAATGGTTCCATTCTCATCCTACGCTTAGCGACTTAGTTAATGAGTCCGACCGGGACTCACTTTTACCTATTTTGGTGCTCGGTACTCCTCTCAAGACTTAAAGCTCATAAGACTCCTCCTCATCTCAATTAACCTCGTAGAGACTCTAATAAACTCAATTAGTCTCATGGAGACTCTCATCAACTTATTAACTCAAACTCAAGGGTCTTCTATTATTTCAAGGACTTTTAACTCATCTCAGTTAACTCAATTCTCAATTAAGAATTCAAGGACTCAGATCATCAATAAGAAGAAGTCATTTAGACAGAACTCAAGAACTCAATTATGAAGACTCATAGGATCGTCAAACTCGAGTAACTCAACCTCATACTCACATCAAGATTTCCCTCAACATACTCAAGTCAAGGCTTTAGACTCTATCCCTAGGTTCTTTCATGCATGCTTTCAAAAATCAACATATAGAGTTTATGCAATATCTCGTGAAAAATATTCAATTCAAGAAACAAGTTTATGATGATCATCAACATATGAAAATACATGTAATAAATTTAATTTTCAAGAAAGTATTTCAAGAAACATGTATGGGGACTCATGGACTCTCAACTCCTCTATTGTCACCTATGGGGTACATGGAAGAACTATCTCATGCTTTATTTTAGCCTTACATACCTGGATTGAACCTTTGGATAATCAACCTGAAGAACTCTTTTCGAACTCCTCAATTCCTCGCTCCTCTTCTCTTCTCTTTAGCCCTAGTCTTTTTCAAGGACTTAGAACATGCTTTAACACCCTTTTTACGCTTAAAATGACACCTTTTGATCATATATTAAGTCCAGGAGGAGTTTGGAAAGGTCTAAAATGCCCCTCACGAAATTCAGAAAGAGTTCATCTCTTAACATGGGGTCCGAGTGTCAATTTTTGCCAAAAAGTCCTCGAATGAGCTTTCTAAACGCATAGAAATTTCTTGGAATAAAACCAAGTGTTCGTCCACAGTAGGTGTGCGTCGCACACCTATCGCACACCTTCACTGGTTCACGTTTTTTAATCCAAAAATTATTTTTTGATTCAGTTGCTCTAAAAATCAACTAAGACCACTTTTTCACTCTATTTTTCACACTGATCGCAAATCCAGCGTTGGATTTTCCATCAGAGCATGGGAAGACCACTACAAGAAAAAAGACTTTTAACGACCATTTCTTAAAAAAGGAAAATTCATCTAGTCATTATAAATACACTTGTAATGACCAAATATTTTTTCGGTCATTATAAATACACTTGTAGTGACCAAATTATTTTCCGGTCGTTATAAATATACTTATAATGACCAAATTCTTTTTATTGTTATAAATTAACTTATAGCGACCAAAGTTTTTGTCGGTCGTTATAAATACACTTATAGTGACCAAAATTTTTTTCGATCGTTAAAGATAAATTTTAATCCAACATTAATGAGGGGATAAATTTGATCGTTAAAAAGCATAACATCTCATCGTTAAAATATATTTGTTAGTTTAAAAATATATTTTAATTAATATGAGTGCACAGGGATCAGACCAAATCACGTTATGAATATAACAAGTGGCACTTTGTTAATCATTCTGTCATTTTGATAAGAATTCTCTATCTTTAATAGTTTTGCTTATTTCATAAAAAAAAGTTAAATAAAAAGAAAAAATATTAATGTATTATTTTTAATAACTCTATCCGTCATTCTTATTATAGTCAATTGTATCAAATTTTGAAATATTATAAAAGCATTTAGTTTCAATCTTTTTGGCACAATTTTTTTTTAACTTAAATATTTTCTTGATATAGTTTTAATATATGTTTTTCCAAAGACAATTTATTCATATTCACTTGACCTTTTTAAAGATGAAAGATGAAGTAGGTCAAAACAAAAAATTAAAAATAGAACTAATAATATTAAATATATAATTATGAGCTTATGAGATTAATTTAAGTAGAAATATTATATAAATTTGGTACTAAGTAATTTTCTCAAGAGGATAGATGTTTCTCCACTTGCAAATTACCTCGATCAATAGACTTAAAAATCAGTATTCAACAATAATGTTTCTTCTAGTAAAAAAATATATTGTGTCAACTTTTATTTTTCATTATTGGTTGTGAAACTAACAGGTGTATCCAAAGAAAAATCATTTGTTTGAGGTAGAAAACTATAAAGTGAAATTTTACACACAGAAAATTCAAAAAGCTTTACATGGCATATAATCAACTACTAATTAATTAAGAAATCATGATTTTTTTATTATTATTTAAAATTTAAGATGTTATGATTGATTTGTATCTCATAATAATTTAAATGATATTGAATTATTTACATTTGGTGAATACCATTAGTATAAAAAGTGAAACTAAAAGAAATTAGGAGTTTTATCCATGAAGCGATGTACAAAAAATCAATAACTTAAGGTGCAAAATACAAAACAAACAACTTTATGTCTAGAACTAGTAAGCCCAATTTCCTTTTTATATGGTTATGAGAACAAAAACAAGTTTTATATTTTATTGTAGTTAATATTTGATTTTGCGAAAAAGAAAAAAGAAAATAATAGATTTTAGGAGTGTTATTAATAAAACCCTACATGAAGTTTTTATATTTGTCTTTTCACAGATTATGCAGTTTAAAGAACTCATCCTCAGAGAAAGTGTCAAGAAGTATAAGTAACGGAAAATTTTGAAGCACAAGAAGAATCCATTTCATATTTCAGAAATTGTTTGCACATGCTCTAGTTTTTCTTTTACTAAGAGTTAAAAAATATAATATCATACAATTTGTATGTCTATATTTTTGTAATATTACGCAATATCATTATTTATAGTTAACTATGAAATTTTATATGAATATAATCAATTTGTATATTTTCATATGTGCACGTATTTGTATGTGTGTGTGTGTATGCACTCTTGATGATGTGATTTGTGGTTATAATTAAAGTTTTAATAACTAGAACTGAAGGGAGTCTTGAAGTAACTAGTAAACTCGTTGTCATGTGACCAAAAGGTCATGGGTTCAAACCCTAGTAATATTCTTATTGCAGAAATGCAAGGTAATGCTACGTACAATAGATCTTGGTGGTCAGGCCCTTCCCCGGAAGAGTACCAGGCTTTCCCCTCTTTTTTAATAACTAGAATATCAATTAGTGAAGGAAAATTTGGTTGATGAAAAGAGGTATAATGACCGAACTTTTGTCGTCGTTAAAGCTTTTTAACGACCGGATTTAATTTGGTCGTTAATTTTTAACAACGAAGCTTTTAATGACATGGACCGACAAGATTTTAACGGGTCGTTATTGACTAATAACGACCAGATTTATACATTTAGTGACTGAATTTTCCCTCGTTAAAGACCTATTTTCTTGTAGTGCACACGTTATGCACAATCTCTCTTCTAGGAGTATTTTGGTAATTTTGTCAGGTGTTACATTTGTTATACTCAATTGTTACTCTTAATGAACCATCACAAAGGAGGAACTTGCAGAGCCACATGGTAAGGAAGGCAATATCTTCATCCTCCATTACATCCTTTCTTTCAAAGCATAATGCAACATACAAAAGATTGGCATTTACTTATAGCATCGTTGTTACTCTGTTCCTTTGAAGCTTAGAGAGCAGCCATAATTACTTTTGGGAGTTTTTGAAGGATTTTGCATAGTGTCAATTTTCTTTTCTATGCATAGAGAGAAGCCATAGTAGGCTCTGATTTCGATGATTTATTTTTTATGTGATTGAACATGTTCGGGTCAGTTTGTATACACTTTGATTTTCCTTTCTAAGAAAAATACTGAGTTATGCTTTGGTTAGTGAAGAATTTCAGATTCAACTTTCTCGAAATTGCCTGCGAGCTATATTTGTTTTTATGTTGTTTGCTTCAATAGTATTGAGGTGTTTGTGTAATTAGCACAGGAGATAGTTTTCAATATTGGACAAAAAGAAGTATCTGATTGGATCATAGCATTACGTACTCTACGAGGAGGTAGGGCAAGGAACAAGTGTTTGGGTCTATTGCTCTCTTTGTATCTCTGGATAAATTGTTGTTGTCAAAATCCTAGACTTCGAGCGCGATAATTACAATCGGGTAATGTTTCTCTGTTTACTTTCCTCTTTGTTTAAACAGATTTATCTAGAAGGTGAAGTTTATGTTAGAAAAGGAACATACATATGGTGGAAAAGTTATAAAATGTTTCTTTCAATCTTCCAGCGAATTGAAGAATGCTTATAGTGTATTTTCTGTATCATTTAATCCAATAAAAAAATACTTGTTTTTATTATATATAAGTTCTTAAAAGTGTAATCCTTCAGCCTAATAGAGTTGTGTGGATGCTTTCATAATGTATTTTATGGTACATGATACTTATGTAGTGAAATATTTAACAAAAACTCATCAATCCCTTCATTGAATTTATAGATACAAGGGTGACAGACATACTAAGATGGTATGAAGATTTTATAAGAAGAAAGAAGCAAATTTTGAAATTTAACAAAAAAATGCAAAAATAATAAATAAAAAAATAATTGATTTCGTTATTGGTGGAGTTTGCGAACTTTGGAAGCAACCCTTTTCCCTTAAGTCTTCTTTCAATATTATGTTTACCAATTATATGAAACATATTGACTGTAAATATTTTGCAATTCTTATGTTTATATTTATCAGTTAGTATTATGGGTGAGGAATTGGCTTGGCGTCTGCAACATCAGTGGGAGAATTAGTAGACAGACATTCAAGCAAATTGGTTGAAGAACATTTTCAGACTCTTAAACTGTCAAAAGTGACGATTCTGTCTTACCAGTGCCAGTCCAGTTGGGCTGGTTCTCTCCATACTTCTAATGAAACTGGGTTTTTCTTGAAGCCCCCCACATGGAAAAATATTATTTTTCCAGTGGTTGATTGAATATTAAAGCCTAAGATGAACTACAAATAAGTCGTATGGAGCAAGAGTTGGGATGTTTGTGCAGGAAAATGATTCAAAGTCATAAGTGAGGGGTAAAAAGTATTTTCCTTGAATTGCACCGTTTCAAAATCCCAAGCTTACCTAACACCACAGGAGAATAATTTTCTGCATACTAAATGCACTCATCTTATTGTCAAGCTTTACATTCTGGGATTCGCTATTTGACTGTTGGTAATCTTGTTGAATACTAAAATTTCTCCTTGAATCCTTTAGCCATAAAATGTGCGATCTTAGAGAAGAACAAGGCCTTTTCCGCACATCCTCAAGCCCACTTCATCAACAACCAGTCTATGGAGGTTGGTTTAGTCATTTGGAAGCATGCCTTTTTGCCTTCTCCTCTGTTGCATAGAAAGGATATTTGAGAGTCATTGATTGGAAAACCTTTGTTTTGGTGTGAGTATGTTTTTAAGTATTTCGCAAATTGGATGGTCTTGGAGATGAGATTCTAAAGCCTCAACCACCAGCAGAGTTTTGAAGAAAGTTTATAGACTGCACTTTACTGTGTTGGAAAACTAAGATATGAAAAACTCAAAGAAGAGGTTACAATTCCAGGCATAACATTAACATGAAGAACAACTGAATATATACAATAAGAAGATAACTAATTCCTATCTATTAGGCACTTACACAGTGGGTGAAACTGAATAGGGAAATGTCCCACTAATTAGCCATAAAGGGCCACTAATAAGCAACTAACTTCGACTAAGTCTTTTGCTAGAAAATAGGAAAGTTGTAAACTAAAAACTGAGTAAAAAACAGTAAAAACATTAAGCTGGAAGTTAAGAAATGTCAACTGACTAACACTCCTCCTTGGCATTTTCTTGACGAACACCAATTCTTTTCCGCAGATCTTCAAACCTTTCCTTTGGCAGAGACTTAGTGAAAATGTCAGCTAGCTGGTTCTCGGATGAGCAATGAACAAGCAACACTTCATTTGACTGTTGGGCTTCTCTAATAAAATGATACTTGATCTTGATGTGCTTAGTTCGACCATGAAACACTGGGTTTTTTGAGATAAAAATCGTTGAACTGGTGTCGCACATGATCTTGGTAGCTTCAATTTGTTCATGGCCCAAATCCTTCAATATCTTCCTTAGCCAGATAGCTTGATTTACAGCAGATGCAGCAACTATGTACTCAGCTTCTGCTGTTGATTGAGTTGTAGTTTCTTGTTTCTTAGAGATCCAACTAAAACAACTTGACCCCAAACAATAAAGATATCCAGAAGTGCTTCTGGAATCATTAATGTTGCTCCAGTAGATGTTGGAAAAAAATTCCAAACTTACTGGTTCCTTTAATATACCTTAACACTCTTTTAGCCGCTATGAACTGTGTGTCTCTAGGAGAATGCATGAACCTAGAGAGCAAACTTACATCAACCAGAATGTCAGGTCTGCTAGCGGTTAGATATAGAAGGCTGCCAGTTAAGCTTCTATACATACTATCATCCACTTTTTCAGAATCCTCATCCTTGCCAAGCTTCACACCAGTAGATATTGGAGTACTCACAGGCTTGCAGTCTTGCATTTTGAACCTGTTTAGAATATCTGAGATGTATTTTTGCTGGAATATAAATATTCCATCGCTGGACTACAAGACTTCCAAGCTAAGAAAGTACTTCATGACCCAAATATCAGTCATTTCAAAGACTTTCTCCATTTCATCCTTGAACCTTTGAATTTGTTCTATTTTGCTTCCTGTAACAAGCATGTCATCCACATATGAGACAATTAAAGACACACCATTCGTGACTTTCACATACAAGGTAGCTTCACTTTGACTTCTTCTAAAGCCAAGTTGGATGAGATGACTGTACATCCTTTCGTACCATGCCCTAGGGGCTTGTTTTAGGCCATACAAAGCCTTCGCTAAGAGATAAACTAGATCCTCCTTTCCAGGAATTGAGAAACCATCAGGTTGCTCTACATAAATCTCTTCAGAAAGCAAACAATTCAAAAAAGCCGACTTGACATCAAGGTGATGAATCTGCCAAGAACTACAGGATGCAAATGCAAGAATAAGCTTGATTGTGTCATACCTTGCAACTGGAGCAAATGTTTCCTGGTAATCCACACCATGTTGTTGTGAAAATCTTTTCACCACCAATCTAGCCTTATACTTGCAAACTGAGCCATCAGGATTGAGTTTTGTTTTGAAAATCCATTTTACACCAATCGCCTTGCGATTTCTAGGCCTATCAACAAGCTGCAAGGTTCCATTCTTCTCGATCATGTCTATTTCTGCTTGCATAGCTCTCCTCCATGCCAGAGAATCTTGTGTTTTAGCATAGCTTGTTGGTTCAGAGACAACCAAATTGCACCACCGATAGACGTCTTTTAAGGATCGAGTGCCCCGAATTGGTACGTCACCTACTAGTTTTTCTTCTACAAGTTGAGGCTGCTCTTTTAAATCAGAAAAAGTGGTCTTCTGATTTTTCCAATCCCAAGTAGCTGCTTCATCAAACTTCACTTCTCGACTTAGAATTAGTTTTTCTGTTTTTAAACAGAAAATCCTGTATCCTTTGGATGAACTATAGCCCATAAATATGCCCTTCTGAGCGTTGTTGTCCAGCTTACTCCTCTTTGATTCTGGAACTTGATAATAACATATACACCCAAAGATTCTGAGATGGTATACTAATGGTTTGTTCCCATACCAAGCTTCATATGGATTCATGTCCTGCAAGGCGTTAGTAGGTAATCTGTTTAGCAGATATACTGAGATGTTGACTGCCTCCGCCCAAAAATAATTTGGAATCTTTTTTTCAAGTAAAAGACACCTGGCCATCTCCATTAATGTCTTGTTCTTCCTTTCAGACACGCCATTTTGTTGTAGAGTGTACGATAATGTCAATTCATGTTCAATACCTGTGCTATTACAAAACTCCACAAATTGTGAAGAAGTATATTCTCCTCCATTGTCAGACCTCAAAACTTTAATACTGAGATTACATTGATTCTCTACTAAAGCTTTAAATTGTTTAAAAACATTAAAGACTTCACTCTTCACTAATGAAATAAACCCAACACATTCTGGTGTAGTCATCAATAAAGAGGAGAAATCATTTGTTACCACTCAAAGAATCTGTTTTCATTGGGCCGCAAACATCTGTATGAATGATCTGATGTTTCTGGTTAGCTCTCCATACTTGATTTGATTGAAATGGCAATTTTTTTTGCTTGCCTTGTTGGAAGGTTTCACAAACTTGATCATTAGAAATAACTTCAGGCATATTTTCCACTAGATCCTTCTTTTTCATCTCTGCGATGCTTCTCAGATTAAAGTGACCAAACCTTTTACGCTATAGGTTTGTACATGTTTGTGAAGTAGTGGTGTAAGCCTGCTTAGTTATTTTCTCCCAATCAACTGAAAACATCCTCTTGCCCATCTTGACACAAAACAGTTCTACTCCAGAAGGGTAAAAAACAACACATCCACGATTCTTAAAATGCAGAGAATGCTTATTTTCAAGCATTTGTCCAATACTCAACAAATTTTGACTCATATCAGGTGTGTATAAAACATCATGAATAGTTTTGATACCTAATATTGTTGAGATAGACACTGTACCTTTGCCTTTGACATCTACAGCCTCACCATTTTGCACTTTTACCTTGGATTTGTAAGTATCATCAAGGAATTTGAACATTTCAACATCATTGCACAAGTGATGTGTACAACCACTATTGAGAAGCCACGAATTAGAGGATCCATTGGTTGAAAAATATGAAACTGCAAAGAGTTGCTCCTCATGTGCATCTGAAGCTTCTATGATTTGTGCTTGCAAAGCTCCGGAGGCCTTTGTTCTAAATTTTCAAACCTTAGATACGTGCCCTGTTTGCTTACAGTTGCCACATAGAACATTGATTCTCCACCAGCAATATTTCTCCAAATGTGTAGTCTTCTTGCAATGTTTGCAGGGAGGAAACTTTTTCCTCAAATCTCCGCTGCTGTTTCTTCCATCATGCTTGCCCTTATTCTTTTGGTTGAACTGTTTCTTTCCTTTACCCAAATTTTGCTTTTGTACATAGAAAGCTCCTTCAGTAAACTTGTCCCATCTCATAGTCCTTCTTTGCTCTTGAGCTTGAAGAGTACTCATTAATTCACCTAATGAGAGTTTGCTCAAGTCCTTGGGTTCTTCAAGAGAGGAAATCTTAGATTCAAACCTCTCAGGAAGAGTCATAAGAACTTCTCCAATGATCCTGTTGTCTGTAAGTTCTTCACCAAGAAGTCTAATATTATTAACAATTAAGGAGATTCGATCAGCTTACTTACTGATTGTTTCATCCTCCTGCATATTCAAGGACTCAAACTCTCTTTTCAAGTTCAACACTTGCATTTGACGTGTTTTATCGCTGCCTTGATATTCTTCTTTCAACCTGTCCCAGGCCTCTTTTGCCATTTTACAAGCCATGATTCTATAGAATATGGAATCTGCCACAGTGTTCTGTATAAGTGACTTGGCTTTAGATTTCTTTGACTTCTCTTCACTAGTGGATCTGATGTGAGCCAAAGTAGGATTTTCCAGTAGAGCAGCAATTGGTTTATCTTCTGTCATCGTTTCCCAAAGATCATAGGCTTCTAGAAAAGCTTGCATTTTCACGGACCAAATTTGGTAATTTTCATCGGTGAAAGTGAATGGTGGATTTAAAGGTAGGCTGCTGGATCTCATTTGTGTTGTAGGTTGAAACTTTATGGTCCCTTAAGATCAATTAGAAGCTCTGATACCACTATTGGAAAACTAACTACTCTTGAAATTGAACCAAGTATGGAAACTCAAAGAAGAGATTAAAATTCCAGCATAACATTAACATGAAGAACATTTGATTATATACAACAAGAAGATAACTAATTCCTATCTATTATCCACTTACAAAGTGGATGAAACTGAATAGGGAAATGTCCCACTAATCAGTCATAAAGGGTCACTAATAAGAAACTAACTTTGACTAAGTCTTTTGCTAGAAAATAGGAAAGTTGTAAACTAAAAACTGAGTAAAAAATAGTAAAAACACTAAGCTGGAAGTTAAGAAATGTCAACTAACTAACACACTGGTGGGACCTGTTTTAGGTGGTGTTGATCAGGGGCGGAGCTACCCCTTAATTGGGGGGTTCATAGGTGAAAAATTATACTATTTATAACTAACTACCCCTTAGTTAGGGGAATCGATGAACCTCCTTCGTCTAGTTCGTATGTCTACTTCTTCAGATCTTGAATCTCCTTAGTAAAAATCCTAGCTCCTCGATAGGTGTTAATCATATGCAACCTCAAGGTAGGATATGCATATGTGATTTATAAGTGAACCTTTTTCTAGATGTTTTGCAAATGGGTTTGCTGTAAGTCAATACCTTAGTCATGGTTATTGTTATTGCAAATTAAATGCTCTGTGTCAAGTTTTATGTTAAACGATCCAAATTAATGCAAAATTAAGAAGTGACCATGACCTACTTTTCAAGCAATTTATCTCTAACAAAATGTTATAGTAGCTTTTCTACCTCTCAAAATGGACACTGCAACTTAGTTTTCACTTTCTTAATATGCCACTGAATATAAAATATTACATGGGATAATTTGCCTTTAATGGTTTCTTGAGTCATCAAAGAACATTTTGTTCATGTCAGATCCTCTTAAAATATGAAGTAGAATTTTTGTACCCAATCCCAATTAGGGAAGATGTCACTGAATAAATGAGGTAAGTTCATATGTGAATTCTGTTTTGAAAGATAAATTGCAATTTAGATTGAAATTTCAAGTGATCAAATCCATGAAAAACTGCCAGGTGTATTCACTGTTATTATTCACTGAGCACGTCAGACTTGTCTACATACAAATGGATAGTATATATCCTTAAATGAGATGACGAGAGTAGTATGATATAGATCTGAGTAGATACATTTATTGCATCAAAATTTTATTAATTTGCTTCGTCGAAGATACATCTTATATGCTTACTTATGACTGTTTTCTTTTCTGCAAACCTTTTCCCTTTTGTTGTCAGATTTTGATCAGATTGTGAGTCTTGTCTCTGTTGCACACTTCTCCCAGTACAAGCTCTCCAGATTACTGCTTAAGCACGTTGAGAAACTTGTTTTCATATGATAAACTCTGAAAAGCGTGAACATGGCTCTATTGGTGAGAGGGAGATCTTAACAGGCATGAATGCATTGCAATCAATGGTGTTGAACGTGGTGTCACTGTAACAGCCTCTTTCCTTTCTGAAGGGAAGTATATAACAAGTGATATTCAGTGCCATTTCCTTGTTGGTATAGATGGTGCTGGAAGTAGTGTCAGGAAGTCCTTAGGAATTAACATGATAGGTGAAAAGGACTTACAAAAGCTTGTTAGTGTGCACTTCTTGAGACAAGAGTTAGGGCAGTATCTCATTAAATAAAGACACGGCATGCTGTTTTTCATCTTTAATAAAGATGTTATTGGTTTTCTTGTTGCCCATGATCTCAAGCAAGGGGAATTTGTCCTGCAGGTAAACCTGGTTTGGAATATGTCCGGAACTGCCATAGCTATAATATCCACCTGCTTGTATTATTATATCCGAATCTGTTGACATTGGTTAACAGTATTTTGATCGCACTGGTAAAATATTTTCAGGTACCATTTTA